>CM053770.1:17370921-17499938 GCA_028658325.1 Potorous gilbertii
AGGAGACCTTGTAGCTCTCTCCAGATATCTGAAAGGCATCTATATGAAAGATGAATCAGACATTTCCTGCTTGTATCTCAAAGGGTATAGGTAGTAGGGAATGGATGGAAGAAACAGAAAGAAAAGGTTAGGCTTGGTCAATGAATGGATGGACGAAAAAACATTTATCAAACAATTACTATGTGCAAGCATTGTCCTAGGTGCTAGGGATAAAAATACACAATTGAGATAGTTCCTGCCCTCTAGCAGTGCACATTCTGTGGAAGGGGCTGCTTCAGAAAGCAGTGAGTCCCATTCAGTACACATCTGCACACAGAGCCTGGATGTCAGGGATGGTGTAGCAGAGACTGTTGTTTATCTACAGCTTGAACTACATGGTCTCAGAGTCCCTGTCAGCATGGGAGTCCTATAATCAGACCCATTACTTAGATATAGGACACTTTGATTTGGTGTATTCAACAATTACTTCTTTACTTGGTTCCTTTAAAACCAATTTTGTGTACAAATGATGCCACATGTTGCTTCTTAATATTTTATTTAAAGATGAGTCTTATTCAAAAAAGGTCTCTGAGATTTTTTTTCATCCTAGTATTTGTTTATTCCCCTCTCAGGCTCTCTCAGCCTCCTCTTCCCCACCCAGCAGGGTCCTTTGCTTCCTCCAAAGCCTAACTCAAACTCTCTCTTCTCTGTAAAGACTTTCCCTCACCCCTGCCATCCTAAAGCACTCTCTCTTCTCTTTCTCTGATACTCTCTAGGACTTTGCAACTGTTGGTGTCCATTTCCTTAACAGATGCTTTGTAATCATTGGAGCATCACTGGATTCCTATCCCAGGGAGCAATGACATCTTGATATCATTGAGCTACAAGTTCCATGTAAGTCATCAGGGCACCACAGCAGTCACAAAACCTAAGACTGAATTAAGACACAGTGTCCAGAATTTAATTCAATTCAAAAAACACTTACTAATCACTTACTCTGTGCCAGAAAAAGGGAAGTGCCAGTCTTGCCATGGTTAGACTATATTCGGAGGACTGTATTTAGTGCTGGGTGCCATATTTTTTTCATAAAAAAACACCAAACAAACAACCTAAACTTGTCATTGATGGTTTTTGTTTTTTATACTAAATTCCAGTTGTAGACTCCCTCCCTAGAACTCACACTATTAAATTGTGACTTTTGACAAAGAGAAAAGGGAAGCAAAGCTAACCGAGAAAACAAGTATGACGGAAGCATGGGCAACATGTGACGCCCCTGTAGAAAGGACCTTTCTTCTCCACCGATCCCTGAGCAGTCCTGCCTCATGCTCCTAACTCCCTGAGTCAGCAGCCTCTGGGGGCTGCTGTCATCTCCATGCCTTGGCTACAGTGTCTTGAATTCTCCTGCATCTCTTGATTTCATTCCCCATCAGTCCTTGAGTCTTCCAGAGTTTCTCTGAACTACTGATAGTCTTCATTTTTGACAGTGTGAGAATTCGCTGCCTCCAAATGTTGCAGTTTGGGCAGTAATTACCTAAGTGAGCACTCAGTGTTGGCAGTTTTTTGTTATCTGTGTAGCCGTGTTTTAGCAAGCAGCATTGCTAAGCAGCAGTGTATCCAAAAGGAAGCTGACCAGAATGGAAGGACTAACGACGGAGGATTATCTGAAAGAACTAAGGATGCTCAACCTGGAGAAACGAGGACTCAGTGGGCAGGCATGGACACGGCCACTGTCTTCAGCTCCGTGAGGGGCTAGCAAGTGTTCTGCTTGACTCCCAGAAGGGAGAACCAGGAACAATGGGGTGGGGAGGGAGAGTTCAGCTCAAAGAAAGAGTTTCCTTTACCCCAAAGTTTAATGAGTAGCTTCAGAAGGTAGTGGGGTCCCCACTGAATAGATGATCACTTCTTGGACACCTATTTGAGTCTGAGTTGAACCAGGTGCTCTTTGATGTTCCATCACCCCTCTAGTTATTCTGTGATACACACCGCCTTGAAATACTCATTTTTTCCATCTGTACATGTGTACCATATAATTTTCGTTGAGGGCAGGGACCATGTCTTTTATATTTTGTATTTCCAAAGGCGTCTACCACAATTTCTTAAACATGTTTAATAAATGTTTGTTTATGGATTCTGTACAATATGACAGATTCCATTATACTTTAAGGCAAACCATCTCCCTAAGTACATAGAAACATGATGTCCCTTCCCCACCAACACACAGACAACCTACCAAAGTGCTATTCTGTAGTGCTGGTATTCTCACTGCGGCCTGCTGCATGCTACCATTTGAAAGGACCAATAATCCTGAGTATTTCTCTTCCATGTGTGAAACAAGACAAAAGGCTGCTTTTGCTACAGACTCAATTGTGCAGAAGCCTAGACAGAACCTTTCTAAGAGGCCCTTATGATCCAGCACTGACACCCAGAAAAGTCTGAGAAGTAAAAGAACAAAGCTGTGTCTGATAACATGGGAACTAAAAATAGTGAGAGGCTAGAACAGAAGGCTCTTTAAATCAAGAATTCTCATTGAAAGGCATAAGAAGTGGGCAAGTCAGTGAAGGCATGAGGTCCTCTATAAAGAGATGGAGCACTTAAATTACTGGCAGAAAAAAAAGGGCGGGTGAACAAAAATCAGATGAATCCTTTGCTACAATATTTACAAAGGAGGATGAGGGATAAAAGCCAAACAGATTTCTCCTGGGAGAAAGATGAAATATTGGAGGAAATCAGATTCATGATAGGACAAGTAATTACAAAATTAGAGTCCTTGAAAAAAGGCAGAAGCCCAGAGCAAAACAGGCATCTTCCTAGCTTGGGAAGTCAAGGGAAACCTGTCATCTGTATTAAATAAGGAATCTGGAGTACATGGGGAGGAAAAAACAGAACTTACGTTTGATGGCCATTACTGAAAAAGGAACTGGAAAAATACAGATTTGGGTGACATAACAAGGAAACAACTAGAAGCAAAGTTATAAATGAATGAAGTCTACTCAATGTGGATTCATGAGAACTCATATAGATCCGATCTAAATGTCCCAAAGATAAAGAAAAAGACAAGGAGACCTCAATGTAATTTACAAGGAATATACAGGGGTTAATTCAGATAAGGCTATGTTCTTTTCATGAACATTTTTGGAGTTTTATATGACATATTCCAATGGAAGCATCAGATAAAGAATGAGGGGAGACCAATGTTTAATTTGCCAAGAATGCATGACTTTTTACATGAATAAATCTAAGTTGATGGCGATGACCAAGATGACTGCTGCCTAACCCTGAGCAGAGCCCTACTCTGATGTCTCATCAGAGTAAGACCCTGGGTTCTCAAGGCCCTGCCAATGGACCTCAGTAGGACAACAGGTCCTACTGACTGAAATGGAAAGGGCTCAGTAACGGAGGGCCAGCCTGGCTAAACTCTGGAAGGATCATCACTGGAAGACTGGCTATAAGGTGATAAAATATCTTTGATAAAATAATTCATGAAATTATTAGGTCATGAATGAATGAATTTTGATCTATGTAGGTGAAAAGAGTACTCACCCTTATCCTCTGAGCAAATCCTACCTAAGAGAAGAACATTTTAAGAACTAATAGAAGCTTCTTTCTAATAGCATCTGTAAAACAGGCTGAGAGATCCACTAATTTTTCTCACAGCAAAAGTGCACATTTGTTTGATAGATGTTCTCAGCTTTACAATGTGCAAAATACAATGCTTGGTTTTTTTAAAATAACAATACTATGCATAAAACACCCTTCAGGAACAGTATGGTGAGAGAGAGACAGATAAAGAGACAAAGAACTTAAGAAGAAAGGAAGGAAGGAAGCTTCTGCCGAGCCCCATAGGCCATAAAGAGGAGCATGTGAAATAAAGGATCAGTTATTACCAGGAAATTCTTAAAGAGAATTTCTAGCAGCCCATGGTAGGGCAAAAAATTTCTCAGGAAAAAAAATAAAGGGTAGTAGACGATGGGGTGTTCACTTAATCTTCCTTTGTTACAGAAACTTAAGATTAGCTTAATTCTGATTGTATTTCATTAAACACAGTAAGACTGCTAGCAGTTTGTGTTTTTTAAGATGCTAGGGAGATGGAGCTGTGAACTGATCTAACTTATACAAAAGAGTGAAATCATCCTAGAGATCCAGGTGTCAGGCCTGTGAATGGCCACTGCACTTGATCAAAAGGAGGAACTAGGAGGAAGTCTTGTATCAAATGATGCAAAAAAAAGTGAGGAGTACACCATGGTTGGTCAAAGCAATGTAAAGGAAAACACCACCCAGAGACTGCAGAACTGTGATTCAGAAGACAGGTGCTGAGTGAGGTACCATCTCTAGGTAAGGTCAAGGCATTGACTCCATTTGCTTTTTTATATATACTTATGTCTACACAATCTTCCCTCAGGGTTCAAGCTCCCCCTACCTCTTCCCCTCCCTCCAGCAATCTCTCTCTCACCTTGGCTACCTTCTACCTGGTCAATATCCTGGTCAACATTCCCCTTTTCTTGCTTGGCTCCAGACCACTAAGCTATTTCCCAGGCATTATCACCTCCCATTCTGAATTCCAAGTCAGTAACATAGAATTGAAATTCTAGAACATATTCTATTTATGAGAAGGAAGGAATCGATCAACTCCAAAGTACTTAGTATTTACTACATGCCAGGCCTGTGGGACACAAATACAAAGAGTAACCACCCAAACTCTATGTGGTGACCTGGGAAACAACATGGTATAAAGCAATTTTACTATTTTGACTCATTAAGGAAAAGTCTTACAAAGGGAAAGGGGAAATCTGCCCACATTCGAGGGAGAGCAGTCTATGTAGAGAATCGATATTTTGTGGGCTATCATGGTAACGATTTAATGTTTCTGTTATTTGGGTAAATTTCTCAGGCTCGTTGCTTCACCTTCTCTTTTCCCAACCTTGAGGGACAGGAAAATGGGGTTAAAAATTCTGAAACCAGAGAAAGAACACAGAGTTCCTGTGACTGTTAAGTGACTTGGTGTGAGAGTAGGGAGGACAAGGGACCCAGTTAGAGAGAATTAAAATGTACAAATTCTTTTCTTTTCTTTTTATGATGTAAAGTAGCCTTCTCCACTGCCACCTGCTCAATGGGCAAGGAGAGAACCATCCCTGCTTCTCCCAGCCTTGCTAACCCCGGCTAATCTCAGGGCTATCAAACTAATGGTGTTCTTGTGTTGTGCACTCCATCACTGAGCAGAATGATTCTATTTGGGCAAAGCCAGTTTGAGGGGTACCATTGCGGCGGCGGCAGCAGCTGTGTTTTGCAACAATGTGTCCCCAACCCTGTTTCTTCTAAAATAGAAAATGCAAATTAAGAGCTGAATTCTCAGAATTCTGAACAGCTAATTTGATTTCTACAGTGGCAAGACAGCAGCAATGCCTCCTTCCATTCCCAGGCTAGCACTCATTGAATAGAAAAACACATGCAAAAGTATCCCCTGCTGATTAACAGGCCAAATACATGCCAAATGCCAATTAAGAATGAGTGATTAATAGAATGGCAGACAGGAAAACCTGTAAAGGAAAAGCCAGTAGTCCTGGTTGTCTATAGCACAGGGTTTAAAAGGGTCAGTGTGTCCAGGTAGACAGGTAGCACAAGCTGCACCCATATCCACATCACTACATCTCGAGCCTGAGCCCTCCCTGTGATGGGTGATTAGATGACATCCTGGGAGTATTCCCCTCAGTGGGCTCAGTCCGCAGCCCAAATATCTGGACTGTGATTGGTCTGCTTTCTTTGTCATTAGGAAGATGGAGGTATGGCAGGCTAGACCCAGGATGCCTCCTTCCTGGCCCATATGAGCTGCATGAGGGCTTCATTCTCATTCCAAGAGGGCCAGATGTCAGGACCCCAAGTTCTCCTATGTGTTAGGAGAAGAACAAAAAGGTGAACTCTAAAAAAGAGGCGTCAGGAAAAATCTTAGGCAGTCCAACGAAAATGGCAAACAGATTATTACAAAAAAAAGTTTTCCTTTCTTACATTCAAATATACTAACTTTGGGAGATAGTAAAGCCAGACTAATAGGAAGAAATTCAACATTAAAAACATAAAGAAAGTATGCCATTTCTTTGGTTCTCTTGTAACATATACCTTCATAACTGAGTTATTTTATTTTTTCAATTAATTAACAGGTATCTATTAAGTACGCTGAGATACCACCTCACAAATATTAAATTGGCTAATATGAAAGAAAAGGAAAATTATGAATGTTGGAGAGGATTTGGGAAAAATGGGACACTAATGCATTGTTGGTGGAGTTGTGAACTGATCCAAACATTCCAGTGAGCAATTTAGAACTATGGCCAAAGGGCTATAAAACTGCATACCCTTTGATTCAGAAATACCACTACTAGGTCTGTATGCCAGAGAGATCACAAAAAAGAGAAAAGGACCAACGTGCACAAAAATATTTATGGCAGCTCTTTTTTGTGGTGGCAAAGAAATGGCAACTGAGGGGATGCCCATCAGTTGGGGAATGGCTGAACAAGTTGTGGTATATGAATGTGATGGAATACTATTGTGCTATAAAAAATAAGGAGCAGGATGGTTTCAGAAAAACCTAGGAAGACTTACGTGAACTGAGGCTAAATGAAGTGAGCAGAAATGGGAGAACATTGTAAGAGTAACAGTAACAGTTACAGTGTGTGAGGACAAGCTTTGATGGACTTAGCTCTTCTCAGCAATCCAAGGATCTAAGACAATTCCATAACACTCATGATGGAAAATGCTGTCCGCATCCAGAAAGAACTGGAGTCTGAATGCAGACTGAAGCTGATTATCTTTCACTTTTTGTGAGTTTTTTGTGTTTTTTTTCCTTTTGTTCTGTCTCTTCTTTCACAACATGACACATGTGGAAATATATTTTACATGATTGCACATATATAACCATATCAGATTGCTTGCCTTCTTGGAGAGAAGGGAGGGGAAGGGAAGACAAAAATTTGGAACTCAAAATTTTATAAATTTTATTTAAAAATAATTAAAAATTATTTGTATGTGTAATTGGAAAAATACCATTAAAAATTAAAAAAGAAAGCTTCTATTATGTGACACAAGGTGAACAAGATACGAACCCTCCCCTTCAGGAATTTACAATCCAGATAAATCCAACCCTAGTTTGAATGTAGGCAATGCAAGAGTCCTTGGGAGGAGTCTAGAGGAAGGAGATGCTTGTAGGATGAGCAGGAGGACAGCACTGCAGGAGAAAGCCACAAAGTGCTGTCAAGGCAGCAAAATGCAGGCTGAGTTGGTCCTACAAACACTTTAGCTCTGAAGGGAGTGGAGGCATAAAGGAGAAGGCAGAGATGAGGCAGGGAAGGTAGGTAGGGCCAGAAGACTGTGGAGAGAGGGTCCTGAGTGCCAGGCTCAAAGGCACACCTTTATTTGGGGATCAATGGGAACATGGGAGTGTTATGATCAAAACAAGAAGGTTCCTTGGACAAATCAGTAGGAGGGAAGGCCTTAGGCCTGTGCCAGGAGACTTCGTACCGAGGGAACACTGGCTGGAGGGTGAGGGAGACAGCAAGGCATCACACATGTAGAATGGATAGGACTTGGCCACTGAGGAGATGTGGAGGGGGACGGTTGGGCAGAGCAGAAAATAGTCCTCCAAAGAGAAGGAATTGAATCAATGATCACAGCTAAAGGAGCTCTGATTGTCAGCCTGTGCCCTGGCAGGACAGAGGCCACTCTCTCCCGTGGCTTGACTTGGTCTTGGAGCACACTGCCTGAAGGAGGCAAGACCTGGGCCAGACATGACAACAAAGAAAGGGGGCAACCTCTGGAGCACGGTTACATTTAAGTGGGGTTTGTTTTCTTTTTCTAACAATTATTTTTGATTGAGGTGACAAGTTGAAACAACAAATAAAAAGCTACACAGCCTGCAACCATTTCTCAGATAAAATGCTGGGGTGGATGAGGTTATCTGGGGAGGCTACTTTCTTTCACTAGATGTTTACCTTATGGACTTTCATTTGTACCCCCAAGACCCAGCACTGCACTCACAGAAACCCCCACAAGGAGACACTAGGGTTTTCGGCTGTATTTGCTTTGCAGGTAGATTCACGTCCCCAGCTTTATGTTGGATGAGGCACAGACAAAAGCTCAGAAACTCACTTTCCTTGCTGAATCCATCACGAGCTCTCACCAGGGCTCCCAAGTCTTGAGCTATCGTGATCCACCCCAGCAATCCTGGACCACCTCTCCCTCCCAAAGATGAACTCAGATCAACAGGGGCTTAACCTGGGAACTCAGGCCTCCTCAAGGATGATCCCCAGGCTGGACAGCCTGTCCTGCACTGAACCCTGAAGCAAAGGAATGAACCTAGGGAGACACATAAACTCCCACAAATGAATACATGGGCAGTGCTCAGACTGAGAAAGGAAGGAGGAAAGGATAGGTATTTAGGAGCACCTGCTACATGCCAGACAAATATTAACTCATCTGACCCGTACAACAGTCTTGGTGTAGGTGCTATTATTACCCACATTTTACAGGGGAGGAAACGAAGGCAGATAGCGAGAAAGTGACCACACAGCTAGTGCCCAAGACAGGTCTTCCTGACACCACACTCAACCTTCTACCGTCTAGGCCCCCCACTGCCTCTAACTGATAAGGGCCTGCCGTAGATGGACAAGCAGCACAACCTGTCAACTCATCAGCTATGGGCAAGAAGGAAAAGTGATGATGTTTTGAACTAGGCGACCTGAAGGATGGTCATGTCCCCTGTAGAGACAAGGGAGTCTGGAGGGTGCTGGGAAGAAAAACAAGTTCTCTTTGGGGTAGCCTGAACTCCCTGGTCAACCTCCCTATTGCTGAAAGTAGCCTAGTGGCTCACATCACGGTTTTCTCCTGGTCCCTTTGTCTGCCCAAGGGACATTCGAGCTGAGCCTGTAGCCAGTCAGACATGGGAGCAAGGTGCAGAGGCAGCCTCCCTTTCCTGAGCACCAGCTGCTTCTTCTGAGGGCCAGGGCTTTCCAAGAGGCTCGATCCCTTTGGGTCTGTCTGCAGCAGCAGCAGCAGCAGCATCTATTACTTCCAATGAAGCACAGACACAGGCCACTTTAGCACAACTACCTGGACTCAAGTGGAACCAGGGTCCATGCTGGAGCCCCAGCCTTGTTCTGAGGGTGGAGGTAGGGAGATGCTATCGCTCCTTCAATTCCTGCCTTGTTTCTAGTTTCACTGGGCTCTTGTTATCCCTCCAGCTCTGGCCCAGCCCTCCAACAGAGCCAATTCTCCTCCACCTTCTCTTCCACAAGGTCTATAGAATTCCCTGTTCTCTCATGAACAAGCCCCTTCATCTCAGATCTCTGCCCTGCCCATTCTGTCTGTCCTCTCCTGAGCATAGCAGCCTACAGCTCTCCTACCTCCCTGCCCCTTCTTTCCCCGAGGCCTCCTCTTGCAATGGACATTCTCCCACTCTGTGGATTCTGTGGTCCTGCTCTGTCTTAATTACTCCCCTCCCACCTGCCCCAAGGATTCAGCATCATCTCTTATCTGAGTGGGGGCTCAGTACCAGGCAGCTCCAACCTCTCTCCCTGGCTGATCTCCTCTTCTCAGATGACTCTCCACTTTTTGGATTCATCCCTGAGCTGGACCTCCTGACTGCTGGACAGCTCCGCCTAGCCTGTCACCCACATAATCTCCAAAACTAAGTTCATCATGCTGACCTGCAGACCTGCCCTCTGACAAACTTTGGACTGCTTTTGAAAGGATCCTCCTCCTCCTCCTCCTCCTAGTCACTGAGATTTGTATGTCTGGAGACATGCCTTGCCTCTGCCCTTCCATCCAATCACCTGCCTGCACTCCCAGGACCACCGCCCAAGTCCAGGCCCTTCTCACTGTGAGGCCAGATCAGCCATGGCCTCTGGTCTTTCTCCCTTTTCTGTCCATTGCACAGGTTTGGCCACCAGGCCACTCCTCTACTCAAGAGCCTTTTGCTTCTGGGGTGGCAGCTAGGGGCACCATGGCACACAGAACTCCAGGCCTGGAGCCAGGAAGATTGTCCCTGAGTTCAAATACAGTCTCAGAAACTTCCTAGCTGTGTGACCCTGTGCAAGTCACTTCACCCTGTCTGCGTCAGCTTCCTCATCTGTAAAACCAGCTGGAGAAAGAAGTGGCAAACTGCTTCAGTATCTTTGCCAAGAAAACCCCAAATGGCCTTGGACACAACTGAAAAATGGTTGACAAGAACATTGCTTCTACAACAAGGCAAGTTTCTCAGGCTGGCCCTGGAGGCCCTCCTGGATATGGCTCCCACCTCCTTTAACTGGCCTGATTTCACCTGACTTCCAATCACACATGATCAGGTACTGACTATTCCTTTCCTGTCTCTAGGCATTCCCCAGAGTCCTCCCTAGGCCTGGAAGGCCCTCCCTCCTTCCCCCTCCCCAAGATCCCCACCAAAAAGGTTCAGCAGAGCAGTCAGCCCCTGCAGCCTGTTGTCTCTCCAGCAGGGAAGGAAAGGGAATAAGCATTTATTAAGTGACTACTATGTGCAAATGCTTCACAAATATTATCTCCTGGGTAGCTAGCAGTCTCTGCTCTCTATTAAATGGAATTGTTTGACTTCTGTCTCTGTATTCCCAGTCTAACACAGCCACCTTGCACCTGGTAAGAGCTTAACAAACATGGGGCGAAGTGAACGGCAAGATTCTTTCAGTATTTGTTATACAAACACATTTATTGTTGTTCAGTCTTTTTGCAGTTGTGCCCAACCCTAGGTGACCCCATTATGGGGTTTTCTTGGTGAAGATACTGGAATGTTTGCCATTTCCTTCTCCAGCTCATTTGACACATGAGGAAACTGAGGCAGACAGGGCTAAGTGACTTGCCTGGAGTGGGGGGAGTGAACACTCTGTTTGTTGATAGCTTAATTCAGCCATCTGATGGTACTCCAAATGGGCCAATAAGATGATGTGATTTGGGGCATTCTACCAAGATTCCAAACATCAGACTCGCTGGCAGTCAGACACCTCACTGGGAAGTTAGGCAGCTGCCACATAGTCAGAAACAAAAATGAACAGGGAAAAGCACCAGCACAACTTGAAATCTGGGGTTCACCATGATGGATTCCAAAAAAGGATTCCAGATGTGCTTTATCAACTTCTAAATAAATAGCTCCCCCCAAATTACAGAATTTTATGACTGAAAGGGGCTTTAGAAATTATATAGTCCAGTTTAGTGGCGTCAAACTCACATAGAAATGGAGGTCACAAAATGAGTTAGAAAACCACATATTCATATCCGTTTTATTGCATTTTAATTTATTTTATTAAATATTTCCCAGTGACATCTTACCACTGGTTTGGTGACATGGGCCATGAGTGGCCTATGGATGTGACAGCTTTGGTGTAGTCTATTCAATTTGTAGATGAAGAAGTTAAAGCCACAGAGATAAAGCAGGCTCATTCTTACCATCAAAGGGGATTTTATTATTGGGGTGGGGGGCAGAGAGAGTGAAGGGTTGGAGCTATGATTTCATGAATAGAGAGGCAGCTTCTGGTAAGGAGCTCCTTCCACCGAGAGATAAGCTGTATCTCTGCAGTCTGTAGATTGAGAGGGCTGCTGGGACCCTGACAGGTTGGGGGTCTTGGCCAGGATGTGTTGGAGGCTGAGCCTGAAGTCCCAGCTCCAAGGCCATTTCTCTGACCATGACATCACATGGCCTCTGAAGGGACAGCTGTTCTTATGGGAAAAGAAGAGGGGAAAGATTCTGAACCCTCTTCAGGAAGATCAGCCACACACACAACAAGCCCTCAACAGAGTGAGGAAATGACCTGAAACAAATGGGCACCTCCTGCAGTGAGGAGCCAGGGTGGGGTTACCAGAAGAGGACTTGGAGCCACAGACCCTGAATTCAAATCCTAGGCTGGCTAAGTCCCACCTGAGGGACCTGGGACCAATCTCAGGAAGGAAGCTAGATATTCTGTGTGATCTCCTATTCTAGGCCTTTTGGGTGAGGTGTGTTTATGTGTGTGTGTATGTGTGTGTGTGTGTGTGTATGTGGGTGTATGTGTGTACGCATATGTGTATAGGGAGTTTAATTACAAGCTCTGCTATTGCTATTATGGAGGGTCTTTGAGTTAGAGCTAGGACAGACCCTCTAAATCATTCCATCCAATGCACAAATCTACCAAAAAGGGAAATCAGACCCAGAGGCTGGGCTTGCCCAGTGGAGCAGCTTGCCCAAAGCCACCCAGTCAGTGGGGGAGCTAGTAATGTTCAGGTCTCCTTTACCCCCTGACCACCTCTCCCAGGGCACTCTATAATTGTGCTTTTCCAATAAACAGCACCTCTGTTTGTCACTGTTACAAGCTTCTGCTTGTCCTTCAGATTTGGGCCTTACATATCACCTATATATCATGTGGAAACAGCTATTCCTTTGAAGAAATGGACTGAGGGCCCTAAAATAGCTAAGAGTCCTGTAATAAGCCCGGGCAGTGTATTTCTGTTCAGCAGTTACAGAGAAGAATGCCTCCTGTCACTTTGACACAGACCAATTCTTTATTCAACCATCTTGGTTTTCTATCTAAATGAGATATTCTTCCAAAGATTGTCATTTCACCAGCTATAGCTTTAAGGGACTGGCCTCTGGCTCCTCTTGCTTCAGCTTCCTGGATGGAGTCTTAGTTCCAGGAAATGAAAGCTTTCCGTGTCATTTTCTCAAGCACACAAGTGACATCAGTTGATTCCCTGGAGGACGGATGACACAAAGGTCTGGCCTGCATTGGCCCTGAATTCATCACCCTAGATGAAATGAATGCGCAGAGAGCCTGGGCCGGAAGGGCAGCAGCAGCGGCATTGCAGCAAGCCTCCCTGAAGCGCTTCCCCTGCCTCCACCTTGGACATCATCGTAGGGGAGGCTCAGCTCCAGGAACACCGTGCTAAACACCTGTCTCCTGAAGCAAAACACGGCAGAAATGTTCCATGAGCTGCCTTGTTGCAGGCTTCATTGCAGGACTCCAACAGAGAATCAAAAACAGAGGAGCCCAAGGTGTCCAATCCCCAGAAAGAGGCCTGCTTTTTGTCACAAGGCTTATGCACTTCCTGAAAAAGTTCAAGGTCAAGTGTACCTGGCCTTCTGGAAGCATCTCCAGTCGTCCTGATCTCTATCTGCCACGGGACCCAGATGGACTCAGATGGCTCCAGAGAGGAGAGTGAGGATGGTGGACTCAGCACGGCTCCCTCATCACTTGCATGTCATGGTGTCACCTCCCTGATGTCATGGTCCTCTTTGAGAATGCAGGACAAACCACAACCACCTGGCATTTATGATTCATTGGATCACTGACTTAGAGCTGGAAAGGACTTTCAAAGGCCACTGAGTTCAAACCCCTTCATATATAAGGAAAGAAACGGAAGCTCAGAGGGATTAAGTGACTTGTCCAGGGTCACACAGGATCCTGAAATCACAGTCTAGCCCTCCCTCCCATGTCCGAAGCTCCCTCCCTGCAATGTCCCCCATTGCTGCTGCCTTGTGGTACCTGTGGCCTAAGTATGCCAGCTCCCTTTGCCCTCCAGAAACATCCTGCCCTTCCCTGGCACGCCCTCCCAAGGTCTCCAACAGGCCTTCGGAGGTGGCCAGCCCTGTAGGCATTTCATCTCTCCCCTGACTTCTTGGAGGAAGGAAACTGAACAGTCAAGAGACAGTAGCTTCACCAGGGCACATGTGGCCTGCAGAAAGTCTAGAAGTCTAAACACCTCCCCTCACAGAGGCAACCCTTCTAGTCCTTGGAAATGACCCTTCATCTGACGGAGAAAACCCTTGTGTGCTCCCCCTTCCCCTGGAATAAAGTAGATCTGGCTGAGCAAGGAAAGGGACTTTGTCCTAATTCAGGTCTATCTCCTGGGGGTAGAGTTAAAAAAGCTGGAAATAAAAGGCCCCAGATTCAAGTTTTGGCTTGGCCACTGCTGCCTATGTGACTTTTGGCAAGTCACTTGACCCTGGGAGGCCTCAGTTTCTTTATTTGTAAAATAAAAAGGTTTCCTTCAACTGATATTTTCTACAGTTGTATCACATCCTATTTAGAAAACAATAGTTTATAAAACAAAGTAAATGGAATCAGCAACAACCAAACAGTCTAAACTGAATGCTGTGAAGCAATGATGGCTGAGCCTGGCCCCAAGGAAGAGATGAGCTGGTATCTTCCCCTGCCTCTTTGCAGAGGTGGAAAAACTGCATGCGCTGGCAGACTTCCGATACCTTGGCCAGCTGTTCTGAACTGAGTTATTCCTTCTTTGTAATTCTTTGTTCTAAGTATGGCACGTTGGCCTAGGGAAGGCAGGAGATGCACTGGAACATCGGTGATATAGAAACAAAAGATAGCAATAGAATTTCTTTTCTCAAAAACAGTCTTTGTTCACATAACTAAGAATTCACGATCAGTTCTATGGGGAGGGGCTAGGCAAGAGGATGTACATTTTCATGCAGAAACAGAAACCGGTTCTCCAATGAGAAAATGGATTTCAAAAATTACAAACTGGAAAATCAGAACGCTTAGACAGCACGCACCTCAGTACTGTATAAAAGACATCTGTGTTTTGGAGTAAATTTAGTATCGACTGTGTTTAGAACACATTAAATGCTAATTCTAATGCTGTTCCGTCAGGTTCCCCATGGCATTTAGATTTCAGAGGGAGGGGGAGGAGAATGTCCTTTTCAAAGCTGAAAGCATAGAAAATTTGATCCTTGAAGCCATGGAAAGATACACATTGGGCTCTTCATGCTAGTCTGCATGACATCCTAGAACTGCTCCTCACCATGAGGATCAGACCTTTTAAAATCAACCTTTATCTTCAAGGACTATTTGCAAAACTTTAAAAAACATCAAATGGCAAACTGACATCAAAGGGGCTTGCCATACTATTCGATCATCCATGGACTGAGGCGATAATCAGCTACACGTCTCTGAAGAGATCTCGGCATGTTTGTACGTACTTTCTGGGATGTTGTCTAAGGCTGGAATCTTATTAACTCTCTACTAGAAGCTCCTGGCATCTTTCTAAGAATTATTCTTTGGGTATAACTTTCTGATGCTCATTTTCACTTACAGATGAATTTCTGGGAAAGTGACAAATTCCATCATCTGTTTATGAAAAATGTAAGTGCCTGGCTCAGTCATTGCTTTTAGAGGCCTCTTTGTTGAGCGCTGGCACTGGTGAGGGGGGGAGGAACCTTACCCAGAGAAAGCTGGGACCCGTCACCAACATGGCCTTGGAATCCTGTTATTTCAGTTCAGTAACCTCGTGTGCCCAGAATTGTGCATGAAATGGGGGGAGGGGTTTCAAAGATGAGGGAGACCCCCAGAACTGTCCATTTAGAGTTGGTCACCTTTAGAACTAGATCTAAACTAGATCACTGGTCATCTAATCCAACCCCTTTACATCACACATGAGGACACTGAGGCACAGGGAGATGAATGACTTGGTCAAGGTTACACTGGAGAGAAGGCATTTACAACACTTGATCCTCACAACAAACCCTGAGCGTGACAGAGGCTGAGGTTATTCTCATTCTACGGTTGAGGAAACTGAGGCAGGCAGCAGTAAGGACACTTGTCCAGGGTCATAGAGCTCTGCTGGTTGGAGGCTACATTTGAATCTGAGTCTTTCTGACTGCCTTGGGGGAGCAAAGCTAAGATTCACAATGAAGTCACTGGATGTGGGGTAGGTGTGGGTCCCATGGGCTGCTAATCTCGTGACATGGCATCTCCTTCACAACCCTGCTCACTGCCAGATGTCTTCCCGCGGAGAGCAGCCGGCACCACCCAGGTCGCAGGCTATTTGTGAAGTCCTGGGTCCAGCCACTCCCTCAACTGGTGGGGAAGTCAATGTCAACCCCTACACACGTGCAAGTATGTGTGTAGGTACTGTGTATATGTGCATATAGGGGTCTATTCCTAAATGTATCACGACATATGCAATGGCATGTATACATGTATAAGTGTATGTGTGTGCATGTGTGTGATATATGTGCACCTGTGTGTATATTCCTGAATGTGCAGCATACATGTGTATGTTTCCACACATACATGTCTGTACTAGGTATGGATGGATGCAATGTGTGTGCTGGTGTGTACCTGCATGTGCATGCACAGGTGTGCATGCATGTGTGTACATATATAGGAACATGTACATGTACACATTTGTGTACATGTATATAGTGTGTCTGTGCTTATGTGCATGTTTGTATGCATACAGGTATGAGTGAAAGGAATATACACACATATATATTATGTATCATACACACACACACACACACAATCCATTGCCAGACATCAGCTATGTGCCTACTATGTGCTTATTACCAGCACAGTATGGTACTTGATGACCTAAATCAAATCTTATAGCCCACTCCTTGCTTTTCAGAAAACCATGACAACAGGTAGAGGTACAGATCAGGCCATGGCCCAGGGACTCCAGAAGGGCAGGAGGGGGCCTGGGCCCAGCTGTGAACAAATGTCTCTGTTTCAAGGTTACCATCTCCCATCTCTGTTTATATCGTGTGTTACTAACTATTTACTTATTGTCTTTTCCATTAGATAGCGAACTTCCAGAAGAGTGTGACATCTTGGCCATTTTTTTGATATCTAGAACTCGGCTCAATTCCGTGCCGAAAAGCTTAGTAAATGCTTGTCTACTGACACACAATCTGTCCTCAAGTCAGGTTCTCTTTTCTGTCTAAATGTACACTGGGCTTTTGTAAACTCCTGCCCACCCCCATCCTGGAGGGGTCTCTAGACCCTCCTCCCCAGATTAAGGCAGGGTCCTCAAGGCTGATCTGCCTGCCTTCATTTTTCCTCCCTACACCCTTGGGTCCATCCATCCATCATTGAGCTGAGTCAGGCTCTATAAGGTAGAATGGACCTTGAAGGCCATGGAGGTCATAGCCCCTTTCACCATATCTCCTTAAAGGTCATCATCTGCTTCTTCAATACACAGCCTCCTTTCTAAGAAGGTCTTTCTCCTTACTGGGTCCTGAGCAAAGCTCATGCCTTCTCCAGCCTGTGCTTTCTGCCACACTCTTCTGGAGGGGGCAGGTGATAAACGCCAAACTAAGGAGTTCATATCTGACTCTGGAGATAATCAGGAGCTACTGAAAGTCACTGAGCAGGGGAGTGACATGGTCAGACCTGGGTTCTAAGAAAACACCTTAACAGGTGAGTGGAGAGAGACCTAAGGCTGGGAGTAAGAAAGTAAGAAAGCTGCCATAGTAGACAAAGGGAGAGCTGATGAGAGCCTAGAAAAGGCTTGGGGTTGTCAGGGTGGAGAGATGTTGTGAAGGTAGAAATCGTAACATTGGGTAAGTGAGAATAAGTCAAGGATGACAGTGCAGTTGAGAGTCTTGGGACCCAGGAATTTGTTGCAACCTCAACAATAATAAAGAAGCTGGGAAGAAGGAGAGGTGTATGGGGGAAGAGACAACAAGTTCTGGTTGGGACATGACAGGTTTGAATTGTCTCTGGGATATCCATTTCAACATGTGCAAAAGGCAGCTGGTGATGTTGAACTGGAGCTTACGGGACAGACTAGGCCTGTGAATCATTTGCAGAGATGACAAATAAACCACAGAAACTAATAAATCACCAAGGGGGAGAGTCTGCCCACAATGGGGCCTTCAGGGAGGTCCCAGTGAATGGGTGGGAGATGGATGAAGAACAGCCAAGGAGACTGAGCAAGAATGGCCAGAAGCAAAGAAGAACCAGAAGAGGAGCATCACAAAAACTGAGTAGAGATGGCACGGACAAGGAGGAGGGCTCAGGAAGGACCAGGATGGCAATAAGGCTCTTCCATCAGGAGATGGGTGGAGAACTCTGAACAGGGAGATTTCAGCTGAATAATGAATGGTACTGGAAGAGGTCTTGGAGGAGAGGGTGATGAATTTCTTGAAGGTAAGCAGAGCTGGGGTATAATCACACACTCTCCTTTAAGGGGGTTTACTTGTTTCATGCAATCAGATAAAAGAATTTGGTGTTCTCTCTAGGGACTTAATGGTCAAGATGAAACATCACTAGTACAAAAAGGACATGCTGACATAGAAGTTTCAGGTAACAAAGCAACGAACACTTATTAAATGCTTACTGTGTGCCAGGCACTGTGCTAGGTGATAGAGATATAAACCAAAAGAAAGACTGTCTCTGCCCCCAAGAAGCTCATATTCTAAAGCGAGAAGAGCAGCCGTAACAAGGAGCTGGAAATTTGGAGTTGGGGTGAAAGCACCCACTCACCTGAATGTCAAAAGGAGAGCAGGGAGGGGAAGGAGGGTTGGCCAGCAGGAGCCCTTCTCCAAAATGGAGGCCCTAGGGGGAACTGTGACCAACATGGCAAAGGTATATTCCAAGGTGAGAGGACCAGTGGGACAGTGGATGTTCCAGGGGAAGACTACAGATGAAGCACTGTAAGAACATCTGGAAAGTCAAGAGTGAGCCAGAAGTAGTCAGGAACCAAGGCCTCTAATGAAGAGTCCTACAATGGTGTCCCTTGCCTACTCTTGCCCTGGAATTTTACACATCCTACTTGGCATGCAATGTTTCACTTCACAGCTCAGAATACACTATGCTATGGTGGAAGATGGAGCTTCTGCTTAGAGATGCGAGGATTATGTAAAAGACAGGACTGAAAGAGTGAGGCAGACTTCAGCGCACCATTTGCTCTAAAAGCCCGCCTCTGGACAAGGCCCCATAGGTCTCTGGAGCTTTTGGCTCTTTATAAATAGTCAGTCTTCAGTCTTCTGGCCCAGCAGGCTGTGATAATAACGCGCCTCTCTACACATTTTATTCACCATTTTATAATTCTGAAGTGCTTTGGCACCATCGCTTTCCTCAGTTTATGGACAGCATTTAATAGGAAGCAGCATGACAGCTGCCAGAAGCCAGATTAGCTAATGCTGAAGCCAATGAACACTAAAGCTTGGATCATGCTTGGAAATACATTCTCGGAGAGAAATGACCAGAAGGTCATCAATGGATGCCTACCCTCCATTACGACATACTCTTGGCTGGTTGCTAATGTTACAGACTGGAGGAGACCCTGACAGGTGCAGTTCATTGCAAAAATGGCCTCACATAGAGGTTCTCCAACTAATTTGACCACAGAATACTTTGAGTCTTGATGAAATGGCAAAAAAGCAGGTCTGTGGGCTGGAGGCTTGGAAGTGTCCTTGGAAAATGAAGAATCAAGGACATCTATCAGCAACACTGCCCGCCCCGACATGGGCTTGATTTTCATGCCCCAAATTGTTATATGTGAATCTGTTACATATTTGTTAGAAGGAAGAGTCTTATGACCACCAACATTTCTTCACTTAATTCCATTCTCACTGCACGGAACACTAGGATTTATGGAAGAAAGTTTGGAAAATACTGCCTTTAATTAGAGGAAAAAATCAGTATGTAGACTTTTAGTTCATTCCTCACTTCCAATCCTAGACCCACCTTATCCACCAACCAATCAACAAGCATTTACCAAGTCATGTGCCAGGCACTATACCAGACGCTAACATCAAATAAAAACAACAGAGCCTTCTCAGAAGCCTCTTTCTGTCATGCCTCCTTGTAATATTCAGGTGACCGTGGGTTCTTGAAGGCTATGCTTTTCCTTAATGCCATGCCTTCCCTCTGCTGACTGATCCCACACGTGTCTTTTGGCATGGTTGTTCCCATGTTGTCTCCCCTGTCATTAGACTATAACCCCCTTACGGCAAGAGTTGGTTTTTGCCTTTGTATCCCCAACAATGAGCACAATGTGGGCTCTTAATAAATACATGTTGACTTGACTTGATGATGCCAGCAGAATGCTATCTCTGGCTATCTGGAAGAGCTCTGAGTATGGTCCCAGCACCAGTCTGTGTCTGCTTTCAAAGGATCAACTCAGTTATGCTCATCATCAGTACAGTGGCCAGCCACAGATGATTTTTTTGGCCATGACAATCCATTAAATACATTAAATAAAACTAACAGAAAATGGTCCCTAATCCCCTTCTGTTTCTACAATAGCAGGGACAGAGAGTGCTAAGAAGCACAGAGTTTAGAGCATCTATAACATTAATTTAGCATATACAAAGATATGTAATGTAATTTTAAGAGAGAGCGGTCCCTACTGTTGGGGGGACCAGGGAAGAAGGTTGCATGGCTTTTCTGCAGAAACTGGAAGCTAGGGATGCTAAGAGGTGAAGGTAAGCAGGGGGAGTATCTCAGACAAAGGAGACCACCTGAGCAAAGGCCTGAGTAGGCAGGACAGAGAATTTCATGTACAAGATGGACATGAAGAGGAGGAGGAGGAAGTAAGACAGGAAAAGTAATAGTTATCAGTTTCATGCGACACTTTAACTTCATATATATCCCATCAGAGTACTCTAGGTATTATCAGAGGAAGTGGGGGCACAGAGAAGGGGAGGGTCTTAAGGTCATTCAGTCTGAGGGGTGAAATTTGAACTCAGGTCTCCCTGACTCCAGTCCCACACTGTGTTGATTCAGCCACCCTGGCAGGACTCATTTTGTGTAGGGGCTTTAATGCAAGGCTGAAAGATTTGCATTTTAGCCTAGAGACATGAGGGTACCAGAACAGATTTCTGAGCAGAGTGCTGACGCTGTCAAACCTGTATTTGAGGAATGCCAGTTTGATGGCTAAATGGGAGAGGAGAGGCGGATGAACTGTGTGTCCATGATGACCCCAGAAGGCACAAGAAAGGCACTGGCAGCATGGGAATGACCAGATCAAAGAGACCATGGGCTGCATGAAGCATTGTGAGATAGCAGAGAAGTCACTGTGGCTGGACCTGAAGGACAGTTCGACAGCTGGTCACAGGATGCTGAACAGGGCTATGGATTTCCATGAAAGAAAGAACTAGTCAGGAGGGAATGGAAGCAGCCATGGCAGCCTGTCCCTCCTACCCCCACTAGCCTTCCACGAAGCCTATGTGGCCCAGTGGGGGTCCTGGCAAAGCTGCTCCCCCCACATTCTGCAGGGCCACTTGGATAGAAAGATAAGACAGCTTTAACTCCTGACATTCACCCTCAGGTTTACAGGACATGCTCACTCCACAGGGCACGCCTTTGGCCAGCACTGGCACGCGCTGTTCATCTCTAGCTCCATCAGAATGGTATTTGCCAGCAAGCCTGGGCAGGGACTGGGGAGAAAGGAGGAGGGGATCCTGAGAACTGGAGGAAGGCTTGACCGACACACACAGGCCTAGAGCAGGTCCCAGGCCAGTCTAAGAGCTATCACCCTCGCCTTCAGCTCCCCGTCACACAGGTGATGGGGGCACACGATACCTCATCATGGCATCAAACTACTGAACAGATGAGTAAGAAGGAAGAGAAGACTTCTGAGTGCTTGCAGGCATCCTGGATGTTGGATATCACATGAAGTCAACTGCCCAGGATGTCACCTCTTTTGTGTGTGGTGTTATTAAAATCAGGCTGAGTTATGGTGATATTAAAATCAGGTGCAAGAAATTTGATTGCAGATTACTCAGCTACAATCAGATACTTTCTTTTCCATTTCACCCTCTTGAAAACGATTTTCAAATGCCTGAAAGATAGATTGCTCAGAATTACACTGATTTCATCTCACCCAGTTCTAATCAACAGCATGAGAAGGCATGTATCTAGATAGGAACCTTTGGCGGATTTCTTTTGTGACATTATCAAGTCCTAGCAAGGTCCATAGGCTTCTGGCTCATTCCACTTTTGTTACAAGCATTTCTACTGGAAAGAGGATGTCTGAAAAGTATGTTATGAATTATGACTTCAATTATGTAACTAGCACTCAAAATAAATGCAGCATTATAGAATTCAAGGGTCCTCTTTTTCAGATCGAAGAGGATGACTTATCACACTAGCACCAATCAATGGCCGTAGCATTGGAAGTAGGGTCTTTTAGCTTTAAATTCAGTGCTTTTCCCACAATAGATAATGTGGCACAGGGGACAGAAGTGTGACCTTGGAGCTGAAAAGATACGGGCTTGAACACCGTCCCCATGACTTACCAGCTGTGTTATCTCCATCCCTGGGGCTATTTCCTCATCTGTAAAATGGGGGGATATTACCTGCTTCTCCCAGCTGTTGTGAGCATCAGTGGAGATAATGCATAAAAGCTGATCTGTAAACCTTGAAGGGCCATATTGATTTCAGCTTATAAAGCAGGTCACGGGATCAGGGACTTAAAGTTGGAATTGTAGAGGAAATTCAGCCCACCATCATCCTCTTCCCTTCACGTGTCACAGCCCCCTCTTCTCTCCCTCCATGATCTTGGCCAACAACAAAGAGGTGACTCCTCACCAAAGAGTCAGTTTTTCAGTCATGAACCGCCCCGCTTCCTTGCAGCCCCAATAACTGACAAACACCCAGCATCATCCCAAGCATGGAGCGTTCCCAGTTTCTTCAAACACTTAACATTATGGTAGAAAACTGCCCTTAGAGCAGGGTGTCCTGGGTTCAAATCCCACTTCTGACCCCCACTGGCTGTGTGATCTTGGGCATGTCTCTTACTGGCTCAGTATTCCAGGGAACTCTCAAAGACCACACGTTGAAGAGGAGGGGTCAGTCTGCAGTGGTAAGAGGGAGGGTACTCTTCAGGGAGCTTCCCTAGGCTGTGGTCCCTATCCCTCCACTTCCCTCCTATGAGATAATCATAGAAGGGAAGAGAAATTTGGTACTAGCGATTTTTTGGATAAATTTTTATAAAGATCAGGTTTCTAAAAAAAATTCTTTGAATTGTAACACTGCCACTTAATAAAAATATTCACTTGTTCCTAATGGAATCCCATCAGTTAGATATCCCCAAGGAAATATCACTGGCGGGAGCTCCAGCCTCATGTATGACACTGACTGACAGCCGGATTGTGTGAACATGACAAGTGACTGAGCCAAAGAGAATAGAGGGAAAGTCTGAGAGAGGCATCCAGCAGCAGCCATTTGGAAAGCTGCATCTTGGATGGATTATGTGTTGGCAAAGAAGAGTAAGCTGTGTACAACAGAGAGACCTGCTGTCACATGAGTAATCCTTGGGCTGACAACTTGGTGCTGTGGCTCTGCCTTCCACAAGTCCAACTCAGGTAAGTCAAGACATGTCTCCATCAGGTCATGGTCCTCTTCGAGAATGAAGGGCACACAACAACATGCATAGAGGATGCTCAATTTGGCTTGTTTGGTTCAGAATAAAAATAAATATTTTTTAAAAAATCACCCAACTGCTCTGGGCCATAGCTTCTTCATCTATAAAAAATGAAGTTCTGAAATAGGATTTGTCCTCAGAAGTAGCCTGAGGGAGAGGCAGAAGAGCCAGTCTCAGAGTCAGGAAGGCCTGACTCCAAGTCTTGCCTCTGACACATGCTGTGTGGCCCCAGGCAAATCTAAGTGTCACATCTCAGTGTCCCAAGGAACTCTCTGGGAATACAAGTTGCAAATCAGTTGCCAGTGTATAGGGGTGGAGTGTTTCCACACTGGGAGTACCCTGTAAAGGCAAGTAATGAGACCCACTGGTTCTGGAGTTAAGAAGACCCGAGCTCAAATGTGACCTCCAACACTTCCTAGCTGTGGGACTCTATGCAGGTGACTTAGCCTCTTTTTGCCTCATTTTCCCTACTATAAAGTAGGGATAACAGTGCCGACCTCCTGGAGCTTTTGTGAAGATCAAGTGAGAGAATATTTGTAAAGCACTTAGCAGTGTCTAGCACACAGTAGGTGCTTAATAAATGCCTATTTCCTTCCTTCCTTCTGCTGGTAAAATCATGGGTCTAGACTGAAAAAAAAAAGATTAACTCTACATGCCTGACACTCGTATCAGACTGCTTAGCTGGTTTGAGAGTCTCAGAAAACACCTTCTGGGATGTGAACTCTAAGCTATAACCCCCGACTCTCAAATGAGATACACACACGTGTACATACATACACATATGTCTATACACATATAGACACATGTGTACATATATGTATATATGTGTGTATATCTCTATCCTTTATTGTTGACATTGACCTGGAAAAGGTAGACAAATTAGAAATTGAATTCAGCACAAGGGATAAATCTGAGTAAAAGTAAAACTCATTCTTTTCCTACTTTCTACAAGCTTAAATTTGGGAAGCCGTTTCAAATTAAGCTAACGCTAATACCTCACTTAACCGGAATACTCAAGAGATTAGAGTATTTAGATCAAACTACATTTTCCGCTTAAATCAAAAACTCAGTAGAAAACTTCTAATTTCAATTCTTTCTGAAACTTTCTGAAAGGTATTAAGATATTTTCTTGCCTTCATCAGTATAACATATTGAACTTAACTACATTGTTCTTTGATGATAGGAAACCTTTATTTTCCCTTTAAGGCATTGGATTTTTGCACTCGAAGCTCTGGTTTCAAACTCAGGCGCTGACACTTAACCTCACTAAGTCTTTTGGTTAAGTCCCTTCATCTCTAGGCTTTGACTAGATGATCTCTAACATTCTTTCCAGCTTTTAGTACTTTTAAGATTTGTTTCTTTCTCTTAGAAGTTCAGAAAACCAACTTAAGAAGGCCTTAAGTTGCAGGTATTGGCTGATGAGAATCATTCTGTTATTTGGATTTCCATTGTGCTAACCAAAGGGAGGAGTCCACGGGGTGCCTGGAGCCCAGGATGGCATGGGTACTGCCCTTGGTCTCAGTCATCCAATGTCACCACCATCACTCCCAAACATGTGCTTGTATGGCCCATGACAGCATCTTAGTCCTTTCATTTATCTCACTCAATTGTCACAATCTTCCCATGAGATCCTCATCCTAAGATGAGAAAATCAAGGTTGGGAGATGAAGGTCAAAGGCTGGCAAAGACTATACCAGAGATCCTCACCAAGTCTTTCCATAACAACACTCCTAGAAACAGGCAGGGCATGAGGGCAACGACAGCTACAAAAGCCAAGGCCCATCTGCCCCCAAGGTTCGGGATTCTGTGGATGGATGCACAGCCCCAGGCTATCTCAAAACCACTACAACAACGGTTATCCAATCTCTGCCCCTTAGCATGAGGAGGATGGAGACAGGCACAGACACAAATGAATGCTGTTCCATTCTTCCAAAGGGGATTTCTTCGAGCCTTTGATCTTGGCCAAATCTGGTTTGTAAGGCACAAGGCTAGGAACAGAAAGGTGTCAGAGCAAGGAACTTTTATTTTTTTTTGGCGGGGGTGGGGGGGTGGTGGTGGTGCTATAAAGTGATGAGGAGTCTTTTGTTTCCCTCTTTAGATCCTGAGCAGAGAGAAGATGAAAACATATTGATTTTTATGTGGAACATAAAGAGGCTAAATATGATTGATCAGGAGTTGCAATGTTTGTTCTAAATTCAGGCTTTCTTTTTCTAATTTTCTTCTTTTCTCATATTAAAAAACTGTCTAGTCAATAGCTTAAGAGAATGTCTATGCCCTCAAAGGGATCCCTCAAACTTCATCATCCGAAACAGAGAAACCAAATCAATAAAAGACCAGAGGAAGAAAAGTTAAAGCTGCAATATTGTAGAGTAGACAAGCTTTGTTCTCCTAGAGCAAATGGAAGCTTCTCAATGGAGAATCAGTGTAAACAATATCTTCTTCATTAAATTTGATGACTTGTAACATTTTTAATTGACCAAATAAGAAGTTTTTTATTAAGAGAGGTAGATGTTAGTAGATGTTAAGTTATTTGGCTTTCTAGCATGCACCTAAGGAAAAAAAAAAGATGTCTGATGATTAAGTTAAAGAAACTAATAAAAATGAACATTATTTCCTTAAGGAGACGGTGTTATAGCTGACTACCCAAATGCCAACTATAATTTTAAAATCTCCTTTAATATTTTCTTGGATGTGGATGGAATTTTTTTGGCTGAAATACATGTTTGAGCCTTTCTTGTTTACAGAAATGCATATGTACTAAAGATAAATCCAAGTTACTAAGTTATTAAGTAAGGTAATTATATTCATACAATAAGTCAGATTCAATCCCCAAACGCTTCTCACCTTATGGAAGAGGGAGTTTGTTTAATTTAATCATAAGGGCTGTTTGCTTGATTATCTGGTTTAACTTCATGGAGATCAATGATTACTACAGATATTTAGTGTGTTGCCAGGAGGCTTTGGGCTTGATGTTAGGAACAGTAGTTAACAAAGCTTTGGAAATGCTGTTGATAACAGGATGGTTATTAGGGAAATTCCTGAAGCATGAATATCCATTTTAGCTAGCTGATAATGATCCCTAGCCCAAAAGGGGAAAGGATTACCCAAGGTCACATGGGGAGGGAAAACAGGGGCCAGGACTGGAACCTGTGTCTTCTTCCTCAGTACTCTGTGCTTTCTTTCCTTCACCAAGCTGCCTCTGTACTAAAGATGACTTGGGAGCTTTGAGGGACTTCTGTGCTTGAAAAGATCTTACATATTTCAGTGGGTTATGGGACCAATGCTTTCATCAGTCTGAGTACCTCTGCCACTTCCACCAATCCCCACTCTTTTTCCTCCTGTATAATTCTTGGTCATCTCTCCCCACAGGACACTACTTGGGCTGCTGGATGCTTGCCCAGCTATCTCTGAAGGTCTGTGGTCCATTATGTGGATTCCTGGTGGTAGATTTTTGGAGAATTTTTAGTTAAATGCATGAAACTTTGAAAGAGTTCTGGAAAAAAAAAATCTCCTGCCACCAGAAATCTCTCCTGAGGAATGGGATCCAATCCTCACCAAATTCCTTATCCCAAATTAACCCTATAGCTCCCTTAATTTATTTCATGCCTTCACTTGAAATGGGCCTAAATGTGTTTCTTAGATTTGAAAGGCACAATATTTTATTAATCTCAAATTAGAGATTGTTTAGCCTATTGGCCATTCTTCTGTGACAGATTTATGCTCAAGAAATTGGTTTTTCCAAACTAATATCTTGTATAAAAACTCTGATCAATTTAATACCATGGCTCTATTTCACTGAGAAAACAGGTTTAGAAAAACAAATCTATTGGCAGTTTTCACAGACCTACTACCAGTCTTTGGTTCAGCAGACACAAACTGTTTATGGGCCAAACCACAGAGCCTAGATAGAGATCCTAAGTTATTAAGACTTCTCTAGAGTCCTGTGTTAAATACTTCTATTGGAATTGGAGTTGGTAGGAAGGTCTCATGACAGATGCAATCTTAAGTCTTTTAGGACATTTTTTTATAAAGCTTATTTTAATTTTGCTGTGTTTTCATTAACAAAGCATTTATTTTCTCTCCTTCCCACCTCTTCTTCCTCCTACTGAAAAAAATTAAGAAAGGCAAAATACTATGAACAAGTATGCACAGTCAAGGAAAACACCGTCTCACATGGGCCTTGTCCAGAATGCCTGATTCTCTTGAATCTTGAATCCTTCACCTCTCTGTGAGGAGGGGGCAGCATGACGCACCACTGGTCTTTCAGAACCATGCATGCAAAATTCTCTATCTAAACACACCAGTACAAATTCTTGGATAAGTGGCCTTGCTAGTTTTGGCTGGGGTACTCCCTCCCATGCTTTAGGTTACGGGTTCAGTTGTCCTTGGCTCTTCACACCCCTCCCCGCCCCCAGATACCTTGGATACCCAGACAGTAGTGAAGTCTTCTGTGTCAGTTCTGCCTGAACGCCATGCTTCTCGTCCACTTCCATCTCTCCACTCACAACCACAGCCCTGGTCCGGGGCCTCATCAGCACCCACCTGGAATTCCACTAGGATCCAAGTTTGCCCCTTAGCCCCCAATTATCCTCCAAAGAGGGCGAGAAATTTCAGGGGTTCCATATCACCATTGGGATACTACACAAACTCTTCCATTTGACTTCTAAAGACTTTCACCATCTGGTGCCATTTAATCTTTCCAAACCAATTCTACATTATGCCCCACCACCTCCAATACTCTACATTACAGGTAAATTGTATGACTTGTTGATCCTCAAACATAACATTCTACCTTTTGCTTCCTTTCTGGGATCCCTGCCTCCTCAATCTACCTGTTGGAACTCTCCTTTACCTTCAATGTTTCCTCAGGTTCTACCTCCTATACAAAATCCCACTTTCGCCAAGCTGGCTGCATACTCTCTGCCACCCTTCAAATCAATTTATATTTCCTTTGCATATCTTCTGTGTTAACTTACCTATTTACATGTTTATCCCCTACCCCTAGAAAACCATAAACACCATGAAAGTAGAGCCTGGCTTTGTCTCTATGTGTAGAACATAACTCAGGCATAGTGGATATTTACACACTTGCTGAACTGAAGTGAAATGAATTGGATGCCTGGCCTGTAAGAAAACCCCAAATGACATGAACTTACTTGCTTTTAGGTCAAAAGAAACAAGTGCCTGTACATGGTCAAAGAAAACAGAGCAAGGTTTTAGAAACATAAATGTCTGATTATTAAGCACCTGTAAGAATTCTCCAAATGGCTAATAATAAGAGAGATGTAAATGACAACAACATTGATGTTTGAATGTTATACCTAACCTTAAGATCGCCAAAGACGAATGGGAAAATGAGGAGGGGCTGGGTACCTTAATGCATTCCTGAGCAGTTGCTCCAGAAAGCAATCAGGAGCACTAATGACAGAACTACTGGACTTTATGTATCCTTTGACCCAATAGCATTATTAGGTGGTGTTAGCAAAAATATAAGAGGGAAAGGCCAGATGTGTACCCAAGTATTTATAGCAACACTCTTTGGAGTAGCAAGAAACAGAAGGGAACCTACTGATAGATTTCTATGGATAGACATACCTCAACCCCCATGCCCACACCCATGAATAGGTTCCTATTGATTAGGGAATGGTTAAACAAATTGTTAGGTTGAATTTAACAGAAAGTTACTATATGGCAAGAAACGGTCACCATGAAAAACTTGGGAAAATTAGTATGAACTGTAGTGAACAGAATGTGTGATTTCGAATTAGAAAGCAGCCAGTCTGAATCTGGATTCACGCTTACTGGTTGTGGGACCCGGGGAAAGTCACTTAACTCTGCCTCCATTTTCCTCATTTGTAGATGAGGGCATTGGACTCCACAGCCTCTAATATCTCTTCTAGCTCTCAATAAAGTCTATGATATAGGATGCCGAGTGAAGCAAGGAGAACCAGGACAAGTGTACACATTGACCACAATAATGTGTAAGAAAAAATATTACAAGACTTAAGGACTCTAATCCATGAAATGACCATTTATGACTTCAGAGAGTTGAGAGCGAATCATGACTCTTGCCTCTTGGCTCGTAGGTAACTGAACAGAGGGGCAGTACAAAACACGTAATTTCAAGCCTGGCCAAATACTGACTGTTTTATTTAACTCTTTATTACGATGGAGGCAGTGAGGCATAGTGGACAGAGTACAGAGCCAAGGTAACAAGACACTGGGTCACTTCACCCTGGGTGCCTCAGTTTCTTCATCTGTAAAATCAGCTGGAGAAGAAAATGGCCAATGGCTCCAGTATCTCTGCCAAGAAAACCTCAAATGAGGTCGTGGAGAGCTGGACATGACTGAAATTACTAAGTAACAACGGTGGGAGATGCTATTAGGGAGAGGAGAATGAGGAATTGGGAAGTAACAGGAAGAAAAAAGAGATCTCTTTTAAATGATGCAATTTTATGTGTTGAAAACAACTTATTCAGCACCGACTACATGAAGGCACAGAGCAACTTAGTGACAGTATAGCTGCCCGGATTCTGGATGATGGATGATGCTCTCATATTTTCCCAGTCACCAGTGGAGGGAAGCAGGGCTGTGTGCTTGCTCCCATGCATTTTAGCATGATGCTTTCAGCAATGCTGTCAGATGCCTTCAATGGGGACAAAGATGGCATTAGCTTGTCTACCCCACTGATGGTAAATTATTAACTAATAGGCTACCAGCCAAGACTAAAATGGAGGGAGAATTGGTGCATGATCTTTTGTTCACAGGCGATTGTGCACTCAATGCAGCCTCTGAGGCTGAGTTGGAACAGAGTGTGTAGTGATTCTTTGTCCACTTGTGCTAATTCTGGCCTGATGAGTAACGCCAAGAAAAGAGGATCCAAACATGGAGCCAGTTACAACAGATGGAGACATTGTGAATGCTGTGGATAAGTTCACTTGTCTTAGTGGTATAAACACATAGATGATGAAAGCTACTTTAATGTTTGGGAAGCTCCGGAGGAAAGCATGAGAGAGAAGAGGTATCAGACTACCTACCAAACTGAAGGTCTATAGAGACGCTATATTCTTGTGAAACTTGGACGGTTTACCAGCGTCATGCCAGGAAACTGAATTGCTTCCATTTGAATTGTCTTAGGAAGATTCTGAGCACCACATGGCAAGATCAAGTACTGGACACTGTGGTCCTTTCTTGAGCTGAACTGCCAAGTATTCAAACTTTACTGCAGAGAGCAGAGGTCCAATGGGCTGGCCACACTGCTTGAATGCTAAAAGTATGTTTGCCTAAAAGACTATTTTATGGATAACTCACACAATGCAAGCAAAGAGGTCACAAAGAGGTCAGAAGAAGCAATACAAGGCCACTCTCAAGGTCTCATTGAGGAACCTGGGAATCGATTGTGAAACATGGAAGACACTGGCACAGAACCACCCAGCATGGCATGCCTACATCCAAGAAGGCACGGCATTCTATGAACAAAGTAGAATTTCAGTAGCTCAAAAGAAATGTGTGATGCACAAGTTAAGAGACATCTTCACTCCAAATGTTCATATGGACTATTTGTGCCCGACCTGTGGTGGAACGCTCTGAACTCCTACTGGTCTGATCAGCTACAGTCAGACATACTGTACCTTGACCCTGACATAGTGATGTCACTTTGGTCCTCTTTGAGTACAAAGGACAACAACCCACAGCAATTATAATGGAATTAAAATGATATGTAGTTGACATTCACCACCATCTAAATAATCACTCATAAATAACCCTTTCTGAGAGGAGGCATTTTGTAGCTAATTCACCAAGGCTGACCCATTAGGACCTAATCCTTCTTACAACCAGACTTTCTGTAGTGACCATACTGTCATTTATGAGGAAAGGGGACAGCTTGCCCTAGACCTTTCCAGGCTAATCATCCTTCTCCTCCCTAGTAAATAACATAGGTCTTGGAGAAATCAACTGGCACAGAGGCTTCAGAAGGGCCAAAGCTCTCTTGCTGGCAGAACAGAAGAACCAAAGTTCAGTCTCCTTGTGGGTAGCTCTGCAGCCCAGGGCTGTGCTAGGATGGGCTAACCCTTGGGATGGACAAGGATCCATGTCCATCCGTTAAACTTTCAGAGCAGAGGAGTATCTTGGCTTCACTTCTGTCTGATATCCAAGGTTCTCACTAAAACCAAAGAGAATTGCTGCATGCCTGAACTTTGGAGAGGTCAGCTATGACCTGCCTTTTGTGACAAGCTGCCACAAGCTCACTTTGGAATCAGGACTTGGCAAAGAATAATGTAACAGACGTGGCAGCCATTGCCTCTTTGAAATTCTCCCATTCTATACCCACTTGGGGATCCCCAAAGAGTGTGAGGCAGTGGAGTACCATAGATAATGAGCTGGCCTCCAAGGCCTGAGTTCAAGTCCTGCCTCTGAGCCACTCTGACAACATGACACTGGATGAGTTACAGAGACTCTCAGTCTTAGAAAACTCTCTAACACAATAAACTCTATCAAGGTGGAGAGCAGCACTGCTCTGCATTGGTAGAGGGCATTTCCTCACCCATATCAATGAAATGACAGGTCCAGTCCCATCCCTACACCATTCAAGAGTAAAAAGAACATGGCAGCCCTCTCACAGAAATGCCTTCCCTGAGTTTTAATGCTAGACCCTATCCTTTTTTAAGAGTTGCTGCAAGTCATTTGAAAAATACTTCCAAGTCTTTTGTAAAACTGGAAGACAATGTCTGTTATGTGACTCAATGCCCTTTAAGCAAATTTTTGTGGTTCAGTCACTTCAGTCACATCTGACTCTTTGTGATCCCATTTAGGGCTTTCTTGGCAAAGATACTGGAGTGGTTTGCCATTTCCTTCTCCAGCTCATTTTATAGATGAAGATGCTGAGGCAAAGAGTGCCCAGGGTCACACAGTTAGGAAGTATCTGAAACTGAATTTGAACTTAGGAAGTCTTCTTGACTCCAGGCCTGGTGCTCTATCCATTGATCCACCTAAGCTGCCCCTTAAACACGTTACCAACATGATAACATCTTCCACTAATTTAGTTTCAGAAAAAAAGTATGCTTTTCTTCTACAGAGGAATTTGAAAGTTTTCTTTTGACAGACAATTAAAACGACGTCATCTAACATGCTTCCCCTTTCAGCCCTGGCACTGCCAGGGACCAGGGCAAAATTCAGTTCCCAAGTTGAGGAATGACCTCATTTCAGGTGCAGGTATCAGGTAACATCTCCTCCCTCTATTCCCTTCTGAAGGTCTTGGTTGTTTTTATCACTGACTGTCCCACCTTCCATCACATTTAATTGTGTGAGCGAACATTCTTGTAGAAGTGGGTGGGATGTAAATTCTAAATAAATAAACCGATTTTGGAATTAGCAAATCCTTAATTGAATGCTATGGAACTAACTGCCAAATTAAGAGGCGCTAATAATTCCAGGAGTCACACAACTTACTGACTCATCCCCAGGCCACAGAGAGAACAGGCCTTGCAGTGACATCAGTAGAATGACCTGGTCCTTGGAAGCAAGAGGTTGCAAAAGAAGAAAGCAGGGAAGGATAGCTGGCACGAATAGCTTTGCAGAAAAGATTAAAGACTTCTTAGGAGGCATGCGGACCACCTCCCTTTCCAGCCTGGCCCATTACAGTGTCTAGAGCTGGTCTCCCTGCCTCAGGGAGTCACAGAGATCTTCTGACCACATCATCTCCCTATGGCTCCCCATTACCTCCAGGGTCAAACAGGAAACCCTCTGTTTAGGAGCCAAAACCCTTCCTAACCTGGCCCCTTCTACCCTGCCAGACTCCTCTGCCCTCCCCCCAATTCTGGGATAGCAATACTGGCCCCACCTCTGACTCTGGGGCCATTCCTCTTGCCTGAAATGGTCTCCTTTCTGCCTCCTGCCTTCTTTCAGGCTCCAATTAAAACCTCACTTTCCCCAAGGAGCCTTTTCCAAGCCCTTTCAATGCAGAGGCTCCGCTGATTATCATCCATCTTGCCTCTCTAGCTCTTCTCTACACACAGCTGTTTGCATGCTGTCTCTCCCCACGCCATCCCCACCTCCCCCACCCCTCCTTTAGAGAGTGAACTCCTGGAGAGCTGGGGTTGTCCTCTGCCTTTCAGGGAAGAGGCATAGCAGCAGATAGATTGCTAGGCCTGGAATCAGGAAGACTCAAGCTCAAATCCAGCCTCAGACATTTACTAGCTGTGCAAATCACTTAACCTCTGTCTCAGGGACCTCAACTATAAAACAGCACCTACTTCCCAGGTTAAATGATCTGTAGTGTTTTGCATGGTGCCGAGCACACAGCAGGCATTTAATAAATGTTTACTGTAAGACTGGTATAATCTGCTTGGTCCAGGTCTTCAGTTCTGTGAGCAGAAAGGCCACAAAGCTGGCTAGAAATAGAAATCTGTTAGTATTATAAAGCGATTTTCCACAGGCACAGATCTGACCATGTCATTCCTTATTCAATAACATCTAGTGGCTCGCTATCACTTCTAGAATCAAATATATAAGCGCCTCCAGCCTTTAAAGGTACCCCCAATCAGGACTTAGTCAATCTTTTTGGTACCATGATACCTCACTCTCTTTTCTTGCCATCTGCACTCCAACTCAACTCTCCTTCTCTTGGCTTAGCAGCCACGCTACTCTGAATCCTATCTCCCATCTCTGGGCCTTTGCCCTGGCTATCTATTCCCTGTTCCTGGAAAGTAGCTCCTTCTTACTCCACAAGAGCCTTCTTCTTCCTTTAAGCACCTACCTGCTTTGCAAAGCCTTTTCTGATACATACCCCCAACCCCTACTCCCCATCTACTTGGGCCCTCCCTCCCTCCTTGGCCTCCTTGGTGTATTGAACTATGTGCTATTTATTTTGTATTTCTTCTCTTCTCTGTCAGAGGTATTAAAAACCCAAGTTAGAGTGAAGCCTGAACCAGATTAAAATATAACTGGGAAACATTTAACAAAATAAATTAAAATATAATAAAACATAGATAATACTACATATCACAATTCCATTACATATCACTACATCAATATGTGACTTGCAAGCATCCTTATGTACAGAATAGTGGCCCCAGGCTTCTTTGAATCTGATACCACTGCTTCACATGAAATACGCCTATCTGTTAAATCCCTTGAGAGGATGCAAGTCTTTCTTTACTCCCAGGACAGGGCTTGACACATAATAGGCCCTTAATAAAGGCTGATTATTAACTGATTGATTGTCACTCTAGTGAATTCATTCATTCATTCTTTAAACACCTGTTCTGTTTACAATGTTATTAAACCCACAAATTTAATCCCTTGCAATTCTGACAGCTTGAGATTTGGAGTTTAGGGATTCCCCCCTGTCCTTGTATAACTGCCCATCCACACTCCAAGGCCAGCTCCCCATGGGCTGCTATTACTCTGTCTGGAGTCAATCTGAAATTACTCCCTTGAGTTTCTGGGTATTACTCTAAGATTAGGCAACCAAAGACAGAGACTTTGTAGTATTCCTATATGCCCAGGTGATTACTTCAAAAAGTTTTCTTTCCTTGTCTGTAGAAATCTTACCAGAGTGTCTGAATATGACTCAGGTGATCTGTGTTGTCTGGCTTTGGGCAGGCCAGCTTTCGCTGGAACCACAGGCCATTAAATCACCAGTTATCTTTGCTCTCTGAAGTGTGAATTGGCTCCCTAGGAATTTGCTTCTTTAGAAATAGTCCAGCCCCAATTCAATATACCTCAGACAAAAAGTGTGGGGATTTACATATCTCTCACCCTTGGCAAGAAAGTCTTTTTGACATTCAAAAAAGAATTGAGAAATAGCCCAGCTCTGCATCTTTCTTGGCCTAGCGATGACAATAAATTTGAGAAAGAAATTTATATGAAAATACATGTGTACCTAGCTGATAAATGGTTTTAGTAATTAGCATTCCACAAAGTCTAAAGATTGCATTTAGGTCTAGCATTGATTTCATTTTTCTGTTTTCTTAGTCTGATTGGATCCTAATATAATAGGAAGGCCCAAACCTGCAGCCAAACTCTTCTAGAATAAATAGATTTAGTCACTTAAAAGTGACTAAGAGAACTTCCCATCAGATTAGGACCACATATATGACCACAGGGCCTCCTTTCCCTGAGCAAAGAGAAATAAATACAACTCGCCACTTAGACCAAGTTCAAGGGGAAGGATCTGCCTTAAAGAGCCAACCACTTATTAAATTAACATGGTTTGATGTTTCTATAAGCAGCCACATAGGCAGAGCCTGGCTCTCCATCCGCTGGCTCAGTGTGCCATCCTCCCTTATCTCCCAGGAGATAAGAGCTCTCCTCTGTGCTCTCCTACCCTGGAGGCAGGGCTGCCTTTGAAAACCCCTGGCACTAAAACTCATCTAGTAGTTTTAAACTGAAAACAACATTAGCCATACTTTGCCTCCTTGCACCTTAGGTCTCTTAATCAGCTCATTTCAAAAAGAATCTGGCCCCAAATAATGTTCTCTTTCACTTCTAACAAATTACACTTTCAGTTAACTATGAGGTTCAAAGCACCCAGGCAGTCTGCATTGATCAAAACCAGCTTTGGGTTTATAAAACCTCAAGACTTTAAATTTGTTTCCCTTCTAAGAGTCTGTCTTTCCTCAGTTTCCAATTTCGTTACTAGCATTCGAGTAAGAAGAGCTGGCCCAGGGGGTGGAGCCAAGATGGCAGAATACAGGCTGAGAGCCAGTTTAACTCTCCCAACATTTCCCTCCAACAAACTTTAATGTAACAGCTCATCAAATTTTGGAGCAGTGGAGCAAAGTCAGAGGGAAACAGTTTTCCAGCTTAAGACCACTTAGGAGGCCTGCAGGAGAGGTCCAGAGGACAGCAGGAGCACCAGCAGTGGACTGCCACAATCTTTGGAAGCTCTCAGCTGAGACAACAGTGTGGCGATTGGACAACAGGTCAGAAAGACATTATGGGGACCCTTAGCTGGTACTGATTGGCAAATATTTTCTATCTATTCCCTATACATAGTTCTGAGTCATGAGGAACAGTAATGTTTGTAGCTACAGGGGAGCAAGGGCCCTTTACTGGATAAAACACCAGAGCACAGACCAGGAAAGGAATGACCATACCTCTCATGGATCACAATACCTTAGAAGCACTAAAAATAAGCAGGTCCCCAGAACTAGCTCTGAAAATAGCAGCACAAAAAAATCTGAAGTTGGCACAGTGCCTTCTCATCCACAAGGTAGAAAAAACTAACTTTAACAAAAGTTCAAAGTCAAGAAATAGGCTAGAAAGACAAGCAAACAATGAAAAAAAACCAAGCCATAAAATATTAAGATGGCAGGGAAAACTAAGACACAGACTTAAAAGAAGACAGCAATATGAAAACAGCTACAAGCAAAACCTCAAAGAAAAATACTAATTAGATTCAAACCCAAAAAGAATTCCTTGGAAAAATTAAAGAAAGCAGTAAGAGTTGTAGAGAAAAAAGAGAAATGAGAGTGAAGCAAAAAAAAATTATGAAGACAATTAATAGTTTGGTAAAAGAAAACACACACACACACACAAAACCCTGAAGAAAATACCTTAAAAACCAGAATTGGCCAAATGCTAAAAGAAGCACAAAAATTCAATGAAGAAAAATACTGTTAAAAAGTAGAACAGGCCAAATGCAAAGAGGTAAAAAAAAAATTTCACTGGAAAAAAAATTCCTTAAAAACTAGAACTGGGCAAATTGAAGCTAATGACTCCATGAGGCATCAAGAAACAACCAAAGTCAAAAGAATGAAATAAAAATAGAAGAGAATGGAAAATATCTCACTAGAAAAACTGACCTGGAAATAGATCAAGGAGAGATAATTTAAATCTTGTTGAACTATATGAAAAGAATGATCATGGAAAGATCATAGACATCAAATTTTAAAAAATTATAAAGGAAAACTACCCTAATATCTTAGAGAGAGAGAGGGTAAAAAAGAAAATGAAAGAATCTACTGATCACCTCCTGAAAGAGATCCCAACATATAAACTCCCAGGAATACTATGACTAAATTCCAGGGCTCCTAGGTCAAAGAGAAAATACTTCAAACAACCAGAAAGAAATGATTCAAATACTGTGGAACCACAGTCAGGATAGCACAAGTTTTAGCAGTTTACATATTAAAGGAGTGGAGGGCTTGGAATTTAATATTCCAGAAGGCAAAGAAGCTGGGACTATAATCAAGAATTGCCTACCTGATAAGACTGAGTATAGTCCTTTGGGGAAAAAATTTAATGAAATAAAGGTCTTTCAAGCATTCTTGATGAAATGATCAGAACTGAACAGAAAATTTAACATTCAAGCACAAGTCTCAAGAGAAGCATAAAGAGGTAAATATAAGCAAAATCATAAGGGATTCAATAAAGTTAAACTGTTTACATTCCTATATAGGAACATGATACATATAACTCTTAAGAACTTCATCATCACTAGGGCAGTTAGAAGAAGTAGGACAGAGGGCAATAGATATGATTTGATTATGTTAGAATGATCACCCCAAAAATGAAGGGGTGAGAAAGAGAAATGCATTGGGAGAAGCAGGGGGGAAGAGAGAAACAGAATGTGGAAAATTTTTTCACATAGAAAAGGTATACAAGAAAGAGCTTTTAAAGCAGAGAAGGAAAGGTGGAGGGTGGCATGCAATGCTTGAACCTCACTGTCACTGGAAATGGTTCAAAGAGGGAAAAATAGATATACACACTCAGTTGTATATAGAAATGTAACTTACCCAATAGGGAAATAGGAGGGGAAAGTGCTAAGAGAAAGCAGGGAGGGAATGACAAAAGGGAAGGCAGATTAAGGGAGACAGTAGTTAGAAGCAAAATAGACTTTTGAGGAGGGGCAGAATAAAACAAGAGAGAGAAGAAACAGAAGAAAAGGGGATGCAGGGACATATATAGTAATCATAAGTGGGAACGTGAATGGGATGAACTCATCCATAAAACAGAAGAAAATGGCAGAATGGATTAGAAACCAGAATCCAACAGTATGTTGTTTTTAAGAGATACATTTGAAACAGAAAGACACACACAGAATTAAAATGAGGGGCTGGAGAACAACCTAATATTTAACTTCAGTTAAACTAAAAAAAGGCATGGTAACAATCATGGCCTCAGACAAAGCAAAAGCAAAAAAAAAAAACCTAATAAAAAGAAATAAACGGGGAAATGATATTATGCTAAAAAGTACCAAAGACAATGAGGTAATATAAAAAGTTTTTATAGCAAGTTTTTCTGATAAATATTTCACTTCTCAAATATATACTGAGTACAGAACTGAGTCAAATTTATAAAAATAAGACTATTTTCTAATTGACAAATGGTCAAAGGAAATAAATAGAAAGCTTTCAGAAGAAATCAAAGCTATCTGTAGTCATATAAAAAATATTGTAACTCACTACTGAGAAAAGGAATACAAATTAAAACAATTCCAATGAGGCCACGGTCATCCCATGACATTTTCTAAGTTAGATAAAAAACATTAAATTATTTCTTTTGGTTCTTTTACAGACAAAGATTAACATTATTAGTCTAAGGGAGAGAAAAGAGGAATAAAGATATTCAGAAACAATTAAAATAGTAGTTCTTAATCTGTGTGCCACAGATCCATGAAGCTCGGGGAGGCGGGGGAGAGGTATGTCACCATGATAGTCCTGCAAAAGGTACCTGAATCCATAGATCCACCAAGTAATGCTCACCTTGATCTTTATTTAGCTCTAGAAAAAAAAATATGCTACAAGACTCAGAAAAATAAGGTAATCATACCCAATGTAAATGGAATTTGTTCAACTGTATATAGATACTATTGCAATTATTAAAATAAAAATTCACTGAAAAATGTTCAGGAAGGTACAACTTTTTGTCATCATACATTTTCTCAATCAATAAATACTAAGAGAACAACTACATTCAATGAGCAAGGTGGGGAGAGGGGGGTGACATGGTCAGATCCATATCTTAGAAAAATCACCTTGAAAGTAGAAAGCTGGGAAACAAATTTTGCAGCCAGTGTCTCTGATAAAGGCCTCATTTCTAAAATATATAGAGAACGGAATCAAATTTATAAGAATACAAGTCATTCCTCAATTGATAAATGACCAAAGAAAATAAAATGGTAGTTTTCAGAAGAAGAAATCAAAGTTCTTTATAGTCATATGAAAAAATGCTCTACATCACTACCAGTTAGAGAAAGGCAACTCTAAGGTACAACTTCACATCTATCAGAAATGGCAAATGCTGGCAGGAATGAGGGGAAAGCAGGTATTAAACTATTGGTGGAACTGTAAAGTAGTCTGACCATTCTGGAGAACAATTTGGAACAATAGACTCAAAGGACTATAAAACTGTGTATACCATTGACTCAGCCATACCACTACTAGGTGTGTATCCCAAAGAAAGTAAAGGAAAAGGACCTATATGTACAAAGATATTTATAGCAGTTCTCTCTGTAGTAGCAAAAAACTGGACACTGAGGAGATGCTCTACAATTGGAGAATGGTTGAATAAGTTGTGGCAGATGATTATGGTGCAATATTGTGCTATGGGAAATGATGATGGGAGTGGCTTCAAAAAAAGCATAGTAAGACCTATATGAACTGATGCAAAGTGAAGCGAACAACCAGAAGAGTATAGTGCACAGTTACAACAATGCTGTAATGATGATTAACTGTGAAAGACTTGGCTACTGTCATGAATACAATGATCCAAGGCAATTTCAAAAGACTCATCATGAAAAAATGTTATCTCCCTCCAAAGAGAGAACTGATGAGCTCAGTGCAAATGGAAGTATGGTTTTCTCACTTTATTTTTCTTGCTTTTTTAAAAAATATGGGTAACATGGAAATATGTTTTGTATGTATCACATGTATAATTAATATCATATTGCTTGTCTTCTTAGTGGGTGGAGGAGGATGTGGGAGGGAGGGAAAGAATTTAGAACTCAAAATTTAAGAAGAAAAGCACAGCAATCAATCAATAAATAATAATTTTTTTAAAAAAAAGAATAATCTACCCTGCAAAACTGAGTATAATCCTTCAGATGGAAAAAAAGGAAGAACATTTAATGAAATAGAAGACTTTCAAGTATTTCTGATGAAAAAATCAGAGATGAGTAGAAAATCTGACTTTCAAATGCAAGACTCAGTAGAAGCATAAAAAGATAAACATGAAAGAGAAATCATAACAGACTCAGTAAGGTTAAATGGTTTACATTTCCATATGGAAAGATAATACATATTACTCCAAGAACTTTATCATTGTTAGGGCAGTAAGAAGGAATCTACATAGGGATATGAATCAATTACGTTGTGATGATCTCAAAAGGGGTGAGAAAGAGGGATACACTAAGAGAAAGGGTAAAGGAAAGGAAGAATGGTAAAATCTCAAGAGATATGTGCAAGGAAAAGCAGTTACAGAGGAGGAAAAAATGGGAGTGGCAGTACAGAGACACTGAACCTCATTCTCTGTATCCATTCAAAGAAGGAAGAATGTGTACACATACTCAGTTTGGTATGGAAATCCATCTTATCCAACAAGGAAATAGGAAGGGAAGGGGATAAGAGCAGGACATGGGTGATAAAAGAAAGGGTGGATTAAATTAGGGGAGGCAGTGGTCAGAAGCAAACAGACTCTTGAGGGACAAGGTGAAAACAGTGAGAAGGATAAACAGAAGAAAATGGGATAGAGGGAAATACACAATAATCATAACTACTCAGGAATTAAAGCTGGTCCCTTTAAGAGCAAGATTCTTCTAGTGATGCTCTATAACAATGATTTACAGAGTCCTCAATTCATCTGTAGCAAGGGAGAGAGCAGACAGACTGAGCTGAATCAATCCATTTTAACCTTGTGATATCTTTTAAAGAACTCAGAATCATTTTACTCTTTCAAGTTGACAGGGGAGAAAATGCAACCTCCACAGAAGCCAATCTGACCTTGAGCTGCTCTTACCAAAGAAGCATCTACTGCCTTCCCAAGGCTTCTCAGCTGCCCCCAAATAATAGCTGAGAAGGAGGGTGATGATGACGATGTAGCAAGAGATGTGTGCATGGGGAACATGCCAATTAGCGAGAACCAACTGATTTCTGTAGACAGGAGTCTAAACACCGTGTCTCCGAGAACTAGATAGTTTTTCCCTAAGCACAATTTCTAAACCAGAAAAATCTTTAACAAAATAGTATCAATTCTAAAGCGTTGTGTGAGGTATAGCCGAATGATGAAGGACTTAGTCTATCTGTGGCCCAAATAATTATAAAGTATATCATTAGTACTGATTATCGAGATGTCCATTCAAAGTGTTATGAATGGAGGATATGCTCTCCAGTGACCATTCCACTTTGAGTGTGTGTGTACATACATAAACATGCACACTGATATACTTAGGAGATGACACAATTAGTGAGGATGTACATAGAGAGGATGAAAAGGAGATGGGAGCTTGTCCTAACGGGCCACTTTTCTGTTGGTGACTCAGAGCCTCTCCATCTTCATGCCAATGGTTCCAGTTTTATGCCCTAGTCCCTTTCCTCTGCTCCAACTGCCTCCAAGGGTCACACAGATCAGAAACCGATTTCCTGGAGTCATCTCAAACTCAACATGTCCAGATGGACAGACTGTCTTCTCCTCCAAAGGTTCCTAATTCAGTTTAGTTGATCACCACCCTCCCAATTACCCAATCACCTCAATTCTTCTCACTCTCTCACCCTCAGGCTGATCAACTGCCCAGTGTCTCAGTCCAACCCTCCCAGGCTATCCCACAGCTGTCTTTTATTCTTTGTTCACACACTTGCTACGGCAGTTCAGCACACATCACCTCAGACCTGGATGACCGAGATCTATCCTCCACAAAGCTGCCACAGTGGCTTTCGGAAAGCACACGGTCATGTCCCTCCCTTGCAATAGCTCCCTACTGCTTAAAAGACAAGATGCAATTTCCAAAGCCTGGCCACTGAAGATGTTCCCAGTGTGGATCCTGTCTACTTTTCCAGGCTTACTGCACATTCCGTCCCTCCATTCACTCTCCAAGTGGGCCAGGTTGACCCTCCTGCCATGGCCACACTGCTGCACAGGAATCTCTCCCACCTCACACTCATCTCCTAGAAATTCTAAGTCTCTTTTCTAAGCTTGGTTAATATGCCAGCTTCTGTAAGAAACCTTTTCTGCCCCTCCTACTTGGTGCTCTTTTCCTCTTCAGATTACCAATGTGCTTAAAATCTCTCTTTACTGACCACCAGAAAGAAAATTCCTTGAGGGAAAAGGGCAGTTTCTCATTTTGGTCTGTGTCTCCAACAGTTTGAATATAGTAGGCATTTAATAAGTACTTCGGTATTGCACATCATTGCATGATGCACACATTTAAAAGGTATCATGATGCCTTGTCTTTTTTTTATTTGATATAGTTTTGATGTGAGTTTTTTTCTTTCTGAAGTAGGCCCTATTCAATCACTGTTACTACCATACAAATACGAAGAAATGTAATTCGATCCAAGAAGGGTCCCTTTATATTTCAATTGGGATACAATTCCCAAATCAGGCACAGTTGAAGATAAGTTCAGAGCTATCATTAAAGTGAAAAACACTTTCTGAATTTAAACTGAAGCTCCTGCTTTTTAAAGTTTACAATTCAATTGGCAATGTTTGCTCCACACAGAGATCTGGCTCCCAAGGTCACATCAAAGGAAAAGGCCTTTTCCTTCTTTATGAACCTGGCTTGTCTACATGCTTTCAATATATAAGAAACAAGATCTGAGAAGCTGGGCACAATAACTTCTTTCTTACCCTATTTATGAGGTTCAACAAAGGTCTATTAAAGAAATGTAGCACATTGAAGCTTCAGAAAATTCCAGAGCCTTTCCCCTTATACGACCAAAAAGGACTTGTACGGTCCAGCAGGAACAACAGGAATGCAGAGAGATGCAGTGAACACCATTAGCTATCTCTACACCTTCAAGGAGAATCACTAGGACTAAGTCGTCTTGGCCAGGGCTTGGGTAACTTGGGTTCCACTAGTCTTATCTGTAACCTTGGGCAGCTCATTCAGGGGATAATTTCATCAGCTTATTCCAAGCTCACTGACTGATGAAAAAGAGACATAAAAACTTGGAGAGGAAGGCCTCAGGAAACTCAAATGCATGGTGATACTTTCACAATGATGCACACTGAACTGACTGTCAATTACATGGGAGGATGGTGGACCTGGCTCAGGCCTCCTTGGTGGATTCCCCAGCCTTACTGGGGTTGGTGGGAGGCAGGGATGATTATGTGGATTTATAGATGAGGAAAGAAGCTGAGAAAGGCCTCGGGGAGACAAAGTCAGTGACTGAGGCAGATCTTCGAATTCCCTTTTCACCGTTATTTCCACTAGATGAGTGGCTCTTAAAATTTGTCATCCTGAACTTTCCCACGTCTTCCTCCCCATAACCTCCGTGATCAGAAGAGAAGGTGATCACAGGGAAGGAATGATAAAGTGACAGTCTCCACAAAGCTTTACTAGAATCCTATTCCATTACTTCTTCCATACTACCACTATCCCAAATCTTAGAAACACTGCACTAATTCACTCTTCCTATAATGAGGCTACACAGGCCTGTCTGGTTACATAAATTAATGGTTCTCAAAACCAGCATGCCCAATTTTCCTTTGCCTGCCTCTGCCATCCCCCCAAATGAATGTTCCTCCATTGTCTATATTTCTGTTGCCTTTCTTATGTATCATGACATGTTCTTCCCAGCTTGAGTCGCTGCCTCCACACTGTACTTTGAGAAGTACCTTTAAAGGACTGGCAAGGGGAAATGGTCCCTATTACTGGTACATGGACCCTGACTCAAGCGCCTGCTGGGAAAAGGAGATAATATTTATGGCTTCTAGATTGTTACTCATAAGGCAATGTGAAAGCCCTGACTCATTCTGACTCCCTAGGAAGACCTCATGAAGACAGAGATTGCTCCTAAACCAAATCACCTGAGTAAGGAGGGAGCAAGGGAATGAATGTCCTTTCCAGAACCCCAGATTTATTCATATAAACTCTGTTAAGTCCCTTCCTCTCCTGAGCCTCACTGCAGAGAGAAGACCACATAGATGGAATCTACACTGTATCTATACCCAAGAACAGTATTTCATCTTGTGGTGCACTTAACATTGAGGAAGAGGATTTACTTCTCATGTAATCTAAAGCACTTGACTAAAAATGAATTTGGAAAACCTCAAACTGAAACTCATGACTGTCTTACTATACTTGTAGTTTTGTGACATCTCCGGGCTTCTTCTTAAGGATAATTAGATGTCTTGAGTCTATCAAAGTAAATTTTCCTTTAATAAGTCAAGTCACTAAATGACTAATGTAATTCTTCTAATGGATTTTAAAAGAGCATGAAATTTTCTATTCGCATGTCCAAAAAACCCAACCCACTATTAAGTACCATATTCTAAGTCAAGTCTATCAACTTGGTCATTACAAAATATGCTTACTCATCTATCAAAATACTTTGTGAACTGGGTAAGTCTCAGTTTTGTGTGTGTGTGTGTGTGCGTGTGTGCGTGTGTGCGTGTGTGTGTGTGAGAGAGAGAGAGAGAATGTATATGTGTGTGTGTGCGTGTGTGTGTGTGTGTGAGAGAGAATGTATGTGTGTGTGTGTGTGCGCGTGTGTGTGTGTGAGAGAGAGAGAGAATGTGTGTGTGTGTGTGTGTGCGTGCGTGTGTGTGTGTGTGAGAGAGAGAGAATGTATGTGTGTGTGTGTGTGTGTGTGTGTGTGTGTGTGTGTGTAAAAGGGGTTCCTGGTCTTTGAAGTCTTTTTCAAGATTGTAGGGAGACAAGAGGCATTCTCAAATTGTACTGTAAGAATCCCAGCAGGTTCTGTTTCTGCACACAAGCAGCAGTGCCTAGGATGCCTTAAAGAAGACTCAACTGTTTAAGAGGAATTTAAAAGAGGTATCGTCCACCTCTGCACCTCATAGCCTCCCCTATCCTCCATGGTCCTGAGAGGGAGATAAGAAGCCTGGAAGAAAGGAAACCCAGGAAATTGGTCTTAATCATCACTTCAGAAGGAAGCAGTCATTACTGTCACAAAACCACTTGTACTCTGTACTGTACAACCCTGTGGCTCAGATACTCAAATTTTCCAGAACAAGTCCCATTTTCAGGAAAAGAAAACATACCTTTAACTAGGCTGAACTGAGTATTTGTTCATGAATGAGGTCAGCAAAGGTTGGTCACTTAACTGGGGTGTATAAAGGAAGCAGGAGTTCTGGGAAGAACAATGAACTTGGAATTATGAGAGACGGAGTCTTGCCCAAGTCTCTCTGGCACTTACTGACATGTGAATATGGGAAAATCATTTAACTACTCTGAGCCTCAGTTTCCTCATCTGCAAAGCATGAATAATAATACACAAAGCCTATATTTCAGGAAAACTGTGAAGATCATAGAGATAATGCATAAAAAGATTTTTGTAAATTTTAAGGCACTAAAATTTACAGGTCAAATGCTGTTCTAAGCATTGTCAACATATATACAAAAAGTAAAGATATTTCCTACATTGGAGGTGCTTATATTCTAAGGCACCAGACTGGGGAATGATGGTCAGGGAGGGATGTTTTGGTTTGAAAGGTTACAGATCCAGAGAAAAATGTTAGAATACTAATGTAGTTGTGCTAAATTTTTTTCTATGAATATACAAAATAAAACCATTTCACCAGATATGATTCTTACAAAATTATGTAAACCATTGGCTGGAAGTACCCCAGACCTACATCTGAAATATTCATGTTCACAACCATTTACTTGCACTATAATCCTTACTCAATGTTCCTGTGAAATTAAATGAAAAAATATGGGCTCCCTCTGCTGGCTATAAATGACACCTTTAAATTCTACTTGCATTAAATGAAAAACAAGTATTATTTTCTTTATTTAAAAAACTATATAGCCCCTTTCTTTGAAGGAAATCCACATATGTACAGGATAATGACCCATCTGTTTGTGCCTGCGAGGTGAGGATTTAGAAGATACCATTCGCCAAATGAGAAAACAGAGGCACTGAGATTATCTTCAAGTAATTTTCGAGTAAACTGTAGGAATCACGGAGGAATTCTTCTTAATTCTTTTGACACACTTCCAAGCCCTATGTAGATGTTTAGAGTCATAAGAAACATTCCAATAATTTTCTTTAATTTTTTTTTCTTTTTAAGTGTAATAAAAGCATCCTAGGAAAGTTTGAGAAGTAAGTGCAGAAGGAGTTTCCATGTGAAATAACTGATCACTCACCAAGGGATCAGAAATATTATTGGCCAATGATATCAGGGTCACACAGTTAGTGTCTGAGGCTGAATCAGGTCTTCCTGATGCTCTGTCCACGGGTGCTCTAGCCACTGCGCCACCTAGCTACCCATTTTACGCAAGTCATAGGTTATAGTAGGACCTGTTCTTAGCTCCTTCACTATTCTTTTCCTTTCTTTTGTGGGATTATTTTACAAGAGAAAGATATCAAGATTCAGAGAAAGATCAAACTAAGATACTATTACACTCATCTATTTATATCTCATTTCCCTCCCCATTAAACTCTAATGTCCTTGGAGCAGGCAGGAGGTATATAGTTTTTCATCTCTGAATCAATGTGCCTAGCACAGAATATAGACTTATTATTTATTGAACTGAACTGGGTTGTTGAACAGTCGCAGTATAGGGATGGGTTTTTTAGGAACAATTCTTTGTATATAAAATTTTTCATAAATTCAAAGTCTGTTTACTTAGGCCTCTAGCACCACCTCCCAGCAGGTCAATTAAATCAGAACTGCCCTTTCCTCCTTCAAACCTCACTTTGTTTCCACTTACTTAAACACCTGTTATGTTGTATTTTGCATTACTGCATATATAATATTATGTACCATATATTATCTACCATATAATGTAATATTATTGGTATAGGAGTATAACTACCAGTACGGTGTGGTATCATGACACTATGGTGAGAAATAGTATGGGACATTGGATAGAGGCCAGCTTCAGGATCAGCATTCAAGTCCTGCCTCTGACATATAATGGCTATGTGACCCTGGCACACATTAATAGATGTAAGAATCATTTCTGAATTGGCTGCATGTGTAAATTCAGGACACACATTTTCAGAGAAAAGATCAAAATCATTACCAACCTAGAAGAACAAAGATGAGAAAACATGGTGTGCAATTGAAACATCAACCTGATATATTCAAATAAACTTCTGACACACACAAAAAGAGAAATAGATGAAGGAATGGCCAGTGATGTGAACTAATATGTCCTCCTAGGGAAATGAATTTAATTGATGTAAATCAGACACCATAATAAGAAGGTCAAAAGAACCTAGAAACCAATTCAATAAAGAAACATTTGATTTCCTTACCAAAGATTTGGTAGTTAAATACCACTTTAGAATATAAACTCATTTTTCAAAAATCTTATAAAAGAGTATGATATATACATTAATCACAAAATATCACATGGAGTTGACCCATAGTTTGATTTCTATAGGGAAAGTCTATTAAAATATTTAAAAATTCAGCATGCTTTTCTTTATCAATGAATCAAAATTGCATGGGTATGAGTATCCTTTCTACCATTACTGACTTGTAATCTGTACAACTCATCCTCTATGACTCTCATCCTAAAATATTTTTGTTCATGTCTTGTCATAAACACTCTACAGAGTGGGATCCACCCAACATTTGGAGGGGCTCCTTCTGAGACTTTCAGTATTTTGCACTTCTGGTATTCTGACCTAAAGCTGGATGCATCCTCTTTTTTGGAGTCATATATTCCATTGAATTCAACTAACATTCATTAAGTACCTACAGTGTGTAAGGTACTGTGGTTGCATTTTTGTCACTGAGGTGGCCTTTGATGTCTCTTCTCTCATGGAGGTCACTGTCAGTAATACCCTGGAGCCCGCATATACCCATGGTATGTCTTATTGTACCTTTTATGATCTGCAATTTTATTTCCTCTAAGATTATGGTGCTTCAAGGTCTGTAGGCATGCAAACATTAGACTCTGTCTCTGTGCCTTTGCCCTGGCTACCTCCTAGGCCTATAATGCTCTACCCCCTCACCTTTGCCTCCCTTCAAGACTTAGTTCAAATGCTACCTTCTAGATGAAGCCTTTCCTTGTACCTCCAACCACCTAAGCCTTCCCCTCTAAGGCTCCCTTCCATCTACTCTGTATGTCTCTTGTGTGTTCCTCTTTATCAATGTACTATCCCACTGGAGTATAAATTCCTTGAGGACAAAGACTATGTTTTTCTTTATTTCTAATGCTTAATCCAATGAATGGCACATAATAAATATTTGACAGGTTGACCCAGTAGAATACTGACATTAAAATGGTGAACTTTTGTGGAAGCAAGCATCATGGAATAAATGCTACATAAAGGAAGGGCTAAACAAGTTCTGATGCGTAGATGTAAGGGAATATTATAGCACTCTCAGAAATGATGAATGTAATGAATACAGAAAAGCACAGAAAAGATTTCTATGAACTGAAGCAAACTGAAATAAGTCAATTTAGAAAAGCAATGCTCACAATGACGATAAGATAAATGGAAAGAAAAATCACCATAAGGCAAACAAATCTAAAGGAGAGATAGAAGACAAAGGGCTGCTGGTTGCCAGGTGCTGTCAATTCCACCTGTGTAATATTACCTGTATAGGCTCCCTTCTCTTTCCAGACACACCACAACTGTGGTTCACAACCTCATCGCCTCATTCCTGGACTGACACAGTATCTGCTGATTGGCCTCCTGCCTCCAACGCCTCCCTGCTCCAGTTGTCAAAGTCATTTTTGTCAGATTGGGGACTGACCTCACCTCCTACTCAATAAACTCCAGTGATTCCTTATTGCCCTTCTATTTGGTTTTTTAAAGTCCTTCACAACCTGGACCCTGCCTTTCTAGTCTTCTTACATTTTACTCATCCCCACATACTTTGCAATCCACTGACACTGGCCTTCCCTGACTGCCCCCTATGCCTCCCTCCCATCTGATCCTTCCTGGCTTCCTAGCTTCCTTCAAACCTCAGCCAAAGTCTCATCTTCTACAAGAAGCACCATTCCTCAGAGATGATTTCCAGTTCCTCTTGTATGTATCTTCCATGTACAGAGTTGTTTGCATACTGCCTCCACTACTAGACTGGGAGCTCCCTGAGAGCAGGTTCTTGTTGTTTCTTGTTTGTTTGCCCTTCTCTGTACTTGGAGTAGCTGGCACAATGCGCAGCACACAGCAGAGGCTTAATAAGTGCTTGCTGTCTTGACTTGATTCCTCTCCTTTGCAGAGGTGAAGGACCACAGCTGGAGAGCACTGCACATAATATTACACTTTTTTTCAAAATGTTGATGGATTTTGTTGAATTTTTTTTTCTTCTTCCTCCTTACACTTCCTCCTACACTATTCATCTGCTATGTATACCCAGGATAATACCTATATCTAAGGCCACAGCTACAGATGTACCAACCAGTTCCCCAGCTCTCTGCCTACGTAACTGCTCTTCCATTTTGGAAATGTATCATTCAGCTCTCTTTTGTGATTTCTGGTGGGTGCAGAGTTTGTTTGTCCAGATTTGTTTGCTTTCTTTTGTGCGTGTAGGTCATTCTCCTCATCACTTACAGAATTTGTCATTGGAACTATTCAGTTTAACTGCTATGAGGATGATGGTGACAGCAAGCATTTATGGGATGTCTTAAGGTTTGCAAAGTACTTTACAAATATTATCTCCTTGGTCCTTACAATAACACTGACAGGTAGAGGCTACTCTTATCCCCATTTTACAGATGAGGAAATTGAGGCAGCCAGCAGTGAAGTGACTTGCCCAGGGTCACTCCATGTCATGCTAGTACATATCTGCAGCCAGACTGGCAATAAAATTCCCCATGACTAGAAGAATAGTTCCCTATTCATCGCACTACCTGACTGCCTTGGAGTCTAAAGCCTCTTTCAACTGGGATTTTGTTTTCTGCATTTAGAAGTTCTAGGCAGTTTTCTTGCACTATAGTGGTCAGGTTTTTTGACTTATTGTAGTCACCCGGTAGATAGGGGAAACCTAGTATGTTTAGTTTAGAGAGAAGATTGAAGGGTAACATGATGGCAGTTTTGAAGTTTTTGAAATGTTGTCATGTAGAAAGAGGACTAGGCCTGTTCTGCTTGGCCCTGGAGGGCAGAACTAGGGACAATGTATGGAAGTGAAAGATTTCAGTTCAATATTAAGGAAAATAGCCTAACCATCAAAGTTATCTAGAAGAAGACTAGGCACTCCATCACTGGAGAAACACAGCCTGAAAAGTTATTTGTCAAGAGGTTTTGGAGAAGATTCTTTATCAAGTCTGGGATGGACTAGACTTAGGAACCTCTCTACTCTCAGATTCTGGGATTTGGAAATCTTCTATCTGGATTCAGTACAGGCCACCTTTGCTGACATTGGAAAAGTCCTTAGATGAATATATGTATATGTATATCTATCTATCTATCTATCTATCTGTCTGTCTGTCTGTCTATCTTCTTGCTGCTCAATAGACTTGAATAAGTAATTACTATAAACTTATCTATAAAAAGCTCACATCTGATTTTAACATATGCACAGGAGACCTATTGTATTTTGTTCAACTAAGTCAAATGCATTTTTGATCTCAAAAAAGAGATACATCCAAATGAAATAGCTTCTCATTTTTTTTTTGCACCTTTTAGTCAACTGTGAGACTATAAAGATTAATTTGTTGTAAAAAACATGCCTGTGAAAGCCTGCCTGAATTTACTGCTTGATAAACTCAAAGATCCAAACTTCAGGTCAAGAACTCACTACTGGACAAAATTTGCTGGGGAAAGTGGAAAGTAGCTTGGCAGAAAGTAGGCATAAACCAACAGTGTATAACCAAGACATAATCAAAATGAGTATGTGATTGAGGAGACATAAAGAATGAAATAATCAAATTAGGAAAGCAAGGAAAAATTTATGTCAGATCTATGGATAATGGAAGAGTTTATGGCCAAGTATGAGACAGAGAGGATCTCAGGAAGTAAAATGAAAAATTTTGATTTTATGATATTAAAATATCTTTATAGAAACCAAACCAATATAGTCAAAATCAAAGGAAAGCAGAAAACAGGGACAGAATTTTTACAGCAAGTTTCTCTGATAGAAGCCTCATTTCCTAACTATATAGGGAGCTGAGTCAAATTTATAAAAAAGCCATTCCTCAGTTGATAAATGGTCAAAGGCTATGAATAGGCCATTTTCAGAAGAGGAAATCAAAGTTATGAAGTCACATTAAAAAAATGCTCTAAATCACTACTGATTAGAGAACGCAAATTAAAACAGCTCTCACCCATCAGACTGGCTACCGTGATATTGTTGCTGTTTGTCCTTCACTCTTGAAGAGACCATAACACCAGGGAGATGATATGACAGAACAAAAGAATGACCTATGCTTAAGGGATGTGGAAAAGCTGGGACATTAATGCCACTACTGGTGGAGTGGTCCAACCACTGGAGAACAATTTGGAACTATGCCCAAAGGGTTCTAGAACTGTGTGTACCCTTTGACCTAGCAAGACCAGTACTAAAACTATATTCTGAGGAGATCAAAGGAAAAGGAAAAGGACTCATATGGACAACAATATTTATAGCAGCTCTTTCTGTGGTAGCAAAGAACTGGAAATTGAAGGGATGCCCATCAACTGGGGAATGGCAGAACAAGTTGTAATATCTGATTGTGATGGAATACTATGGAACCATAAGAAATGATGAGGGGTATGGCTCCAGAAAAACCTGGGAAGACATAAATGAACTGATGCAAAATGAAGGCAGCAGAACCAGGAGAACACTGTACACAGTAACAGCAAAATCATAATGATGATCAACTGTGAAAGACTTGGCTACTCTAATTGATACAATGACTCAAAATTTTGAAGGACACATGATGAAAAGTTCTATCTATTTTCAGAGGGACAGAACTGATGAACTCTGAATGCTTTAACTAATATCATATTGCTTGCCTTCTCTACAAGTACGGGAGGGCAGAGAATTTCAAACTCAAAATTTAAGAAAAAGAATTAAAAATAATTTTTAAAAAGGAAGAAAAGAAAGCCTGCCTAGTTATTTCTCATAGTTTCATCAAGAATGCACTCAATGTATTTTGCTATGATTTTCATTTTTTTTAATTTAATTTAATTTAATTTAAAATTTAATTTTAATTATTTTCACTTATTTATTTTATTTTTATTTATTTATTTTTTTTATTTTTATTTTTATTTATTTATTTTATTTATTAGGATTTTACAAAGACAACAAAGAAAATAATAATAGCTTAATAATAATCACTGTTACCTTCTTTGGTGACTTAAAAAAAACCAAACAAACCCATCTTTGTTCCTTTTCATTCTTTTCTTATCTTCATCTCTCTGAAATACCTTGAGATTGATCTGAGTGCATTTAAAATTGCATCACCTCCAACACAAAATTCTTTTGTAGGTTGATGGCCAAGTCCATCTGTTAACCCCTCCTTCTTAAGCATTGCTTCTACTTTTTCACTTAGCATATTCAGTACCAAAGGGGGCGAATCCAAATGTGGTGGTTCCACTACCATCAAGGTGAGGACAGAATATTATAGAAACACTAGATGATCTGTTCCAGTTTGTATCTGTTTGTTTTCACCCTTTAGTTTTATTTACAAGTGCACTAAAGGCAGCTCTCAACCAAGCTCACTGAAGCTTCATTTTCCCTTCAACTGATGTTCACGGCTTTATAGGACTATACTTCAACAGATGTGTGTTATTTCCTCAGTGTGGGTACTCCCTCCACTTCTGTAGAAAGCAATCCTTCCATGCCTTCCTATCCTGTGAGACTTTTATCCTTATTCTTCCATAAAACCTCTACCGAGGATCAATCCTGCAAACCTTCCTCTGGGTCCTTTGCTGTCATGTGGCTACCAGTGAAGTGCTCAGGCTGCCCATCTGTTATCTTGAGCTCTTGCTACATGACTGACCCATTTCCTTTTTAGTCACACTTGTCATAAGTAAGGGAAAGCTCCAAAAGCAGAGCAATCTGGATGCATCTGGTTTCAAAGCAGATTTTTACATTCCTCAATGGGCTTTGAGAAGAGCAGCTTTATAATATGGAACAATAACTGCTGTTCATAATGGTTCTCCTTAGTCAGTGACACGTTCAGGCGCTGGGTTAAAGGGAGCAGAAGAACGGATTATATTCTAGTTAAATTTCCGTGAAAAATTTTATAGCTTTAACTTTTCCTAAACGGTAGACTTCAGTTTTCTAGAAGAATTGTAGGGTTCACGGACCATGGACCTTGTGTTCATTCTTTGCTGCCGAAAAAGACCGTGCCATCAGAGAAATGATGATATGACCTGCACTTGACTGTATTTTGAGTGAGGGAGGGCTGTGCAAGGTCACCAGCCTCACGTCTCCTCCAGAGTCATCTGAATCCAGGGACCAGATATTCATCAAGTCGACTGGAGATGATCCAAGATGCATTGGGAGACCTTGGGCCCTTTAGGCCAATGGCTTTGCAAGGCACTCACTTAGGGTGAGGCAATGCCCATTCATTGAATAGGCCTGTTTAAGAAGGAGTCAGGGCATGGCCCCATTAACGAGGCCAAGAAAAAGAAAAAAAGAGAAAAAGGAAAAAAGGCTGTGTAGGAAACAGCAACAGTTACTCTTGATAATCACTCTAAAGCTAGGAGGGTCCAGAAGCCTCAGGCAGAGGCCCATTGGCGCCCCAGTTTCAGAGTGCAGCAGGTTTAAGGTTTTAGGACAGGACAGCACAGGACAGGGGAAAGGAAACAGGAGAGGAGAGAGGAGGGGAGGGGAGAGGGACCAGTAAAACCCAAGTCAACGGGGTATCTTTTGGACATCCAAATTTACCTTCCTACCATGGATTGAGAGGCAGAATGGATCTCAGAGGTCATTAACTCCTCTCCCCACCCCCCCAAACCCCATCGCATTTTACTGACAAGGAAACTTAGGTGCCCTTGAAGCCACTGCTCCAGGTCTCACAAGTCTCCATCAAACAGGTGGGATCTGAACCCAGGTCCTCTGACTCCAGAGGCTTTTTTCTCTTTCCTCCGCAACCTCTGCTTCCTCAGACTATTTATGTGGCACAACTATACAACAAGAGTTCTGTCTGCAATAAAGTATGCAGGCAGTGTGACTGCTCTATGGAATCCAAAGAATTAGTCATCTTCTCATGCTGAAGACACCAATTCTTTCTGAAAATTCTGTTTTCCACATGATACCATCTTGCAATGGTCTCCAAAATCCTGACACTATAGAAATGAAATGCTCACTAACAGATGGCTTGCCCTATGTGAAGACAATGGAGCTGAAGGTGTTTAGGGGTGAAGGTTACATACAGACTTCCTGCTGTCTCACTGCTTTGTCAGGCGGGGTCACTATTATCATCAAGCAACTTTTAGAGCCCTCTCTAGAGAGTGGGACTTTTATGTTAAGAGTTAATATTCTTTCACTATTCAGTTTGTTTAAAAATATTATACTATATACTTGGCGATTCAAAACAAAATTTCTTAAAATGGGCTCTAATGAATCTCTCTCTATGATACCATGAGCTGTATTAAAAATAAAGTGCCATCTGCCCATAGATTTGGCTTTGGGAAGAAAGGGTAGGGTCCAGAGTCAGTACATATAAGACAAAGGGCACAGATGCTATTTGTGGAGAGGTAGCAAACGATGCTGGCAAATCTGAAGGCCGTTATCAAGACTCAAATAAGAATCTCCGAGGAGAAAACACAAAGCCGCCCAAGAAAAAGGAGGGTTTAGCCTTTTGAAGGGTTGACATGACTGTCCACAACCTGGATGAAAACTCATATTCCTAAAAGTAGGAATTAGTAAAAGAAAAGAAAATGGGGCAAAAAGAGAAAGGTTGCAACTGAAAAGAAGGGATGCTTCAAAGTCTTTGAAGGACAACAGGCACATCTCATCTGCTAGTTTTTTAAAACAGATTTAATCATTAAAAATTCATGAAGACTTTGTCACAGGCAAATCAGTCACATACTCCTAATGCACTGTGATCTCTCAGCAAATTACCAGTCTGAGAAGGAAGCAAGCTTACAGTTGGAATGCATTTTATTCATCTGATTCCTTAGTTAAAATCAGTCAAACTTCTACAAAAACTCCCAAGAAGGTCTTGTACTCCATGGTCACAAGTTTGAATTACACTAATCATAGCTTCAACTAAAGCAGAAGATACAGCATTAAAAAGAAAGAAAATAATCTTCTTAAAGGAGAATGCCATCATACTTTGTTATGATAACCAGAGTTTGTAAAGGGTTAATTAGTGCTCGGATGCTAAATCTATTTCATATTTTAATTACAACCTTATAAGTAATCACAGTGTAGTTTGGTTAAGTTCAATTATAAGCACTATTCAAAGATTTATGAACACTGCAATTGTTTTAAAGGAATCCTGTTTGTTTAAATGATACAAGAGGCAGTTAACCTAAAGATGTCCTGCACAGAACACAATATAATGACAACAAGAAATGAGGATCATTTTATGCCCTGAATAAAATTTAATTTTCCATTATGATCATTTGGTCCTCTTGGGATGTTTTGCTAAAACAAACTAAACAGAAACATCCATGAATCCAGTTAGTCATTAATTTGGCAGAGTCTGCAATACTTCAAAAGAAGGTCTGCACAATCCCCGGTTCTGGAATGACATTGGCAGTTCTATTAAGCCAAGCCTGGCGTCTGTATTGATCGATATTAAATTTGTGCCTCTTTAAAATACAGCTCAGATTTCTGTCTGGAAGGGGTGGTAGAAAACCCAAATATAAGAAACATCCATTGCTGCTGTCCACATGAGGCAAAGAGGGGGAGTCACACCAAGAAAGGGGAGAACTGTTCTTTGGTTTCTGTGTTCGTATTCATGTCTGAGTGTCATCACCCTTCATTTCTGACAGCTCCTGTCTCAGACTCTCACCTGGAGTTTCAAGGATGAATGGCCTTAACTGACCCTGAAACCAGAGCTGCTCATGGGTACAGGGAAAAACTGAAATGTTGTCCTGAATGCTGAAAACCTCCCAGAGTCTTCACTGATCATCCTTACAGGACGTCCACCTCTTCAACAACTCTCAATTCAATGTCCTATCCTGTCCCTTGGCAGCAAGCATGAAAATGGTAAAGTTGATCACACAAACACCAGTGCACGGCTGAAACTATTGGGTGGACGAAGAAATCCTGGGGCCCTTGAGCTCTGCATGGAGGGCAGGCTGGCTCCCATGCTGACTTCTACAAATTCCTCTTTTCCATCCCACCATTTATTCAATCAAGACAGGCTGCAGTTAATATAAAATTCTGCCGCATCCAGACTGTTTCATGTGTGCATGCGTGTTGTTTCCCTTAAGTTCCTTAAGGGCATGAACTGTGTTAAAATTTCTCATATAGCCCACAGGGCCTAGAGCAGTGCTTGGCAAGGAGCAAAAACTCAATTTTATTGAGCCCTTGAGCATGGGCCAAAGGCAAACACAGCAGAGAGTGCAGGCTCACGGCTTTGCTATGATGTACAAAAACAGACAAATGTTCACCACCTCAGCAATGGGCACTCTGACAATCCCCGCCTTTACTGTAAAGTCAGCCATTTAAAAATATGTCCCTTTCACCTCCCCACTCCTCGCATGTAATAGAGGTGAACAGGTCTGAAAAGTCCTCAGTGATTAGGTATAGTGTCCCTGCTGAGATCTGAAGCACAAGAGTCCTGCAAATCTAGGCCTTATCATCATCACCATGGTAACTTTAATTGTACTTCTATACTTGTGCTAATATACAATTGGCTTACTCAACTAACAGAGGCCTGGAATAAAAAAAATGATAAACATTACTGTAATAGGTCCCCCAAATGTAGCCACTCTTTTTATCTGATTGTTTCTCAGGCTGACACATCAAAGGCCCTGGCTACCACCCAATATCCCCAGGCACAGTCAGAGAGTGAAATGTTTGTCAGGAAATGTTACTACATAAATAACAAGTTACAATATGCTTATTTATTCTCGTTTTGCACAAGACTAACTTCATTTCTGTTTACAGAAATGCTTTTTGTTTCCATCTTTCTATGAGGCGAGATGATGCAAGGAAAAAATAGGCACTATTTAAATGTTAAATAATAAAGAAAGGGTAGAAAAAATTTTTAAATGTTACTTAGAGTTGAGGCTTATCTTTATATCATAGCCTCGCTTTTAAGGCCCATCCTAAGCATACCTTAACTTCTCTTTCTAGTTCTCTTTCCTACTGTTCTCCCAGGGATAGTGATAGGAATGCTGGATTTCAGATTCAAGGGCCTGGGTTCAAATCATGTCTCTTATGCTACATGACCTTAGACAAGTCACTTGACCATCTATCTGTAAAATAACTGGAGGAGGGAGGTGGTGACCAAATGATCAATTTTTGTGGCTCTATGTCTCCGCTTATCATACAACCCCTCCCATCCCAGGGAATTCTTCCCATTCTCAGCTAACATGATTTTGATGGACACCTCTCAAGTTACTTTTCTTGGAAATCTCTCCTAAATCTTCTAGCTCATCATCGCCTTTGCACCTCCTGGACTCATAGGGCTTACTGTTTATACTGCTAGATGAATCACAGCTTGCAGCCTTCTGTATTAGTTAACTCTTAGTTTGTCAGGTATGGAGTCAAGATGATGGAAGAGCAGGAAGAAACACCATAAGCTCACTCTCTCCCCAACTACAACTCCTCAAGAGATCTGGGAAACAGATCAGACAAAATCCTGATGGGGAAATTCAAGAAAAGGTCACAGTGAACTGTTTCTCCAGTCTACATCAGCACAGGGGGACAGATAGGGAGATCTGTGGACACAGGGAACGAAGGAGCATCTGCAGAGTGTGGGAACAAGGGCCAGCTGGCAGCTCTGTCAATTAATCCCTAATTATGGATCAGAGATCCAGGCTTGACCTTGACTGGAGAGGATAGGCATTCCAGAAAAGGCAGCAGTGGGGAGCTCCAGGATGTGTATCTAGCTAGGAGCAAAGTTCAGAAGACAGCAAAGAAGACCACAAAGGAAGGTTCCCCTATAGCACAGCCGCCCCCGAGGTGTTGGAATCCCCCACTTCCCCCCCATTTATTTCTCCAGACTCACCATCTCCATGTCTGAAGTTACCATAACCTATCCAAGCCCAAAGCTGGAAGAGAAGGCAGCAAACTCATAGCTGTGGGTGTGGACAGACTGAGGAACATGAAAGCCTTGGGGTCTGGGAAGGTTTAAGGCACATCCTTTGAGAACACAATAGGTTCATTGGTCTTTTCTACTTAAAACAAATTTCTATTGCACATCATTCAGAAATACTAAAAGTGGAATTATTCAAAAGGATTTGCTTTTTAAGCAGTATGCCTGGAAGTGTATATACTGACATGCCTATTTTTATCATATCTGAACTTATTATGCTTTAATACGGTAAGATTTTTAAATACGATGTGGGGACTTATAACAAATATCGTTTGGCAGCCCATTGGGAGGTATTTATTGGTGGAGTGCAATCTAGTAAGCTAAGCCATCACAGAAGAACACAGATAAACATAACAGAGAAGCTAGTCCACGATATGGTTTCCACACCTTCTCTAGCCAAAGGCAAAAGACAAAAATCTAAGAAAGTTTCATTAATTTTAAAAGAGAAAGGATAAATTCAACATACTTGAAAAAAAAGCAAATCAAGATTTTAAATCAATACCAAGAAAAAGGCTGAGAGGCAGGGGCTCCAGGAGTCGAGCAGGGTCTCAGTTTCAGCCTCCAGAAGAGAAGAAGCAGGGCAGGATCCCAGACCCAAGTCTAGAATTCTGTCCTCGTGAAGAGCAGAGCTTTTAGCTGGCTGAGGGGCTGAGTGTGAAAGCCAAACAAGGGGAGCCCACGGGCCTGCTGCTCAGACCAAACCTGCCAGGAACTTTAGGGCTCGGACAGGCTCGCCCTAGCTCAGGCCATTTTGGGAGCAGTCAAAGTTTACAGGTCCCAGCTGTCCTAGAGAGCCCCAAGAAAGAAGCAGCAGGAGTCCAGAAGTGAGCAGAGCCAAGCCCTAATGTCAACGGTGATAGGGATGCTCAAGACACAGACCCAAAAGAAGAAAATGACTCTAAAGCATTTGCAAGCAGAACCTCAAAGAAAAACACATCTGTGGGCAAATTTAACTAGAATTTCTAGAGGAAATAAAGTAAAAGTTTTAAAGAGAATTTACAAATGTTTTCATAAATAAAATGAAATCACTAGAGAAAAAATAAAAAAGAAATGAGAGCAACAGAAGAGAGAACTAGAAAGGAAATCAACAGCTTAGGACAAGAGGTTAAAAAAAAAAAACAAACCCAACTGCCCAAGGAACAAACTCCATGAAAATCAGACTACACCCAATAGAAATGGATAAACATTATATAAAGTGATTTGCCAGCCTTAAAGAGTCATCAGCACACGCTGCCTCTCCCCTGGGACTCTTCCTGCCTTGTTCAGTCAAAGCCTCAAGATTTCTATGCATGCTGATCTGCTGACATGTTATGTCTGTACAAAAGAACATAAGCCCCTGGAGGGCAGGTACTGCTGAGTCCCCAGCACCTAGCACAGGGTCTTATGCAGAGGAAATGCTCGCCAATTGGTTCTGACACTGACCTGCCAACACTGGCAGGCAGTGGGGTATCCTGGAGTCAGAAGACCCAGCTTTAAACTTCACCGCTGCCATCCATCTATGAAACAAGTAGGTTGGGCTGATGACTCTGCCAGCCCCATTGCTAACTGATTTCAAGCCTGTCCTGAATCCAGCTTCAGGCTCCCACTTTGTTGGACTGATCAGCTTGCTGTCCCACCCAACAGGATCAATACAGCCTTATCTTTTAGCATCATGATAGGAGAGCCTGGCCCACAGTGGGCATTTAATCAGATCTGCCTGAGTGAACTCATCAAGAGTACATCCTAAGGACTTCTGTGCAAAAATAGCTTTATAAAGCTGCACAGAAGAGGGACTGGTCCAGGACCATGCCATCTGAGAGTAGAGGCAGCTTCCTCCAAATCTTGGCAAGGGAGCATTTCATAAACCTGGTGCCTCTTGCTTGTCACTGAATGAATGATTTACTAATGTGTTTCCTCTAGCACTAGGCACAGTGTAGGCCACATATAAAGGATTTAAAAAATAATTGTTAAATGAACAAGGAATATTCTCCTGGACTCTAGTGCCTTGTCATCTAAGGTAAAAACTGAAGCAGATGATGACATAGAAAACAGAGAGATGCTCCTGATCAATGACCAGATTAAACATGTCATAAATCAGAACACTGTACAAACAAATGTAGTGTGTATACTGCATGTGTAATAAATAAATAAATGTAGCCTCATTCCACAAGGTTGCCTGCATCTTTACTAACCAAGGAACAAAAAATTAGAGCATAATTACATAATGAAAAATTGTATGAATCCAGTAACTTCATAAAAGAATAAGGACTGAGAAATAAATCTACACTATAGATTACAGCTTCAACAAAACCTAAGATTTGCTTAGAACACAAATTGTTTCCCAAAGACATCAGACTGACATTCTGGCTGGGCCAAATGTTTGCAACCATCAGAAAAGGCACTGGGAAAGGGATGGATGACAGCACTTACCCTTCTGTGACATTACAGTCTACGACTTTCGCCTACAGTTCTAACTGGTTTCTGGCTTCCCAGTAAGTTCAAATAGTGAGAGAAGAAAGGAAGAGCTGCTCTATGAAAAAAGATCATCCAAGACATATTTTTCTAAGTAGAAAAATGCAGGAAGGAAGGAAATATGGCTAGACTGTAAAGTGATAAAGGATCAAGACAAGATGATTTGTCCACCAAGTCTTATCCTACTAGAATGGAGGATTCCCCAAAAATCTTGAAAGAGCATGTTTGACAAAGTACAATTTTACACAGCAGGTAGTAAATTTATAGAATTCATTAATCTCGAACAGTTGTACAGGCTGAAAATAGGAACAACTTTCAAAAGATGTTCTGACTGTTTCGAAAAAGTAGTGCAAATATTTAAATAAAGTTAGAAAAGTTGCTGTGGTACCAGGATGACTCCAATGTCACTCCAAAGCTCTTAGCATTATGGCCTCTATCCATCCACATTCAGGACCTTATAAGCCTACATGTGAGCCTTTAAGTCTGCTCCAGTTCCATTGCTGGCATCGGAGGCATGAAGACCTGAAGATCTCAAATTTTGCCCCTGGGACCGTAACCCTAGTTTGGATGGATATCTTTCTAACTAGTCACCATAGTTCAAGTCTCTCTCCATCCCAATGCATTCTCCACTCAGCCATGAAGGTGGTTTCTCTAAAGCACGAGTTTGCGGCCCACCCCCCCCCCCCCGCCCCAGCCCAATACATGCTCAATGAGATCCAGGGCCTCCAGGGTCAAAGAGAAACACCTCCATGTTTAGCCTTCCCAGCCCTCCACAACTTAAAGCTCTGACACCTTTGCAGAGCTCTTTACCTTATTCTCTGTCACGTACCTTCCAGTAACACCAGCCTGTGTGCAATTTCTTCATTATGGTCCTCTCCCTTCCTCCGTCAAGATGTAGCTTAGGAGCAGCCCTCCCCATGAAACCCCTCCTGAGTCCCTGCAAATACTAACATCCTCCCTCTGGAACCACTTTATGCTTACTGGTCTTGACTCTTGTCTCTATTTTCTGTCTATTTATGTAAGTATTTCCTGCCTCTCGCTAGGACATAAGCTCTCTGCGAGCAGCCCTTGTCTCCTTCTTTGTATTTGTGACCCCACTGCTTGCCCAGTGCCTTGACTGATCTAATGTACCTGCTCTCTCCATATTTAGGTTCAGCTCTCTTGTTCACACATGACTTTAAAAGTTTCAGCCTTGATCCTTTTCAGAAACACATCTCCCATCTCTGAGCCAGCCGCCTCGGCCTCCCCTTCTCCAATGATCAAAGAATCCTGATCTACCTCGTTGTCAGAAGATGAAAGTCAAGATGATATAAAAGAAGAAGAATGAATGATAAAATGAGTACAAATCTAGAGAGACAAAGGATGGCAAGAATAGAAGAGACAGAAAAAGTGCATGATACATAGAAAAAGAGCTACACCTCAGAAAGTTTAGCCCATTTAAACAGAAATGGCGTGCCCCAGCAGAGAAGCTGGGGACTGCTAACTTATCCTGTTTGACTTGCTTGTGTATTTAAGCACAAACTTACTTTGAAATATTATGAATTCTGATCAGTTGTGCCATTTTACATGTATCCAAAAATTGTTAAAAAGAGGAGAAAGTCCAAGATCCCATAAAGAGTGATATTTTTCACTGAGGAAAAGGTCACTTTTTACACCTGCCCCTCGTGGGGAAAGGTGCCAATTCTACACATTTTGTTAAAATCAGACAAAGGAATTTCCAGAGGCATACTGATTGATGAAAACTGAACAGGGAAACTGGTTCTCCTCACAAAGCAAACTTAGACTTGTTTGCTCACCATTATGACAAGTAGCTCTGAGCATAAACTAAGAATCTGAATGGTGGGGAGAGAGAGGGAGGGAGGGAGGGGAAGACAGAGAGAGGGAGAGTGTGTGTGTGTGTGTGTATGTGTGTGGGGCAAACAGGGAATAGACCAATAAGGCAGAGGAAACAATGTTTAATATTCTTTGGGATTCAGGCAATTTCCATGTACTGCAGGGATCACGCTGGGTGACAAGTTTTCATTTCATTATAAATATATATGTTGTTTCTGTGTGGAAAAGAAGTCATGACAGCAGTCAGCTAATGAATGTCTTTCAAAAGAAGTCTCAGGAGGATAAGTGAGAAACAAACAAAAAAATAAAGGCTAGAAAGGGATTAAAAAAAGAAGTAGAACCCAGGAGGAAAAGCTAAAGAGACTAGGAAGAAAAAAGATGTTTTGCAAGGATGAAGCACTGGGCAAAGGATTATAGCAATACCTCTGAGATCTTTCCTAACTGTATATTTCCTACCTAAATGAAATGTATCCCTGTAAATAACGAGCCTTTGAAATCTTCAGTTTATCCCAGAGCTTGATCTGAAACACAGCATGCACTTCCTTGTCTTTGTAAGTGACCTGCATACATACTGGGGGGTCACTTGTAGGAAGCCCAGTTATTTTACTGCACTGTGAGAATCATTCCATAGACATAGGGAAATGACATAAGACAGTGAAATGACGAATGGGTTGGTTCCATGAAAAATCCTTGGACAGCAGACTTCGTTTTGGTCCGATGTCCTTTGGCTCATCACCCAGGGAAAGAGAACACTTTCCTTATTCTTTTGTGGTCATGTTACATGGGTGATTTTTCCACAAGATTAACCAGGCTTCTTCTAAATGTCTGACCAGCTAGTCCACTGCTCACTCAAAACACCAAGATTACGAATCCTGTAAAGCCCACTGTCCTTCCTGGGTAGGAAACTGGAGGGGATGGAGGGGGAAGGTCTGAGTGGATATGAGGCCAACAAGTTCAAGGTAGGGAGTTGGATGGTCTGCAACCCCAGACCAGAACCTGAACTAGGGTTAGGGAACCTGCTGAGGCCACCAAGTTTTCCAGAACACATCCTTTTATGAAGGGAATCTGTTCTGTGGAGTGTGGATTTAGTTGAAGGGCTACCCTTGAGGACCTAGAGGGCCCCCACTGCCCCTGAACCTTTGCCAAATGGTTTGCAAACATGTGAAATTGTTCTCAACCATCTAGGGCAGTGACGTCAGCCCGTCGATCTGTACTGGTAGGAAAAGAATTCAAAGGAAGTGCTCAATTGACAGGTGATCACAAGTCTTGTTTTCACACATGAAAGCCTTACAATACAGAAGAAAGAAGGAAGGTTGAACTCTTTCTCTGTAGACTGGCAAATAGAATTTCATATGGATTAAAAAAAAAGTATAAAGCCCAATCTCTTCTCCTTGAGGAGCTTATAATTTAAGTAAGCAATAAGAAAAACATGTACATGGTAAAAGAAAACAGTTTCATTCAGTAAATAAGTACCTGACAATTCCCACTATTAGGGTTTCAGAGTGTTCAGAAGAACACTTCTGGCCAATTATGAATGGTCAAATATATCTGGACACACCAGGCTGACCAAGTCAGAAACAAAGGTTCCATCTCTAACAAAACCATTCCAACTGCTCTTTTTGTCATACCCAAATCAAATGAAAACTAAGCAGCCACTGCTTGCCTGAATGACTGTTCAGACCATGCATATTATTGTGCTGAAGTGTGATTGTGCCATCAGAAATGAAGAATGCAACGAATTCACAGACTTAAATACACTGATTCAGAGTAAAGAAAGCAGAATCGAGAGGAAAAGACACAGTGACTGAAATAATATAAATGAAAACAATCCTAGAACATAGATAAACTCAAGTCAGCACAGGTGCCCATGCTGAGTCCAGGGAATGGAGAGATGAAGCTGTGTGAGCCCATCTGCAGAAGAGGTCACCGTCTGTACCAGCAAAGGAAGACTCCTTCTAAGGGTGCTTCTGGACACCCAGAAAAGAGTGAACCAATATGGTATGTGTCATGGAGGGAGACCTGCTAGTAATAGCAGCCATGGAAACTGACCAGTCCTACTGGGCAGAATTGGGAACGTTCTGTTTACAAGTCTGCTGGCAGCCTTTGCCCAAAGTGATGATGTGACTGGAGGTTTGAGATGTTCAAGGATTTTGTGAAAGATGAAGCTGAGATCAGTGAGTGTAGCATTTCTGGAGGAGGCAGAACTTGACTTGTTTTTTGCAGCAAATATGGAAATTAGACTTTGAGAAGAAGTGGGGGTGGGGCTGGGTGGTGAGGCTTTTTCCATGTAAGGGGAGCAGTGAAAGCAAAGACACAGTGGTGGGAATGAGCATGCCCTGAATTAAGAACATGACAAATAAGACGGATGGATAAGATGTTGGAAAGTCATGGGCAATAAGGTCTAACTAAACAACGGAGGGCCGGTTGGCCGGACTAAGAAGCCTGGACTTGATCCAAGGGTTAGTGTGAAGTCACCACAGTATCCTGAACAGGGAAATGATCTGATAAAATACCAGGGGGAGGGAGGTTTACAGGAAAAAGATCTTAAGACTGATCTCTCCTGAAAAGCCTCAAGGTCTCCTGGGTTTCTCTGAACTCCAAGGCTGGATCTCCCTGCTTCACCAGCACAGTACATCCTTAGACAAACTTATGGAATGACGTAGGCCTTAGGAAAATAGGGTCACAGGACTGACTAGGATCACAAAGCTACATCAGCAGTTTATAACTGCTAGGAAATGAGTGAAATCTCCATTTCCAGCAAGAGAGTTTACTTGGGATGCCAAATTAAGATGAGGTTGATTATTGAGTATAGGAGATGCAAACTAGGTAGATATTTAGAGAGAGACTGGCCCAAATTGGCTGTTCTGCAGCTTCAACACCCTAACATCTGGGTATAAGCTAGACTGATGGTGGGGGGAAAAGCCTCTTTCTTTTACAATGCTGTAAATGTCTCAGTTTCCATTCTGAATTGGCCAAGAAGTTAACATGGTCTCCAAAGTTTAAACTTCATCAGTTTTGTGATGGATTTTTGTTTGTTCTAAGAGAAAAAAATTGCTCTATGGAAAATCAAAAGGAGGAACAAATGCTGATTTGCCTCAATCTAATGACCCACAGACGTCAATAAATGATTCCATTAGAGGCGGTATGATATACTGGAAAAAGCCAATTCAGCAGGCCCAGATTCAAATACTACCTTGGACACTTACTAATCTCAGATTCTTCATTTCTAAAATGGTAATATTACTCCCCTTACCTCCCAGCATTTACTGAGTGCTTACTCTAGTCTAGGCATTGTACAAAGAAAGCCGAAAATGCAGTCCCTGATCTCATGGAGCTTACATTGGAATACAGGAAACAACAGGCAAACAGCTGTGTAAATTTTACTTACACACACGCACACACATACACACACAGACACACATGCACGCACATAGAGACACGCACACGCGCACACATACACACGCAGACACACAAACACACACGCAGATACACACACACATACATACACGCAGACACACACACACACACACACACACACACACACACACACGCACACACAGAGTGAATTAAAGGTCATCTATGAGCAATCTACTAGCAATGAGGGATCACGAAAGATCTTCCTCAGGGAAAGCAGGCACTTTGCTCGTCTGAAAGCAGCACACAAAGATGAGATGTTATCCTCTGGTAATTTGGTTTGGGTTTCTGAGTATTTTTTCCTGACCCTTGAGACTTCTGTACCTCTGCTGGTTTAATGAACTCCTCAGCTCTCCCCCACCCCTTCCATGGCCAGATGCCGTGAAGCTGACGTGGTCCTGACTCACTGAGCAGATGGTATGATGGGCTGCATCCTCCTTGGAGGATTATATGACAGCTCTATTAATCTAGGTCTACACTAGTCCTTTTAAACTACTGAAAGATATAATCTGGCTTCAAAATATGTCCTGGGCTGCGTGACTACCCAAGTCACTTAATTACTATCTGACTTGGTATCCTCATCTATAAAATGGAGATCACAATAGTAGCTACTTTCCATGATAGCTGTGAAGATAAAATCAAAGAATACAGAAAGAGATGTAGCTAGAGATACACGTATTGACAACTTTGCAGACCTTACAATGCCGTAGGGTTGTTCATTGTCATTATTACACCTAACATGTTTAGACTTCTAGGGTTACCCAGAAAAGCAGTGGAGAGCCACTCAGCTTGTCATGCCCCATACATGATCTGCATGTACAGTACATCCCTTAACAAAGGCAATTCTATCCTCCAGGCACTCTGAGTCTCCCTCCACATGTAACCGAGTCCTAGACATGTGACATATAATTAACAAACATCTCCTGGTTTAGCTTGATGTTACCTACAAAGGAGAGATAGTCAACTTGAAGGAAATATTATAAACTGAGAGTTCAAGTTCTATGTTCCATATATGGGGGTAGTGGATGGAGGGCCAAACCCAGAATCAGGAAGATCTGAGTTCAAATCTGGCCTCAGATACTTACTAGCTGTGCAAGTCACTTCACCCTCAGTTTGCCTCAGTTTTCTCTTCTGTAAAATGACCTGGAGAAGGAAATGGCAAAGCCTTCCAGTGTCTTTGCCATGAAAACTCCAAATGGGGGCACAGAGAATCAGACACAATTGAAACAACTGAAAAACAACAAGTTTCCTCATCTGTGAACAATAAAAAATGGGACACAAGGGCATGTATTTCCTAGGGTGGCTGTGAGGGTCGAGTGAGATAATGTTTGTAAGGCGCTTAGCACAGCCTAGCCTGGCACATAGTAGGTGTTGTATAAATTTTAGCAGTAACGGGGAAGAGGAGGGTGCCATGTTGCCATTCTGTTTCTACACTTTCAGTTTTTTGTTCTCCCAACAGGAACCTTTCCATTCTTAGGCACAGAAGGTACACAGCATGGTCCATCAGCTGGCTTTGGCATCAGATGACTTGGGCTTTTGCGGCAGTGAAGCCACTTCCTTTCTGGGTGATTTGTGGAAGGCCCCTTAACCATCTCTGGGCCCCAGGGGCCTGATATGTAAAATGAGGGGGTTGGATCCCTTCAGACTCCTTAAATGGCCCTCCCTGCCAAGTGTCCTGTGACCCTCCAACACTGGCCTCCTGGCTGATTTTCATGCAAGAGAATCCATCTCTAGACACCTGCATGGATTCTCACCGGCTGCCCCCATGCCCCCTTCCCACCCCTAGAATGTTCTCCCTCCTCATCTCCCTCCTTCTGGCTTCCCAGGCTTCCCTCAGGTCACAACTAAAACCCTACCTTCTATGAGAAACCATTCCTGCCTCTCCCAATGCAAGCGCCTTCCCTCTGGGATGATATCCAAACATACACATATATATAATATGTGTACGTGTGTGTGTGTGCATATATATTCAGGTCCTGGGTTCAACTCCTACCTATGACATTTGCTAGCTAGGTGACTCTAGGCAAGACCCTTCACCTGTGTGAGGCTCAATTTCACCATCCCTAAATTGGAAATGATCACACCTGGGTAGTTGAAAAGATCAAATGAGAAAACGATGTAAAGTGACCTGCAAACCTTAAAGTACTACACACGTCAGTTACTATTATTATTTATTATCATTGCCAAAATCTAGTCTAAGGTTTTGTCGTTGTGAATGAACTATTTTTTTGCTTCAAATTTATTTGATGTGTTTCATAAGTAATGACTTCTATTTTAAAATGACAACATTCACTACACTGTGGGGTGCTTTTATAATATACTTAGAAAGTATTAAGTAAAAACCAGTAAATGAAATCAAAGAACTTGGAAAAATCAAACCAATTCAATGATGCAGCTTTACGGAGTCAGCCAGCATCACTTCACCAGGGATATGACTAACATATGGGCTGTAAAATTCTCTTTCTTGTTTTAGATTCCACTTTCCTAATTAGTTCCCTACCACAAAAGGGCCTCAGTCCCACAGGGAACATGTCAATTTGGTGACCATGGCTTTCAGCACCCAACATTCACATGTTATTAACCTTGCTAACTGGCCACTGGTGTCACTGCACCTGCTCTAGCTTCACATTTTGTTTGTGATGATCTGAATGACACCAGGCCCAGTCAGTTTCAGTGCAATGCTGTAGCTCCTAGAGCCAAGGCTGCATTAGGCCTGGCAGCCTTAAAGGATGAATTAGCAGATCGGGGGAAAATCTTGTATGCTACACGAAAAATTAAGACGTTTACTGTTATCTTCCAACTCGACTAAGTGCTGGGACATCTTAAATTCAGTCTCCCTCAAAGGCAATGGGGCAGATTCCATCAGTGTGTCTCAACTGAATCATAATGTTGACTGCTAAGATATCTTAATGGCCTTCCACTGTCGTCACCTCTAGGTGGCTGGGAGTATACAGGACAAGGGCCAAGAACTGAGGGAAAGGAGAGAGGGAAATGCAGGGAGAGGAAAGGAGAGCTTTTGTAAATTTCTAAATCCAAAGAAGGGGGACCTTAACTTGCCACCAATTAGTGCCAGTGGATTGAAGGCTGGGAGAGAGTAGACTAGAAAAATTCCTAAAGAGATCTTCCATCCTGCTATTCATTAACAAAGTTTGTAATCATTTTTAACTCACTGTTGACTGACAGCAGCTGGAAATAGGGCATGATGATGAAATTTATGCAAGAATATTATACATATTCATGGATCTTGAACCAGAAGGGCCTCAGAAGTCCAAGGGATGCAATTCCATAAACATTTACTAAGTAATTAATCTCTTAACATTTTCATAGCTATCATAATATATTCAGACCCACAGAATATATATACATGCATACATAATGGCTCTCTAGGGAAGACAATCAAGTTTTGTCCAAACTTTTATGTAGAGGGATCCCAAAGACAACTCTGTATTCAAAATTCGGATGCTGCCCATAATACCAACAATGCTATCTCTCTGTGATTTACCCCAAGTAACACAGCTAATGAGGGCCACAGGAAGAGTTTGAATCCAGGCCTTCTGAGACCAAGCCCATCCCTCAATTCATTTGGCCACAAGGTGTAGGCAAACACTTTAATGCCACAATGACACATAATTGAGGATATTGCCTAGCCATGGATGAGTTGGGGATAACTGACCAGATCAAGGTTCCTGGAGAGCTGAGATCCACCTTTGCACTCCGATCTAGCAGGAAAAGATCAGAGAGCTGAGTCCATGTACATACATAGACAGTCTAGGATCAGATCCTTGGCAGGGAGGGGAAAGGAGCAGCCTGTCCATTCATTAAGTACCCCAAAGAACTTCCAAGCCCCAGAAGTGGCAGACCCTCTCAGATCCTCTGAGATGTAGCAGCAGCCAGGATAGTGAGAAAGTGGTAAGGGCTTCTAGGCGAGGAGAGGAGGTTTCTACTCTAGTCCTTCAATCCAGTCTTCTGGAAAGGGGAGCTATGCCACAGTTCCAGAGCTGGATAACAGAAAGGAATTGGGCTCTGCTGTGGGGGATTGACTCGGGCCTGAAGGTAATCTCACTGACATTCTCAGAGGATCCAAGGGTGTCAGGGACCTGTCATACAGGCAGTAAGTGGCAGAGCCCATGGTTCCCCCCTGCAGTAGTTATCTATCTCTTTGTCCTCTGGAGCCAAACTCCTCAGAAAGCCATGAGCAACAGGGACCTCCACTTTCCTCCTTTTTACTCCCTTCTTAACCCCTTGCAGTCTGGCTTTCCAATCTCATCAGTCCATCATACTGCTCTCTGAAAAGGTACCAAATCCAATGACCTTTTCTTAACTGTGCTTGTCTCCAACCTCTCTGCATCCTCTGACACTGTGGATCACCCTCTCTTCTCTGATACTCTCTTTTCTCCAGGTTTTTGGGACACAACTCTATTCTGGTTCTCTTATCCATCTGACCACTGCTTCTCTGTCTCCTTTGTTAGATTCTCCATCAGATCACACCTTCTTACTACGTATCTTCTCAGGGCCTCTTCTCTTCTCCCTCCCTGGTGATCTCGTCAGCTCCCATGGATTTAATCACCATCTCTATGTTGAGGCTTCTCAATGTACTTTTCCTGCCCCAAACGCTCAGATGACCTCCAATCTTGCCTCTACATGCTGCCTTCCAGAAACCTCAAACTCCATGTCCAGTAGACATCTTAAACTCAACATGTCCAAAACTGGACTCACTATTTTTCTTTCTAAATCTTTCCCACCTCCTATCTTCCCTGTCACTATAGAGGTCATCCCATCTTCCCAGTCCCTCTGGTTCACAATCTAGGAATCATCTTGGACTCCTCCCAATCTCTCACTGCCCGTGTCCAAGCTGCTACCAAAGCCTATGGATTTCACTTCTGCAGCATCTCTTGAATATGGCCCTTTCTTTCCGCTGACATTGCCACCCTCCTTGTGCAGACCCTCATCACCTCACACCTGGAGTATTACAATAACTGCTTGGGGGGGGTGTCTGCCTGCCTCAAGGCTCACCCCACTCCCATCCATCCTCCATTTAGCCACTTAAAGTGATTTTCCTGAACCAAAGACTAACCATGTCACTGCTCCCATCCCAGATTAGTAAGAATAGATTTTGTTGCAAATTAAGGGGAGAAAGTGAGTTTAACGGTAAGGAAATTAAATACAATGTAAACTAAACAACAGATTATGACTATAGCTTCAGCAAAACCTTACAGATTGAGAAATCATCTGGCAAGGCAGAAATGCACTCAAACGGTTGTGAATCATGCTCTTCAAAAGGGAGATTTGAAAAGGGACCCCAAAACCTGGTTACAGCCCCAGTAAAATACTAGGACAAACAAAATGTCAGCCACTAGGGATACTCATTATTTTAAATTATATTTCCATTGACTTTGCTAACAGAGGAGATTTTAAGAAAAATTTACTAACATGACAGATGACTAACTTGAAAAATACATCAGCCAGGATGTCATTTCATGATGTTTGTGTTTGCAGTTTTAAATATCTTCTCAGAGAATCACAATTTTAAATCCCATGGTATTTTTTCTCTCTTACAAAAACTGGGATGTTTCCTTTAGTGGTTCCCTTTAAAATGAACCAATGTCAATTCAGTAAACTTCACTTTTACCCATTAAAATGTAATCAAATGAAGCCGATATCTTTCAAACAGTTTTAACCAAGAGAATTTTAAGTCAGTCTAATATGACCTACATAATATCCTCTTAGGGTATAAAACATACACACACACACATATACACACAGACATACACATATACTTTTTTTCTGACATTTCATTATTTCTTATAATATTTTGGGGAAAGACAAATAGGAGCTGGTATATTCCTTTCTACATACTCAATCACTGGGTAACAGAACAGGGGAGGCTGAACCTCAATTCTTCCTCCAATGCATTTTTTATCAGACAACATTGTTGTTTATTAAATGTGAAATAAAAACAACGACATGCTTGCATGTTCCTCCCAAGTTGTGGGTCTAAGATTCCAAGGGTTTTTGTGGAGAGAAACGCAAAAACGAGTCTGTGGTAGTCAATGGAGATAATCAGACATCCGCTGAAATCAGAAATCATGGAGGAGGCAGGGGAAGGTTTGTGCAAAGTGGAGAGGATTAAATCCATACATGAGGAAGAGTAATTTGGCAGCAAAGCCTAGGGTGGATGTAGGGAGAGACTTGAGGGAGGGACCTTCCGAAATAGGAAGGAAACACCATATTTTAATCCTTGTCTATTTTTGCCTAATACTTTGGTCAAATTCCAATTGTCCCTCCTTCCCAAAAAAGTATTATTTCTCAACTCATCAAGCGATTATGAAAAATAGTGGGCCAGATTCAGAGACTCAGGTTAGCTGGATGGAGGAGGTCTTCTTGAAAAGGAGACTCCTTCTGTGGCTTGGGCCTTGTGTAAGCCTCAGTTAAACAGGTCAGGCTCCTCTCTAGCTCCGACCTTCATAATCACCTCTAAATAAATGCTGTTTTCTCTATTCTTGTAGAATTGAAAGGATATTAGTGTCGTTTATTTATGGGAAAGATGTTCTGTAAATAGCAAATAGCATCGTGTCACCATCCTGTTTGTTTTTTTTTGCAAGCTTTCCCTTCAGTAACTCTAACAAGTTTGCTACTAATATTCCACAACAAGCCACATCACCCTACAACATGGCAACTCACCAGGAAACAAAAACATCACCAGTGACAAGGTAATCAGCATCTTGGTTTACAACGTGTGAATCACAGAAGCGAGAAAACCAGTCATTAGATAAAAATAGATCAACATGCAACCAGGATGGCTTCAAGCGCCCTCTTGGAACTATCTCAATGAACAGAGATAAAAACAAAAGGCAGACACAGAAAAGAAGGCTTTCTCCAACTGCTTAACTGCAAGATGTTGAGAACTAGTAGTTTGAAACATTCCCCTCCTCCTAGGGAAAAAAAGGTCCTATAATTACTATAGTTATAGTAAATATCATAAAAATGTTTAATGATCCTTTTATGGTTCCAACTATCAACTTTTGGAGATTATAAAGAGGAGAGCTCTCTTTCTTAAACCCATCTCCTCCCATTTCCTGCAGAACTTTGATCCATCTTGCTCTAAGTAAATTTTTATTTTATCTTTTGTTTTTACATCACCAAATTTTTTTTCCAGTCTCCTCCACCCATATAATAAATCATATTTTTAAAGAAAAAAAGCAAGAGAACAAAATGATCACATAAAACATATGAAAATATAATACTATTTTACACCCTCCTCTACAAAGGACTGAAGTGGACGATGTCTTCTCCTATCTCTTCTCTGAGACCACTCTTATCCTTAGTAATTCTGCAATATTCACATTTGACTGTTCTGTGGTCAACACTCTTTTCATTTACACTGTTGCAGTCACTGTGTATACTGTTTTCCTGGTTCTGCTTACTTCACTCTGTAACAATTCACAAAAATGTTCCCATGCTTCTCTGTAATCTTCATACTTGTTGTTTCTTATAATATAGCACATCTCTCCTAATATAACAACACAGTAATATTCCATCACATTTATATACCACTATCGGTCCAGCCATTCCTCAGTTGATGGGCATCTACTTTGTTTCTAGTTCTTTGCTACCACAAAAAGTGTTGCTACAAATATTTTAGTGTCTATAGGAGTTTTTTCCTTATCAACGGCCTCCTTGGGGTGGAGGCTTGGCTCCATCCTATCCTTTCTTCAGTCTCTTCCTCCACTGGCACCTTCTGACTGCTCAAGCCTCCCCTAGCTTCCAACACAAACAACAAAACCTTCCTTGACCCCAATCCTCAAGCTATCATCCTACATTTTGTCCTGTACTTACTTCCACCAAAGAGCCTTATTCATTATTACCAGCCAGGAATATCCAGGCTGCCGCTCTGCACTCAGGACATCTTGCCCTGGAGTGCACTTTTTTCCCTAGTCATGTGTTTTCCCCCCATTATGTTGTAATATGGTTATTTTTCATTTTATACTCCTAGCATCTTGCACACAGGAGACACTTAATATGGAGCTGCCTGTGGGGGAAGGAGAGGAATCTTTTGTTTTTAAGATTTGTTTTTCTATGAATACTTTTTTCAAGATTTAATTTTGCAGTACCTTGTGATTCAAATGCACTGGTAAAGAGAGATGGCATTTACTAGTCTCGTCATGATTTTGGCTAGCCATCATATTATCTTAGTTCAAAGAGGTAATAAGCACTGTGTATTAACTGATGTGATAAATTCCAGTTGTTCCTGGTAACTCCTGAGCAAATGATGTTTGCAATAATAACTGTAGACAAGCAGAAGTTAAGGGATGAGAACTGACTCCCCTGTGGGCAGACCTTTGTCCAACTGATTCCAGATAGAGAGGCTTTTTCTGGCCACTGAGAAGACAAACAGGAACCAGATAAACAGTCCAAACCTTTCCTAGCTCCACTTTGGCTTATTTAACTTGTTCATTTCAATAAGTTACACTGAGAAATCTCCATACTGATCTGTATTCAGAACAGAGCATGTCAAGGAGTAGGTATGGGCCTATGGGCCTGCACCTGATGGGCGGAGGGAGGGGGGAGATATTTCATCAAAATGTTTAACACAGATTAGCAACTCTTTGTGCTCCATTCTAAAGCCTTGCCATCTTTGAAACAACAACCATAGGATAAACATTTTGATAAATGAGTTCAAAGGTTTCTTAACTCCCCAGTAGTTTTTCTACAAGATCCTTATATCTATCTTAAGGACAAAGCAAGCCTGTGGTGTTTTTTCCTTTTTAACTTGTAACTAACTGTGAGTTGCAGAGAAGAGACTGCCCCATATCAGCAGATGTAATTTTCTTGTCAGATAGTTTCCCATATCAATGACATCACTAGGTCCAGTCCCTTATTCCCTAATTTATACAGAAGAATATCCTCCTTATACTACCAAAGCCTGGGAGGCAGTAAAAAAGCCTGATAAATCACTACAGCAAATGCAGTTGAAGAACTATTACCTGGTCTAGGTACTGGGGGCAAATCTGAGGATGAATGAAGCTAGAAGCCCTTATTACACAGGGCTTACATCCTAGCAAAGGACACAGTCAGAGAACTTCAGTACAAAATAACAGATGGCAATTCAATTTGTTCAGCAATAATTAATCATCTATATATAACATAACCTATTATATATATATAATATATATATATATAACCTATATAATAGGTTATATTGCCTATATAATATAACTAGCACTTGGAGAAGGCCTGGAGTTACAAGTGGTTCCTTCTCTCACAGAGCTTAATGCATTAGAAAAGGGCATATGAGGTCCAACAGGAGAAAGGCCAGTAGAGACAGAGGAATTAAGGAGGGTTCAGGAAGAATTGGTCTCCCAGCTCCAGAAGTGGAAGGACCTTAGAGGCCACCTGGTTCAAGACCCTCATTTTACAAAGGAAATGGAGGCTCATGGAAATTAAGGGCCTTGCCCAGGCCATGAGGCACTACTAAAATCAGGGTTTGAACCCTGGTCCTCAGACTCTTCCTCTGTTGCTTCCCTTTGGACCATGAAAAATGGAAGAAATTTAGTAAGTGAGGAGAGGAAGGGAGGACACCAGCATGAACAAAGACATGGCAGAGTAAAAGCCCAGAGTACATCTGGAGGACAGAGCAGGTCAGTTTGGCTGGAAGGGAGAGCTAAGGAGGGACCAAGAATAGTAAATGACATACCTTCCTCAACTGACATTTAACTCTTTCCAAAATCTGGCTCCAACACACCTGCAAGAGTGCTGGAACCTACTACCCACCAAAGAGAATCAAGAAAAAGGATATGAACAAAGAAATGGCCGTATCACGCCGGAAAGAGACAAGCTCTCAGCCATGTACCAAGGGCAGAGAATAGACCATAGGCTGCCCTGGCTTATACCCACAAGGGGTATCAAAAGGAGGTGGAGCAATTCTGTGGAGGACTGATGGGAGGGCATGAACAAAAGTCACCAAGGAGGAGACAGTGAGGCTGGGTTGCAGTGGGTTCTCTTAGAACATGTGTGTATCTTCAGATTGCACATCCATCCAACAGTTCTTATGATTCCTGTGGCTATTACTAGTGAGGCGCTTGTGTGATAACAAGGAGAGTCACAAAGTGAAAAGGTAAAATGCAGCCATCACTGGCTTCTTGAGGCTGCCTCAATGCATTCAATAACCCAGCCATTCTCAATTCTTTCTATGACACCAAAAAAAAGGGACATGGAAATAAGATCAGCAGGCACAAAGAAGCTTCCAGCTTTGCTGAGTATTGTCAGACATTGTGGGCCAGAAAGAAGGAAGCAGTGGCATTCGAGGGTGTTGTCCTTTTCTGAATTTCTACCCTAAGGTGTGTGTGGGGGGAACAAGCTAGAAAGTCCAAGGTGACTCTGAGAGAAGAGAGACCAGTGTCTTGATGGGAAACTGCAAGTTCTTGACACCAAAGCCCTTGGATAACATTTTGTCAGTCAAGAGATGATGGTTTAGACCTGATCAGGAGCTTTGTTGCTGCACCCAGTGACTCTGAGACTTTACTATCTCCTAGTTCATGAACCTTTCCTCTCTTTATCTCCAAACTTAGAACAGAGCTTTATATATAGCAAGCAGTTAATCAATGCTATTTTCTTTCAATAGAGACTCTCTATGGGATAACAAGAGAGAAACAACAGTAGAGGAAGATACTGAAAAGAAACAATATTAGAGGCTGGGTCGGGGGGCAGCATACAGAGAAGGAGAGGGGGTCATTCTGTTAGAATTAGCACTTATCCAATAAAGGATGTCTCAAAGGGAGAACTTTTCAAGAAAGATTCGAGAAAGGGAGAAAGAGCCAAATCACATAACCTCAAATGGGAACACTGACACCAAAAACTGACTAGAAATTAAGGGAAGCTGTCATATTACCCTTGGCTCTAAAATGCTTCCAGATGGGTGGCTTGGGGGAGGGAGATGAAATACAAAACCTTTCACCTCTTGATCACTCATTCAAATTCAAGTCATTAATATTTGACAGCTGCTTAGATGTCAATCTTCTGTGAACTGGGAGCTTCAGAAAATACTCCCCACAAAAGAAGAATCAATCCACAAGCTCCAATAAGTGAGCTCTGGAAAACTCAGTCAAGGGATTAAGAAGTGAAAAATTCCTAAGAATGATCTGCTCTTTCAGGGCAAGTGCTGGCATCAAGGAGATGAAAAGGGATCTGCCCTGAAGCACCACAGACTCTAGGCTGCCTGGATGGCCTGCTCTGGAAACAAGCACTGATGAACTGACTAAATCAACCTCAGGAGGCATCTGCTTCTTCCCCTAATGGGTCCGTTCACATCCTCTCCCCTAACACTTTGGATTAAAAGGCACATCTTTATAAAACAGCTGGCTAAACTCCTAATTCAAACTCTTGTCATGTTTTCTTTAAGAGAACTCATTAAAATGGATTTCTGGTTTTGGGTGCTCTTTGTAACATCTTGAAAGCATCCACAATCAAAAAAAGTTTTCCTGATCATTTTCAGTCTTGACGACATAATCATCTCCGGCTCTAAATCCCCACATACCAGGATTGAGCAATCTCTTGAAAGAGATAACAGTAGAGCAATAGTAACTGAGGCACCACTCATGTGGACATTGTCCCTATGGTCTCAGTTTCAATAGATTCCTTTATTTGGACTCTAGGTCAAGACTGGCTATTACCATTCCTTTCAGTCTTCTTTTTATTTTTATGTCATCCTTTCAGTTCTGCTTATCTTAACTTTGTATCAGTTCATACAAACCTCTCCACCCTTCTCAGAATTCTTCATTTGGTCATTTCTTAGTGTACAATATGTCCACACATTCCTAAGCTGCAGTTTGTTCAATCATCTGTTGATCTATCTATCCAGTCCCAAAGTGCTGCCATGAGAGCATGTGGTGTGATGGGAAGAGGGAGGGATGTGAGTCAGGTTGAATTTGCCTCTGTCACTGCCTGTGTGACTGGGGACAAATCTTTTCCCAGCTCAGAGCTCAGTGAGATTAAATGAGATGCTGGCCAAGGTCCCCTCTGCAAGGTTTAGACTGAGTCTGTCCAAATGGGTTCTTCCTTTTTGTCTCTGACCTTGCACTGTGGACACACCTACAAGCAGGATTTCCGGGTCAGATGGCATGAACAGCTTAGTCACTTTCCCTCCTAATTTCAAATTATTTTCTAGAGTAGTCAGACCAATTCATAACTTCACCAACGCCCAACACTAAACCTGACTAAACACTAAAGCTGTTTCCTCATCATAAAACAGGGATGACATCACCCTACAGAGTTGTTGCAAGGATCAGATGAGATTGTGTATGGTGTGACGGAGGTGTGACAGAATGATTGTCACTATTACTTCAGAAGAGTTGGAAGGAATTACAAAGTCCCATAATCCTACAACTACACAGTGGGAATTCTACCTCTAGCACCACCCACATTCCTCTCAGATTTGTCATGGGAATTCAGATGGAAATGGCCCTGGGATAAGTCACCATCCTGTTATTCTTCTGTATTGAACAGTCTACAAACCATTGCACAAGAGGATAAAACCATTGCTTTTGGCAGTTGAATAAAAGGGTTAGGACAGATGTTGACTCTCCACAAGCTCCCTGAAGACATTCCTGGTACAGTAGGGATGCTATGCCAGCTCATCCTCTCTCCCACAGGATTTAGAGCTGTCCTCTTGTGCTCTTATTAATTTCAAAAGCGTCTCATTTCACAGAGCGCAGAGATCAGGAGTGTCCAGCATGGTGTAGTTCAGTGGGCCAATGTGCTAGCCAGGCCTTGCCCTGCTGAATTATCTGCTGGACCACTACTGCTGTTTACTAGCTGGTGCTCTAACTAGGACAACGACTCCTTGACTTCAGGCCTGCATCCCTCTGACTCAGCCGACTCAGCTGTTTCACTGATCTCCTTACCTCCAATGGCTTCCTACTGCCTCTAGAACCACACACAGGCCTCTCTGTTGGCTGTTACCTTCACATGAGGGTACAGAAGCCCTACCCCTCCCTTCACCTTCACATACAGCATTCCTTTTCACTCACTCCACCATCCCCCCAAACTGGCTCTCCCTACTCATACGTGACATTTCATCTCCTACGTTACCAGCCTTATACAGGATGTCTGCTGTCCCCTCCTCACTTCTGCCTTTGCAAACCCTAGCTTTCTTCAAAGCTCAGGCCAAGCAACCCCTCCTACGTGAGGCATTCCAGCAACTAGCCCTTGACTCACTGCTCCTCCCACCCAAACTACCTGATACCTCTATGTATATATTTTGTATCTACTAATTCATGGGTAGCATCCAATGCTTAACAAAACTCTATTGGTTGACTGATGAAGATATTGTTTCTCACAATGGCATGGGGACCTCATGAGAGGAGGACTGTTTTTCTGTCTCTATATACCCACCACCTAGCACAGGGCCTGGTATACAGCAGGCACTGATGGGTAGGATGGTGTCTTCTTAGTGCACTACCTAAATTTCCAGGATGCATTTCATTCTTACTGCTTTTGCTTATGTTCCAAAGAACTTTCAGCATTTTTAGATTCACTTGAAAAGAACATAACTATTTAGCCCAAAATCGATTTTACTTTGCTCAGTAAAATGAAAGCAATACACTGTCATTTTTCAATCAAACCGCAATTACATGAACACCTTAGAGACAATACAACTGAAACTGATGCAAAACAAACCAAACTCCTCCAATTGTGAAGTTTTGAATGTGACCCTCCAAGTCTAATTACAAAAGTGCAGACATCTATCCAGCTGCTGGCCAGCTGTTAAAGAGTTCAAAACCAAAACAAATCAGGAATCCCATCTTTGTCGAAGAAAGACAACCCAGCACGATGATGGGAAAATTTCTCAGGAAATGGAGTAGGAAGGAAAGCAGGAGAAGTTCTAGATACTTATTCACACATTACCACCAAAAAGGAATGATGGGCATGAACCAAAAGGGACAAGGTTTCAACATTAAATGGTTAAGAAAACATGTCTGATTGACCTTGTCAGTGAAACAGAGGACAATTAACTGAGACGTTAAGGAGGTGAAACAGCCCTTCATGAACATTTTTTTAGAATGGAGGCTGTACAAACCTGACCCACCAGTTGCTATCTTTGGGCCTGGCTTCACTGGTCATGACAGACAAGCCCTTTCCTCCTTGGGGTTTCTTGGCAGGTGTCTGCAGCTACTGCCCCCCCACTCCAACAAACACAGCAAGACTATATGTTACCGACTGGTCTGTGCACAGTGCTCTCTGACCACCTCACAGACTGAAATCCCTCACTAATGTTCCTCACAAGGAACAATCTATAGCATGGTCAGCAGGGGTAGCCATTAGATCCTACCCAGAACACAGACTTGGCCCTGTGATCTTGGGGAGATTCCACACAGTTGTCAAAAACAAATCCCTAGTTTTCACACTAGGTGTTAAACACTAAGGCCACCTCATGGATCTGTCCTTCCATGGGCTGTTATGGAAGGAAGGAGTAGGCAGGTGGCAGTGATGGAAGGACCAGAAGTAAAAGAGGTCTGTGTTAGCAAAAAGCCCAAATGATGTTCTCAAGTGCCTCATTTGGTGTCATGCTGACAGAAATGGGGCTTGGAGGAGGCAAATTAGAGCCATTTCTGATTTTATTTAAATCCCCAGAAAATTTTGCAGAGAATCTAGGAGGCCCACCTTAATCTGGGCTATGGCCAGAAGGGGCTAACGCTTTTGAATATGGCCCAAATCAGGTTTTCACACTCTCAATCCACATCACAACAATCTAACAGGCAAAAAAGCTTCCAAGTGAACATGTTTGCAGGGTTATGAAAAAAATAGAAAAAATTATCAAATACTATTAATGGCATCACACGTTTGTGGAGAGCAATAGATGCTCTTTTCAGAGATGTGCTCTTTGGATGAATAAGGACAGCTTCTCAAAGTCTTTTCTACATACAAGGAAGGAAAGAAAACTGATGGACAGTTTGACAACAGCTCATCCAAACAGAAGGCTGAGAAAATCCCATTTCTTCTCATTTAAAAGAAGTAAGTTTAAATCCAGAATGTTTTCTTTAATTAGGTAAGGGAAAAAATACTCATTACAGACAAAAGTCAAGAGAATTCCACACATGAGCAGCAAAGCATTTCCCGAGCAATCTGATTTTATTTTATATCCTCTGGGCTTTTGAATATCTGCCAGAGTGACCAGCAATGGAGTCAGTCAAGAAGCCAGATACAGTACCTCAAATCTGGCTAAGTTTGACATTTTCATTCTGCAGCTATCAAACACTCAGAGGTGTTCCTGTTTTGCCTCAAATGCTAGCACAGATCACTTAATTTTTGCAATCAGTTTTTGCAATGGTAAAATAAAGAGGAATGTGAGAGAGTGCAGAGAGCCAGCCTCAGGGTCAGAAAGCCCTGAGTTCAAGGCCTGCCTCTCGCTGGGTGACCCTAGGCCCTTTGCCAAGACTGGACGTTACAGAGAAGGTGACAACCTGTATCAGTAAACGGAATTTCCTTATCTGGGAGTTCCCAATGCCATCACAGATGAAGTCTCTATTTCTGGTCTAAAACTGGCATAATCAATCACCTGGAATAATTCGGCAATTAAAAGCAGCTAATGAATATGACTTCCTGTTTCAATGACACGTCAATCATATTTTCTTAAATATTTAATTGAAATCTCCTTCGTACAGTTCATACCCATTGTTATTGGGGGTGGGGGTGGAGTGGTAATTTGTGAATAAATATCTAGAATTTCTCCTTCCTTTCTCTCGACTTTATTTCCTGACAATTTTTCCCATCACCATGCTGTGTTGTCCATCTAACATGAAGATGACATTCCAGATTTGCCTTGGTTAAACTTCCTGCCCTGGTCTGGAAGTGACCCTGAGTTCTGGGCAGCTGTACCAATGGAGTCTAAGCTCAGGCAGCTGAAATAACTGCAGGTATTGACCTTGATTCAAATGTGTGGCATCCAGGGATCTATCTAGTTTAAACCCAGTAAGGCTCATCCCTAAGGTGGTCATAGGACAAGGAACTTTTGAACATAGCAGTTCCAGAAAGCCCTCTCAAGTGGCCTGCACTGGTAAGAATACAAACATGGAGAAACAACAGGTTCTTGAAATTGAAAAAAATTCTATATAATGTCACTTTGACCAGTAATAAGTTTAAAAATCTATAACCATATGATGTCATTATTTTAGAGTTTTTCCTTTTTATTTGAAGTAGGGAAAAGTAAATATCTCCATGGACTGGCAATGGCCATGCCACATCAGAATCAAGGAGCCACACATTTACTTCTGGACCAGATGAAACACTTCATCAATGATTCCTATAAGTTGTGTGCACAAGCCAGTAGGAAGCAGCTATACTTAGAGGAAGTAATTCAGCCTTTGGGGAGAAAAAGCATCTGGTGCAGGGAGAACTGAAAGTGAAGTAGAACTACAAAACCTTTTAATTTGGGTTATTTTGTTAGAAAACCAAGAACACCTTGGATATTCTATTGCACATTTGTATAAGAAATGGCAAAGATAATAGAGGAGAGGTTCACTTGTATATTACAGTTATACAGAAGGATCTAGGTAGGTTTGGGTTTTTTTCAAGTTAGGGGAAAAATGGTAAAGACAAACATGGTAGAGTTCTTTCAAATATGGGCATTAAAAATGGTCAGTTATCTGATGTATTTAAGGTTAATTTATATCTCTCAGATACAGAATGAAGGACAGTGTATCTCTCATGATAACATGAGAATTCTAAAATATAGGTATTATCCTAATCCCATGAAAAATTAGTTGCAAAAGGCTGTTATATTTTCAAATACCCGTGGATATGCTTAGGAGACAATTTTTATTATTGCTTTGTATAAGTTTAGCTTTGTAAATGATAATTTCTAACCACTGAATTCATCTAGAAAAACATTCTCACTTCCTGTCAAATGAAAGGGCATCTCTTGACATCTTTTTTATCAATCCACAGAAATGTCAACTTCAGCATTACCTTGCCAATGTCATTAGCATTTGCCTTCCATTTCCTAATAGTCTCTGGATTTTATACTTCAGCAAGATAATTACCCTGATGCAATGCTACTCTGGAAGTCTTCTATATCTTATATCTTACTGCCCATTTATAGCTGAACATAAGATTTGATACAAATTCTGGGACATCTCACTGTGTAGGACAAGAGTTAATAGTACCATTGGTTTAAAAAATAAAAAATCAAATAAATCAAATATATCCTTTAGGATAGTAAAAAACCAAAACCAAAACCTCACAAAATCAAATTCCTCTGTTGTGGGGAACAGAAAAAGGAAAGTCGTCTCCAGAACAAGCTGGGCAACGCCATCAGCCGGTGTGTGGGCACACATGCCCTGAGGTATCAGAACAGAATCCCCCAGATGTACCACAGAGTCTGCTCTGAGCCGGCTCCTGCTCTGAAAAGCTGCCAAATGATTGTCCAGGATCTGAGGACTCTGGAGATGGCCAGGCCCCTAGAAATTACGTAGTCTAGCCTCTTTGATTCTTTGATGACAAAACTCAGGCCCAGAGAGTCTAAATGACTTACCCAAAGTCACATGGATAATACACAGCAGAGCTGGAGTAGACCTGGGTTTTCTGACTACAAATGCAGCGCTCTGTGACATGATGAACATCTTTCAGATAGATTATAGCTATAGAAGGTGGTGGTCAGTAGGATAAGGGGATGGAAGAAAGCAGAACTAATTCAATAAGAGGTTCCTGAGATCTGGGGTTGGTCTATACTTGGAATAGATCTGGATGGCTCTAGATTGGTAATATGCTCTGGATAGCCATGCATTCCTGGTTCAGCTCTAGAGTCACCTACAATCAGAACATATTCCAAGGACCTGCGGTGGACACCTTTTAATATGCCAGTACCTGGCCAGGTATCAGGGCTACAGATAATGCTAACCAACTGGAGGGCCTAACAGCTGGAACACCCAACATCTCACTTTCATAGTCACAAATTGTATTAACCCAATTTCTTCCTTAGAGAATGTCAAACTTGGTATATCAAATGGGATCAACAAATAGAACCCATTTCGAATGTCAATGGGTTAATTAACATTTATTGAGTGCCTATCATGTGCCAGGCACTGTGTTACATGCTGGGGACACAAAGAAAGGCCAAAGACAATCCTTGCCCTTAAGGAGCTCAGTCTGATGGACCAAGCCTTTTGAAATATCCCACATGACAAATGATTAACTCCAAAAAGCAGTTTACACAATAACCTATTAGGGAAAGGTACAAGTGGCTTAAAGTTCATCCTTAGAGAGTAGCTATAAACCAGTGTCAGTTGTAGGGGACACATGGGTGGTGCTCCTGAGGTGCCAGTCTAGTGTCCGGGGTTGCCTGTCCTCCTCATCATGGCTTGGATGACTGAAGAGAGAAGTAGGCTCCTTAAGCCTTCAGTCCTCCTAGCTGAGGTCCCCATGGTCATCGTGGGCATTGGGCAAAGAAAGCTCAGAATTCACAAGGACTGCACTAAGTTAATGGCGTCAAGCTGGTTAGAGGCAAAATGCATAAGCTTGATGATGAAAAGTAAGCTGATAGACAAATGGACGCAACACCAAAGGAGTAGCACTGCCAGGAAGGCCTATGGCGTAGTGACGGGTCACTAGAGTTCCAAGGAGGGCAGCCTGGGCACCCACATCCCAATCCTCCTAGACCTGAGTACACAGCAGTCTTAGCTCTTGGCCCCACAGGAGACGCAGACACACTAAATGCAGTTAGGGATGTTGCTAAAAGATTAAAGAATTTAAAAACTGCCTAGGGAGGAGATAAAAGGCGACTCAAAGCCCACCAAGGGCTTTCTATGTGTGTCAGTGTCATACTGTGGGAGATGTGAGAAAGCATTTCCTGATAGAAGACTGTACAGTGGGCTACTCAGGTAGACTGTGGGAAGGCCTTTCCTGGTGGTCTTTAAAAATAGGATAGGGTCTTAATAATATGACATGATCTGGGGTGTGATACACCATGGACCAGACCCAAAGCCAGAAGGAGGGCCTAACAAAGCAGTGGGGGCTCCATGTTTTGACTCCAAGATCTCACACATCCTTTTCTCCACAACGTCCTCAGCGTGATTCCGTCGGTCATGCCCACTGTCTTGTGCCCCTATACGTCTCTAAAACAAAACCGGGCTTCCTTTCCCTGGATTTACCCAGTTTTTCATGTGATACAGTCCTCTGTTCATCATACTCGCTTTTCCTCTGTGATTTTTCCAGTCCTATGAGTATTTTCTGGCATACGGCTTTATAGATGCACTCCTCTCATATACACTGGGAGGAACAATTCTATGAATGAGCAGTTAATACTCCTGTGCCCTCTGCTGGTAGAGTAACCTCAGTCCGAGGCAATTTATTTCATAGAAACAGTCCATGGAGCCAAGAAAGGAGCCAGCATCGGGAGCTAGCGAGGGAACATCCACTCCAGCTACTTCTGAACATGATCCTCATCCTCTTTTGACATTTATTATCAAAGACAACAAGTTTAAGGTTTAGTTTTTAACTAAATTTGTATGATTTATTGATTAAATTCACGACAAAAATGAAATCATGGTTCCCATATTAAAATCTGAGCAATTCCATTTAATCTGTGGTGGAACCCACAGTCCAAATGAACAAATTTCAGTTAAGTTTTAAAGATAAAGAAAATGCCAGATTCTCCCAAGTACAACTTGGAAATTCCTCGCAACAAAATCTCCTTGGTTACCCTAGGTTTCATGATAAATTATTTTTACTATGGGGAGAAAAACACTTTTTTTTAACCAGACCTGCAATCTCACTGGTAGAGGGAACTTCCCATAAGAAAATATGTCCTACTAATGCAGGTCAGCCCCCTCCCTCTGCAACTCATGATCTTATAGGGTTGTGGAAAGCCCTGATAGGCCAAGATCAAGATATCCCCAACTCTGTCACCCAGACAGCATAGGAGAGAAGCAGAGCCAGGTTTTAAATACAGATCTTTCTGAGCCCTTTCCGAATTGTAGCTAGCAATCTTTGCCCTAGGGCAGAGTGACTCTCTTAACGTCTCTTGCAGTGCATACTTCTTAGAGCCCCTTTACCAAATTACTTCAACAAAGAACTATATTATTTCCATTTCAGAATTCTCGGTAAAATCTAAGCTACTCAAAGCTATTTTTTCCATGAAGCAAATTAAATAAAATTAAACCAAATTCTTTCCTCTAGGACGAACGGCATCATTTTTCTTGCAAATTACTACATTATTATCTTTCTTTTCAAAATAGGACTGGCTGCAAAGAAGAAAGACGATCTCATGTATTCTCCCTACCCTTTGTGAGTAGCTTCAGGAATTTACATACACGGTAGGCTCTGAAGGAAGCCCACAAAGCAGGAGCTGACTAGACCCTTGTTTATAAATCAACGTAAAGAAAACAAACCAGAACTCGATGTCCAGGCATCACAAATCCCCCCTGCTTTGTTAGGCAGGGTGTCCTTCTCACCCCAGTGACCCCTCTGTTCAGCTGCCAGTCAGTCACATGGCTGACATCAATGCAGAATGACCACAAAGAAAAGTGAAATGAGACGCAGCAGCACCAGCGCAATTGAAGTCATGGAAAAGGGGCCTTTCAGATAGTTGCTCTTGCCCACAATGAAAACAGTACTCTGATTCTCTAAGTGAGAGTAAAAACCTTTCCAGTGATCGATCCTGAAACTACCTCCTCTTTATCTAAACCACATAGATTTAATTATCCCAAATCCCTTTCTAGGGCTCAAAACACCTACGACAACCATTATCTTTATACCATGTCCCTTTCGATTGGTTTATAATCGATGTTCAATTAGCTTAGAATAATGGAAACGGCTATGTTACAAATACTCTGATGAGAACCTGCCTGCCTCATCAAACATCCCATCTTGTTGTGGAAGGCAGGATGGTATTACTGTTTGTAGAAAACTCTCTGATGCTACTTTAAAGGGGATTGGCAAGTGACTGACTGTTCTTGGTCTACCGTGTAACTGCTAAGTTATTCCTCACAGAGCAGAAACTGTCCAGGTTTTTGATGCTGGGGATGTCAGCAACAAGGGCAAGATTAAGAGCTTCAAGTATCAAGATACTAACAACAACATTTTATAAATTAATGACAAAATCCAGAAGTGAGTAACAGGAAGGAAAATCCCATTCAGAATACTGACAAAACACACAAAATACCTGGAGAGCCAATCTACCAAAGTCTATGTGATATCTGTACAGATTATAATTAAAGTATGTTCCTTAAAGAAAAGAAAAATAATTTCAATAATCAAAGGGATATTCGGTGTTCATAGTTGGGCCATTTCAATATGACCGAAATGACAGGAGTTCTTTAATTTGAAGGTTTAGTGATACACCAAATTACTAAGGGGATACTTTATAGAGCTTGGAAAAATAATGGCAAAGTTTATTTGGCAAAATGAAAAATCAGAATATCAAAGGATGAAAAAAGGTAATGGTAAAGAGGGGAAAAAGCACTTTTGAACCTGAATCTACAGTAATCATCAAAACTCAGGTACTGATAGAAAAGTAAATCAACAGAACGGAGCAAACAAGGAAGAATCAGAAGTGACTAAGTACCAGTGTGTGATAAAGCCCCAAATACACTGGGAAATGCTGATGTCACAAAAGTAGATAATATCAGTAAAATGTATTTTACTGATCAAAGAAAGATCAAATCTAACTCCCATTACTGTTTTTAAATACCATTCTTTTGGGACAGGGAGGGGAAAGGCATCTGGGATATAAGGTCATGTCACAATAGCAAGAAAGCAGAGAATTACTGACTTGGAGAATCAAACATACTTACTAACTGAATACATTCCATATGCTCCAGTAGATTTCTTTCAGCCTGAAAAGAAAGGCGCACACACACATACCAGTATGTATTCAACTTGCAAATTCATCTGCATTCAGGTGATACAGTTCCCAAGAAAGAACAGGGCTTACAAGAAGAAAATCAAGCTTACAAAACATTTCACAAAAATGGACTGAATTTAAAGGTTACTGCATTTTGTTACCTTTGGGGAAAACTGTGTGTATGGGAAACACTGGTATACCATCGTGTTGTCCTTTGGCCTAATATTAGGGCTCAATTTAACATGACAAGAATAATACAGACAAATGCAGTAGCTCCAGTTTTCAACTAATGTGTGTAAAGGTGACTTTTTCTTTGTCTCTCAATATGAACCTCCACGTGTGTGTACCACCATCCAGGAATTTCTGCCATTTTCACTGTCCAAACTGGCCTGAGAACAGTGTTCAGAGTACGTGCCTGGTGCTTGTGGGGAACTGTTTTCATTCCCAATCCTGTTCCCCTGCCCACCCTCCAGCATACAGCAGACTTAAGCCATGATACCTGTCTCCAGGTGCATCTGTGTGGGCTCGTCTTTTTCCTGGATGCCTTTTCTCCAGGTGAACAGGTTCCTATTTAATGGGATTCATTCAACAATCATTTATGGAGTACCTCCTACTAATGAGAAACACACATGTCCAGTGCTCGGGGAGAGACAAAGATGAATAAGAAGAGCTGTGTCCTTCCCTTACTCTCACCCCCCCCAAAAAAAGAAACTCACAAAATCACAGAAAACCAGTCTGGAAGGGCCCTTGGGGGCCTCCTAGTCCAATGCATACCTGAACAAGAATTCCTTCTACATATCCCCAACCACCAGGGAGGATGTACTCTTTGGCTCTGTGATCCTACAAGCCTAGAGTTTGTGAAGAAAGGGCATGGTGTGAGAGGAGGCTGGAAGGTAAATTAGAGCCAGAATTCCAGAGAATTTCAATGTCTGGGTTCCAGTGGATCTAGAGTTCTCTGGGGGACCATCTGATCAGTGTTCTAAAATGGAGAGATAAATCAGTCTGCCAGCAGCAGAGGAAGTTCTGGAAGTAAAGAGGCTAATGAGGAGCACATTTCAAGAATCCACGGACCAGTGCCAAGGAGAACTACAAGGTTTCAAGACTGGGTGACTAGAAGAAGGGTGAGGCTCCTAAAGAGAAATAGGGAAGTTGGCAAAACAGGCAGATTTGGGGGAGCTGAAGTGGTTCTGAAATGTCTGTGAGATGTTCTGGCATAGACTTCAAGCAGGCTATGGGAAATGGATATCTGGAAATCCCAACAGAGATGAAAATGCAGGTTAATCCATCAGAATGAAAGAGAATGACAAAGAGCAGAGCACAGAAAGAAATGGGTCATGGAACCTTATGAAAGTTAGATGGAAAGGCAGAAGCAAAGAAAGAGACTTAGAGATCAGATGAGGCAGAAGGAGAATTGGGAGGTCAGAGAGGTACAGAAAAAATCAGTGAACTCAAAGTGTACGTAGGGACCTTCCTTGTGCCAGCCATGGAAGGAGAGACTCTATCAAGAAGGTAAGGTCAGCAGCAGCAAAGGCGCCACAGGATACAAGTCAGGAAAGCATAGCTAAGAAAAGGAGCCTGATCATGGGGACAAAGGGGCAGGTGCCCTCCTGGAAGGAGCAGCTTCACTCAGCAGCATGGTGGGGCCAGGGGTGAGCTGGTGGGAAAAGTGGAGACACAGGCATGGACAAACCCTTCTATACATACTGTTGTGGTGTTTGTTCTTCATTCTCGAAGAGGACCATGACATCAAGATGATGACATGACTTGCACTTGGCTTTGATTCGAGGGAGGGCTGTACAAGGTCACCAACCTCACTTTCTTCTCCAGAGCCATCTGGGTCCTGGGGCCAGATATTCACCAGGATGACTGGACATGGCCCAGGTCTATGCATATGGGAAAAGGGGAAAGGAGGAGAAAAGGAGGCCAATGGCTCCACTGGGTGGTGGAGGGATGTCAAGGAAAGGTCAGGGTTTGTTTTGGTCTGCATTTGAGGATACAGAACACCTGAGTATGTTTGCAGAGCAGGAAAGGAACCTTCGAGGTGGAAAATATCAAAGACTGGAGCTAGAGAAAGGGGATGATGAACCCAGAGAAGGAAGGGGGAACAGAAAAGGGAAGGCCCATCAAGGAGGGGCATCTTGGGAACATAGGAAGATCCACGGTGTCCTCTGAGATAGAGTAAGGGAGAGCAGAGGCTCGAGGCAGCTCTAAGGTGTCCAAGAAAGGAATCAAGGGGCCTCGAATCAGTGTGGCACATGACTTGGAGTTAGGAAGTCGGGAAGACCTGGGTTCAAATCTCATCTCTGACACTTAACTGACTACATGGCTGTAAACCTCAGTTAGCTCATCTGTAAAAAGAGGGATTGTTCTCCAAGTCCTTTCTGGCTCTAAGTCTGTGATCTTCTCTTAGACTTCTGTTCTAAGCTTAACACTGGATTTATTTTTAAGAGAATCACAACACTGAAAAATTCATTATTTTTAGCAAATCTTCCCAGAATCATGAATGGAGCAGCCTTTGGTTTTGGTCTCAGCCACAGGGCTTGGTGATAAATGTAAGTTATCATTAGGATGAGAAGATGTGCACCTCCCCCAGTGAAAGCTATTGTTATTACCATACTTAGCAAAAAGGGAGACCATCTGCTAAATAGTCATTACTCACAGGGAGTGTGCTTTTGCTAACTCTCTGAGGTAACAATGATCCCCAAATGAAAACATGAGCAAACCAACTGCTTTCTCCTAGCCTGTCATTTACCCAAGGTTCGAGAATCTTTCTCCCCTTGAAAAGGTCAGGCCTGGTGGAGAAATACCATAAATAACAGGCCACAGAGCTTAAATTTCAGCAGCATTAAGTTTTCTTAAAGATTTCTTCCCCCATACCCCAAAAGTAAGAACAGAAAGACGTGACCGACAGACAGCTTGGCTGTCCCTGGGCTGCCCTACAAGAATCCTCGCCAGACACACCGAGGAACAAAATGAAATAAGTTCTATTCCCAGGAAATTGTATTCCAGGTCCAGCTGAGGGGAGAAATCTTCCTGATCTCTGCACACTGTGGCAGGACATAGCAGAAAGCACTTGGGGTCCTGAGAGGTAGGGGCTGTCTGGCTGTCCTCCTTGTATCTGCAGCAATGAGCACAGAGTCCATGCTCCCTCCCTCCATCCTTCCATCTGTCTGTCCATCCATCCATCCCTCATCTCTCCATCCATCCTTCCATCAGAAAGTCCACAGACAAGGCTTAGGATTCCAGTCCAGATAATAGCGAGCTGTGTGACCCTACACTAATCACTTGAACTCTCATGCCTCTGTTTCCTCACTTGTACCTGCATTCTCTACCTCATGAGGCTGCCAGGAGAAAATTACTTTGTCAAGCTGAGAAACACAGAGCCCCTGACTCTCTCTATGAGGCTTTACCGATGTCCACAGGTAACTCTGGGCTCTGGAAGGCTATGCCGATAGTGGGACACAAACTTGGACAGGTCCCATCAGAAAAGAAGGCTTAAACCACAGGTCCCCATGACAGTCACTTGAGGCCTACCCTATAAATCACACCTGAAGAGCATCCTCAGCAGAAGGGCTGGTTCAGTGGCGCAGTATGTAGAGCACTGGGCCTGGAGTCGGTCCAGATTTGGCCTCTGACATCCCCTAGCTCTGAGGCTCTGGGCAAGTCCCTGAACTTCTGCTTACCTCAATTTCCTCATCTGTACAATGAAGCTAATATAATAACATCTACCTCCTGGGGCTCTTGGAGGGTGAGATGAGAAGTATCTGTGGATGGTTCAGTACAGTGTCTGCCCACAGCAGGCACTGCTAGAAAGGCTCCCTCAAAGACATTAAAGCTATCTGTACTCATATGAAAAAATGCTCCAAGTCACTACTGATCAGAGAGATGCAAACCAAAACAGCTCCGAGGCGCCACATCACACCTCTAAGACTGGCAAACATGACAGAACAAGAAAATGATCAATGCTGGAGAGGACGTGGGAGAGCTGGAACACTAATTCACTGTTGGTGGAGCCGTGAGCTCATCCAGCCATTCTGGAGAACAGTTTGGAACTATGCCCAAAGGGCTACAAAAATGTGCATACCCTTTGACCCAGCAATATCGCTACTAGGACTGTATTCCCAAGAGATCATAAACATGGGAAAGGGTCCCACAAGTACAAAAATATTTATAGCAGCTCTCTTTGTAGTTGCCAAAAACTGGAAGTCAAGGGGATGCCCACCAATTGGGGAATGGCTGAATAAACTGTGGTATATGAACGTAATGGAGTACTATTGTGTCATAAGAAATAATGAACAAGAAGACTTCAAGGAGGCCTGGAAGGACTTATATGACCTGATGCTGAGCGAAAGCAGCAGAACCAGGAGAACTTTATGCACAGCAACGACCACAGTGTGTGAGAGTTTTTTCTGGTAGACTTGGAACTTCATAATAATGCAAACTTATTTTAAAAAAATCTCAATGGTGGTTTTCTAAGGCAAAATGCTGGAAGGCACTCAGAGAAAGAAATATGGAAGTCATTCGCAGAATGTAGCAGATCATGTTTGTGTATGTGTGTGTTTTAGGGGGGTTAAAATCTTAATTTTATGGTAGTGATTGTAGAACATTAAGAAAAATAATAATAAAATTTTAAAAAATATTAAAAAAAAAAAAAGAAATGCTTCCTCCCTGCCTCAGGCCTTTGCCCAGAGCACTCTAGTTCAGTATAGATCTGGCCCTGTGATTGGCCTACCCAGTCTCCCACTGGATCCCCTATCATCCCCTCAGTTTCATTCTTAGAGCCCCACACAACCTGGCTCCTTCGTATCCTATGAATGGCCTCACTCTGTTCTATGGCCCAGCCACCAAAATGGGCCTTCTCTCTGTTTCTCACTCGCAGCAACTGTCTTCCCTCTCTGGGCCTTTACTTTCCATGCCAAGAACATGCCCTCTCCTGCCCTAGGCCTCAGAGAGGACTTTTCTCCCATTCAGAGGCAGCTCAGTCCATTGCTGGGCTCCAGACACTCAACCATTTGTAGCAAAGAACTAGATAGTCAGAAAGTAGATGCCCATTGACTGGGGAACAGCTAAACATGCTGCAGAACAGGCACATGGTGTGACTGGTGTTACTGTGCTCTAGGAGCCATGAACATGATGATTCTGGAGAAGCCTTGAGACATCTCTATGAGCTAACACAGAGCCAAGGAGACAACAGACATAGCGACTACAACCATGTCAATGAAGACCTCCCTGCTTGAAACAAAGAGTGGAAATGCTGCAAAATCTGGCTAAAAAGGCAAGAGGTGAGAAGCTGCTCCCCTTCCCCACAAGTATGACACCTTGCACACCTCATCAGACCTTTCCCTGTACTGATTCATTGACTCTCTGAGAAGGGGAGCAGGGGACTCCTAGGTGACATGAAAAAGAACGAGGACTTGGCACTTAAAGAAGCAATTTGGGTAATGACTTCTACCTGAGGTCTCTCCTGATCCCTCCAATTCAAGGTCCTGAAATCCCCTCCTTTTTTATTCAAAAGGCCTAAATAAACAAAGCCCTTAAAAGATCATTAGTACCAGGTATGCAGTTAGTGGGACAGGCTCCTAGGTACTCCTGTTTGTCCATCAGAACATGGTTAACAGGCTGATCCAAGGCATTCTGAACTCTGCAGCCCTTCGATACCTAACACCGCCATTTAGTGTCATTAAAATGTCCTGTCTCCAGTCCCAATGAACTAATGTTCAGCCACTGAACTACTGCCAGTGGAATCAGTTTCATCCATAAAGGCTTAGATAGCAACCAGAAGAAAGAGAAGTCACAGGGATGAGGTGGAACTCTCCCTCCCAGCAGCTGAGGTTCCTGATTACAGCTTCAAACCTTAGGCCTTAAAAAAAAAAGTTTCAGAATTTGAAGGATCATGGGAACATTGAGGTCAGGAAGGCTGACCCTAAACAAAATGGGAAGTTTGTCTCCAGTGGTCTCCCACATTCCACATGAGCTCCTTTCCCAGGGTGATGGGTAACCCCACCTGCCTGCAAACCCTCTTCCCAGGCTCTCTTCTGGCCTGGTTCTCCTCCCACCTGTGTGATCATGCCTTTTCAGTATCCTTTGCTGGCCATGGTAACCCCTTAACCATGCATGTCTCCAAGGCTCTGTCCTGGTATCAAATCCTAGCAAATGCATTTGAAACCTGGTGTGACTGGAGACAGTCATAATAGCTGACAAGTATTCTCATGATGCTCTGAGCTTTAAAATGTGCCTTAACTATATGGTCCTACAACTACCATATCATTATCCTCATGGAAGAGTTAAGGAGACTGACTCAGAGAGGAGAAATGATAAGGGTCAAGTAGGAAGCAGTCATGGGAAGCATAGCCAAAGATCAGAACCTTGGCCCCTCTCAACTTCAGGCCCAGCTCTGTTTCTATGCCAAGTCATCCGCTAACAGGCACGGTTCATGGCGGTCACTTCACAGAAGTTCGATGAACTGAACTGATGTTTAAAGACTACTTCTATTCTCATGGGGGAGGAATAAAAGGACTTTGGTTCTGAGCTGCTGCTGCTCTCATCTTAAGGCACAAGAAATTCAAGGTGTGTGATCATTAGGCAGTGATGGATTGGTGTGGAAGGCTCTTGTGTGGCCTGCCAGATAACTCTCCAGATACATCCCTAACAAGGGCATCTCACCCACCAACACTCACAACACTAAGAATGCAATATCACTACATCTCTGTTGTCTGTGAGCTTCCTGTGATAGCATTTACAATTCTGGTCATGTGCAGAAAGTCCTCCCTAAGAAACTTTAAGATTGTGCTTTGGGAAGGTGGCACTTCTGGAATCTTTTGGTCATTCCTTCTGGTTGCTGCCTGAGTGTTCTACCTCAGACTTTATAAAGACCTTAAAAAAACTCCTAAGAAAATCAAGCTTAGGAGCCCATGTTGGGCATCTCTGATTTCATGAAAATCACAGAATGTCAGAGTTAGAGAACTGAGAGATGACCTCATCATCCTACGGATAAAGAAACTGAGCTACAGAGGAGTGATAGGGTTTGCCGAGGCCATTCCGTGAGCCATCTGGACTGAAACCCAAGCCTTCCAACATGCTCTGGCCACCTACAGTTTCCTGATGCTGGGGATCAGGGCTCAGAAACTCCAAACACCCTCACATTTCGGGTTTAGCATAAACCTCCTGACAGAAATGCACCGTGTTCTTCTTTATTACAGTCGAGAAGGCTCAAAAAGCACCAGACTGTCCTTGCTTTGTACCAGTCACTCAACAAATTTTCTCAGTCCTCAGAGCGCATTAAAAATCTCCTGCAACTTCAAAAGGAGCGTTCACTGCATCAGAACATAAAAGGGCTCCATGTTCATTCCTCTCTGACTCCCAGCTACTGTGAGATATCTTTGAGAATTATACAACACCTCCATAATTTCCTCTGATTAGTGACAGGATACTCACTGAAGACAGATGCTCCCCTCATATGCAGAAGGAAATCACTGTGGCCAAGAAACAAAGAAAATCAAGCGCAGCCTACCTCTTCCAGCAATGCAGATTCCTTTGACGAGTCCTTGTTTTCAGGAGCTCAAAGCAAGCCATGAAACTATCCAACGCTGATATTCCTCATATTAAAGTCAAATGTGGAATTTAATTACATTTTTGATTCAACCATATCAAGCAAGTATTTTATTCCCGATTAATTCAAATTTGAAAGACAAATGACTTTCATTTTTCCGATGTGTTCTGGCCCATGAACAATGGATTTTCTCCTACATTTTGACCTCTAGATTTAGACTGAATATATACTAGAATAACTAACACAATATCTACCTCAGGCAGATAAGGAGAAGCCACTTTAAGGTTGTTTTCTTTGATAACTAATCTCATGATATAGTTCCTACATAGTCAGTAGAATAACGTAAGAAGATAGCATGGTATAGTATCAGAAAACCCAAGCTCTTTCTTATATTGGCTATGTGATCCTGGACCATGCATTTAATCTCTCTGGGACTCAGCTTCCTACACACTGAACACTAATGCTCAAGATGTTCTAGCTGAAAGAAGGAACACAAATGAAGGTCCTGGACCATCTCATGTGGAACAGGAAGCATCTTGAGTCGGTCAAGTAGAGTAAAGGAGCAAAGACACTAAGAGTAAGCAGAGAAGAGATTGGATGGGTGTGTGGTGCCAAGCCACAAAGGACTGGGAGGAGAAATGGGGGTTTGCTGTGACAGGCATTGGGAAAATGCTGGCGATTCACGAGTAGGAAAAGGGAAATGTAACACAGGTGGTCATTCCCTGTTTTCCTGGCACCTGTATTTCTAGAGGACAGTTTAAAGCACGGAGAAACAAACAGAAAGGAGAGTAGGGCCATGATCTAGAAGGGCAGCCAAATGGTAAAAATGCCTTTGGGAAATGTGGGAGAGAAAGAACTGGAAGAAGCTGATGGATGAGGTAACAAGTGGAGATGTTGTTCAGGAATGGGTCTGGCCTGCAGAATCTCAGTTAGAAAGGCCCTTAGAAGCCTGCCAGTCTAAGCCCCTACAACACACCAATAAATAGTTTGCCAGCCTTTTCTTGAAGACCTCCAGTGGTGGGGAACCCCACTTTTTTCTGATCTCATTTTGAGTGAACCCCAACTGTTAAGAAGCTTCTTCTTTACATCAAACTAAAATCTGCCTCCTCTGCAATTTCTGCTGTTCTGCCGGACAAAGCAGACAAGTCCAAACACTCGAAGACAGCTAGTCTGGTCCCCTCTCTGTCTTCTTTCCACCAAGCTAAATAAAGCTTCCTTTTCCTTCAGAGAATCCTCCTACAGCATAATCTCCAAGTTTTCCACCCTACTGGCTATCCTCTTTTGGACACTCTCCAGTTGATCAAGTCTTTCCTAAAACATAGCATCCAGACTTGGCACCAATACTGCAAAAGCAATATGACCAGGGCAGGGGGCAGTGGGATGATCATTCCCCTATGACCCATGCACTGTAACCTGAGACTTCATTCAATTAGGGACTACCATCTAAGACTGCTGCCTCACACTGAGTTGGTGGTCCAGAAAATTCCCTAAATACTACAACTGGCCACTATTTTGTATTTCTGCAAAATATTTTTGAACTTTAGATGTAACATTTCCAGTGAAGCTTGGAAGGAGGACTGGCAGAGCTGGAGAGGGATGGCCTGCTCAATTTCAAGCATTACTGGGTCATCTGAGTAAAATTTACCCCAAAGAGAACAACTGATGTTCACAAGCAAGATGTTGGAATGGTTAAGAGAGATTCAGTCCCAATCTAAAACTTTCTAATCCAATTTAGACTCCTTATTGTGGCCAAGACGGCTGTGATTCCTGTTTTAGAAACTCTTCTCATCAACCATCTCACACACTCACGTTCTACTCCCACTATAAATGAATGAATCGATGGATGGACGAGGCCATCCTCAAGGCCCTCTTCACCCAGAAACTTTTGCTTCTTCCTTGAGGAACAGCTGCCCCACAGCCTCACTAATTTCATGAGAATCTGCTCACTAATCACTCCTGGCTAGGCTACTGGGAATAACTAATAGGCAGGAAGGCTTATGCTCTCCCTCTAATATCTGCACAGATCATCACCTAAAGGAAATCTCATTTTCAGTCTTATGAAAGGCCTTTTAAACCAAACCACGTCATTATGGCCCCAGCGCCCTCAGAGTGGCCAAGACTCACAAAGTCACAGCAGATCCCACTGTGAAATGGTGCCTTAAGAGTCTGCAAAAAGCTCTCTGCACAACAACCTTCTGAGGTATGTAGTCTGAGGTAACATGGGGATGTCACGTAAGGAACCTGAGGCTTAGAGAGGTTAACAGCCTGCTCATGACTGACTGATGCAAGAGCTTCTCTAGATCTTACCACAATCCAAGTACCGTCTTTGGCCCACAAAGCACCTGCTGCCTCTCAGCAGTCATTAAGCCGGGTGAAGCAGTAGGTTCCCTTAACTTACTGTGTTAGCCTAAGTACTACTAATAAAAGCTTGCGTTTATAGGACAAACCACAGGATTTAGAGATGCCAAGGGCTGTAAGGTTCATATTGTCTACCTCCCCTCTGAATAGATGAGGAAACAGGGGCTCCAATTACTCAGGTGACTTGGCTACCACCATGAACCAGGCGGCAAATAGCCAAACTCCCAGCTGGGATGTGACCCCAACTCCTGCGGCTCTCAATCAAAAGCTCTGAATGCTACACCACAGCAGCCTCGGGAGCCTCATGGGGGGCTGGAACAAGACAAATTTCCCATCCTCTAACAAAGTGAGAATAAGTCCCAAGAGAGCCATGAGAAGAACTAACCAGAAAGCTAACTGGGGGAGGGCAGTTTGTTAGGGGCAATTAACACTGGGGCTCTCATCTGATTCAGTCCTAGTCCCTGTCTACTTCTGCTTCTGTCTCCTAATGCAGAAGAGTAGTAGGCCAGGACCCTGCCAGAATCATTCCAGTTGGTTTTACAGCATGTGCTTTTTGTCCTTGCATTTGTGTGTGGCTGTATTTGATGTTCTCCAACAAAATGACCAAGTGTCGGGACTCAGGACAGGCTGATCCTTGGCCTCTTGCTTCACTTCTCTCTGTGAACAGCTTTGTTCAATCTGTTTCACTGTGCTCTCTTGTACCAAGTCTGTGTTTGCCTTCCCCGCCAAACTTCCTGGCAGGAGATGGTTAACTAAAAAGTTTATGTTTCAAAAGTCTTCTCAGGAAGCAAAATAAACATGGAGCTCAGATGCCAACAAAAGTAAAGTAGGTAGCAATTTTCTGTAGAAAACAACCTAAGATGTCAACAAAATAAGTCCTTAGAATGACAAGGTGCTGTCAGTAAACAAAAAAGCCAGATTCATGTTGTCTACTGTCAGGGCCAAAAAGATCCCGAATGAATGAATAAGCCAGGTATCAAATGCTTGCCATGTATGGCACTGTGCTACATGTAGGTGCTGAGGGGTGGAAAACCGAGGCAGGGCCTCCTTTCCAGGTGCTCACCTTCTAGGCATCGGAGATGACACAAAGAAGGGGATCCAGGCCTCAGGGACAGGAACATAGGCGGAGAAAATGATAGCGCATCTTCTCTGGCACCATTTCCATGGATAAAAGCAAGCTTATTTCTATCACTGAGTCAGTTGACAGGGCCAAGAGCTTCTTTTTCTAAGACTTCAGGTCTTGTCAGTCAGTCAGCAAACATTTCCTAAGCATGTGTGTGCTGTGTGCCAGGCACTGTGTTAAGTATCTGAAGATACCGAAGAAGGCATCGAGAACATCATCCCTGCCCTCCAAAAGCTCCTACTCTAATGGTGGCCAACATGAAGATGATTATCTGTATGCATCAGATATCCAGGGCAGACCAAAGGCAATCTCAGAGAAAAGGCTGTGGGGCAGAGGAGAAGAGAAAGAGGTTTTGTAGAAGGAGCCAAGAGACAGAAGGGAGGACAAGAGCATTCCAGGCAGAGGAGCTGGCCAAGAGCCGGGAGGTGCATGGGGCCTTTATCTCATCTTCTCTTATGTCTGAAATATCTGTGTCCACACTTCTCCCCACCTCATTAGAACAAATTCTTTGAAACCGGAGTATACACAATATATCTTTTGTATTTCTTCATCTAGAACAGTGCTTTGCATACAGTAGATGCCAATAATAAGGAAAGAGGGAAAAAAAGGAGGGGAGGAAGGCAAAGAGAAAGGAGGCAGTGAAAAAATTTAATGTTAAGCATATAGTGTTATTCAGCATTTGAGCATAAGAAGAACTTTAGGCAGTTATTTTAATAGTATGGTGATTGTTTAAAAAGTAGATGCTCATTAATTAGGGAACAGCTAAACAAATTGTGGTACAAGTATAATTAATAATGGAATATTGTGCTCTAAGAAACGATGAGTACGAAGAATACAAGAACAGCATGGACAGACACAGATAAATGCAAAGTGAAGGAAGCAGGATCAGGGAGACAATGAACATGCAATGACTCTGGCAACGGAAATGGAAAGAACAAGGAAGCTCAAACGGAAAGCTGGACAATTATAACGACCCACTTTGACCCCAAAGCTAAAATCGAAGACTGTGTCTCCCTCTCTTCTTTGTACGCGTGTGAAATACTGTGTATGATGGCAGATTTCGTTAATGTGTTCATTAATTTGACTAAAATGTGTCTTTTTATTTTCCCCTGGTTTTGAATGTTTGTTATCTGTGATGGCTGTCTGGAGGAAGTGAGGCAGATATTTGGTAATGAAGGTAACCTAACTTAACAAAAAGCTATTCATATAATTTAAAAAATTAATAAAATGATTTTTGAAATTGGAATTTTTGTCAGTTCCATATTTGAAGACGTATCAGAGGGGAAACAAAACAAGCTACTCCCCCAAAACAAGACCCTAATGACAGAATGGGACTTGCCTCGAGGTCCCCATTCCTCTTACCGAATATGTTTTCTGTTCACCAACACAAACAAGTGAGAGACCTCAACGGGTACAAATTCTCAGCATCCCATTCAAACGCCCTGCATGTTTACAACACAACACTAGATGGCAGCAGAGACACAAGAGTGATGCTCTGGTCTTCAGCCTACCATGGGATGGCCACTTTGTCTTGATTAAGACTCTTGCACCAACTCATGCACAAAGGCCCCATCAGGGGTAACATTCACATGACTCAATGGACCTGGACACACAACCCAAAAGTCTCCGTGGTCTAGCCAGGAATTCGCTGAGAACTTATGGCCGTTGTTGTGGTTATTGTGTTTGCCTTCGTGGCCGAAGAAGACCACGCCGTCAGAGAAATGATGACATGACTTGCACTTGACTTTGTTTGGAGTGGGGGGGGGGGGGGTTGTGCAAGTCACCAGTCTCACTTCTCCTCCAGAGCCATCTGAATCCAGTCACCAGATATTCATCAGGATGACTGGAGAATTGAAAAGTCCGTAGGAAGGGAAAATATGCTGAATTGAATTCTTCCCATTCATGTATCTTTGCCAAGAAAACCCCACATGGGGTCACGAAGAGTCAAACATGACTGAAACAGCTAACAATAACAAAGTAGAAGTAGAACCAATGAGATCTGACAACTGATTGAATATGGAAAACTGAAGCATCAAAGATGATCCCATAGTTGCAAATCCAGGAAGGATGGAAATGTTTCTGGACTGATGGGAACAGAGGAGGGATGGTTGTGGGGGAAATACAATGAAATCTATAGTCTACTGATTCTCTCATTTTGGACAGGTTGAGCTTCACACGCCTACAGGACACCTCAAGGTAGAGATGTCTAGCAATCATCTGGTAAAAGAGGACTGGAATTCAGGAGAAAGAATTGAGCTGGGTATATATAGATTTGGGAGATATCTGCTTAGAGATAACCATTGAACCCATGGAAGCTGATGAGACCACCAAGGACAGAACTGTGGGAAATGCCTACACTTATGTGGAATATGATAGAGGGAATCCAAAAAAAGGGGCCAAGAGAACCACTTCAAAGTGGTTCTAAAAGACAAAGAAAAAACCAAGTGTCCAGGAGTCAGTGTGGTAGATGGTAGAGGTCAAGAAGCAGTAGAGATCAAGAAAGAAGAGGGCCAAGAAGAGGTCCACTGGATCAGGAAGTTAAGAGATCACTGGTAACACTGGAGAACGGTGACAGTGACAGTATTGTTAAGAAAAGTCTTCAAATTAATTATTCTGGATACCAAATCTCTCCCAAATTTGCAATTATTCTAGAAACACACAAAGTCAACAGCTTTCTACCTCCATCCTTAAACATTCTTTTATTTATTAATAGAAATTCAAAGGACAGAAATTCATTTCCTCTACTTTTTCAACCTGCCTAGAGAAATCAAGCAAAAGTGTTTTAAAATCAAAGCTTAAACTAAGACTGCTTTTCTCATCAAGATGCTCAAATGCTAGCATGAGAATTTACCTTTTTATATGGATTTATGGATTATTTTATATGGACTTATGGAATTAAGAAAATTTCTACTTTAATATTCTGCAAATTATCAGACTCGGACTAATCTTTACATTTTTAATTTCTAGAGGCTGCGATTGAATATGTAAAACATGGAATGCTCTGAAAACATTTGGTTTTTTAAAAAATTCATGATATTATCATTTCTTACATAAGAAACAAATTGGGCTAAGGCATCATTTTTAATTTAAAAATACTAAGAGTCAGCTTCTTCATATGAAAGGAACTTATTTGTATGTGAACCTGAGTGGCATAAATAGAAACAATATGGTCATTAAATCCCAGGGGCTTTGATTAACCTTTAACATGCTGCATGACTAAAACTGCAGACTGACTTTACATACTTAGGGGGGCTGAGCCCCATAACTGCATTATTCACATAAACTGCATTTTTCTACTTTACTGAATAAACATTCCATTCGGGGTCACAATTATAAATACAAATGATGCCTATCTTTGAAAAACTGAAGGTTAGAATAGAACAGTTATTTATTTGCAGTAGGGATAGGGAAGAAGAGAATATTTAACTTTGACACAAAAACTTCTAAATTTGGGAACAGCCACAACAGATATGTACACACACGCACACACACACGCACACACACACGCACTCTTTAAGGTTTCCAAAGCACTTTACAAACACTGTCTCATGTGTTCCTCATAACTCAGGGAGGTACATGCTATAGGTATCATAATTTTCCCATTTTACAGATGAGGAAACTTAGAAATTAAAAAAAAAGAAAAGTAAAGCTTGTTCTGGAGACAGTTTATAAATGGTAAAAGCAGGATTTGAATCCAGAATTCATTAACTGAAACCCTGTTCGAAACAAAATGGTGAATGGCAAATATTTAAACGTGGTCATAGCGGAAAGGGGCAACATGTTGCTATTTGGCATGACTTGGGTAGGGGTAGGAATGCAGGTATGAGAGCAGAGATTTTAAGGCAAGGTACGACGGCGGAGGATAATCTCATCCACTCCGGTGGGGAGGAAGCTCTCATGGGGGAAGAGGATAAGAAATTTTATATTTCAAGGCCCACAGCAGTGTAACACAGAAGAGAAGCCCATTTCAGTTGGTGCTAAAAAGAAATATCCAAATCAGTAGTAATACGCTTAAATACTCCCTCATTTCCGAGGGGGACGAGTAATTCAAGAAGGAGAATTCCTTTGATTCTAGGAAAATATAACCCAAATCTTGCCTCCCTGTTGTGGCCTTCATCAGGTACCAGGGTTGGAAGGGCCCTAAGAGGTCCATGAATGGAACACCATCTTATGGATGAGGAAACTGAGTCTCAGTGAGCCGTCACCACTGCTCCCCACTGGACAGCACTGAGGTTCAACGGGATGGTTTCTTTCTGACCCTGTTGTAAACCTCAAGAAATGCCATAAAAGACTTTCTGGGACAGAGAACAAATGGTTAAGAATGGGAAGCAAATCTTTAAAGAGAGAACATCTGATCACTCTTTATATAATTGTTTCCCACCCAGATCAAACCAAGATTAATACTTACAGCCTACAGGCACAATTTAGGGCAAGAATGCCCACCATCGGTCTTAATCTTTTCCTGATATTTTTATTAAATTTCACCTCATACTAACAGGAGCCATGCACGCGTATCAAGGTGTGAAGAGAACTTGAAGCACATTTCATTTATTACTGAACCTTCTCACCAGAAAGAAGACGGAAGGAAAAGTAGCAGAGCCTCTAATTCCACAAATTCAAAGCAGACCAAACCTGTTTTCAAGCAGCATTTAAAAGAATGTGGATGGATATAGGTGCTCATATAACCATCTGGCCCCAAAAAGGTTATTTGTGTGTCAGGAGGACAACATGGCAGCCAAACCCTGAACCTGGAAGTGCAGAGAAAGCAGGAGACATAACTCCTTTCTGCAGGTAAACATGTGTACGTATGGCTGTGGATTGGGAAGTATTCACTCAGCCAAAACAAAATGTACCAGTAATTTTTTTAATTAAAAAAAATATACCTGGCACTGTCTCATTTCTATTACAATATGTGTAATATGACAGTATGTCTCATCCTTATGAGACCCACCTAAAGTATAAGCAGTGAGATATCATTGCTGGAGGAGGGGGTAAAAGCCATTTTCAGAACCGAGATAATTCTCTCACACCAGTCAGCGAGTCCTGGTGGGTACCCTATGGCAGTGTGTCCTGCATCCAAGCCCTCCCCTCTAGGGCCACTGCTTTCCCACCTCCCAGACTGTGTGCTCATCCCTCTCCCCTAGATGGAAGCTAAAGTTTTTCAGACATTATTGGTAGCACATAGAGGCCTTGAGTGGGTCTTCCCCTTCCCCTCAGTTTTTACAGAGGAGAGGAAGGAGTAGTGACAGTGATCCCCTAGGCCCTTGCAGAGGCTAGCACAATGAGGGCTAGCACAATGAGGGCACACAGGGACCTTTGGTCTCCTTCAAGTTTCTTCCAAAGTCATCTGTCTCCTCCCTAGATTAAATCACTCTACTGCCCTGAGCCTAGCAAACAGGTCCTATTTTGCGACCTTTAGTTACCTCCTTCTACTTCTTTGACATTCTAGTTCCCAGTTTTGTTGAGGGTTAAAGGTAGAGTATCTGAACCAGTTAGACCCAACAAACATGGATTAAGCATCTATTTTTATGTAATGCATCTACAGGCTCCTAGAGCCCAAAGACAAACCATCTCAGCCTGCCCACCTGCATCGTGCTAACCCAGGAAGCACCTGGGCACATGAAGACAAAACAGGACAGAACCTTTGTTCTCAAGTCTACATCTTCATGTGTAAAAATAAGTATGGACAGACTAAATTTGAGGCTGTTAAAAGAGAGGCAGGGAGGCTGGGCCCTAGGAAAGGAGAGTGCCCTGGCACAGCCAGGGAAGAGGCCCTGAATGGAAACAGAGAGAATGTCCTGCAGGAGGAGCAGTGAGCAGGACAGCCTGCCTGGAGAAGGAAGGCAGGCCCAGGCTAGGAAGGGCTCAAAGACCATACACAGGAGCCTCTACCTGATCAAACTGGCATCAGGAGCCCCTGGGGTTTATGAAACAAGGGAAACACTGATGGAGAAGGAAGAGCCAGAGAAGACTTAGAGGATAGAAAATGGTGATGCTATTACCAGGAATATAAAACTTTAAGAGATAGGTCTGAAGTGAAGCTCACTTTCACATAGGATGAATTTAAATTTTATAGCGATCACAGCAATAGCTCACACTTACATGGTGTTTAAGGTGGCAACCTGGGGAATGAGGTACCATTTGTAGGATATTACTATTCTAATTTTACAGATGAGGGAATTGAGACCCAGGGTGATACAGCTACTAAGTCTGCGGGGTGGATTCCAGACTTCAAGTTCACACTCTGTCCATTCCAGGACTCTGCCTTTCATTTATAAAGGTAGGACCAGAGACCATAGAAGGGGGTCACACGGAGTCAGCGGGGCAGACTTGCACAAGGAGGTATCATAGAGAGGATGTGGAGAAAGTGCAGAGACAGACAAGAAATGGGCCCATTTAAGGGGGGAAAGGAAGAATATGAACCACAAAGGAGGCAGAAAAGGTGAGGACCAAGCCTCGGAGGCCACAAGGAAGGGAAGGGGAAACACAAAGGAGAAAATGGAATTCTGGAGGCCAAAGGGAAAGATAGATGCGCTCCCATACACACCTAAGTGGAAGAATGAGGATTCTGTTTACTAGCTCCTCAAGCTTTATTGTGCTAATTTATGTAAAACTTTATCTCCAGTTTGGACTCAGAGCCCAGATCCTGGACATGGATTATAGGACTGCAAAATTAAAATACCATGGCCCCAATCAAAGCATAACATCTTATTTAAAGAATCAGTAATAAATGTACAGGACGAAGCCTTCCACAAACACAGCCCTAGCTTCCAAAAGGGGGTGACTCAGGGCACTTCTGACACCAGTGGGGGTGCATTTGTGTGGATTCCTTCATTAGTGCTTTCTTCTTTCTCAGGTTACCTTATACTTAGCTGTTTTCAGAATGACATCTCCCTAGATAATTGGGGGCCTCTTAACTTGTTTTTGTTGTTTTTTAATTTTTATAACTGCATTTCAGTTGAATTGGTTTTCTTTTTCTACAAATTTGATTTTTATGCACTTAAAAACATTATTTTGGAGAGGGCTACAAAGGCTTTCCCAGACTGACCACCCGAAGGGGCAGTGACACCAGAAAGTTGAAGAATCTCCAATCTAATCAAAACGTAGCATTTCCTTTGATGATGGATGCACGAAGTAAAGCACTGCTCTGAGGAGAGGGCACAGGTTGACTTGTCTACAACACCAAGAGGACCACGACATTCAGAAGCTAGGAGATCCTGCCAGCCCTACAAGAAGGCAAGCCACGTTGGAGCAATGCCTGTTTGTCTATTATGGTGCCCTGTATACAGCGGGTGCACTATAGATGTTTGTTGCATTGAAGAGTCAGTAGGAAGGGAAAACATGCTGAACTGAATTCTCCCCACCACGTAGATTTTATCGTTTGGTCTGGCCCTAGGCTTGCATCAGTAGAGGGAGCTCTCCGACGTGGAAATCCCCTTGTCGTGGCCCCAGCTCTGCAGTTGGCTGGTTAAGTGATTGTGGTCACCAGGCAAGGCAAGTCAGTGTCAGGAGCAGACCTTGAACTCAGGTCTTCCTGACTATCCATTACATCCAGCTGCAGCGTGAATAAGACACAATACATTTATACACACTAAGCTACCTGTACAGATGGAGAAAGTGAGGGCCAAAGTCCTGGCTGAATCTAACCATAAGATCTTAGGGCAGCGAAGACTGAGGCTGGATGGAATGAGCTCTCAAAAGGCACAAAAGTTGAGTCCCAGAAATGAATTGGGGAAGATAGGTGGTGCAGTAAATAGAGCCTCAGCCCTGGAGTCAGGAGGACCTGAGTTCAAATTTGGCCCCAGACACTTGACACTTATTAGCTGTGTGACCTTGGACAAGTCACTTAAACCCAACTGCCTCGCTTCTCTCTTCCAAAAAAACTTTTTAAGAAAGGGAAAGAAATGAACCTTAGGGGCATAAGTACGTTTTTACATACACAAGTATGTACTCACATGTCAAGGCAGAAACAATGTCAATATTTTACAGAAAGAAAATTTCCCTGATGCCCCCAACTACCTGAAAGGTGACTTTTCTTGGCAAGTTAGTGTCTGTTTTTCTCTTTCCAAGTCACCACAGTCTCATTAGCTCAGTTTTACATTTGATGCTCTAAAAGGATGCTGGGAAGAGAAACGTTTTCTCTCTTTTCTAAGTGATGATGGGGCTGCAATCCGTGGCTGGACAGGGAACCTCCACTCCACTGGGATGGGAGATCTTGTGAAGAAAGCAGATCTTTAAATCATTCTTCACTAAGCATTGAAACTGATTATTTGAAATAATGTGGCCCACTTCTACTGATTCATCTATCACTTGCTTCCATGGCAACAGGGTTGGAAACAAGCACCACAGAACAATTAGAAATCTTGGCTCTCTGCAGTTCAGAATGATGGTGAAGTGGTATGACTATCAGGGCTAATTTCAATGAAAAGATAAAATAAAATACTTGTGCCAGGTATTGTCAGTGAGTAGAATACTGTGAAAGAGAACTGTAGACCATAATTACAGTCACTGATATTTATATATAACATTAAAGTCGGCAAATCTCTCTCATATAAAAATGTATGTAGGTATGTACATATGTACACAGACACACACATATACATACACTATAGAGAGAAAAAGATATAGATTAGATATAGAAATCCCCTCTGACCTAAGCCTTCAGCTAGGGACTATCAGTATTATCAGCTCCATTTTGTGGGTGAGCAAACTGAGTCTCTCAGAGGTTAAGCTCTGGGGTTTGGATGACTAGGAGGGCACCAGAGGCCAAGCCCATTCCCAGAACTCCACTGTTCCTTTCCAGAGGATAATACTGAACACCACCAGCTCCTCTGAATTCAAATGCAAATTCAATTTATCACCTCATTATTAGCGTTCCACTTATTGGACTTTTAAGTCAGGACAAGGCACTTCTGGCATCATCTAATCCACCCAGTCCATTTTATAAAAGAGGAAAGTGATATGCCAAGCCCAGTGGCTCTGCTGGAGTAAGAGCCCTGGGGGTGGACTCCAGCCCAGGAGGTGACAGTCAGTGTGTGTGTCAGAGGGAAGTCCTGAGCCCTAGCTTTCTTGTCTCCCACCCACCTGGCCTCAGGACTCTGTGTCACAGCACAAAAGACTTAAAGTGGAGGTATAGCAGAAGGGAAAAGTGTGTGTTGATTTGCTGCAGGGTTGGTTTATTTTGGGGGTGGAGGGGTGGGCAGCTGACCCAGGCCCAAGGTCCTCTATGGATGGCAGGATCCCAGAGTTAGAGCCAGAAGGAACTTGGGCAACCATAGAGTTGTTTACGTCTCACTGAACAGAAGGGGAAAGTGAGGCCAAGGAGCTCAAGTGACTTGTTCCAGGATCTCCAGGTGAGGTGCTAACCACCACTGGAATCAGAGCCCAGGTTCCCCATCCCCAGGAACCTCATCACTTAATCTTGGAAACTGGTCACCTTTACACCCACATGACCTATCTGGTTTGGCTGTTGTAGAATGCAGCTGACAAGGAGCAGACCACACCAGTTCTCAGAACTATGAATTACCTGAGGGTAATTGAAACCAGTGAAAAGAGGTCTACAGAAGCTACAGAAGTTTGCCTTCTCTATGGACTTGTAGGTTTATGCAAAACAGCTTCCCTGAGGCTGTGCCATCCTAAAGACTCCTGTCCCATGGAAATGTATTTAAACCCTGTTCCCACAACCCCTCAGGGACACTCTGGAGTGGTGGATGGATTGAAAGACCCTTTGTAGTGGCTACTTCAGCAATCCTCTTTAATTCAAGTTAATTCAAGCCTTTTATCTTAAGACAGATGCAACCAAAAGAGACCCTTAGAACTAAGATATGAACCTGATTCACTAAACTTCAGGAAGAGGTGAGAAGAAGGCTCCTCCAAGTCCAAGCCAAAGGTGCTTCCCGGAGTATAAGCCACTGAAAATACATCTTGTGTTTTGTCCTTCCTTCTCAAAAGAAAGGGATATCTTGACTTGCAAGTTAATTGGATCAAAGAGAGGAGGGCTGTGCAAAGGCATCAGCCTCACTTTCTTCTCTGGAACCATCTGGATGCAGGGGCCAGATATGGATCAGGATGACTGGGGATGGCCCAAGGTGTAGTGGAAGATCTAGTCTTTCCCAAGTCTCAGTCAGTCTGAGGCAATGCCTATTTAAAGTGATTAAGGCCAGGCAAGATGAAATCAGCTACAAAGAAGAGTCATTCTAGCCAAACCCCTGAGAAGGTCTCATTTGGTGGAAGGAGAAGAGCCCTAGGATCGTTACCAGAAGGAGGATAGCCAAGAGTCAATTCCCTAAAGTTAGCCCATGCACATACGTTTGGGCCTCATTGGCCTGGTCAAGCTGAGCTCTGCTTGTATATACCCACCTCCTTGGTGCCAGGTAGTGAAATACACACACATGAAAGCCACGCTGCTTGTCAAGCTTGAAGGAGCAGACATGAAAGCTGGGATCTGTGCAGTGACACAGATGGCGGTATTTAAAGCTAGTAATATGGAGGGCAAAGAGTCAAAGCTGAGCAGAAAGCCTTTTCAAAATGAAGCTAGAATATTAAGACAAGGCTAAAAACTTCACTCCAGCTTGGGCCTGACAGCTCAGAGAATCATGACCCAAAGGAAATATAAATGTTTAAATTCATTACTTTCATTAAATTATAATACTGCTTTCATTTCATGTACATGATATTATAGTTATAAAGCACAGAAGTGAAATGTCCCTATCTGTAACAACTGAGACCTGAAAAATAAATCAAAAGGTGTTTATTCAGTACCTGTTTGCTGAAGAGAAAATAAAATAATCAAATCAGATCATTAGATATGTTTTATTCTGAAATTAGAAATAACTTTCCCTTAGCACGGACTCCTACTCACCTGAACATATATACACATAGAGACTCACAAATCATTTTCACAGCCGCCCATTCATTCAGCTTTGATCTCTTCATTAGTAATGAGGCCCCATCTCTGCTTTTCTCTGACTTGGTGACTATTTTTTAAATTACTGGGAGAGGAGCAGACACCTACTTTCCTTAGTCCTTTAACTGTGTCCCTGTGTTTTCTTATATGTAAATTCAAGGGATACCAGACTACCAGTGCCAGGCAGGCAGGCAGATTCCATCACTGATATCACCATTACCACCACTGTTTCAAATAATCAACACCACTAATATAGTTAGAATTTTCACTTACCTCCACAGCCACCACAATCAAAATAAGGTCTGTTTTTGAATCTGGGAAAACTGCATTTAATTGTGGAGACATTCCAATCAGCGCACAGTTGGTCACCACTGCTATAACACTCATGGTCTCAAAAGCCAACTAAAAAGAAAAAAAGGCTGTGTGATTGACAAATGTCTCAGCTTGCTCCAACCCCTCCTGCTTCTTCCTCTTTTCTTGCTATGACATGGGGACAGAGGAGAGCTACAGAAAAATTCTTCCGTAGCTCCAAAGACTAAATTGTTAAAAAAAAAAATGCTTTTTCCTATAATAGATCTCAAACTTTTCAGACTCAGGACACTCTTAAAAGTTAATAAGGACCCCATATTGTTTATGTGAGCTATATCTACTGATATTTACCATATTAGAAACTAAAATTGAAAATTATTTAAATTTTGTAAATATTTATTTTCAAATAACAATAACAAACCCATCACATAATAACATCCGGGGCATATATTATGAAAAATAACTGTATTTTCTGAAACTACCTGCCTTCTCTCCTCCCCTCCACCACTGATGCATCATAAGCTCTTTCACAGGTTGCTTACTGCATCTGGTTTAGCTCTTCTCCATATAAAAGGGTAATTAGATCTAAGGGCAATGAGGCCAAGAGCACCAATCAGATTCTAAGGCCTCTGAGCACTCTGCAGGTGCTCCCTGGAGAGCACTGCTCATACCTAGGCACTCTATCATCAATAGTAGCAAATAGAACCTTTAAAAGAAGGCCAAGTGGGTGACTGAATTCAGCAATTACTCAACATCTACCATTGGCCAGTTCTGGCCATTTTCTAAACTTAAGGAATCCTTTACAAAACCGGACCCTTTTATGGAATCCCTTAAAGTCAGCCACCTTGGCTGCTGCCATATTAAGGAAGACCAGGGCAGCGGAGCTACAAAGTAGATAGTGGGGGCAGAAAAGGACAGCTACAGACAATGCCCTTATCTTGGTGGGAGGGAGGGTGCAGGGAAAGAAAAGAGGGAGAAAAAGAGAAAGAGAAGCACACCCATGTGCACACCCATGCACACAGGTGCTGCCCGCAGACACATACTTGGAATGGCACAGGGTGGGGATCTCTGGATTCTGCCTGCCTTTCTCTCTGAGTAATATGTGCCTGGGACTTGGATGCTAAAGATCTGAGTTTATCTTGGTCTGGAACACAGCAGGCAAGGTGTTATAAATCTCCAAAGACATAAATATCCCTTCTTGGGTCCAGCATTAAGGGCTTCCAGGATGCCCCATAATCTCATTCATCTCTTAACTCAGCAGTGCTGGGCTCATCCTTGGGGGTAAAATGTGTTCCACAACATAAGCTGCTCTGTTGTTGGGGAAATACTGCCTTACGCCCATGGCCCAGGCTGAGAAGACAGTGCTCTGACCATTAAAGCCCAAGAGGAAGTTTTGGACAGAATTGTAAGTACACTGAAGACACACCAGCTGGGACCCCAGGACTCAGAACTGTACAACTCAGAGGGACATAAGAAGTCAACTATTTCAATACCCTCATCTGACAGACGGTAAAATTGAGGCCCAGATAAGTGATTCAATGAAGGCCACGCAACAAGCTGAAAGTAAAAACAAGCCTAGAATCAGATCCCCTATATTTTTGCTCTTTAAAAAAAAAACAGAAAATTTAAAAGAATAAAAAAACCCACTACCTGCCAGACGCCAATGCTGGAAGAAGGCTCTGCAAATGGACGCTTGAAGACCTTGCACATTTTTAAAGCATCTGAATTAATTTCAGTAAAGTTGTTCAGAACGGCAAAGGCAGCTGCTAATGGATAGACACATGAGAAAAGGCTCACGTAGCCAAATTGTAAGAAGAGTTCCAGGTAATCATCAAAGGTACCCTGGAAAAGAAAGGCACTGTAAAGAGAACAGTACATGCCATTGTCACAGACAACTCATGAAAACCAGGAACACTAACGATGTTCAGGGCATGTGTCTCCACTGCCAGTCTATAGTAGAGTCTCCCAGTTCCTCGATCGCCAAAACAGTGCAAATTTAGGCCTCAAAAAACTCACCTCCAAAACCAAAAATGAAAAGTTTTTTGTTTTTTTTAAAGCCATTCATTTCAAAGAGAAAGTAAATAACCCAGATTTACTGCTAACAAGTAATGGTCTTCTGTGATATGCCCATAAATTTATGAAGCACATTAAAAAAAAAAAATCTCTGGTCTCATGTGCTCCACTACCCCCAACCCCATCACATCCTTTTTGTAAGATCAGGAAACAAAAAACAAAAGGAGGGAAAAGATATAAAAAGGAGAACCACAGGTGAGGAGATGTTGGGGAGACAAAAGGACAGAAGGAAGGAAACACTTCTGCAACTGGGTTTTAAATCTTCGGCTTGGAATGTTCCATCTCATTTATGTGCCAGGCCCAGTGCTAGGTGACACTCAAAATGATTTTAAATGGTTCAGAAGGGGAAGAAGCACACACAATGCCCAGTGAGAATGCAGGTTTGAGAAGGCAAGAATCACGGAAGCTCCAAAGCTGGGTCAATCAGGAAGCCTCATTGTGTGGGGGGTGGGTACAGGGGAATGCTGTTGGAAAATTATTATAAAGTAAAAGAAAAACAAGTGTTTGAAGTTCAGTTAACAATTAAAACCCTTAGCCTCTTAATAAAAGAGCTTACACACAGTGAACCTCCAAGAAAGATAAATAGATGGCATGTTGTCCACTCTGGAAGCTGGAGAGGGCAGACACCTCCCAAGTGACTGCCAAGGAGACCCAAGAGAAGTTCTGTAGGGGCTGCTTTGAACAGGGAGACAAACGAAAAGATGGACTCTGTCAGCTCCCTGAGGGTTCGACTTCTTTATGGCCTAGGAGAGCCAGGGGATGCTGCTGACTCCCAAGTGGCAGTGCTACTTATGCCTTATTTTATGGTGCCCAAGTGGATGGATGATGGCTAACCTTTAATAAAATGGTGTAGACTACAAAAGATCTTTATACATATATGAGTGTGTGTGTGTGTATGTTATATACACACACTCACATACATCTCTATGAGTACAAAGTCTATTTATATGTAAACACAGTTGGCCAGAGGGGAGTAGGGGGGTGTGCATGTACATACATACAATCTCTTCTCTCTCTCTCTTTCTGTCTCAACAATTTCTCAATTTATGCAGAATGCACATTACTACGGTGGCCCAGGTAAAGGGCTAACATGTTAGAATGGTGAGAAACTGCCAACATAAGGGCCACATGCAACAAAACAAAAACCGCTGAACAAAGCTCATTAGATGTGGTCATCAGGAAGTTGGCGATGACCTTTCAAGGGAATAAACTAGGTCTTCTGCATGGGAGAAGCTCATCGTGCTTTCACTGGATAGTTTTTCCCCTAAACATGGTGGACATGTCTTCATTTCCTACCCAGCTGCCCTCCTTAGTACTTCAGCATCCTGACCCAGGAACGCCTTCATCCTGGAAGAGAACTCCTACCTACTCAATGCCCTCTGCCCTGACTGGGGTGGTGGTCTTGTAAAGAGGATTGCCTTTTTTTCACACTGTTATGAAAATTTTTTATTTAATTCCCTTTTATTAATTTTTATTATTTTATTATTACTCAGGGGAAGGAGAGTGAGGGCCTTTTCTCCTAGTTAGGAGGTTACTCAGCTGGCTGAAACCTGTCCCATGGGATGGAAAAATTTATGCAAGGCTTCAGACGTTCCCAGACAAAGTCAAAAAGGGAGTCTAGGCTTCACAAAGTAATGACTGACCTTACCTGAAAAATGATCCCAACCATCACTGACTTCTCAGTTACACTGATGACATATAAATCCCTTTCCCCTCAATCAGCACATTGTGAACCCTTTAAATAGGACTTAATCTATATGTAATCTTACTTAGTTTGCCTAAAGAGTTTGTTTAACTCAGTTTGTTCAGCTTTTATGAGCCTGAAGTATGGGATTATGAATTGTCTTTTTAAACTTTCATGACCTAAATGATTGTATGAGACTCAAATATGTAAAAGGATTTATTTCTCTAATATAATTTTCTCTTGTCAGAAACTCCAAGCCAGGTTGAGGATTATTTTTTTTTAACCTTCTGAACCCATGCTTCAACATAATAAAACCTACGTTTTTAACCTCTATAACTTCTACATAGTGGTAGATTTATTTTGGCAGAAGTAACCTACCATACAAACTCAAATAAAAGATACTTTGCCCATAATAATATTTGCATTCTTGGCACACAGAAAGTGCTTAATAAATGTTTTTTGGCTGGCTGACATAGTCATAAAGTCACCCTTACCACAAGTAAACTCAACATTACAGACTGATTATTTCATTACAGTGAGAAAGGAAGAAAGAATGAAAGGGCAATACGTGACCTACAAGTCAGCCTAAAACGCAGGAGGCATTTTAGAGCTGCACTGGTGCGAAGCTCTCTAAACTAAGAAAGCTTTTTTATGGGGGTGGCTCCCAGACCCCCCTCAACCCCCCACCTGGCCATCAGAGCCTCGTCTCCCTTGCAGCTGCTTTTCCAAGGGCCATCCTCCCTTCTTCCGCCTTTCAGGCGTAACAGATGTAATTTCGTCAAGATCTGCAAGGTTTTCAGAATTTTGGTTTGTTGCATTTGTTGTTCAGTTGTTCAGTTGGTTTCAGTCGTATCCAACTCTTCATGACTCCATTTGGGGTTTTGTTGGCAGAGATGCTGGAGTGGTTGGCCATTTCCTTCTCCAGCTCATTTTACAGATGAGGAAACTGAGGCAAACAAGGTGAAGGGACTTGGCTGACACCACATCTGAACTCAGGAAGACGAGTCTTCCTGACTCCAGGCCTGGTGTTCTAACCACTGGTCACCTAGTTTTGAGTTACAAAATTTTGGCTTTAAAGTGGTTCCTTTCAAGGGGAAGGGGGCAAGCTGGGGACCCCTGATAAGTGGTCATTTCAGTGCTATTGCCCTTTACAATGTATCGGTTAAAGACACTTAATCAACACGTGTCAGCTCCAGAAAAGCTGAGCCCTGACAACAGATCACAGTCATTCAGACTTACCAGGTAAGTCCCCTTCTCTCTTTCCAGCATGACTTGTTCGTAGAGAGTCACATCCACATCTGCTTTTAAGCCCTGCACTTTCTTCTTCACCCGTAAGTCATACTTCCTTTGGAGCCAATATGGAAGAAGGGTTTCTACAATTTGGTTCAGAATCTGAGAAGTGATCAGCAGAGTAGCCAAGCTCTAAAGAAAAACAAAAACCAAAAGCTGAGCAAGGGCACAACAGTATGGGACAGGACAGCAAGATATGAAAGAGCGTCCTCCGTTGGGGGCCAAGAGCCTTCGAGATCATGGTTCAAACTGTCCCTTCATGCTGACTTGCTGTGTGAGCCTGCGGCACCTCCCAGGACGTCCTTACTCAGCCCTAGGCTGTCCCTACCAAGGGGCAAGGGCAGCTACAGTTCCCAGCATGGGCAGAACTTCTAATCCTTTACCTACTCCTGTAATATGCAGCATGATGTTCTAAAAGAAGCCTTGGCCAGGCAAGTGATCACAGGATGGTTCTGGCTCATCGGTCCCTTCTCAAGAAGGCTCAAAGAAGACCCCGCTTTGGGGCTTAATCTCAGGGAGAACCAAAGTAGGCTGGCTGAAACTGTCTGCATAGGCAACAAAGCAAGAGGACTCCTAGGAGGAGGTGTCCACAACCACTTCACAATGCTGCTCTTGGAAACAACAGGTCTCTCCTCAGTTTGAAAAAGGAAAATTGACAGACCCTCAAGAGGCTTCTGGAGCGGAACAGCAAGTGGCAAAGAGGCTAATATAATGGAATGTGCTTTATTTTTGTCAAGTTCAATATGGTTTTCAACTTCAGCAACTTATAAAACCAAATGTGGTGAAAACTGGATCACAGAACTGTCATTTTAGTGCTGTACTAGATCTCGGATCATTTATCCAGGGGCTCCCAACTTAGGGGTAAAAGAATATTGCAAAGGAGCATGGGAAATATCTGGGCAATAATTATATTATACTACTGAAAGTAATTTGTTTTATTTCTTATATATATCAGGGATGGGGTTCAACTGCGTCAATCAATCAGTGACCCCACCATACTTAACCTAGATTTGGAAAGACAGAATGATTTGGGTTGAGGTTGGTCTTTAAGGAAAAAAGAGAAACAAAAAGTTTCAGAGATTAAAAATTTACTTTCCCTTTGTGGAAGCATCAGCAGATCTCTATTCATGCTATTCAGCCATAAAACTATTTTTTTTTTAAATTGTACTGTTTTTCACACTCACCTGTCGCAAAAGTTTCATATCTCTCATCACAAAGGCAATGTAGAAGAGTGAGGCGAAACAATTAAGAAAGTTGAACTGCCAAAAAAAAAAAATTAAAAATGACTGGAGGAGTGAGATATTTAAAGTACTCTAAAAATCAAAGGACAAATTCACTTATATCTTCAGAATACAAAAAAGAGTTTTAAAAAACACCCTGAACTTTCCCACCTCCATTTTTATTTTTCTCATCTTATCTGCCTCCCCTCACTTGGGTCCCCTCTGACCCATCTCTCTGCCTTCTTCACTCTTGTCTCACTGATGGAGACATCAGTGACTTAATGGACATCAGAGCCACCTGCTCAGGGACCTGGGGGAGGCCTGGGGCTGCTTCCTGAAGAGGCCCCTCTGCTCCCCAATCAAGCCAAGGGGAGGAAGACAACAGAGGGGCAGGGGTAATGTGAGAGAGTGGGAAGAGCCTATTATGAAGGAAGTCATGATCAGTGCAGCCCAGCTGAGCCAGAGGCAGGCAAGGCGAGGGGAAGAAGTTAGAGAAAACTGAGCTCATTGACCCATGGCTCCTGATGTATGTTCATCAAACACCTGCCAGCAGTTGCGGGTAGAGATCTATTCCAAATGTGTACTTGGTTCCCTTATTTTCTCAGGCAGGGCATCCTAATGCTAATTTAACCAAATTTAACCTTTTCTGGATGACTCAGTTAACTGCACTGCTCTACAGAAGAAGGTGCCCCAGAGCCTCTTTGGACAGAAAAGGCCCTTTCTCCTTCCCTGCCTGGCCTCCTTTGTCACATCTCACTTTTCTTAGTCAGTCCTCTTCTCCCTAGTGGTCAGACTGTCAGCTCTCCTTCTCTGTCCTGCTCAGTGGGCCCACTACCAGCATCCCCCAATTCTTTCTGCATCCAGATGCCATACATGCTAGTTTGCTAGAACGATGTAAAAAGTAAGAGTAAATTTACTCTGAAGGAAGACCTGGTTTCTCCTACCAGTAAAATAAATATGCTTAATGCATGGATTTTGTGCCATCTGGTTTCATGGTCAGGTGTGCTACTGTGATTTTTGCTTTCTTTAACTGCTTTCCAGATAACTGAGGCTGCTATCATGAGTTCCAAACAAATGAAGTATAGCTATCCTGATCATTCTTTACTATTGAGGATAATGAAGGACAGGAAAAGGACAGATCACTAAAGCCCACTCACATAGGCAGACACTCCCTGATTTATGAACACCTTGTGCACCGACAGCCAGTTACAAGTTCTAGCTTCCACAGGCCCAGCTGTGAACAACAACCAGAGCAGCAAGTCTACCCGCTTTTACTCCTGCTGTGTGCCCAGCACTGTGTGTGACAGACGGAGGCTGCTACGTGGTGGCTGGTGGGAGATGTCCTCTTCCCTATGACTTCCTTAGTTTCCCTTTAGGAGAACTGGGAGCAGAACACCATGGTTTTCACCAATTACAACTTAGTTCATTCCACTGAAAGCTGTCTCTTTCTCACACAGACGCCTCCTCTTCCATGCTCCTCAGGAAAGTATGTCTCTCCCTTTTTTTCCTGGTTCCTCTTCCCCACCTTCCCTCTGTCAGTCAAAAATTTTTCTAAAGTACCCTTAATCATGACTTACAAGTGAAAAAGTAGCAACTATAATACATCTAAATCAAGCATAAAAAACCCAAATTGTTAAGTGAAATCAGTGCCGTAATGAAAAAGAGACAATGTGGAAAGCCCCAAGAAAAGCTAAGTCCTCTTAACAAATGCAATGAAAATCTCTATCCACCTCCTCATCTTTTTAAACGAGATTTTCTTTAAATATTAACGTTCCAGATAAATTGAAAAGCTTTTTACTTAATTCTGTTTCTCTGTTTTGTTAAATTGCTAGTAAGTACTGTAACAACTATTTTTCATTGCAAACACACAAAATGAAACTGTGTAACGGGTTAAATAGGCTTGTGTTAGACTATCCTGGAAATAATCTTATATAACATGTTGTTTCTATGGGAAAATATACTCCAGATTTCAGGAAGCAGACATTCATTTTTATAACAAAACCCACTCATAAAGACAGGGATTTAAAATTTCTATGTGTAAACAGAGTAAAAACAACAACAAACTTATCAAACTTTTTAGAAAACCCTCCAGTCAGAAACTGATGACTTTGGGGTCACCAATGAGAAAACTGTGGCTGGACTTAGCCATAGATGACTGTAAAGACCGGACAAGCCATAAATGCAATAAGTTGCTTTTGAATCATTGAAAATTAGCAGCAAAATTCATTCCTATAACCTGAATTTTCTTTTATTATTTTACTTCCCTAAATTAAGAACACAGCACCAGTATACTATGCTAGAAACAAGTCTTTATGATTCATTTAAAAAATTATGAATCTTTGGCATAAAGAAAATCGTATTGACACAGAAAAAAGCACACTTACCACTAACACCTTGAGAATTAGATGATTTTGATAGGCAGACTCAAGCCTGTGGTTCTCTGAAATTAGTAATCAGAAATGGTCACATTTCTCCTTCAGACAAGAAGCAATGTTCAGTAAGAATGACATCAGGCAGTGTCACTTTGGGGTCAAATACTAGGGCCCTTCATCAGTCATTTAAAAAAATTATTTGTTGCCTAATTGTGAGTTTCCTTCCCACACCACGAAGACAAATAGCTGCCAAAAAATCATAAAAAGGAAATAGCTAAATGAAGGAGGGAGCTTGGATGGTAAGGTAAGAAATGGATATTCTAAGACCACATAAACTAGGGTGACCACAGGTATGAATTATGTTGATCCAAAAGCAGTCTGAGTGAACTAGGGCAAAAAGCAGCTGGTGAGCAATTCCCAGCATTAATGTGGTTTGCCCAGGCATACCCAGAGCACTCCTGCCAAAACTCCAGCAATGAGCTGGAAACACAGGGTTCAAAGGGGTCAAGCCCCCGTGGGTGAATCTTCTTGTCTTCAGTGGGAAAAGTAGGCAGCACACAACTGAGCTCGAGATGCTTCTCAACTAAGCAGCTGAGACCAGAGGACATGGAGGACACCACAAAGGGACACTGTCCTACATCACACACTCTGGTCTAACACATTTTTACTAGGTTTCTTGCTGCCCTAGCTCCAATGGTCTCCCAAACAGTCTTTGGCCTGATTCATAGTTCCTTCCTTGAAATGGCACCTACTTTTCATCAAGGCAATGGAATCTCTGCTCCTTAGACCTGGGATGCCTTTAGGATGACCAAAGAATTCCAGGGATGGGTGCTGGCCATACCACACTCCACCAGCTTAAAACAGAATAACCAGAAGGATGCCCAGAGCTCTTTACAATGTTTTCTTTATGATGGCTGTTCACTAAAATCCAGCTTGCCTCAACAGACTTGACAAGCATCATTAGGCATGTACTGCATGCACTGGGCATGCAAAGACAAAACAGACCTGGGTCCTCCAGGAGACTGCATTACAGTGAGGTCCCAAGGCCAAAGGACAGAAGGAGGGCAGTTAGAGAGGGCAGACTTACCCCAGGAGGTTAAAAACTCTGCAGCGAATCGATAGAGGCGGTTCATGATCTCAATGACAATGGCATAGATGATGCTGGGAGCAAACAGCAGGATATTGGTCAGTTCAGGAAAGTCGCTCTCACGGTGTACTTCCTGAGCCCACGTCTCCAAGTCAAAGTAAATCATCATAACGTGAAGGGAGAAACAGAGGCAGAGGCATACGAAGGGCAGGGAGATCAGGTAGATGCGCAGCTGCCTCTTGAAGCTGGAATAGAGGGGTTCTTCCCGGCCAGTGATGGGATTGATGCCCAGAGCACCATGGAAGCCTGGCCGAGGCTCTTCAAAATGCCTCTTCATCAGCAGTGTCCCCCACCGGTAAGTCATCAAGGCACAGCCGCGCTTCCAGACTTCCAAGATCACCGTCGACCAAATCAGGTTGAAGGAGGCAAATATCACATACTTGTCATAGTCCTCCCAGTCAAACACATAGTAGGGCAGTCCAATGAGTGCCATTGGGATCAAGGCAAAAGTGAAGTATTCCAAGAAACCAAAGTAAAGGGCGATGGTTTCTCCAAAGTACATGCGGATGTCATCTGCAGGGAAGGGAGGAGGAAGAAAAAAAGAGGGTTCTGAGCCTAGCGTTGTGAGGAAGGGGGTGAGAACACACACATTCCACAGGACTAACTCTCCAGAGGCTGAGTCACACCTTGAAGACATGAGGAGACCTTCTAACCTGCTCAGGGCATCCCTGCTAACAAGTATGGTGGGGGCAGGAGAGAGCAGGGTTGGAGTTTCCAATGGAAGATGCCCTGGCATCACAGACCCTCTCTGCCCCCTTCCCTCTTCTCAGAGAAACCAGGAAGAAGGCTGACTACTGAGCTCCACTGGTGGAAGGAGTAGAAATTCCAAGTCCAGACTAACAAAAGGAGGCACACTGCTAGCACTGCAGGTGGAGAGGCCTGACTCTTCCCCACACAAACTATCCTAAGCCACCAGCCCCTTAGAGCATCAGCCAGTTATCAGGAAGGGACCTCAGGTACCACTTGGTCTAATGCCCTTATGTATAGCCTCCATTATTTGGGGTCTAAACAAACACGAAGTCAGATGCCATGTGTAACTCAGGTTGGCACTGACCAAGGGGGAAAGGGCAGAGGGCTGGGCGCCTGAAGAGCAGACTCTCATCATATCTCCTCGGCTCACTGGCTGCAAGAATGGGGGGAACCATTTAAGACTCCCCATCTGTAAAATGGAGGCCATATACTACCTAATTCTAAAGTCCCCTTCAACTTGAGGAGTTGGTTTGACTTGAGGGTCCCACTCAGTACAGGTAGCCTTCGATTTGCAAGATGAGCCTCTATTGAGCTACCTGGGTGGCTAGGTTTTGTTTCCACTTTGACAACTCTCCCCTATTATTGCTGTAGTGAGGAATACGGGTTTTCATTTCCACCCCGCCCCCCATACCCTTGAATCCCTACTGCCTCCCAATACCACCACAGCTTTTCCCACAGATTTCATTGGTGGCCTAGGGCACTGAGGATGTGTCTTGATTTAGGCCTTGACATAATGTATTTTGGCCTAGGTCATAATGACCATTTCCTGGATTTTGACACAATAACTAATGGATAAACTCATTAACATCTTCTAAAACAGAAGGCTTATTTAGCTCACATTTCTCTCTGTGTTTGCTTCCGTTACCATCTATCAAGGCAGTGCACAAAATTCTGGTTGGGCTAGGTAACTGTCAGGCAAACTGGGGGAGGAGAGTCAGCAGGTTAGCCCTTCTTGGCTCCCTGGTGTAACTCTGTGGTGATCCTGGTAAAAGCAGCAGCTGAATGACTCAGACCCCAGGGATCTAGCATGGTCTAACTCAGTCTGCAGAGGAATAACCAGGGCAGGGCAACCAATGGAAAGGAATTGTGAGCTAAAGACGAAAGAACTGAGAAAGGAATGAACAGCATGGCAGAAGAGGTTAAAAAAAAAACAAAACTTGTCCAAGCATCAAACTTCCTGAAAATCAGAATGGACAAAATAGAAGCCAATGACTCCACATGGTAACAAGAAATATTAAAACAAGACTTGAGAAATTTGAAGAAAATTTAAAGAATCTCAGAGCAAAAATAACTGACCTGGAAAACAGATTAAGGAGAATAAATTTAAGAATCAATGGACTACGAATTTCATGACCAAAAAAAGGACCTAGAAAACATATCTCAAGAAAATGGAAAAGAAAATTCTAGAGTTCTTAGAACTAGAAGGTAAAATGGAGTTGGAAAGACTCAACCAGTCATCTCCTGAAAGAAACCCTGAAGCGAAAACTATCTACAACATTGCGGCCAAAATCCAGAATTTCTGTGTCAAATAAAAACTTCTACAAGCAGCCAGAGAGAAAATGTTCAAGCACCAAGAAGCCACAGTAAGAATCACATGCAATTTAGCAGCCACCACTATAAAGGAGCAGAGAGTTTGGAATACAGTATTTCAGAAGGCAAAGGATATGGGACTATAGTCAAGAATAACTCACCCAGCAAGACTGAGTACAATTCTACAGGGGGAAAAAATAGACGTTTAATGAAATAAAAGACTTCCCATCATTCTTGGTGAAAAAAGCAGAGCTTTGGAGAAGCTTTGAAGTTCAAGCACAGGAGTAAAGAGAAGTATCAGAAATTAACAGAAATAAACAACCATAAGGAGCTAAACAAGCTTAAACTCCTAACATGCAGCATGGGGATGTGGGACGTGTCCCCTCAGAGCCCCGTCCTAATCAGGGGTCACGGGGGATGGATTCTAATTAGGGAAGGTCTGGGAATGGTTCTGCGATGTCATGATAACCATAAAAGAAGAACAAAAGGAGAGGGGATGAGAAATACACTGGGCAGGGTGAGGAAAGCTGGGGTAAATGAGGTCAGATCATCAGGGTGGAAAATAAACATCTTTGTAAACAAGGAGGAGGGCATGGGGTGGGGAGCAGGGGACACCAGAGCCTTATTCTCATTGGGGCTTGTCAAAGGAAGCTACAAAAACATATTTCACTCAATAGAGAAATAGGAGGGAAAGGGAAGAAAGGAAAAGGGGAGATAGATTAAGGCAGGGATCAGTTGTAAGCAAAACAAAATATAATTAAGGATATGTAAAATATGCACGGCTCTTTTTTGAGGTTGCAAAGAATGGAAATCTGAGGGAAGGTCCATCAGCTGGAGAATGTGATGGAATGCTAGTGTGCAGGAAGAAATGATGAAGATGGTTTCAGAGATGCCCTTGTATGAAGGAAAGTACATGCAATCTGGAGGACGAGTTATTCAATGACTTAGGGTTCAGGGTTAGAGTCAGGGTTAGAGAGGGGCAGACAACCTTGGAAGACCTAGCAGCTCTGAGAGCAGAGTGGTCAACAAGGACTCCAGAGGACCGATGATGAAACATGGAGGGGAACTCAGAGCGCAGAATGAGACTTCTTTGTACATGGCCAATTCAGAAAGTTGTTTTGCTCGATATACATATTTAGGGAGTTTTTCTTTCATTCTCAATTGGGGTAGGAGGGAAAGGTCAGGGTAGATGAGAGAAAAGGCAGATGTTTTTTGCTGACAAAAAAATAAAATCTTTTTCCAAACAACAAACAAAAATGAAGGCCTTCATCACCTCTCGTCTGGCCTACAATAGTTTCTCAGTTGGTCTCCTTCCTCAAGTGCAGTTCTGATCACATCACACTTTGCACCCATTACTCAATAAACTCCAGTGGCTTCCTCTTATCTCCAGGATTAAATATAATCCTCTGACATTTAAATCTTTTTACAACTTGGCCCAGAGGAGAAAGAAAGACTCTTTCCAGTGTCCTTCCACACACATACTCAGAACCAGTCCAGCCTAAGGCCTGTTTCTCAGACATGATGCCCCATTTCCCACCTCCATGTCTTTGCACTGGCTGATCCATGCCTGGCCTGTTCTCCAACTCCCCTTCCTAAAGCATGTTCTTCCCACTTTCCCCAGGTACTGGGGTCTTTCCCTCTACACTTTCTTTGTATCAGTTAGTAGTTCTCCTATCATCCTCTTGTTTATCTTGACCTTCAAACTCCACTGGCCTATTGTTTTGTCCGAACCAACCCCATAATATTCTCCTTGGCAGACAAAATGGAAGCAAAATAAGAGGGGAGTGTTCCCATCCTCTCCACTGCCCACTGGCCACCCTTACCAAGCATTCAGGAGGGGAGAGGTCTTTCTGCTTCATGATGCATCCTCCCTCCTCTCACTTCCCCTACCTGAGAGCCCTTTAGGTCCCACAAACACAGCCCACCCAGCGACCTTTCTGCAGCAGGAAGCGCCCCACAGACATACCCAAAGGCTGATATTTCAACTTGAATCGATTGTACCAAGTGCTCTCCAGCTTCCTCAGAGCTTCGTTATCGTGAAGGGGGAAGATCTGAGTCACGAGGCCAGAAGTAAGTAATCTCCGCACTGAGAAAAAAAGGAGAAAGAGGCTGAAGGACATGAGAATCGCTGCCAGACTCTGCTGAAAGCCTTTTGGTGAGCGCCCCCATGCTTGGCCCCAGCCTGGTCAGCAGAACTCTGCCTAATCCCAAGGCTCATGCTTTAAATCAAGCAATGCTGATATCAAACAGAGACACCAAGGGCTCCCCTGAGGACCTACAGAGGCTGTCCACAAAGCTTTACCATCCAAAACTTAAAGCAAGCTTCCCTTCCAGGATAGACCTGTCCCTCACTGCCTCTGAGGCCAAGTGAGAATGTGGTGACAAGACAGAGAAGGAAGGAAGGAAACATCCAGGGGCTCTCTGCCCCTAGTCAAAGCCACTACTGCTGGTCCGGGCTTCCACCATGGGACACCCCTGATGGCCCACGCCTGGCTCTCAGTCTCTTTCTCCTCTCCACCCTGCACCAGAGGCAGAGCAATATGGCGCTTGTTTATTTAGAACCCCTGCCCTTGTCCCTTCTTTTTACCCAAGGCCCTCACCTGGTTTTTATCAGGCCCTGGAATATAATAGGTACTCTCCAACAAGACCAGCCTAGTCATCCACATGGGGAAAAACAAATGAAGAGTGGTCATACCCTGGCCCCTCCTCACCGGCTGTGACTCCAAGTGATCTTAGACAGGCATTAGAGATGGGCCCCAGAACTGACTGGGGAGGAGGAGAGTAGGCTAGATTCTGCCTGGAATCCCCTTGCTTGTTCCATGCCTCTGGCTGGCAGACACACTTCTGCCATGTTTTCCATGGTATTGAACCCACAACAGCTGTTTTAGGAGCCGCTGAGAGTCCTTTTCTTGCTTGAGATGAACTTACAACATCAAGATTGGTCTTTAATATTCTTCAGCTGCCAAGCCACATAATACTTTTCACCACAGAGCAAACTCTGAATGAGTTATCAGAGTCAATCTCTTAAACAGGATAAAAAGCTGAGTGATTCAGAGAGAATACAAGGTAGCAGGCCCTACAACACAGGGTGGCAATAATTTCAGCTTTCTCCAAAATGCAGCTTCTTGATCCCTCTCTTTTCCCATGCTAGGTAAAGAGGGCATTTACCAGGAAGGGGCCTGACCAATGCAATCCCATATGGATCTATTTATAGACAACTACAACATCATCTAGATGAATGTCTTTCCTCCCTTCAGGAACAGTATATGATCTGGTGCAGCTACTGGTGTTTCTACCATCTTTGTACGATGCTAGTCAAATCCATTCTAAGCGGTATAAAGAAAGGCTAAAAGGAACCTAATGGATACTAGGCTTCTCTGAACTTAAAAGCATCCTATACTAACAATGGAGGGGCAGCTAGGTGTTACAGTGGATAAAGTGTGGGTCCTAGAGTCAGGATGGATGTAAGTTCAAATGTGGCCTCAGTTACTTCCTAGCTGTGTGACCTGGGCAAGTCACTTAACCCTATTTGCCTCATTTTCCTTATCTGTCAAATAAGCTGGAGAAGGAAATGGCAAACTATTCCAGTATCTTTGCCAGGAAAGCCCCAAATAGGGTCACACAAAGAGTCAGACATGACTAGAATGACTCAACAACCAAAACTAACAATAGAGCACATCACCATCACCTTGATTATACATCTTTGCTTCCAAATGATCTAGGTTCTCTCCCCCATCCTTGGAATGCCTCCAAGAGTCGGGTAAAGATCTGGGATATCGACCACACACAGAGATGGGGTAACTGAAATGTGAGACCTGACCAGTGTTAGCCCAATGACAGAACTAACAATGATGCCAATGCTTCGGCATTATCTTCACTAATCACAACGATTCAGGGTCCCCAATGTGGTGGCTGTGAACTGACCTGATGTAAAACCAACCAATGAGATAGTGAGAGGCCAGTGGGAGAGCCAATGTGGGGCATTTCCAGCCACACCTGGCCTTAACCCTGAACACTGTCCCATTCCAGCCCCTCTCGGGGAGGCTGCTATCTCTCCCTTATGAAATGGGCACTGGCTTCTCAGGACCTTTAGAACTTAACTAACCCAGGCACCCACAGCAGCCTACCCAGGTGACAATGGGAAGGTCTCCCTCTACCCCCAGCATCCCCATCTCTTCCCATAGATCACTGGTAGCTGGGAGAAGCACCCCTTAGACTCTGTGATTAAGGGCAATGACTGGTAAGAGCTTCAACCTTCTCTCCCTGTTTTGTTTTGGATAAGGCAAAGAGTGAGTCTCACTCACAAGAGCAGGCCTAGATTCTCTGCATCTCAGATCTCATTAGCAAGTCAGTTAACCAACATGTATTTAGTGTTTATTACATGAAAGCTACTGTACTAAGTGCTGGGCATTGAAAGAAAGGCAAAAACATGATTTCTCTCCTCAAACTCACATTCTATGGAAGAGACAATATGTAAATTACTGTGAATGCAGAGAATTAATGTGATGCAGACGGTATAAACGGAAGGTCATCCTGGAGGGAAGGCTCTAGCAATTGGGGGAACTGGGACAGTCCTCTTTGAGAGAAGGTGGGATTTGATATGAGTCTTGAAGGAAGCCAGGTGAGAAGGGAGGGTATGTCAGGCATGGTGGACAGTCCAGGAAAAGGCTCAGGAGGTATACGCAAGGGAAGAACAGGAAGGTCAGTGTAGTTGGATCTCATAGTACTCCCTCATGGAAGGGAGTCAAGTGTAAGAAGGTTAGAAAGGGAGTAGAGGAACAGTTATGATGGTCTTAAAAGGCAAAGAGGACCCTAGAGGATCCAACTCAAGAGGGAGCCAGTGGTGTTCATGGACTCAGCTCCACCCTTTAGGAAAATCACTCTGGCAGAGGATAGACTGAAGAGGGTCAAGGCCTGAGTCAAGAAGGCAAGGCAGAAGGCAAAGGGAGTCATTCTGCTGGGAAAGGACAAGGGTCTGAACCAAGGTGGTGACTATGAGTGGAGAACCAAGGACACATCTGATGGACTTGGTCTAGGAGGAAACACTAAGGCTCAGCAGCAGCAGTGCAGATTGTGTGCCTTCAGGCCAAGCAGGGTGGCAGTGCCCCATGGTGCCAGAGGAGAGGCCCAGGCTTGGGAGGAAAGGTGGCAAGATCTGCTTTGGAAGGGTGCCTCCATCTGGCCTCCTCAGACAAGCGATTATGTAACATGTAAAAGGTGGAATTCTAAGGAACTCCTTTGACAACATTTTAAACTTTGGAATCACATGTGTACCAAGTCTTTTCTCATGTCTTCACCATTCCTTCTTCATCCATGTACTGCTCTAATGATGCCATGGGACATGTCTCCCATCTAAGCACTAACCAGGTCTGACTTTGCTTAGCTTCCAAGATCAGAAGAGATCAGGCCCATTCAGGGTGGTACGGCCACAGACAGCCATGGGCCATATGAAGACTCATCTTTGTGAAGGAATGAAACAGAAATGAAATGAGGTCTAACAACTTAAATACCATTTTCATCAGACATTATATATGATTAGAAACACATGAACAACAACTCTTTAAGGTAAATGCCCAGAAAAATATGATTTGCAATCTGCTTACTGCTTCTTGAGAGAGAGTTTCCTATTTAAGGCCCAAAAAGAAAAAACTGGCATTTTCATCAAAAAGGCATTTTATGAAGGCAAGCCTTTCATTAATCTCTGACACTGTTCTGTAAGCACTAAGTCTTTCTCTGTGTCTATGTCTACGTCTAAATCATCAACAAGATGGCAAAGTCCTTGAGGGAAGGCCTGTCCTTTATGTAAAGGTCTTGGTCACCATTGAGCCACCACTGAGCCATACGAATGTGTTACTGTGATGATCTCTGATCATAAGCATGTGAGCACCAAATTCATGTGGCTAACTGACTGACTGGTGAGGTAGTCATCGCCTGTGTCAGTTATGAACTACCGAGCCCACTACAAGAACTCAGCAAATTCTGAATTAAAAAGGAGAACCCCATCCAAGCAAATGGGCTGGTTTAAAAACAGAGTATTCAAGATAAAAACATGAATCAAAAGATAATCATAAAAGTTTAAGTATTTACACAGTTCAAAAAAACTATATTAAGAAAGAAGACTCTTTGGATACACCAATAGGAAACTTCCATTTGGATTTTTTTGTTCTCAAAAATACTGAAAAATATGACTCATAATTAACTATAAAGCTTTGCGTAACTTACGAATTGATTTTCCTGGATAGAGCTTGGCCTGGGGGTAGCCAGGAATCATTTTTTCATCTCTGGCTCGAAGATTTTCAAGTTCATGTTTGATAATAAATTGACACTCGGCCACTGTAAGGAAATCATCATTGCCATCTAAAATGGAAAAAAAAAATGGTTTGTTAACTCTTGTTTAAAAACTACAAAGTTCCCCACATGTACAAAAATATTTATAGCAGCACTCTTTGTGGTAGCCAAGAACTGGAAATCAAGGAGATACCCATCAATTGGGGAATGGCTTAATAAATTATGGTATATGAATGTAATAGAGTACTATTGCACCATAAGAAATGATGAACAAGAAGACTTCAGGGAGGCCTGGAAGGACTTATATGATCTGATGCTGAGCGAAAGGAGCAGAACCAGGAAAACTTTTTGTGCACAGCAACGACTACAGTGTGCGAAAGTTTTTTCTGGTAGACTTGGAACTTTGTAATAACATAAGAACTTACTGAAAAGAAAAATCCCAATGACGATTTTCTAAGGCAAAATGCCTTCCACACTCAGAGAAAGAAATATGGAAGTCATTCACAGAATGTAGCAGATCATGTTAGT
>CM053770.1:17500438-17533424 GCA_028658325.1 Potorous gilbertii
ATCTTGTGTTATCCTGATTGTATTTCCACAATACTGGAATTGTTTCTTTCTAGCTGCTTGCAATATTTTCTCCTTGACCTGGGAACTCTGGAATTTGGCCTTTTCTGGGCATTTTCCCAGCCAGTTACTTGACTTCTAAGATTCCTCTCCATGCCCGCCTAGATCCACCCAGCTAGTGCTTGGGGTCTGAGATTCAAATGCTGCTCCCCAGCCTCAGGGCTTTCGGTGGCAGGCCTGGCTTCTATTCAATGGGAACTTAAGTTCTGGTGCTCAGGTGGGGGCAGGGCCACCTCCCAGGCTCAGTTCCCTCAGGGAGTTTATGCAGAGACCTCCCGTAATGAAACTCCTGCCTGCCCTGGAAGCCTCTGTCCACCCACTGCCTCTGCCGCCACCTCCCAAGGGGGTCCGAGTCATGGAGACACCCCGCTCCCCTCTCAGCCCATCCAGACGTCTCTCTCATTGACCTGTGCGTCTGTGGGTGGAGGGACCTTTGCGGCTGCTGGAAATTCTGTCCCTGAAGCCTGCTCGGATCTGCTCACTCCTCTCAGTGCTTTGCGGCCAGGACAGGGCTGGGCTCTGCTCCCGTCTGGTGCACGACGGACCTTTGGGATCGGTTTTTCAGGGCTCTCTGGAACGGAAATCTCCTTCACCCCATTGCTGCATGTCTCCATTGTTCCAGAATTTGTTGGGAGTTCTTTTTACAGGAGATCCATGGGCTGTAGGTTCGGAGCTAGCATATATAAGTCTTTCCACTCTGCCATCTTGCTACCCTTCTAATTTCTTAGCCAGTACCAAGTGGTTTTGATAAATGCTGTTTTATAATACAATTTGAGATCTGGTAGTGCTAGGCCACCTTCCCTAGCATTTCTTTTCATTAGTCCCTTTGATATTCTGGACCTTTTGTTTTTCCAGATGAATTTTGGTATTATTTTATCCAGCTCTAGCAAATAATTATCTGATAATTTAATTGGTATTTTCACTAAATAAGTAAATTAATTTAGGTAGAGTTGCCATTTTTATTATGTTGGCTCAACCCACCTACAAACAATTGATGTTTTTCCACTTACATCTGACTATATTTGTGCTAAAAGTGTCTTGTAATTGTATTCATATAGTCCCTGGATTTGTTTTGGCAGGTAAACTCTCAAATATTTTATGGTGTCTAACGTAGATTTAAATGGGATTTCTCTTTCTATCTCTTGCTGTTGGGCTTTGTTACTAATATATGGAAATGCAGAAGATTTGTGCAGGTTTATTTTGTAACCTGCCAAAAAAGTTGCTTATTATTTCAAGTAGTTTTTCATTTGAATCTCTGGGATTCTCTAAGTATAGCATCATATCATCTCCAAAGAGTGATAATTTAGTTTCTTCTTTGCCTATTCTAATTCCTTCAACTTCCTTAACTTTTCTAATTGCTACAGCTAACATTCTAGTACCATATTGAATAACAGTGGTGATAATGGACATCTTTGTTTCACCCCTGATCTTATTGGAAATGCATCTAGCTTATCTCCATTGCATGTAATGCTTGCTGAACGATTTAGTTAGATTTACTGTTTATTATTTTATGGAAAGTTCTTTTTATTCCTATGCCTATTTTTAATAGGAATGGATGTTGTATTTTGTGAAAAGTTTTTTCTGCATCTATTGAGATAATCATGTGGTTTCTGTTAGTTCTTTTATTGATATGATTGATAATGCTAATAGTTTTCTTAATACTAAACCAGCCCTGTGTTCCTGGTATGAATCCTACCTGATTATAATGTATTATTTTCATGAAAAGTTGCTGTATTCTTCTTGCTAAAATCTTATTAAAATTTTTGCATCTATATGCATTAAAGAAATTGGTCTATAATTTTCTATCTCTGTTTTGTTTCTTCCTGGTTTAGGTATCAAAACCTTATTTGTATCATCAAAAGAATTTGGAGGCTTCTTTCCTCCCCAATTTTCCCAAATAGTCTATATAGTATTGGAATTAACTGTTCTTTAAATGTTTGATAGAATTCACTTGTAAATTCTTCTGGCCCTGGAGCTGTTTTCCTGGGGAGTTCATTGATGGTTTGTTCAATTTCTTTTTCTGAGATGGGGTTGTTTAAGTATTCAACTTCCTCTTCTGTTAATCTGGGAAATTGTATTTTTTAAAATACTCAACCATCTCATTTAGGTTGCTGAATCTGTGGGCATAAAGTTGGGCAAAATAATTTCTAATTATTGTATTAATTTCCTCCCTACTGGAGGTGAGTTTACTCTTTTCATTTTTGATACTGGTAATTTTGTTTTCTTTTTTTAAATCAAATTGACCAAAGGATTATCAATTTTATTAGTTTTTTCATAAAACCAACTATTGTTTTTATTTCTTAGTTCAATAGTTTTCTTAATTTCAATTTTATTAATCTCTCCTTTGGTTTTCAGTATTTCTAATTTGGTATTTATTTGGGGATTTTCCATTTGTTCTTTTTCTAGCTTTTTCAGCTGCATGCCCAAGTCATTGATCTCCTATTTCTCTATTTTATTCATGTAGGCATTCAAAGATATAAAACTTCCCCTAAGAACTGCTTTTGCAGTATCCCATAAGATTTGGTAGATTGTCTCATTATTGTCATTGTTTTGCATGAAGTTGGTGATTGTTTCTATGATTTGTTGTTTAACCCACTCCTTCTTTAGAATTAGATTATTTAGTTTCCAATTGATTTTTGGTTTATCTTTTCATGGTTTTTTATTACATATAATTTTTATTGCATTATGATCTGAGAAGGATGTATTGACCATCTCTGCCTTTCTGCACTGGATTGTCAGGTTTTATGTCCTAGAACATGGTCAATTTTTGTATGTGTGCCATATACTGCTGAGAAAATGTTATAGTCCTTTCTATCCACACTCAGTTTTCTCCAGAGATCTATTATATCTACCTTATCCAGAATTTTATTTACCTCCTTAACCTCTTTCTTGTTTATTTTGAGGTTAGATTTATTAAGTTCAGAGATGGGGAGGTTGAGGTCCCCCACTAGCATAATTTTGCTGTCAATTTCTTCCTTCAACTCCCCCAACTGCTCCTCTAAGAATTTGCATGCTATACCACTTGGAGCATACATGTTTAATAATATTGATTCATTGTCTATGGTGTCTTTTAGCAGGATATAGTTTCCTTCCTTATCTCTTTTGATTAGATCTATTTCTGCTTTTGCTTTGTCTGCGATTAAGATTGCTACCCCTGCTTTTCTTATATCAGCTGAAGGACAATATATTCTGCTCCAACCTTGGATCTTTACCCTGTGTGTATCCCTCCATTTCAAATGTGTTTCTTGTAAACAACATATTATTGAATTCAGACTTTTAGTCCATTCTGCTTTCCATATCTGTTTTATGGGAGAGTTCATTACATTCACATTCACAGTTACTACAATCTGTGTCTTTCCCTCCATCCTCTTTCCCACCATTTGTGCTTTTAGCTTTCCCATCTCCCTTTCCCTCCTCAATAGAGTTTTTACTTTTGACCACCTCCTCCCACAGTCTTCCCTTCCTTCTTTCAGTCCCCCTCCCTTTTTTCCCTTCACTCTTACTACTTCTTCCCTCCCTTTTATCTTCCCCTCCCCTTTCTTCCCCCTTCCCCTCCTACTGCCTATAGAGCTAGTTAGATTTACATACTTAATTAAGTTTATTGTTCCCTCCTTGAACCAAATCAGATGAGAGTACAATGCTCATCTCCCTCACCTCTTTCCCTCTACTATAATTTTGCACTTCTTCCTGTGATGTAATTTACCATTTTCTGCTTCCTCCTTTTCACGTCTCCTGTTACAATCCCTTGAATGCTTAAGTCACATTTTTATCATCACATCGTTTACTTTATACCCATTCCCTCTATCTATGTATAGCCCTTTCATATTTCATAATAGATGTACAATATCAAGATTAACAAGTATCATCTTCCCCTATAGGGAGGTAAACGGTTTGCCCAAATTGAGTAACAAGTTTTTATTTTCCCTTGTTTACCTTTCTATGCCCCTCTTGAGACCTGCATTTGAAGATCGAATTTTCTATTGAGTTCTAGCCTTTTTGTCAGGAAGGTCTGGAAATCCCTTATTTTGCTGAATGTCCATCTCCTTGCCTGAAATATTATGCTGAACTTTTCTGGATAATTGATTCTTGGTTGTAGTCCCAGCTCCTTTGCCTAATGGAAATCAGATTCTAATTCCTTTGATCTTTTAATGTAGAAACTGCAAGGTCCTGTGTGATCCTGGCTGTAGCTCCTCAATATTTGAATGGTTTCTTTCTGGCTGCCCATAATATTTTTTGCTTCACTTGATAGTTCTGGAATTTGGCAACAATATTTCTTGGTATTTTTAGTTTGGGACCCTTTTTGGGAAGTGAACGGTAGATTCTTTCAATGACTATTTTGCCCTCTGGATCTAGGACTTCTAGGCAGTTTGCTTGATAATTTCTTGGAAGATATTATTCAGACCCTTTTTTTCATCATGGCTTTCTGGTAGGCTAATAATTTTCAAATTTTCTCTCCTGGATCTATTTTTCCAGGTCAGTTGTTTTTCCAATTAGATATTTTACATTTTTTTCTATCTTTTCATTCTTTAGATTTTGTTTGACTGATTCTTGCTGTCTCATAGAGTCATTAGCTTCCTCTTGTTCAATTCTAATTTTTATCAAGTTGTTTTCTTCAGTTAACTTTTGCATCTCCTTTTCCATCCATCCAATTATTCCTTGTAAGGAATTATTTTCTCCAAGTAATTTTTGTACTTCCTTTACCATTTGTCCAATTTTCCCAGTTAGGTTTTGTGCTTCCTTTTCCACTTGTTCAGTTTACCTTTTTAAAGAGTCGTTCTCTTCAGTGAGTTCATTTTTTTATACTTTAAAAATCATGGGCCAGTTTTTCTTCTACTTCCTTCTTCAGCTATTCCAGGAGAGCTCTTTGTGCATGAGAGTGGTTCATAGTCCCTTCTGAAGTTTCAGATGGAAGTATAATCTCACTACTGACCTCTTTGGTATTGTGTTTTGGTGTTTGTCCCCATAGAAAGATTTTATGGTCTTTGTCTGCTTGCTTTGCTTCTTCTTGCTCATGGTGGTGAGGCTTTGTGTGCTGTGGCCTCTGGTTCTTTCAGTTAGAAGTTGGGAGAACCTGGTGGAGAGATGACTGGTGTGAAAAAGCTAAGGGTAGGTGTCTTTTTTTTCACTCTTTTGTTTTCTGTTTCCCTGGATCAGCCTTGGGGTAGCGTGTTAAGTGTGTGGGAGGGGTGGTCTGGTCACGAGAGATCTCCTCATCTGAGCCAGAGCAAAGGCATGCTCAGTGCTTGGTGATCCTGGCTGCTCTATTGTCTTCCCATTTCCCCTGGAGCGCTTAGGCACACCTGGGTCCTAGTGCAAGTCTCCCCCTCACACACACCCCAACCCTCTGGGGCTTCAGTCCTTCCCGTTCACTTCAGTCACAGTAAGAGGAATCCCCCTTAGCTATTTTCCTAGCCTCATGTGCTATGAGACCATTTGCCCCTTCTGCTGATTCCACTGATCCAGGATTTTCTGTGGAAATATTTTATGATTCTTTTAAGGTCAACAAAAGGAGGAGAAAAGAGCATTTACTGATCACTCTGCCATTTTGGCTCCCAGAAGTTCAAGTAGTTGACTTACAGACGTTTAATCTGTGGGCTGATAGTCTCAGGAGTTGCTGAGGCTGATATCTGGTGCTCAGCGGCTGTCACTCACTGGGTTCCACTGGTCTCCCACCTTGGGCTGCCACCCTGCCATTCTGCCATGCTGCTGCTGCCTCAGGCTGCCCCAGAGGTTTCCTGGTCAACATGGACTGCGCTGTGTGCTGTGGGCTCACCCCTGTGGAACAGATCCTTCCTGTCAATCTTTCAGTCTGTCCTGGTCTGTGACTCTGCCACAGTCTGTCTCCTATTGGATTCTGCCCCTCCAAAATTTGGTCAGATTCTCTTTTTAGAGGTATCTGAAGAAGTTTTTCTAGGATCTTAGGTGAGTTGTTACTCTCACTCTGCCATCTTGGCTCTGCCCCCCATCCCAAACCTCTCTTAGCTGGAGGGAAGATACCCTAGATTTGATGAGGATCTTGCTGCATTTATTAATTGATTTAAGGCTATTTTTGTTTTTGCTCTGCTCCATCTTGGAGTGATGTGAGAGATCTTGTGGGGACTCTATTATCCCCAAAAGAAAGAGCAGGTATTATTGAAAACAAATTGTGGGTCTGGGAGATCAGGGAGTCTGACTGATATGAGACCCCCAAAGGGATCCTAAGCAGCCCACACAGTTTACACAGCTACAACAGGGTATGGAACTTTTTGCAGAAAGACCAGATGATTTTAGCAAATTCTAAGAGACTATCCCAGAAGAGGATGAGATCCCCTTGAGATTTTATGACAAGTTGTGTAAAAGTGGGAAGCATTATGCTAGATTAGCTCCCCTAAACTAGTGGGATACCAGGATTATTAATGCAGCCTTTGTTAATATATCCTTGCATAAATTAAGGGCTACTTCCTTAAGTACTGCCCAGACTGGCATGAAAAATCCATAGGGGAACTTAAGGCAATTACGCAGTATGTTTATGAAGGGAAAGAGCCAGCTAAAGACAAAGACAATGCTGATATGGGGAAGAAGTCCAAACAGGTCAGCCCAAGTCTGTCCTGGCAAGTGTTCAGACTCCTAGTCACCTGGCACCCTTTTCCCAGATCCCTAGTATAGGTAATGGTGACTATATTTTTACATGAGAAGAAGGCACTGTTTCAGAGAATATATAACAAGGTGGAATTTGAGGGGTCACTGGGCTGCCTGGACTCACGGAAAAAGACTCAAGAGTAATCTTGGCTTCAGAAGCAGGACTATGTTGCAAGGGGAAACAGGTTTAGGTAGCTTTTAAATTAAGTAAAGGTGACTTATGGGCATGGAGAAGTCTAGGAACAAAATGAAAGAGGGTATGAACAACAAGCTTCTGAGCATGAAGTGTTAGGGAGAGGCAGGGAATAGTGTTTCTTCTAATATTCTTGCCCCTGTTATCCCTGCCCTTACTTCTCCCCTAACTGGACCAAGCATAGTTCTGACAATTGCAGGTGTGTCACATGTTTCTCTTGTTGATACTGGAACCACTCATTTAGTTTTGATTCAGAAACCAAGTTTTGGCTGTATTGTTATTCAGTCTATAGAAGGAATGCCATGAGAGGGGTTGAGGCTTTGCTGTTATGCCACTGCATCCAAGCCTTTTCTAATCAAAGGCATGTGAGATATGAAGTGACTTGGAAGGGAAAATGTTACCATTAAGAGGTGCTCTGTTGTTAACCCTGCAGTGTTGCTCCCTGACCTTCCAACCTCAGCTGAGTCTTTACATGACTGTCCCTCTGTTGTTGACTTGGCTGAGAAGCCTCATGGTGACATTACTGATATACCTCTGGACAATCCAGATTTGGTCCTCTATATGGATGACTCCTTTTTTAAGACGGATGAAGACAGTTTTTCAGGAGCTACAGTTGTTTCTGAGCATAAGGCAATATGGGCAGCCCCACTCCCTTCCTACCCCAGTTCTCAGACCTGCCACCTTGCTGCTGTTATAAGTACACCATATACACTGAATCTCATTTTACCTTTGGAGTATGTCATGCTATCAGGAAGTTGTGATCACAAGGAGGATTTTTGACAGCCTCTGGTAAAGTCATTTCCAGTTCAGATTAAATTAGACATCTACTTTTGCCCTAAGACTGCTCAAGGCATGTGCCACTGTGTATTGCTCTGCTCATATTAATGGAGCTGATGCTGTTTCCCTTGGAAATTCCCAAGCAGATGCAACTGCCAAGTCTGCTGCTGTAGAAGGACCCACTCTTATTCTCCCTCTTTTAGATTTTTCATCATCTTCAGAGAAGCCTTTGAACAGTATATCTCTATCCTTCATAAAAGAGGAGCCATCATTATAGAGGACCAAATTTGGATTGTCCAGAGGGATATCAGCAAGGTTACCATGAGGCTTCTCAGCCAAATCAATTGAGGGACAGTCATGTAAAGACTCAACTGAGGTTGGAAACCTTTGGACTTGCCCCCTGAATCCTCTCACTGGCATCCTCTTCCATGATGAGGGTGAGGTTGAGAAATGGCAGCAGCAGTAAATGCAAAACAGGTCTCTAGGGTCTGGGTCACTCCTGCCCTGGAGTTTTTATCACCAGGAATGTCTTTTGATTCATTCAGGTAGTCATCGTGGCACACAATATTTGGAATTATTTGGGAATATTGGTTATTTGGTTATATTTGGTTCAGTTAGGTGTGGGCAGGCTGCTCCTGGTGTTGCCTCAGCTGCTGCTCTACAACTTCCAATTATTCTGTCTCTCTGGCTTTTAGTCAATGTACCTTAAAGACTACAGCTTTTGGTGGCCATCTCATTTGAGCATTTACAAATAGACTTCTTAAACATGCCTAAAGCAAGACATTTAAAACACTGTTTGGTCATAGTCAATTAACTCACTGGGTAGAAGCTTTTCCTACTTCAAAAGCCACAGTTGCTTGTGTTACTAAAATGTTGCTTAAGGAAATTGTACCCAGATATGGTCCACCTGCCCATATTGACAGATAGTCGACTATCTTACTGACTCTGTTGTCTCCCAAGTGTATTCAAACCTTGGACTTGCCCCTAAATTTCACATTCTGTATCACACCCAGAGTTCTGGTCAGGTTGAAGGTATGAATAAGGAATTGAAGTCCCTTACTGAAAAACTGTGCTCTGAAATTCATTAAAAGTGGCCTGATGTTATCCCTTTCATTCTGCTCTATCTCAGAAGTAGACCAAGGGGCAAATGTCATATCCCCACTTAAGAAATGCTTTTTGGACTCTCTCCTATAAAACCAAAACTTTTTTTTAATGTATACCTCGCTACTTGGAGGGGATACATCTGTTGCCTCTTACAGTCTGGAACTGCAATACAGACTGAAGGAACTTCAGCAAATCTGAATAGTGGCACAGACCAGGCCACTGGATTTCTCCTTCCATGACTTTCAACCTCGTGACCAAGTCTTCATACGTTTCCAAAGTGGGTGATACCACCTCCTGGGAGGGTTCTGGGTCCATAGGGAAGATGGCAGTAGCCTCAAGTGCAATTGAAGAGTATTGAATAAAAATAAGGGGGTGGTAGAAGCATAAGGAAAGAGAAGAAAATTTTGAAAAACCATTTGTATATATTTCATCTGTTGTGTGACCAAGTTGAAGTCATAAGAATTACATTATTTTCCAAATAAACACACAAAATACAAGTTAGAACCCATCAGTGGTCAAGTACACTAACAAGTCTTAACAAGCGTTTGTAGGCGATCATATCTGGCATTGTCGTAAGTCCAGTATATATTGGCAGGATTATGTGCATATAATGACTTTCTTACAATGTAATACTATATGGTTATATGACATAGTACTGTGTCATCAAAATTTTAATGCAGGAAAAGTCAACAAATTTACAATAAATTATTAAATTTAATATTTAAATTTAAATCTTAAAATTAAAAAAATTAAAATCTTAAAATAAAAAAAAACACATTAAAGGGATTAAAGAAAGATTTCCAGGGGGCTGCCAAGTAATTTTTTTAAAGGGGGCAGGAGGCCAAATAAGTTTGGGAACCTCTGCTCTACATTAAGAATTTTCATCAGTCTAGTGGAATCAGCCCAGCCTGGAAGGGACTATTTCAAGTCCTGATGACAACTCCAACATAAAAGGATTCATGGATCCACTGATCACACATAAAACCTGCAGTGTTTATGGGTCAATATTTTTTGGAGATTCTTCTGAGGTCTTTCTTAATAAGACTCTTTTAGATGTAAAAGAATCACTTTTGTCTCAGTGGGTATGGCTGATTTTCATTATTTTAGCATTAATTAGTCTTGTGTTTTTATATTTTACAATGGTAATAGATGGATTAAGACCCTATCATACTTTGGTTGGATTTTTAATGCTACTGTAACCTGATGCTTGCAATGAAATGTTCCCTTTAAATCACATCTGCCCTTGTAAAGGGAAAGTAAAGGCTGCTTCCTTATTTCCTTTTCATTGGATAGAAATTGCCTGTTAATACTCCCGACATTTTTTTTTTACTGTTTTTCACCATGAACCAGGGATCAAGAAAGGTTACTCAGAGGCACAGGCCTCCTTGACATACATTCCAGTGCTAATTATAGCCTTAATGCCTCTGTTTTGTACAGGTATCTGCCCCACTACCTGCAAGGCTGAAAAGCATGGATGGTTTATTTGTGATTCTTACATCATAAGCTGGAAGCAAAACGATGGATCTCTTTTTTGTTACCCAGAAAGTTCTTCTCCTTTGACAAGGGAACCTGTTACTAGTATTACTGCTATTAGTCCTATTTGTGGAGATGCAAGTTTTTCTAAGGAGGAGGCAGTCTGTGCACAACAGGCACTAAGTTTTCTTTTCCTCTGAATGGACACCTACAGACAGACTTGTTGCATCCCCACAAGATTCCACACAAAGGCCAAATATCAATACTGCCTTACTAAAAAATGTGCACAAGCAACCCCTTGGTTATAATATAACCTTCAACAACAATACTGATAACAATCTTCCCACAACTATTTCAGATTTCACTATTATTTGGAATTTGCATGACATTTGCATTATCAACTGACTCCTAATGAGCCTGCCTATGGGAACTCAACTAGTGAATTCTTTTTTGATAATTCTGCTAATTTGACAACTGATTCTACTAGAAACAAGGGAAGAAAAAAATCCTTTTTCTCTAGAATGCCTTTTTGGAAAGTTGGGAAAATATATTTTCCCCAATTTGACGAATAGATCATTGACATCAGTAGTGGCCATAAGTTTGGGTGACCTTGGGATTCATTGCTGTTATAGATATTTTATAGCCTGGGACGAGCATATTCCTGACCCAGAAAAGAGCAACGTACTCTCAAATCTGATGCATCCTTATGTAGTTCTCCTCAAATATAATCAGACTAGAGAGAATTCTTCTGTGGGTAGGGAAGTACACCTTGAAATTTTGACCTTAGAAATTGAAAATGAAAAGTCAAATGAAATTTGTTGTCCTCAGAACCCTGAAACCAAAAGGAAGTCTAGTGAAACTGATGAGGCAGTCCACAATGAAGACACTGAAGAAAATGAAACTGAAGAGGAGCAGAAACCTTGCAAGGCAGAGTGGACCCTGCCCAAAAGAACTGGAATTTTCGGGCATTATAATCCCTGTTACACAGGACTCCTTCTTGTCTTAGGAAACTATGAATTTCTAAACTATAAAAAAACTATCTCTTTTTTTTTAGGGAAAAAGAGAAATTGATAATCATCATGAAGAATCTATTGCTGCACATAATTTTAAAAATTCCATCATACATATTTGTGCCCCTAGGAAGGCTGGAGGAATCATTTGCCTGGTAACAGACAGACTCAAGGGGCTTAGAATCATTCAAAGCCTAACCAGAACTTAAGTTGTTTGGTGGTTTAAATTCACTTCTAAGGAAAAATTTCCTTGAACCAACTATGCATACTCCCAAGATCCCACATGTAATAGAGGATGCTTATACATCCAAGAATGAATGACTTTTGAATAATCACATTATTTGAATGCATGGTCAAATAGGACAAATAATGTACCATGCAAATGTGATTGGAATATACTGGTGCTGCATCTGTCAATGCATTCATAAGAATTCACCTGCTTTTGGGACAAGACAAGCAGTTCCACAACAACTGTTTTTTGCTTGTGAACTGTTGTTTTTATGTTGTATTGAATTATTATTTTGTAAAAAATACAGATCTTTACTTTGAATGAAGGGTTTAGATTGAGCGTTCATATGCCCTAATTGATGTCTGCATACTTTAGTGCTAAACTGTGGCAGGAGGTAGGTATTATCACCCTTAAAATATACACTTCTCTTTTAAAAAGAATGTGTTTTTTCAGAACCCTGAGTCAAGTAGAATGATTAATCTTTTTCTAAATCAAGCAGACTGAACACCTGGCATGATATAAGTTCATTGCTTGGATTGTGAAAGTGAGAAAAGATTTCATTAAAATTCATGCTACCTTAGATACCTGGGGTTCACAAAATTCTATTATTTCTACTTTTATAAATTTCATATTAATTTATAGAACTAATATGAGTTTATGTTAATTTTAGCAGCCCATTGTAAAGATGAACAGATTTTTAAATTCTTTCCTAGTTGTAACTTCATGTCTCTAGATAACCAATTTCATCCATGTAATTTCAACAAGTAACATTTGAGATTTTTCAATTATTTGGGCACCAATGTCTAGACATTTTTAACATTTAAGTTTTATTTTCAGAATTTGTTCTCTTGCTTTTGCCTGCCAAAATTACACATCTACTCTAAACTGAAGTCATAATAACTGAATTTTGCCACGTAATTTGGGTGATTGTACTTGTAAATGAGCAATTTAAAGTGGAGTTGGCCAATTTGTGAGCACTATTCAGAGCATTCAGACTTGGGAAGGCACATTTTCCTCAAGTATCCCTCAGTTTTCTCATCTGTAGAATAAAGGGGTCAGGCTAGATGATCTCTTGGGTCACTTCCACTCTGAGCTGGGATCCAAGGATTTCAGTTCAGGAAATGCAAAATCTGGCCTCTGGCATCGTAACACATACATTTTTAAATGCATCTAATTTGTGTGTTTTCAAAAAAATGTTTTATTGGAGAACTGGGTTTGGAGTCAGGTAGATCTGGAATCCACCATCCTTCACATATTTACTAGCTATGTGACCCTGGGCAAGTCACTTAACCTCTTCAAGCCTCAATTTCCTCATTTGTACAAGGACAGTCATAGCACCTATGTCACAGAGTTATAATGACTAAATGAGGAACTAGATGGAGCCTGATCATTGTGGGTATCTTTCAGTCCATCAGGGGTGTGAACTATGTGTGAACATAGCCTAGACACCTCTAACATAGCCTAGACAGCTCTAACATAGCCTAGACAGACAGCTCTACTTAGTCAAGTAACCATAGGATTTGGACCAAGTGAAAAAAGCCGTTGGAAGTCATTGGATTAAAGAGACTAATGATGCAGAAGAAGTCTATTGGCATTGGTTGATGAACCTTGACCACACCCTAGGGGTCACTGATTGGGAACCTGAATACTGTAATTTCTGTCTGGGCAGCAGGGAGGAAAGATAACAACTATAACAGCTAGCCTTTATATGATGCCTACTATGTGCTAAGTTGCTAATTTGCAAATATTATCTCACTTGTCTCAACCCTGGAAGGGAAGTGCTGTTATCCCCATTTTAGAGTAGGGGAAACTGAGGCAAACACAATTTAAGTGACTTCCCCAGGTTGATATAGTCAGGATTATCTAGGATTGGATTTGAACTCAAGTCTGTCTTGCCTCTAGGCCCAAAGTTCTACCCAGTGCAGCAACAAGCTGCCTCCAAATAAGGTTGATCTGAGTCCCTAAGACAATTCACTTGTGGCTGAGATTAGCAGATTTTGTCTTGGTCCAGAGGAGTCTCGAACTTTGTGGGGATTTTTCACCAGCATCCCAGAAGCATTCTAGGACATCAGTAGTATAAGTATTGGGAGCTAAGGCCAAACTAAGCATACTTGAGAACAGCAGTTTCATGACTCTACAAGAAGCCCAGTAGGCAGATCAAAGTGCCACACCAGGCATAAGGGGAATGGCATAAATACCTCCAAAGGAGAAAAGAATCATGGGAACAGAAGATCATGGACAGCTACAAGGTCTTAGAGGTCCAGTCCTATCAACCACATCATCCATAATGAAGCTATGCAGATGTGACACTGGTTGAAATTCAAATAATGGAAGGAGTAAAAAAAGGCATTTAAAAACTGAAGAAGAGCCTATAGTGCTGAAGCTTCAACAGTTTGCGGGGATCCTAAGATCCAGAAGGCATCTTGGAGGACATATCTGTTTCAACCTTATTTCATATGCAATGGCAAATAGAGGGTACAACTCACCCTGGCCATTGGTCAATGCTTCTAGATCACCTTCAGCTTGTCCCCTGGCACCGGCACATGGCAATTTTTCTGGGGAGGGAGCTGGATGAGAGTGTTTGTAATGTTCTTGGAGAAGAATGTATGGAGGTCTTTAGTGAGAGAGGAGTTGTGGAATTTCTAGGTGAGGGGAGAAACGTCAGGGCAGGGGATACCAGGATGAGAAAACCACGTGAAGTTGGGCCCACTTCAGAGCTACAGGCAGGGGTACATTCCTGTCCCCCACCACATCCCTCTGCAGTTCCCCTCAATTCCCAGAGGAAACAGGCAGGCTTCCACAGTCCTTCAGCAGAAGGGTCTTTGGGTACCACAGACTTCCTGTGTTGCTAATCCTAAAGCAGAAGACTGAGAGGGAAGTGGCATTGAACCACACGCTCCTGCAGAGTAAGAAGAAGGTGAAGTGGGGCTGCTGGAAAATGCTGACCTGGTTACCAGGTCGATGTAGGGGCAAATGTGAGGGACACCTCTTCTACAGGGAAAGGAGATGATGGGGTTCAGACTCTGGGAGCTTCCTTGAGTTCCCCTTGAATCTTCCCACTTAATCTGGTTTTACCCAAATCTAATCTTGCCATTTGTTCCCACAGTCTCAGGAAGCCCATAGCTCTTCTTTATCACTGTGCTCAGGTTGCACTCCCCACCCTTGATCCCATCAAAACCCCATTCCCCAGGCAGCTGGCCACTCCCATCAAGAGTCTATCTGTATTTACCTGGAGGTTACCGGTCATTCCCATACCGCCCCAATCCAGACCTCTGGATTGCACCACCTGCTTCCCACCCAAGCCCTCCATTGTCTGATATCTCCAGCTGTTTCCAACCCTGGATCTCTCATCGCCGCCTTTGGCTTTCTCAAGACCCTCCCTAAACCCCTCCTCCCATCATTCTAGACGACCAGACTACCCCCAGATTCCTCCTATAGCCTTTTCCGTATTTAAATTCCATCTCGCCCCCACGAAGGCGCTCAGATTGGATCCAGACCAGATTCTGTCTCGCTGGATTCTATCTGGCCCGCTTGTATGTTATAAATGCTTAGGCTCCTTAAGAGTCAACCCGGTAAGGGGAATCTTAATAAACTTTGCTTTCTTTGGCTTTAAGAAGGCTGGAGTCAAATTCATTTGAGCAGGACCGGGCTTGTCGGTATTTTATGGTCCCCAGCACCCCTAAACCTCATCAGAGACAGGGTGCGTGCTGGGCATGCACTGCCTCTGGGGAGGCGGCAGCTCTCCAGGGTGCTGGCAGGGCTTCTGGCTCGCTCTGTCCGTCTGTCCAAAGTCAAGGTTTTTTCTCTTGCCACAACGTCATGAGATTATTTCTGGCTTTATCGGGGCAAGGACCCGCAGGGGAAAGGGGGGGCTTGTGAGCCATGGCTGAGTGGACGGGGCTGCCAGCTCCCACGTCTCGTGAACGTCCCAACCCAGCCTGTCACCTTTCCTTCCACCGTGCCGGGTACTCCGGAGGGCAACCCGACGCCCCGGGGCCCCAGCTCCTCAGCAACCGTTCCCAAGGCAAGGCCTCTGCCAGCCTCGGTCCGGGCGCCCCGCACCTCATCCCGGGGGACTGACTACGAGATGGGGGGGTCCCGCCAGGCCTCGCCCCCTCCTCCCCCTTCTCCACGCGGGCTCCCCCGTTACGCGGCGTGCGCCCCGAGGGCAGGACTCGGCTCGGTCCCCGGAGCACACCGTAGGCGCTTCCCCAATGTTTGCTGTCCCCCCACGGGAGGTTTTCAGAAAGGCTCGGGCAGGGAAGGAGGCAAGAACGTGGCCACGCCCACCGACTCTGCGAGGCGCGGCAAGCGGGAGGCGTGGTGACGTCAGCACGCCGGCGCGTTACGTCAGCAGTGGGCGGGCCCGACCAGCGCGCTCCGCGGCCCACCCGGCTCGCTCTCTCCCTGCCCCGCCCCGCTCCGCCCCACGGCCGGCCCTTCACGGCCCCTCCTGGTTCCGACCGCCGCTGCCGCGCCCGTCTCCCCTGACCAGTCCCCGCGGACGTGGAGCGAAGAGGCGGCAGGTGAGCGAGCGAGCCCAAGGCGGGAAGAAGGGAGGCTCGGGTCGCCCCGGACTCCCACCGTCCCTTCGGGCCCGAGACCCCGTTCGTGGGAATAGGGCCGGCCCCGCCCCGGGAGCGGCCCGGCGACAGAGGCGGCCCCGCCCCCTCGCCCTCCCACTTCTCACGGGGCCCCTCCTTTCCGAGCCTGCGCAGTGGAGGTGGCGCCGCCAGGCTCCGGTTCTCCATCCCGTCCCTCCCCGCTCCTCACGGAGCCCCTCCCGTCGGAGCATGCGCAGATGCGTCAGAGCCTCCAGGCCCCGCCCCCTGGCCCCCTTGCTGTGAGGCTGCTAGAGCCTGGGGTAGGTGGGTGCTCTAAGAACCGGGGGAATGAGGTGGGATAAGAGAGAGTGAGATGGACTGGGATGGCGAGTGGTGGGGTGGGATGGCCGGGGCTGGGATGGAGGAGACGGACCGGATGGCCGGGGATGACGTAGGCTGGGCTGGCCGGGGCTGGGCTGGGCCTGGGGTGGATTGGGTGAGACCCAGGGAGAGGCCGGGAGCGGCCCAGCCTTGGGCTAGGAAGCCGGGGCGGCCCGGCCCCTCCTTAGCTGGGTGTGACCGCCCTGGGCCCCCGGGGCTCTTCCAGCTTGCGGCCGGAAGACGGAGCGGGGCCTGGGTGCGGGGGCCTCCTCTCCCCGCGCAGCCTGCGGGCCTCGGGGGGTGGGGGCTCGGTGAGATCCGAAGCCTGGCCCGGGGGCTGTGTGCCCCCGGCCAAAACGCCCCCAACCCTTCCCCGTGTGACGGAGAGGGGGCCGCCCGGAGTGCTGCGGTTCCAGGGCCCGGGGGTGAAAGGCAGTGCGGCCCGGGGACCCCTCCGGGCCCGGCTTGGGTCCCCTCGGTCTCCGTGTGACTAAACGCCTGGCGCGGCAGTCTGCTTCCCGGATAGTCCAGGCCAGTCGCCTCCCTGGCTGCATCCCAGTGTGGGGTTTATCTCGCACAGGGAGTGCGCCCCACGCCCACCCCGGCGGGGATGGTAATTCTCAGTACGCTCTGCCCGGTGAAGACCCAGGGAGCTCAGATAAAGGACTTCTCCAAACTCCGAAATGCCATTTAAATGCTGGAGAGAGGAGTGAAGTAGAGTGGGGCCTGGAGGGTCAGGTTCTGATGGGAAAGAGACTGTCAGATGGAGTGGTCTTACAGGCCTTTGGGGTGAGGCTTGGAGACTGGGAAGGGAAATGACCATGCCTCGGGGCTGCGGTAGCCCACAGAGTTGGGCAGGGATGCTTGGCTGTATGTGCTTGTCAGGGGAGGAGGGCTTGAGGATTTCCCAGAGACTGGAAAAGCAGTTGTCTAACCCAAGGTTTTGGAGGCCCTTCTTCAAGGTGATGGTAAGGTTTGGAAGCTTGATCTAGAAGTCTAAGCCAGCCTTGGCCAGGTCTGTAGATGAACATTCCAGGAAAGTTGCCTCTCCTGAGGAATCCTGGCTGGCTTACTGGCATTTTCCAGAACAGGTTTAACAGGGCTTGTTTCTTCTCTTATCCTTTGTCCCATTGGGCTTATTTGGTTACCAGACTTCTGATCTCAGGAATCTTTATTGCTTTACCGTACTCTGGACTTCTTAACTAATACGTCTGGGACGGGAGGAGTGATTCAGACCCTTGAACAGTATAACTGGAATTCCATCTAAGCCACACTGATGGATACCTACACATAATGATACTTGTCTTAGCTACCTTGAAGGGCTATTGTGAGGCTCAGAAGAGGTAGTGTGTGTGTGTGTGTGTGTGTGTGTGTATAAGTGATATATAATTTATAATATATGGAATATCATATATACAATATATGTAAATTATATATAGTATGTGCATATGTACACATTTAATTCTGTTGAATTCAGCGAGTATTTATGAAGTGCCTACTATGTGCCAGGCACATGCTAAAAAGATTCCCTGCCCTCAAGGAGCCTACAACCTGATAGGGGAGACAGCACACCCAGGGACAGGCACACAGAAGAGCTGTAAATGGCAGTGACTCTGGTGCGGAGCAGTCAAATCTAACACCCTCATTTTATAAGGAAGGGCCTTTGTCGAGTGGTGCCCTGGTCAGCTTGGGTCCTCATCTCCAGTCCGGGTCACAGAGTTCACGTTGTCTTTTTAGAAGTGGAGATACAGAGGCCCAGAGAAGTTCAAGAAACTTGACCAAACCCCCACAGCCTCCTAGGGTAGGGGTGGGGCCCTGATTCTTAATCAGTGCTCAGGTTTATCCCACTCATGGGTTTTTGGCTCCATTGCCCTTCTCGGTCAAGGTCGGTCAGCACTCTTATGAGTCCCTTGGGTCCTAGAGTTGGAAGGGATTCTGCCAATTGACCTAGACCTGCCTTCATTGTATAGGTGAGGGAACCCTAGGCTAACAGAGGTCAAAGGACTTGCCCACAGCCATACAGCAAGGTCCAGTGGGTGGCAGGGCACATCGTAAGCATTTATATCGTGCTGACGATGTGCCAAGTGCTTTTATAATTGTTGTCCATTAGGTCCTCATAGTAATTTTACAGTTGAGGAGACTGACAGAGAGAGGAAGATAGGGCTCAGATAGGGCCCAAGGTCACACAACTGTCAGGATCTAAGTCAGAATTTGAACTCAGGTCTTTCAGACTGTGGGTCTAGCAGCTCTGTCCACTGTGGTACCCCCTAGCCAACTCTAATGACAGTGGCCTACTTATAGAAAATCAGGGTGGAGGATCTGAGGCCTCGAGGCTACATGTGGTCCTCTAGGTCCTCAAGTGCAGCCCTTTGACTGAATCCAAACTTTACTGAACAAATTCCCTTCATAAAAGGATTTGTTTTGTAAAACTTGGACTCAATCAAAAGGCCTCACCCAAGAAACTAGAAGGCCATATATGGCCTGGAGGCTGCAGGCTCCCCCACCCCTGGCTACATCATTAGGTCAGTCAGTTCACAAGCACTTAGCAAGTGCTCACTATGTTCCAGGGGCTGAGCTACACTCTGGGGATACAATTAAAGAGAGAAAAAGCCTCTGCCCTCAAGGAGCCCTGCTTCTAATAGAGGAGGCAGATGTGATTACCTAAGTGCATACTCGACGTACACAGACTAAGTGAAGGTAATCAGAAAAGGGATGACATTTGTAGCGGGGGAGACCCAGAAAGGCCTGCAGCAGGTAGGATGCTCAAGCCAAGGAATAGACAAGAGGGGCAGAGTATTCCAGGTATGGGGGATCGCATAGAAATGGGGAAACTGAGGCAGACAGGCTTCATGACTTGCCCAGGGTCACAATTAGAATGGGCACTGTGGTCCCACCTAACTACTTCTAGGCCTGGAGACAGGAGATGAAGCATTATGTTTCAGAAGCTACACATAGGCCAGTCTTATGGGATCCTCTCGGGGAAGGAGGTGTGAAAAGGGGCCAGATGATGACAAGCTTTAGAGGCTAAATAGAAGAATTTCTATTTGAACGTAATAGGGAGCCACTAGAGGCCCATCAAGCAGGGTAGTTACATGGTCAGATCTGTGCTTTAGGAAAATCTTCTTGGCAGCTGAGTAGAGAGGGTGGTTTGGGAGACACCTGAGTCTGGGAGACCTAATGGAGGGTTATTGCTATAAGTAGTTCAGGTGACAAGGGCTGTTGTCCGAGTAGAGAGAAGATCTTTATAAGGTACGTTGTGAAGGCAGAAAGGTCAAGAACTGTTGTGAGGAGTGACTGAGAGGACTGGAATTTCCGACAGTCATAGGGAAGGTCAGAAATGGGGAGTATTTGGGGGGAAAGCTAAGGAATTCTGTTTGAGACACAGTGGGGCATCCAGGTCGAAATGTCCAGTAGCAGGTTCATGATGCAGCACTGGAGTTCTGGAGTCAGACTAGGACTCCATGTAGCTACTCATCTGCATGGGGATAGTCATGAGACCAGTGGGAGCTGGTGATGTCATCAAGAGACTGAGACAGGGAGGGAGACAGACAGATGGAGAGAGATAGACAAAAGGGCCCAGGATGGAGCCCTAGGGAATTTGTTGTAGTGGGTATGTTGTAAATGGAGAGCTGGTCAAAGAGATGAGGAAAGGCTTAATGGCGTAAGAATTGTAAATATATGAGGCAGCCAAAGGAATAGTAGTGAATTGTTAGGGACCAGGCAAGAGGGCGGGGCTCATCATTCAGCCATTCCTACAGTTAATTCACCAGATCTCTATTGAATGTCTCTTGTTTGTGCTAGGAACTTGGAGCAAATACAAAAGAAGTGTGACATGCTCCTTTTGTTCTAGAAAATGATAGTCTCCCCAGATTGAAAAGAAGTGTGAGAGGGGGCACAGTATGGAGAAGAGGAACCTAGGCCTGTTCACACAGGTCCATAATGGGACCCATGTCCAGCCCTTTGGGCTGTAAGGAGGCGGTCAGGTGAAAGGAAGTGGGACCTTGCATAGCAGGGCATGAAGGCCTATGAGAGGAAGTAGTATGCGAAGTGAAGTTATCCTCATGGCCCTTGGCTTTATGTGTAAAATGTTATTTTTTCTTTAGAAAGAACCAACCCTGAAATATATCATTGCAAATAATTTCCTGAGGAAGACCTCTGTTTTCCTGAGTAGCACTAAATAGATATCACTATACTAGGTGACTTTTTTTTCTGTCTAGCAATAGATATTTAATTGAGACTTTACCCCTACCTGCAACAAAGAAATATTAATTACAGGGCAGCAGGATGTGGTCGGTTGGAGTCACAAAGACCAGGGTCTAAATCCTACATCAGACAGTTAAATGCTATATGACTTTGGGCAGATCACTTAACCTCTGTCTGCCTTAGTTGCCTCATCTGTAAAATGGGGGAGGGGTTGACTTAGTGGCTTCTGCTGTCCCTTCCAGCTTTAACCCTATGACTTAAAATCTGTCCTGTGTTCAGAGTACTACATTCTGTGAGTACAAAGTTAAAGTGGTGAGACAAAGTTAAAAGAGGAAAACCTTTGTCCTCAAGGAGCTTACCTTTTATTAGAGGTAGAGGGAAAAGAGGGAGAATGACATGAATGCAAAAAATGGCTCTATATGACCCACCTTAAAATTTGCAAATTTTTGGATCCTCATGAAAGCTGTGGAGCTGATGCTGTAGTTTTTGTTATCCCCATTTTACAGAGGAAGAAACAGAGGCAGAAGGAGTAAGTGACATACTCGGCCATGCAAGCTAGCTTGCTCCTCATATAGGATTTAAATCCGATCTCTCTTGACTTCAAGTCTGTTGAGATAGAACAAAGGAGATCTCCAGAGTGTTCTAGGGAAATCTGAGGAGGGGGAGAGCACCATAGTAAGGAGGGAATTCCCTGTTTACTAAGGCAGTCCATTCCACTTTAGACAGTTCTAATTGTTAGTGTGTTTTACCTGACATCAACACTGAATTTGGATTGACTTCCCTCTAAGATGGCGGCTGCAAGGGAACTTGCGACCTCTGACGATTCAGCTGCGGGAAATGGGCACCGGAGTCACCTGGGCATCCCTGAAGCGGTGTTTGTGGAGGATGTCGATGCCTTTATGAAACAGCCTGGAAATGAGTCTGTGGATATCGTACTCAAGAAATTGGATGAGCAGTATCAGAAGTATAAGTTTATGGAACTTAACCTTGCACAGAAGAAAAGGAGGCTAAAAAATCAGATTCCCGAAATCCGACAGACATTACACATTTTAAAATACATGCAGAAGAAAAAAGAATCCCCAAAGCCCCTGGAGACCAGATTCCTGCTGGCCGACAACCTTTACTGCAAAGCTTCCGTGCCTCCTACGGACAAAGTGTGTCTGTGGTTGGGTGCCAATGTGATGCTCGAGTATGACATTGACGAAGCCCAGGTGCTGCTGGAGAAGAACCACTCGATGGCTGCTGGTAACCTGGAGTCCCTGGAGGAAGATCTAGACTTTCTGCGTGATCAGTTCACCACCACAGAAGTCAACATGGCCCGAGTGTACAACTGGGATGTCAAGAGAAGGAACAGGGATGAGCCCCCCAAAGCCATAGTGGCATAGTGTGCCCACACATTGCCCTGGGGTTCAGGTTTCCCACCAGGCGTGGCCTTTGGAGATCTGAATTTGACTTGGGAGTAATTGCCCTTTACACAAAAGGACATTAAAATTGAAGGCAATGATGAGTACACATTATTTATAAAGATAAAATTTAGTTTCATTTACATGTCATGAAATTTGATTATAATTGATCAACCAAGGACATGCAGGATTTGGACTCAATTATCTCCACACCTCCAGCTCTGACATTCCATATCTTTGACCAAACTAAAACTGAAATTTGCCTCCAGCAAAGCTGCATAGGTGAAACTGGCCCCTGGACACTCAGGAGGATCTTATTCTTCTGTATTATTGTTTACCTTTGACTTTTAGAGAGAAAGGAAAATGTACAGTTCCTATTTTACAAATCTGTTGTTCTTTGTTAAACTAGTCTATTGTAAGTTTGGTTCACAAGTTGATTTTTTTCTCTCATATAAATTTGGTTAAGTACTGGTCAATCTCCTGAATGTTTTGCTCTTTTTTGTGAAGTGATTTATCTTCCTTTATAACTAAGAAGTGGAATATATTTGAACGGCAACAAGGCCTGTTGAGGCTGTATATTCTTTGCCCATCTTCTTTCCAGAGTTTTTTGTTCATTAAAAAGAAAACTGAATGACTGTTGCTTCTATGTAGTAATTAAGTAATACACTGAACATCTTTTGGCTTGAATAGCCTAACCATTCACTCAAGCATCTTAAGAGGGGAAACTAATTTCTATGTTAATTTCTTTAAAAAGGAGGATGCATAGAAGCTGTCCTGAATTAAAAGATGAAACTTTACATAAAGTTATAAAACAGCTGTAGTGAAACAAATAGTCTGTGCCTCTGCTGCTGAGTGATGCAGTCTGCTAGAAATAGAAATGTATTCTGCTTTCAAGTAGTAAATTGTGCATCTGTAAAGGTTGTGTGCTTTTGTTTCATAATATTAAAACAGTGAAATTAAACATTTGGCAAAACGCTTCTTAAAATGTCCCCCCAAACCTCAACCCCACTGAATTGGACTCTCTGTAACTTCTAGGAATTGTTAATAGTTCTGCCCTCTGGGCCAAGGAGAAGGAAATGGTCTTATCCTTCTCCCACAAATACCTGAAGACAGTGTCACTTTCCCCCAAATCTTTTCATCTCCAGCTTAGACATTCCTGGTTCCTTCAGCCGATGCTCTTTTGGCCTGATCTTGAGCCCCTTTGCCCCACAGTGGCCCTTGTCTACCATGTTCTCAGGTCAACATCCTTCCCAAAATGGGGTCACCAGCACTGAGCTCTAGATTTGGGCTGATGAGGGCCAAGGCCAGTGGGCCTGTTAACTCTGTCATCTAGGACAGGGCTTCATTTGAGCAACATCCTGGAATCTTCTTCAGTTCTCTGTCCTAGGAAAAACAGAGACACCTCCCCAGACTGGGATGGTAAATGTTTAACAACTGTCTGGGGGTGGGGTGGTATGGAGGGAACCTTGTAGGGTACACTTTTAAGTTTAATCTTCATTAAAATTTTCTCCATCACTTCCTTAAGTTCAGAGAGGCAACAGAATACTCAGCCAAGCCCAGATTTGTGCTATTTGCTCATTTCCATACTGAGAGCAGCCCGAGGAAGAGGGGCAAAGGCAAGTAAACATTGTCAGATCTTTATTAAGCACCTACCATGCGACAGGCCCTGTGCTACCCCTGGGGAGAAGTGAGCAAAGAATGAAATCACCCTTGCTTTTGAGGAGCTTATGCTCTAATTAGGGAGATAACAAGGCCATACAAGAGTTCTATAAAGTCTAAGTCAAGTCAGTGAAAACAGGGTTATTAAATAAAGGTAGTTTGGGAGGAAGGCATTTACAGTTGGGAGGATCAGGAAAGATTTCATGCAGAACACAGTGCCTGGACTTAGGCTTAAGGGAGGTACTCTCCGAGGCAGAGATCAGGAGGGTGGGTAAGCAGGTGAAGGGAAGAGGGCAGGAAAACTTCCAAGAATCAGTGCATTGAGATCTGGGGAATGGTGAGATTTGTGAGCCCAAGAAATGTCATCATGGGGCATGTGGATGGGTCTTAGGCAAGGTGTGGAGATGAGTGATGGAGGGTCATGGTTGAGGAACAAGGAGAAGTCCTGGATAAGTCTGACCTTAAGAGTATAGCATGGGCAGGAGCATCCATTAGGACTGGATGTGGGGCCCAGCAGTCTAGGAAGGGAAGCAGAAGAGTTAATATGCTGAGTATGGGCATCAAGTAGCCAGTCCTGCTGTTAAAGGAAAATAGCTGGGGAGCCCTGGGAGGCTGAGAGATCCAGCTGTGGCAGAGGTGCAGGGAAAATGTGATAAGGACTTGAGCCTACAGTGGGAGCTAGTGGGAAGGCAGGGATTGCCGATGGAAAGGGAGTAAGGAGTCCCAAAATAATGCTGGAAGCTGGAAAGGAAACTGGAAGCAGCGTGGTGCCTTTGACAGAAATAGGGGAGGTTAGAAGGAATGGGGCAGGTGTTGAGAGAAAGCCCCAATTCTCATGGGCCATGGGAGTCTCCAGGACATTCCATGTGGAACTAAAGTTCAGGGGAGAAACCTCACCACCAAAAGGCAAGAGAAACGTTTGCCTTCGTGGGGCTTTGGGCAGAAAGATCCAGTTTCAAGAATCCTTTTCATAGAACTAAGTAGAAGAAAGAAGACCCTGATGTCTGGAGATAAAGGTGAGGAAAGTAGCAAGGTCTGTGAGTCCAGAGATGACTGAGAGCCGCAGGAAGACATGAGAGGGGAGAAGATTGTCCAAGCTTTGCCGGGTGCATTGAGGAACAGATCTTCATCCCAGGAGGACAGAGCTCGGAAAGTACTTGAGAAGGGCAAGGACTTAGACTAGAGTCACCCCCAGTTTTGAGTAAGAGGTTTCACACCTTGGAAATGAGCAAACGCTACAAATATGGCTTGAGTTAATGGTTGTGTTGATAATCTAGACTCAAGGAAGTCTAATGTTAATAATGTTAATATTGCAGATTAAATGTAAAAGTTGATCCTGGGTATTTTTCCCCAGAGAGCCAGTTGTTAGCTGTTTCCCAGCACCACAGCCCAGGAAAAGTGCCCTCTGCCTATGATGGAGGGAGGCACAGGGTGGTGAGTGGGGGGAGGGGGAAGGGAGCCTAGCTTAACTACTATTGGCTGAATTCTGTTGACAGACATATCCAAGAATCATCCAGCATAGATGCTCTGCCCCTGGCCTCCAGGAGGGCTCTGATCACTGCTCCATCTCAGTTATTAGTCACCATTACTTCCTCTGGGGGTAGGCCCTGAAGACTCCTTGTTGGGATCTTGACAAGGCAGCTAGCATGGATTAAGTGCCTACTGTGTACCAGGAGCTGTGCTGAGCACGAAAAAAAGAAAAACAGTCCCTGGGCTCAAGGATTTCACAGTGTAACAGGGGAGACGTGCCCAAACAAGATACAGATGGCATAAATTGGAAATGTTTCAGAGGGAGGGCCCCAAGGTTAAGCAAGATTGGGAAAGGCTTTGTGCCAAAGATGGGATTTTAGCTAAATGAGAAAGGAGACCAGTGAACCCCAGAGGGAACAGCCAGCAAAAATGCCCAGCCTGAGGTGGCACATCTTAATGTGAGCAACAAGAATTAGTCACATAGCTGTCCTAGACTTAGAGTCCTGTCCTCCACTCCCCCTCCCCTAGCCTAGCCCCCCAGGTCACCCGAGGCACATTTTATTTTTTCTATATAGTTTATCATTCCTGCTAGTAACTTGTTTAGTGCTTTATGGTACTTTATGCATTATAGAGAATGTTTTGGAATATATTCTTTGGTAACCTCCAAAACAACTAGGGATTTGGGATGGCCCAGGGACACCCGGCCCCACACCCAGCCGCAGTGGTCAGAGGTCATATGCTGTTTATCTTTGGAGTTTGGGTTGAGGATTTGGAGGACTACTGTTCTTCCTAAGGAGGTGGGGGCAGGTGCTAACAGGTCACCCACTATTGAGAGAGGAGAGGGACTCTGCCAACTTGGAGCCTCCACAGCAAATCTGCAGAATGCACCAGCCTCAGGAATTTTTGACTGTCAGGCAGGAGCTCAGGAAGCTGGAAGTCACATGATCCATTTATTCATTTACAGGGGGGACACTGAGGCTCAGGTGGTGAAGGAACTGGTCCAGGAGCACTCAGCTCGTTAGAGGCAGAACTATGTCCTGTCCAGGGCCTCCCATTTGATGCTGGGCAACCACACCACCTTCTTTGACCTCAGGATCTTAGACCCCCTGGGACCACTTTTCTTAGCTCTCCTTTCCAAGTGGGGAATGTCAATCACAAGCATTTAGTAAGCACTAGTACATTCCTAGGCAGTTAGGGGTGCCACAGTACACAGCACCAGGCCTGGAGTCAGGATGACCCTTCCTGAGTTCAAATCCAGTCTAAGACACTAGCTGTGTGACCTTGGGCAAGTCATTTAACCTGTTTGTCTCAGTTTCCTCATCTGCAAAATGAACTGGATAAGCAAGAGGCAAACTGCTCCAGTATCTTTGCCAAGGAAATCCCAAATGGGGTCATGAAGAGTCAGACACAGCTGAAAGGACTGACCAATCACTACCTTCCTGGGTCACCTAGAAGATGAAGATGTGGACATTCCCATTCTGTGTCTCAGTCCACAAGTATTCATTGAACACTTAACTCTGACCCTAAACTGCTAATCTCTGGAGTTACAAAGGAGAGTGAAAGCCAGATCTCTGCCCTCAGGGAGCTTCCAGCTATTGGGGGTGACCACGTGTAAATAACTAGGTTAGTTGATTACAGATCCCCCCAAAAGTTGAGGGTATGGGAGAGGCCAAGGCCTTAGTAGCTGCAGGCATGAGCAGACCTTTTGGAGGAGGTGAGATTTGAGATGAATCTTGAGCTAAATCCTGGGAGCTAAGAGATGGTGGGGAGTGGGGAAGGAGTTCCAGGTTTGAGAAACAGAGAGGGAGTGGGGACTTCATGGACTGGAAAGGCAGGAAGGTGCCAGGTTCTGAGAGCTTTGCATGCCAGACAGGGGCGTTTACATTTTATCTTGGAAGTCACAGGGAGCAGCTCAGACCTAGGCTTTATGGAAAGAGGGATGGGGTGGGGTACAAGGAGACCAAGAAGAAAGCTGGGGAAATAGTGTAGGTTTGTGGGAAAAAGGGCAGCTCTGGAGGAGGGGTGCCAGGGGAGAAATGGCAGCTTCTGTAAATGAGTTGGCTTGGGGGGGGGTTGAGTTTGAGTAACCGAAGTTGGCACTTCTTGGGTGACTGGGAGGTTGGTGCTGCTTTTGACCAGGATAAGAACGTTTGGGGAGAATCTTGAGTTCTGTTTTGAGCATGTTGAGTTTGGAAAATCCTTGGAGAAATCCAAAAGGGAGCTGATGATGTGAGATGGGAGTTCTGGGTAGAGGCTAGTGTTGAATTATTAGATCTAAAGTCTTCTGAATAGATAGTTGAACCTATGAACCTATGAAACTGATGAGATCACCAAGCATATTCTAGCCGGAGAGTAGGGTGTGCAGAGTATTCAAGGACAGGCCCCTCTGGTGGGAGGGGGTTGCTCCATCCATCTGTCATCCAACTCTCACTTATGGCTCCACGGAGCTGTGCCATGCCCAGCAAACAAACCCCTTGTAAAACTGTCTTAGCAGACTGGCTAAATCAGGTGGGGGGGGGGTCACTTACTGAAGGGCCTCAAGCCCATTGGTGAGTTAGGCAGTGTCTACCCCAAGCATCTGACACAACTGAACAGCAACAGTGAGTAGCAAGGAATCTCAATCATGGGCATAGATTTCTCTGGGCCACTGCGCTGGAAGCTCCTGCCAAGTTTGTATGGACCAACCAAACTTCATTCTGGCCCTTTAGCCATTGCTAAATCCATTTACCACAGCAGTACGAGTTACTTTGTCAAATGTTTGTTAAAATTGAAGCAAACTATAACACTCCCTTAATCCACCAATTTAGTGACTTGCTGAAAAATAGAAATAAGCTTAGTTCAGCATCACCTGTTCTGGATGGAGCCATGCTGGATTTGGGGTGGTTTCCATTTCCTTTGCTTGATGCTCATTAGCCATCTTTCTAGTGATGTATTCCATCACTTTTCCAGAAATTGAAGTCAAGCTCATTGACTGTTAGTTTGAAGACCTTTTCCTCCCTTCCCCTCCCCTTGGGGCCCTTTTGTAGGCATGACTGTGGATCAGGCTAGAAAAAGAGATCTGACTAGAGATGCTAATTAAACCCTTGGCAATTGATGAGTATAGAGAAGAGAAAAGATCCAAGGAGAGAGATCCAAGTGATAGGGGCTGCTAGAAGAGACTGAGAAAGAGTTGGGAAGGACAATTCCAAGAGAGCATTCAGCAATTGAGGGGAGTCAACTGGGTTAGATGTGACTGAGAGGTCAAGAGGCAGAGGACAGAGAGAAAGTTAGCAGATTGGCCACATGAGACGGCACTGATAACATTGAAGTTTAAATGAGATTGAAGCAAGGCTACAAAGGGCCACTGTATTTGTGTGTTCTGTATCAACATATTTCAACCTTTTTTTTTTCCTTTTTTTTTTTTTTTAGCAAATTGATATAGGATGAAAGTGACCTTATCTGCACTTGACACTTCTGAGGCTTTTTTCAAGCCTTTAGTAGTCTTAGAACTTGCCAGAGATGTCAAAGAAGAGACCAGGACGTGGTTGGAGAAAAAAATTAATGATAAGAAGAAAAATGGAGGTGAGTAAACTTAGGTTTTACTAAGTTTTTGGTTCAATCTGAATAGCTAAAAGTATTTTCAGAAATGTTTTGCCTTTTCCCCCAGTTTCTATTAATGACCATTTTAAACTCTACTTATAATATGTGCAGTACTTAAAATGGACTTGAAACAACCCATAACTTTTATCTCACAATGGCTACCAAGAAGTGTAAATGTGGAAGGAGCAGTTCTTGGTTTAGGTGGCAAGAAGACACATGGGGAAAAATGAAATATGAGGGGGTGTCCTTCGATCAGATGAATGGTTTTTTCTTAGATCTTTATCTTTAATATACTTTTTTTTTGCACATCATCGTGACTGTCTCAGTTTGCCAAAATGATGCCCAATATGGTATCAAAGTTTTTGTAATTTAATGTTGGCAGTATTTTTCTTCATGTTTATGAATTAAACTATTTTTTAATAAATTTACTTATTGACTTTCAGAATGGTGACAATGAAATCATCAGGTAGAGACAGTAACAGGAGACTTGTTACAAGGCAGGATGTGATGAATTGTAAGTTTATTCAGCCAATGGTGGGTAGAAGAATTTAGAGGAAGGAAAAGTCTCTTAGGTTGGAGTTGTTAAGGAGAGAGAGTGCATTAAGGAAGTGAGATTTGAACTGTACCTTGAAGGATGCTGAGGAAATAAATAGACTTTTGTTAGTTTTCTGGCTCTTTGGGCATTGCTCCAGATTGTCCTCCAGAATGGTTGGAGCAGTTCACAACTCTGCTAGCAGTGCGTTAGTGTTCCAGGTTTTAAGCATCACCTTCAGACAGTAAGCATTTGTTAAGTGCCTGCAATGTCCCAGGTACTGTACTGTGCTCTGGGCATATAGTCCCTACCCTCAGGCAGATAACATTTGGGCCCCCTTTTTCCTACCTTTCCAGTTTTGCCTTTTACTTCCTCCCAGTGATGCTGCCTTCTTTGCTGCTCCTGGCACATATCATCTCCCATTTCCCACTGTCTGTCCTCCTTGCTTGGAATGTTCTCCTTTGTCTCCTCCACTTCTTGGCTAGGCTGATTTCCTTTAAGTCTTATAAATGCCAGGACCTTCCCTCAAAGATTGCTTCCATGTATCATGGCCTCCACGTATTGTGGCCATATCATATAGGTACCTGGTGGTTTCCCATGTGGCTTCCTTCATTAGACTGAGCCCCCTGGGTGCAGGGACCATGGTTTTGCCTTTCTTAGTTCCCTAGCCCTAGTAGGATGCCTAGCTCACAGGAAGCACCTGCCATGTTTGTTTACTGATAGGCCTCTGATGTGAGGGCAAGCATGCTAGGGGAATACAGTGAGATGAGCAAATGCACAGTAAACTCAGTGTAGAAATGTAAACCCCGAACTCTAAAAGAGCCCCATGAATATGCTGAACCCATAACAGAATATCTGCCTTTTCAGATGAGTTTTCCAGCCAATCATGGCTAGCACCGAACACTCAAGTCAGAGTTTATTTATAACAACAATACTGAGTTAACCATGTGAATCATAATAAAATCTTTGCCTTGTCTAAAACTACTAAACTTGATCACAACCAAGGAATAAAAGTATTCTCCAAACTGATCCTGAGCTTACCTGATAGTTCATGTGGTTGAAGGCTCTGCTCAGAGAGTGATCACAGCAGATTAAAAACTGATTTGGCCATCTCTTGCCCCCAAACTTTATTCCAAATATTATTATAATTTCAATGTTTATATGAAAGTTTTTTGCATAAACTGAAGTAGGCCTAATTATTATATGTAAGTGAAAGGTCCCAGAGAAATTGGTGGGTAAGTGATAGATGACTGGTTGTCTCTTTATTAACCTCCTGGCAGTGACATGCAGCCTGTTGTGATGAGGGGACTGGTTTTAGATAGGCAAGGCAGGTCTTTGAGGGCTCCCGGCTTCTTTCCGAGATTCTGATTTACAGATCAGTTGACCATCTGCCTTGGTAAAGGGATTTTCCACGCTGGGAGTTTCCTATACCTGTGAAATCACAGGGTGTCTGGATCAAAAAGCAAATGAGGTAAAAAAAAAGCCTTTTGTATTACCAAAAGTCAGAAAATAAATCATTTCCCCCATAAGTATTGCAGCTGTCATTATTTTTGCTGGTGATCAAAATCTGATGGTCCTTCTGTAAATCTCTTGAGGTTGGGGAAATGAAACCAATGATAGCCTGGTGCACTCACCTCTCCCAGCTTTGGGGAGACAAAGATGTAGGTTGTAGGCATCTGTGTGCTTGAAGTAAGTATTCGACTTAGGAAAAATGTTGCACCCCAGCAAGTCTTTGAAGTGCCTTCTGAGCCATTTGTCTACTTGTTTTCTTAGGTTAAAATATTTTATTACATAAAAAAGATTTTTGCTAAGAATCTTATCTTTCATATAGGTTCATAAACTGTTTTTCCCACTGAAAAAAGCCTGTTTATTTGAAAAACTGTCATTTCTATTAGGAAGAGGCAAGAGAAGGTCCAAATATGTGGCTTGGTGGAGACTTGTTGGAGGAGATGGAGATCCCATGCTCTGAGATGTGGGGCTTCAGGCCCAGCCCCTCCATTTGCCAGCTCTGAGAGCTTGGGGCAAGTCACTGCATCCTGATGAACCTTGGCAGTTTCCTTGTTTGCAAATAAGTACTTAATGATGTTTGGAATAGACTCTCATTTCATTTGGGGGTCTCTCGTATGTAATGGCTCTGTGAATCATAAGCCACAATACTCCTGGCCTACATGTATAGAGTGCTAGTGAACCTAGATGACCTTGTTTGAGGCTCACCCCAGCCCTGCCCTAGGTACAACTCACTCACCCAGAGTGGGTTAGGAATGGGAGATGGAGCCAGGTCTCCCCTGATTCCCTCTACCCCTCTCTCTTTTGGACTGCTTACTTCCCCACAATTCTTTGTTTGTAGGTCAGGAAGCAAGCTACAGAGTTAAAAATAGCTTCTGTTTGTGTTGCATTTCTCCTGCCTTGACTTGTCATCACCTCTGTGGGCTAGGGGCTGTTACCCCCATTTACAGATGGTAAAACTGAGACTAAGAAAGGTTTGTTCTTTGCCTACTCTGTAGCTCCTGAGCCCAGCACCTTCCTTGGTTATTGATTAACTGGTTAAATGACTTGCCCAGGTGTCCAAGATGGGGATTGGGGCAGGTGTTCTTGATTCTAATTCCTGTGTTTGATCTCCCCTATAAAATGAGTGCTGATATTGCTAGAGCCAGGTTGGTCTGCTTTTTTTTAAAATTTCTATTCATTTACCTTTCCTCTGATTTATTTTATCTAGAGACTTATTTAAAGGCCTGATGCACGTGGGGGAGAAAAAGTAAACATTTCTTGTATTTTTTAAAAAATTAATTTTTTAAGCATGGCTTTTTACCTACATTTGACCTCTCTCTTCATCCCCTTTTATTTATAGGTGCCCAGTTGCTAATTAGACCCTTGATAGAAAAGTGTGAAGAGCAAATGTTGGAAAGTCAGAATTTGTATCTTGTTGGTGCCTCCACGATCAGGCTGTTGCTCGGAGCAGAGTCAGTGGGCTTAGTGAAAGAATGCAATGACAGCACCATGAGAGCGTTCACGTATGAGACCAGGCAGAACTTCAAGGGCTTCAGCGGTGAGTACCCATGTTCTGGGTGGAAAGCTGTTTCGGGGAACAGACTGAAGTAACGTGGGAAGCTTGACGGATAGGTGCAGCATGTGAGGAGGAGGGCTGTACTTTCAGGGTATGAAAAGTACTACCATCTGGGCCATCCCAGGATCGTAAATCTAGACTCCAGTGGGATCTCAGAAGGTGCCTCTTTTTGCTGATGAAGTGGGCCCCGGGTCACCCGAGGAGTAATCATTTCAAGTGGGATTTGAGCCCAGGTCCATGGACTCTGAGGTGGGGCTCTGGTCATTGGACCACATCGCTTGGCAATGACTTAATTTTTCCTGTGATATTCTACTTGCTGATATCATGGGGGTCTGGGAACCCCGAAATGGAACAGTATCACTGAATTTTTATTTTGAACTTTGTAGCTTTCATTTATTTATTTATTTATTTTTAAATGTTCTACAATCACTTCCTTAAAATTAAGATTTTATCCCCCCCACACCTTCCCCCTACTACCCCTCTCCCTCCCCATGACAGCATACAATTCTGTATAGGTTCTACATATACTTTCCTATTGAGCACATTTTCACTATAGTCATGCTATATAGTCTCATTAAAATAAATGGAAGAAATATAACAAATCAAAACATAATACACTAAAACCCCCCCCCACACACTAACATGATCTGCTACATTCTGTGAATGACTTCCATATTTCTTTCTCTGAGT
>CM053770.1:17533924-17692396 GCA_028658325.1 Potorous gilbertii
TTAAATGGGAGTTCTCCTTCTATCTCTTGCTGTTGGACTTCGTTACTAATATATACGAATGCAGAGGATTTGCATGGATTTATTTTGTAATCTGCAACTTTGGCAAAGTTGTTCATTATTTCAAGTAGTTTTTTACTTGAATCTCTAGGATTCTTTAAGTTCATCATGGTATCATCTCAAAAGAGTGATAATTTAGTTTCTTCTTTGCCTATTCTTATTCCTTCAATTTCTTTATCTTGTCTAATTCCTACAGCTAGCATGGTATAACATAAACCCACATAAATTACCAGCATTTCTAAATATCACCAATAAAAGAAGAAGGAAATGTTTCAAGAATGTTCCCAATTTTTGAAGGGGGAGAAGATATTGGAGGGACCCTTAGCGTAGTCAGCTGGACAAGGAAAAGGAGGGTTAGGAGAGTGGATAAAGTAGAGATTCTTTAAAAGGTTGTGGAATAGGGAGGTAGTGATTAGAAGTAAACTAGAGGAGAAAGGGGGTAAAAAGAAAGTCTCAGGAGAGGGAAGAGAAATAGGATGGAGGGAAATACACACATAGCAGTTATAACTTTGAATATGAATGGGATGAATTCACCCATGAAACAGAAACAGCAGAATGAATTAAAAATCAGAATCCAAAAATATTCTGTTTATAAGAAACATATTTTAAAAATGAGACATACACAGAGAGTTAAAATAAAGGGCTAGAGTACAATGTGTTATGCCACAACCAATACAAAAAAAAAAGCATGGGTAGCAATACAACAAAGTCAAAGTAAAAATAGACTTAATTAAAAGAGATAGAGAAGGAAGCTACATTATTATAAAAGTACCATAGATAATGAAGCAATATCAGTACTGAACATATGTGTACCAAAACCATAGTACCTAATTCTTAAAAGAAAAGTTAAAGGAGTTACAGGTGGAAAGAGAGAGTAGTACAATTATTGTGGGGTATTTAATGTTACCCTCTCAGAAGTAGACAAATCTAACCAACAAATAAGAAAGAAGTCAAGAAAGTAAATAGAATTTTAAATAAGCTAGATATAATAGATATCTGGAGAGAATTGAATGGAAATAGAAAAGAATACACCTTTTACCAGCAATACATGGTACATTTACCAAGATTGATCCTATATTGGAGAACAACAATTTTATAATCAAAATCAGAAAAGCACAAAGTTAAGTGCTTCCTTTACAGTCCCCAATGCAGTGAAAATTATATTTTATAAGGGATCACTGAAACATAGAAAGAAATTAATTGAAAACTAAAAAGCCTTTCTTAAAGAATATATGGTTTAATGAGGAAATAGCAGAAATGATTAGCAATTTCATTAAAGAAAATGGACATAATGAAACACTTCAAAAACTTATGGAATACAGCAAAAGTAGTAATCAGAGAAAATATGCATCTCTAAATGTTTATATCAATAAAACAGATAAAGAGCAGAACAACGAACTGGGCATGCAATTTTTTAAAAATAGGAAAAGAACAAATTAAAAATCCCCAATTAAACACCAAATTGGAAATCCTAAAAATTAAAGGTGAGATTTAAAAAATTGAATATAAGGAAACCATTGAATTAATAAATAAAATATAATTTCATATAAAAGAACAATTAAAAATAGATAAAACACTGGTTAACATGATTTTAAAAAGAGTGAAGAACACCAGATCACTAGTGTAAAAATGTAAACTACCTAGATTAACAGAAGAGGAAATACAATATCTGAAAATATCTGTTTTAGAAAAACCTAGTGAATAGGCCATAAATGAATTGTCTAAGAAAAAAGTATCAGGACCAGAAAGATTTAGAAGTGAATTCTATCAAACACTTTAAGATCAATGACTTCCAATGCCAAATAAATTATTTGGACAATGAAGGAGTCCTGCCAAATGTTTTATAAAACAAATATGATGCTGATGACTAAACCAGGAATAGCCAAAACAGAAAAATTATAGACCAATTTCATTAATCAATATGAATGCAAAAATCCTAAATAAAATACTATCTAGAAGATAACAACAATATGTCACAAAGAATACACATGGTCAGCAAGTGGATTTATACCAGGAATGCAAGCATGGTTTTTATAAGGAACATAACTGCTTATGCCAATAACAAAGTAGCAAAAATTATATGATTTATCAATAGATTCAGAAAAGCTTTTTGACAACATACAACACTCATTTCTCATGAAAATATTTCAAGGTATGGAATTTTCAAACTCAGAAGACATTGAAATTTAAATAAATGTGAAATGGTCACAAACTCAAAACAAACTCCTTGATCTGAGAGCTCTGGAACTTGGCTACAATATTCCTAGGAGTTTTCCTTTGGGGATCTCTTTCAAGAAGTGATCGATGAATTCTTTAAATACCTGTTTTACACCCTGATTCTAGAATATATCAGAGCAGTTTTCCTTGAAAATTTCTTGAAAGATGGTATCTTGGCTCTTTTTTTGATCATGGCTGTGAGGTAGTCCAATAATTTTTAAATTGTCTCTTCTAGATTTATTTTGCAGGTCAGTTGTTTTTCCAATGAGATAGGTCACATTGCAAGCAACCAGAAACAATTTGAGTATTGTAGAAACATAATCAAGATAACACAAGATCTAGCAACTTCTACATTAAGGAATCAGAGGGCTTGGAATATGATATTCCAGAGATCAAAGGAGCTAGGATTAAAACCAAGAATCACCTACCCACCAAAACTGAATATAATATTTCAGGGGGGAAAGCGGTCATTCAATGAAATAAAGGGCTTTCAAGTATTCTTGATGAAAAGATCAGAGCTGACCAGAAAATTTGAATTTCAAACAAGAATTAAGAGAAGCATGAATAGATAAACAGGAAAGAGAAATCATAAGGGACTTACTAAAGTTGAACTGTTTACATTCTTACATGGAGAAATAATATTTATAACTCGAGACTTTTCTCAGTATTAGGGTAGTTGGAGGGATGATATACATAAAAATAGAGGGTGCAGGGTGAGCTGAATATGAAGGGATGATATCTAAAAAAGTAAAATTAAAGGGTGAGAGAGAAATATATTGGGGGAAGAAGGAAGGGAGAAATAGAATGGGGTAAATTAACTCTCACATTAAAATGGCAACAAATGCTTTTTCAGTGGAGGAGAAGAGCAGGGACTGAGAGGGAAAGTATACCTTACTCTCATTGTATTTGGCTTAAGGAGGGAATAACATGTACACTCAATTTAGTAGGGGAGAAGGGAGTAAGTAGGGGTTATGGAGGATGATATTAGGGAGGGCAAATGGGAGAGGGTAATTAGAAGTAAACACTTTCGAGGAGGGATAGGGTCAAAAGAAATAATATAATAAATGAGGGGCAGGATAGGATGGGGGAAAATTTAGTTAGTGTTTCACAATATGACCATTATGGAAGTGTTTTGCATAACTACACATGTATAACCTATACTGAATTGCGGGCCTTCTCAATGGGGATGGGTGGGGAGGGAGGGAGAGAAGTTGGAACTCAAAGTTTAAAAAATGTTAATTGTTTTTACAAACAACTGGGAAATAGGACACACAGGCAATGGGTTAGAGAAATCTATCTTGCCCTACAATTGAATAGAAAGAAAGGGGAGGGAAAGGTATGAGAGAAGGGAGGGCAGATTGGAGGAAGAGGTAATTGGAATGCATCATCTCTTGAAGTGGGTGGAGGGGAGAAATGGGGAGAAAATTTGGAACTCAAAATCTTGTAGAAGTGAATGTTGAAAACTGAAAATAAAATTTTTTTAAAAAACAAATCATTTAAACCCCTTTAAAAAACAACCAGTTCTCAAGAGCATCTATAACACAGCGAATTCCATGCAGACCCTCCATCACCCACCCCATTCTTATCCCACAGGTTCTACCCCCATTAGCATCTGGTACACTCTTCCTTCTCCTGAGGAGAGAGGACAGGACCTCCCTATCAAGGGCTCAGTTGACCAGTTCCTTCTGTCCATTCCCAGGCCCCCAGGAGCCAATACGTTTGGATCATAGTAGGTTCGATGTAGAGAACACCTGAGAGGTCATCTAGTCCAATTCCTTCATTTTAGAGGAGGGAAATGACTCCCAGAGAAAGGAAGAGATCAACTCAAAAAGTCAAGTCAGAAGCAGGATTTGAATCCAGGTCCCCTAACTCGAAAGTGAGTGCTCTTTCCATTGTTCCATGCTGACTCCTTCCTTTGATCATTCTCTATTGCTTCAGATTCCCCTAGAGTCAAAGACTCCCACTACGAAAATCAGAAATTTTGCCCTTTCCCACGGTCCCCTTTGTAGAAGACAGTAAGGTTTTCTAGAACTTGGATTTGGAGTTCCTGGACGTGGGCTTAAATTTCAACTCTCTGCCACATTAGGAGAAAGAGAAAGGACTGGTGTGGGAGAAGGGAATGGTGTGGGAGTAGGAGGGATGATAGGAAAGAAGGGGAAAGGGGGAGGAAGGGAACAGAGGAGGAGTGGGTCAGGTTGGAGGAGAGACGTTGTCGGGTATGCTGGACTCTTCTAAAGAGCCAAGGGCAGGTCGATCTCCTCCAGGACTTAACAGCAGCAGTATTTGTGTGTGAGAGCCTCGCTCGATCCACAGAGTAATCTCGGGAGTAACAACAGAAGCAGTTTCAGCCTCGACCTCCCAGCACCTTCTCCCTCTAGGCACCTCTCGGGTGGGTGAGCAGCAGCTGGGACAGAGTGGACAGCTCCTGGGTAGCGGGAACAGGAACGAGAGCAGACGATCCTGAAGCAGCTGCCCTCTGAAGCTTTGAGGGGTTAGATGGGGGAGCTGTCCCAGCTGAATCTGGTGTGGGAGGCGCTGTGCAAAAGCCCACAGTTCCAGGTGATCACCATGAGCGCACTCAGACTCCTCAAGATGTATGCTGTCGTCCTCTTCGTCTCTGGCTTGGTCTTTGTCTTCAGCGGACTGGTCATTAACTTCCTCCAGCTGTGCTCCCTCGCCCTCTGGCTTCTCAACCAGGAGTTTTACCGAAAGGTTAACTGTCGCCTTGGATATTGCGTCTGGAGCCAGTTCGTGATGCTCCTGGAGTGGTGGTCGGGCTCGGAATGTACCCTATTCACGGATCAGGACTCAACGGAAAAAATAGGGAAAGAGCCAGTCATTGCCATCTTTAATCACACCTTGATATTGACTTGTTCACTTTCTGGACCTTATGTGAACGCTATGGGATGTTGGGGAGCTTCAGATTCCTGATGAAAAAGGAGCTGTTATACGTCCCTGTGATAGGCTGGGCGGCGTACTTTCAGGAGAGCATATTCTGCAAAAGAAAATAGGAGGACAAGCAGGACCTCGTTGAAGGCTTGACTCGACTGGCTGATTACCCAGAATGTTTGTGCTTTATCCTCTATTGCGAAGGGACTCGCTTTACCCCGAAAAAGCACCGCATCAGTATGGAGGCGGCCGAATCCAAGGGACTCCCCAAGCTCAAATACCACCCGCTGCCGAGAACCAAAGGCTTTGTTGTCCAGTGTCTCCGGGGAAAAGCCTCTGCTGTTTATGATGTCACGCTAAATTTCCGAAGACGCCAGAATCCATCTTTTACTAGGGCTTATTCGGAAGGAGAAATATGAAGCAGATATATGCTTTAGAAAAAACTTCCTTTAGAAGGCATGCCCCTGAATGACAATGAAATAGCCCAGTGGCTGCACAAACTTTTATCAGAAGGATGATTTACAGGAATTTATAGTCTTTTCCAGGGGAGTAGATTAAAGCCACAAGAAGACCATGGGATCTCCTGACTGTCTTCTTTTGGGCAATTATTACACTATTTTCTCTCTTCAAATTGGCATTTGGTGTTTTCGGGGGTGGGGGGCGGAGCTTTTTTTGAAATTCAGAGACTGGTAGGAGTAACTGAAATAGAGAAAGGTTCTACCTATGGAAACCAAGAAATCCGGAAGGAATACTTAGTTGTTGCAGATTGAACACATGCAACCTGATGGGAGCGTCAAATTAGCCTAATTAAAAACAAATCATCAGAAAAAAGAAATCTAGTTCTATTTCTTACTGTGTCCCCTCAAGCTAGTCACTTTACTTCTCTGAGGCTCAATTTCCCCATCTGTAAAATGAGGAAGGAGGGGTTGGAGTAGATGACTTCTGAAGTCCCTTCCAGCACTTGAATTATGAATCTAATTCAACTGCATTTCACAAGCATTTTAATGTATCTAATACTGGCAAGGCACAATAATACACAGACTAAACCAAAAAACAATTTTTACCTTTAAAGGATATCATAGAGGTATTTGCAAAAGCAAAGCTAACGGAAGTATAAAGAAGAGAGATACAATGCTTTCATTCAACTGGGAATTGAGCCTTTATTTTCAACCTGATTTTTTATGCCTCTCACCTCTAGAGAGTGCAGTAGGTCCACTAACAATGTAAGAAGATAAAACTCCAGATTAAATGTCAATTCCCCAAGATGAATTGGTTGGTTTAAAGTCACCCTTTGCTATTTCCTAAGGTGTTTTCATCCAATCAATCAACAAGAATTTGCTAACTACAATGAGCAAGCATTGTCTAAGTGAAGAAGCAATTAAGAAAGGCTAATGACAAACCCTGTCCTCAAGTTGCTCACAGTCTAATGGGAGGACAATATGGAAACAGCTATGTACAAGCAACATAAAGACAGGATATATTGTAGATAATCAATAAAGGAGAGACAATAACTTTCAATGGGATTGGGAGGGTCTTTTGTAGAAGTTAATAGAAAGAAATGGAAAATAGTGTGCTTCAATCTCAATTCAGACTCCATGAGTTCTTTCTCTGAAGGCAGATACAATTTTTTTTTATCCTGAATCCTTTGGGATTGTGTGGGATCATCATATCACAAAAAATAGCTAAATCATTCACAGGTGTTCATCTTACAGTATTGCCTTTACTGTCTACAATGTTCTTCTGGTGCTGCTCACCTCAATTTGCATCAGTTCATGTTAATCTTTCCAGGTTTTTCTAAAAATCATCCTGCTCATGATTTTTTATAGCCCAATAATATTCAATTAAAGTCATGTACCACAACTTGTTCAGCCACTCCCTAATTGATGAGCATCTCCTTGATTTCCAATTATTTGCCACTACAGAAAAAAAAAAAGCTGCTATAATTTTTTTTTGTACAAATAGATTCTTTTTTCCCTTTTCTTTCATCTTTGGGGGATAAAGCCCTAGTAGTGATATTGATGTATTAAAGGGTACACCCAGCTCATAGCTCTTTGGACATAGTTCCTAATTGAATTACTTCACAACTTCACCAACCATGTATTTGAAACCCAATTTTCCCACATCCCCTCCAACATTTATCTTTTTCTTTTTCTATCATATTAGCCAATCTCACAGGTGTGAGGTCATACACCAGAGTTGTTTTAATCTGCATTTCTCTGGTCAACAGTAATTTAGAGCATTTTCAGATGATTATTGATTACCTTTAGCTATTTCATCTAAAAAAATGTCTGTTCATATCCTTTCCCTATTTATCATTTGGGGAATGACTTATATTCTTATAAATTTGACAACGTTCTCTCTATTTGAGAAATGAGGCCTTTATTAGAAACACTAGCTGTAAAAATTTTCCCCATTTGCTGTTTTCCTTCTAATCTTGGTTACATTTGTTTTGTTTGAGCATAACCTTTTTAATTTACTGTAACCAAAAATTATCCATTTTGCATTTAATAATGTTCTCTATCTCTTGTCTGGCCAAAAATTCTTCCCTTCTCCATAGATCTAACACAAGTAAACTATTCCTTAATCTTCTAAGCCAGTTTCTGTCAGCAGTTATATTATCTACCTGGGAAAATCTCTGAATATAGAGTTCACATTTAGGTTTCCACAGATGTAAATTAAAGGTTCTCCAGATCAAAAAGAGACTCAAGGTAACAGGGCTTATTGCAGGTAATAATAAAAGCAAAAAGCAATATAGTATAAATAGATAGATGATAGACAATCTTTACAGCTGGCAAAATCTTTTACAAATATCATTTCATTTCATCCTCACAACTCTAGGAGGTAGGCATTATGCTCATCCTCATTTTATAGATGAGACTGAGGAAGGTAGAGGTCAAATGGCTCAAGATGAATTTGAATTCATCTTCCTGTCTCTAAGTTCAGTGATCCATCCACTGTGTCACCTAACTGCCTCCTAATAAATACTCCAGTAGCATATAGTAACCACAATTCTTCCTCTCAAGGGAGCTCCACTTTCCACAGTGTCCTACAGTCCTCATGATTCATAGCCCTTCCCTCTGGTATGACAACCCCCTAGGTTGTCCATTAGGAGGGAAACAAACCTGTAGAGTTAACACAGCAAACCAATCTTTGTGGCCTTCACAGGTTTCTTTTCCTTTTGATTGAAACTATGACTTCTATTACTCAGAACCGCAGATTGCAAAATACATGTCCTTTCCTCCATCATATCATAGCTCTAGTCTTCTACTTCACTTTCAGTTTCTGAAGCCATGTACTTAATATTCTTCTCTCTCCAACAGACTTGCTTTACTTCAGAATTCTCCTTCTCTTGGCCATAATCAAGATCAGAGGTGGAGAACCTTTAATCTCAAGGTCACATGAGTGACCTAGGCCTTTGTGTGTTGCCTTTTGACTGAGTCCAAGTTTTACAGAACAAATCCTTTTATTAAGGGGATTTGTTCTATGAAGTTTGGATTCAGTCAAAGGGCCACACTTGAAAACCTAGAGGGCCACATGTGGTCTTGAGGCCATAGGTTCCTGGCATACGCAGGATGGCTGCTAGGACAGGTTCTCAGAGATAGCTGTTTAAGGGGTCAACAATCTTTTTTAATTACATTCACTAATTCAGGGTAAAAGTCAGCACCCTGAACTTCAGAGAAAATACAAACAGAAAATATAAGCAGAGAAATAAAGACCAACAGATATGGCTCTGACTGCTTGAATCAAAGCAATATTGCTGTACACTTTATATACATTGAGCTAGAGCCATTACATCTGAGTAGTCAGGGGTCTGAACATACAGCTACACAGAGTCTAGATCAGGGAATCACATGGTCCTTCTTATAAGCCAGCCATCCAAAGCAAAACCTCACTTTAGAGTACATATAAACTTCTTAGAGTCAGAAGGCATTGCAACCCTCATGACTCAGTGCTTAATTAAAAATTAGCAAAAGGTGTGAAAGCCTTCCAACAAGCAAGCCTCCCCTAAGCAAGCTTCCCTCAATGGGCTCCACATGAGTCTTATTAATGGGAAGGGAAGATCTTAAATCTCATTAACATTACAGTTCCCTACCCCTGGTTAAGGTTCTGGAACTCTCAAACTTGGGATATGTAGATTGACAACCCCTAAGGAAGAACTCCTTTCCCCCAGAAACTAGGATTCAAGAACTCTCACCACTTAACCCCCAAGGTTCTCTTCTTCATAAGTGTCATGTGGTGAAGATGTGGTCTCTGCCATGTTTTCTCCACAGGTGGGTCCAGTTCCTCTTCGTACTTCAACATGCCCTGGAGGCAGCCATCTCTGTCTGGCTTCAGTAGGTGATCTGTGGCTTTATCTTGATCAGAAGCAGGCATCCATACCATACCACTCCCCTGTCATTTCCTCACCATGCCACCTAAACTCCAGCCACAATCCTTATTCCCCATACCCATTCCTAGTAGAATTTGGTATATACCTTGTATGTCACTTACTTATGGGATCCTTGAAATCATGGACTACCTTTTGTCTTTTCTTATATTCCCTGCGCCTGGCCCATTATAAATACTTCCTAAATGCTGACGGACGGCCTGCTCACCTGACTCTTCCACCACAGGCCCTTAGTAATGATTATTGATGGATTGACATTCATAGTTTGCTAAACGAGAGAGTATAAGAATATCATTCAAAAACTCTTCTTTAGCTGAAGTTCATGAGTTACTGTACCCAGAGACTTCTGCTGTCTTCAGAGGACAGGTACAGTGTGCTGCTAAATCTTATTCACTGTCTTTAGTGAAATAGGTTGGCTTCATTTCATGTATGATATTCACAATGAAGTTAACTTTATTTCCATCTCTTATTTGCTTTAATGATACAAGAGAAGGCATTGGATACTCTAGCTCTTGTGTTACTCAGAAGTACAGATATGAAAAAGGAGCAAGTGGAAGAAGGGAGAGAGGAAAAAGGTGAGAGAGAGAGAGAGAGAGAGAGAGAGAGAGAGACAGAGAGACAGAGAGAACAACCTCAACCTCTCTCAACCTCTTCTTTTTCTGTAAAATGTGGATGTGGGACTAAACGATCTTCAAGGTTCCTTCTATCTCAAAGTCTTTACGAATCCGGGAGGCAGTGAGGGCTAGGTGACTAGGACAAAACAGTGACTACACCCTAGAGCTGGGGACCAATTCTGATCTTGTTTGTTCTGTTGTCCAGCAGCAAGTGGCGTTCTGCTCATGACATTCTCTTAGCACAAAGAGATTCTCTGCCCATTGACCTCCATCCTAGGCTATTATTACGGCTGGATAGGATGTTAGAGATCACAGGAGCTAACTCTGGCATCTTTCAGTAAAGGAAACTGTGGCCCACAGAGGATTCCATTCAGCCAAGAATTATCAAAAGCTGGGCTCTATTGCTCTCCCTTTTTTTCTTCTATTTTTAATTCATATGTTCACCAATAGTAAAAATTTATCCTTCAAGGTACAGCAGGGAGAAGGAAGGCTCTGAATCTTGTTCTCAGTTCTCCCCTTCTCTCTGGAAAGTGGAGAACTTACTCTTGGGTGGAGAGGCTGATATGATTAAAAGAATGGCCCAAGGGCCCCTATTTTCCAATGGGTGAAAGTCTATAAATTGGCACTTTATTTCTTTTGAACAAAGATCTGCTCTGTTAAAAAAACAAACAGACTGAACTCAGTGTTGAAGGCTCTTCCCCAGCATACTATTCTCTTCATTGTCTCCCAAACTCATTCTGTTCATTTTCTCCCATTTTTCCTCCCTACCCTCTTTGTCTTGTATTTGTCCAAATCCTGTCCTCAATGACCCAGCCTAAGCCCTGCCTTGTCTGTGCAGCCTTCTCAGATCATTTCCACCCACAACAACCTCTCCCTCTGAATACTCAGAGGGTTTAGGAGGGAATCACTCTTGGGGTTTCTAATTCTAGGACTTTTTAAGGCTTAGAAAGTACTTTATATGTCTTGTCTCATTTGGTCTTCACTTCTAGCACGTATTATTTCCATTTTACTGATTTAGGAAGCTGAGGCACCTAAAGATGAACTGAATTACCCAGTGCAACAAAATTAGCTAGAATCAGAAGCAAAATTCTAATCCAGACCTCTCCTGCTGTCAAATCCCCTACCCATGGTTGTTTCATGTTGATATCAATGTTGATAAGAAATATCGTGTCTTTCCAACCCAACTGTAAACTCCATGCATGCAGGTCTTGAGGCACATTTCTTTTAGTTGAGCTGTGAACATGGTAGACCTCACTCAGAACTGAACGAACGATCAAAAGTGAAGCATAACATCAGGGAGAAAACACTGAATATGGAATTCGAGGACCAGATTTGAATTGTGCTTCTGCCACTTACTTTTTACCTATTTTGACCTTCCACAAATTATTTTGCTTCTCTCTGCCTCAGAAAAATAAGGGAGTTAGGCTAGATCAGGAGTGGGGAACCTGTGGCCTCAAGGCCACATATGGCCCTCTAGGTTCTCCAGTGTGGCCCTTTGACTGAATCCAAACTCCACAAAACAACTCCCCTCAATAAAAGGATTTGTTCTGTCAAACTTGGACTCAGTCAAAAAGCCACACCCAAGGACCTAGAAGGCCACATGTGGCCTCAGGGTCACAGATTCCTCACCCTGAACAAGATGACCTCTAAATTCCTTGTCAACTCTGGATGAATCCCAGAGATAAGGAGGACACCTGTGATTTCAGTGGAACCGAGACTCTCAGATGAGCAAAAGCCTTCTACCAAAGTAGGCCAGCAACTACTCAGCAATTTAGTCTTAAGGAACTGCCTTGGGGGAGGCCAGAGTTTCTCTCCACCTCACCTCTGAACACAGTCTTATCTATCATCTCTTATTTCCGTTGCAAGGACCTGTGATTTTATCACTCTAGGAGGTCACTTCTTTGTCTCAGTGACTCAGCACACAGATTGTCTCCTTGAACTACTGAGCCTTGCATCAGTGGCCTAGGGTCTGAAGAGGAGTCTTTCTGGCCTTAGCTAGCCTAGTCCTCAGGTGACAGACACAGCCTTCTGCTTGGCTAAACTCAAAGCCCTGGGCAGTTAAGTGACTCCGCAGTGGATAGAGTGCTGGGTCTGGAATCTGGAAGACTCACTTTCCTGAGTTCAAATCTGGCCTCAGACTCTTATTAGCTGTGGGAACCTACACAAGTCATTTTACCCTGTTTGTCTCACTTTCCTCATCTGTAAAATGAGCAGGAGAAGGAAATTATAAACCACCCCAGTATCTCTGCCAAGAAAATCCGACATGAGTTATAAAGAGTCAAACACAACTGAACAGCCACAACATCCATCAGATCACAGTAGTCTGTTATGTGCACGTGATAATGCGGAGGAGGAGGGTGGCAATATTATTAGCAATAGCAATAATAGTTATTCGTCATATAATTCTGAGTTTGCTGAGCACTTTACATAGATTCATTAGCCAGTGAGTCCAGAATATGTGAGATCGAATCCCTACTCAGACACCGAAAAGCTGCGTAACTCTGGGCAAGTCATTTAACTCCTCTCAGCCTCAATTTCTTCTTTTAAAAAATAGGGATAATAGAGGCACCTTTCTCCTAGTTGTGAGGATAAAATAAGACGCTATATGTCAAATACTATGCAAACCTTAAGGTTCTATCTAAATGTTAGTCATCATTACAGTGTGGGGTACAAGACCCTTACCCAAAATTTTAGAAAATAAAGAGACTTCTTGAGGTAAGAATAGAAAATGTTTTATTCAGTTCTCGTGACAAAGGGGCATCTCTTCCACCAGGACAGAACTAATGGAAAGAGGCAGCTTACAGAGAACAAAGCACTATCATATACCCTAACCCAGAGAATCCCACCCCCCACTATCCCACCTCTCTAGTGGCTTGGAGGTGCGCTTACAGTCCAAGTACAAAAAACTAGAGAAGACCCAGGAAATCAGGTAACCAGGATCCACCTGTTCAAACACATTTCCTTATCTAATGCCTAACTAACTGCTGATGTGGCTATTCTATGGCTACTGTCCATTATGTCCTTATTTGGTAAAATAGCAGTGCTCAGGTCAAACCATCACAGAGAGAAGGGAGGGGAAGAACCCTAACTGCCCACAAGCCCTGGATTCCTGGAAATCAGGCATCCAGGGAGAGAGGCCTTATGGAAAAGAAATTTTATTTATCCTATGCTAAAGAAAATACAATATTCCCCATATTTTTATTACAATAAGTCTTCACAATGTCCTCATTTCACTCATTACTAATAAACTGTTCATCCACTAACCTTCCCCATGTGAGTTAAGCTTCCATTATGTGCAATTTGCTCTACCAGAAGGCAGGGGGAATAAAATGATCTTGGGTCCTGCCCTCAAGAAGTGTACAACCAAGACAGAATGAACAGATGCATAGAAATATATATATATATATATATATATATATATATATATATATATATATATATATATGTATTAGCATATAGTCAGTATATAAGAAAAACATGGAGTGTTATGAGATCATATTCAGTAGAGGAGACCAGGGAAGGCTTTATAGAGGAGGTAACTTAAACTGGATTTTGAATAATGACTATAAACAAGCAGAAATTTGAAGAGAGAACATTTTTAGGCATAAGAAATAGCACCATCAGAGGTATGGAAGTGAGATGCCATTTGGCTAACCAACCATTTGAAAGAGAATAGAATGTGATAAGACTGAAGTAGGAAAAAGGAGCCAGATGGTAGAGAACCTCAAACAGGAGACTGAGTCTGATCTTCATTCAGGACAATGGGGAGTTTTTGGAGTTGAAGAATAATCAGATCAGACCTAGGCATTGGGAGACTTTCCTTGGCAGTAGCGTTTAGTACAAACTGGAAGGGGAAGAAACTGGAGGCAGGGAGATGTGTTAGGAGACAATTACAATAGTTCAGGTGAAAGGTAATGAGGTCTTGAATGAGGTGGAGTGGACAGATGTGTCATTTTGGAGATACAGTCAATAAGATCTGGTGATTGCTTTAATATATGGCCTTGGGCAGAGGTAGGAGCCAAAGATGAGTCAAAAGTCTAGAGTCATGAAAAGAAATAAGGTCGGAAAGAGGAACAGGCTGGGAGTGGGGAGAGAATGAGTCAGTCTGTGATTTTTCTGATGTGTCAATGGGACATCTGGGTGGAGGTGTCCATTAGACAAGTAGAAATGGGCTTCTGAAGGACTAAAGATGGAGATTCTTACTATACCAGCACTAACTAACACATATATAGTGCATTGAGGTTTGCAAAGCACTTTACAAATTATATCTTATTTTATTTTCCCAACAATCTTGGGTGATAGGTGCTATAATTATCCCCATTCTATAAGTGAGGAAACTGAGGCAAATAGAGGTTAAATGACTTGCCCAAGGTCACACAACTAGTAAGCATCTGAGGCTGTATTTGAACTGAGCAACTTTCATTTTCTAGGTCCCACTGAGCAACTTTCATGATAATCATCTTCACAGAGATCACAGGGTCAGACATTTAGAGCTGGAAGAGACCTTAAGGGACATCTGGTCCAATCTCTATATTTTTCAGGTGAGGAAACTGAGGCCAGAAAGTTTCAGGCACTTGTCCAAGCAATCAGTAGTATAGGTGGGCTATGAACCCACATCTTCCAACTCTAAATCTATATCCTTTTCCCCCACAATAGAGGTTCTTAATGGGGAGAACATGGATAGATTTTAGGGAAAGGGGTTCTATGGATTTAGATGGCAAAAAAATGGCATTTTCACTTTCATAAACCTTAAACTGAAATTTAGCATTTCCTTTAATCATGAACATAGACAATAGACTTTTTTGGTGACAGGAGATCAATAGGCTTTACCAAGACTACCTGCCAATGGGTCCCTGACACATCCAAAGATAAGGAATCCTGTACTACACCCTTCCAGCTATGGGAGTGACTGACAACCGCAGGGAAGAAGGGCCAAAGAAGAGAAGGGAGTTTCTGAAAGAGCCTTTGGGAATAACTACATGGGAAGGGAAGGGGGGGAAAGGGGGATATTCAAGGAGATCCAGAAAAATGTGTTAGAGAGCTAGGAGAACCAGAAGGCTCGTTAAAGAAACTACCAGCAACAAAAACTAGAAAGCAAGACCTTAAAGGTCATTGAGTCACTATTTAGCTGAAAAACTGAGGCAGACAGTTATATGACTTACGTAGGGTCACACAGCCAGTAAATGTGTGAGATAGCATTTGATAGCTCCAAGTTCAGTGTTCCCTTCACTTAACCAAAACCTTCCCAGTGGTGTCAAACTCAGATAGAAATGAGGGTCATGAAGCAATACACAAAGGTCCCTGTGGGACACATATTAACATTTAAAAACGTAATATAATCTATGCTTTATTGAATTTTAATTTATTTTGTTAAATAGTTCCCAATTACAAGTGTTGTGGGCTATTGGCCTTGTACATGATAGCACTACTGTATACCACCCAGGAAAATGAAAGCTGGAAAAAAATTGTTAGAAGGTTGTTACCTGTAACTGCTAACAAAATTGTTTTAGTATCTCTGTGGGAGAAGCAGTAGCCCCATATGGCAGCAATGCCCTCCCTCTCACCACCCAGTTCACTCATATTTCTCTGTCCCACCATGGAAAGGTACATGACCACTTGTGAATTGGTTCCTTTCTCGACTCACAACCATAGCATTTCTTTAGCCTTGAGACTTCACTGTGGATCTAGAGGACTTGACCTCAGCACTGACCAAGAAAATAACTCTAAAGGCCCCACTTATTTTATTCCCAAGGAGGAGAGTTACTGAGATAGGGATGGCCAGTGCCTTGGCACTCACAGAAGACGCTGGTTTTACAACTGCACTCTAGAATCCCAAGTCAATGAAGTATGCTAAGGATAGAAATATGAGCAGGGCTTCCTCACCAACTCTGTGATCCTGAGTACCAAAGATAGGATCAAAGATGTGTTGGAAGCCAAGGAAAGACATAGAAAATGGCAAGACAGGCAGCTACCTAGTAGATATCATTTTCTCTTGGGACATAGACTTCTTAAGAAGGAGGAAGATGACCTTTTTTTTTAATGAAGAGGATCTGGCAGTGGCTACTCCAAGGGTCTGGGTAAATGAAGTAAATGAAATTCCATAGCTAAGAACAAAAGAAAAACTGCCTACTGTGAGTAAGAATGATTAGCTAGTGGCCATCATGGTCTGCCCAGACGTGAAAGAGAATCAGCTACTTCTTGACATTGAAAGACACCAAGAAGTAGCTATTATGTGGCATAGCCATTGGAACCTATGAGGATGCCAAGCTGAACCTAAGTTGATATCAGTATAGTTATTCTGGACTCTTCCTCCCTATTTTCCAAAAGAACATTATCATCAAGGAGAAATTCCTCCACATCTAGGTTATTTAAGGCAGCTATACAAGAGAAAGGCCCAGTAATGGAAGAATCAACACTATAGGTTGGCATGGGCAAAAAAATAGTTCCTGAATCACTCAGGAAGTGTTGGCACTTAGAAAGCCCCAAGTGACAGTTGTATGGAAGGTCAGAATACAGATGGTATTTTGATGTTCAAGTCATTGACGATAGCCACACTGAAAAAGTCCTTGATCTTCTGCTGATGACAGGCTCTCTACTGGTGAGCCCTACTGAGGCCCAAGGTGAGATTCAACTAAAGAAAAAGCATCCAGGTAATTTCTACTGGAACTTCAGTGAAGAGGTCAAGATCAGAATGGCTGAAACTATACCTCATACTTTGAAAGACAAAGGATTCATCCACAAGTTGATTTCCCAGTTTGACCGCTGGCATCCAATGCTTCAGTTGAAGTATGGATGCCAACAGTTTAATGCAGGTCAGACTTAGGAGGTACTCAGGAGATCTGAAACATGGGAAGATGACACCCCTTGCCCAGCAGAAGGCAGTGTCCATGGACACCCCTTGTATGAGTAGCCCCTCTGAAAAATCACCCTGGTTGTCTCCCCTCTAACAAAAAGCTGTATTATAGTTGTTTTTTTTACAAGTCATCTTTGTAAATGGTGGAGGGGGAATGACAGAACCTTGACTTCAAAGGTCTGAGGAGAGTTGGTATGAAGAAATGGTGATAGCTGTTGAGGACACAGCCTGTTCAAGAAATGTGGCAATATAAGAAAGAAGAGAGATGATCTGAAATTCAAGGAAGTAGTAAGGTTGAAGAAAGGCTTGTTTGTTTATTTCTTAAGTAGAAGAGAGACATTTGCCTACATTTGCCGGCAGCAAAGAAGGCATCATTGGAGAAGCAAAGATTGAAGATGCAAGACAGAGAAGGAATAGCAATCATAGCCTTCATATAGGGTTTTTAAGTTTGCAAAACCCTTTTTAATACATTATCTCCTTTGAGCCTCATATAACCCCATGAGGGAGGGACTGTTAGCTACTGTTATTCCTTATATCTCAAATAAGGAGATCAATCAATCAACAAGCCTTTATTAAGCTTACTGTGGAAGGTGCTAGGATTACAAAAGCAAAGACAAAGAATGAAATAATCCCTACACTCAAAAGAGTTCACATTCTATGGTGAGAAAAGAGGTTAAGTAATTTGCTCAGGGTCCCACAGGTAGGAAGACTCAGAGACAGGATTCACACCCAGGTCCTTTTGACCCCAACTGTAGGACTCCACACACTATGTCATTTTTCCTTTCTCTTGTTGGTGCAGTGACCCATCAGAAGAGTTAAGACAAGGAAAAATGAAGCTAAGTGAAGAGGTTATCATTGATCAGAAAGAAAGCCACCTCTTCCTCTGAGATGGGACAGAATAGAGGAAAACACTGGGAAATTTTGAGTGAAGGATAAGGGAAGTCCAGGGAATTCCTAATGGATGCCCTCCATCTTGTTAAAATGGGAAGCAAAGTTATCATCTGAGAGTGTAGGAAGGAAGTTGAGAAGAAGAAGAAATGAGAAGGCTAGAGATCAATCAAAGGATTGTTGATCAACAGAGAGGACCCAACTAAGAGAATAAGTAGTAAACTTCTGCCCTGGGTAGGGAGATGACTTATTTTCCCAATCAAAGAGGACTATTTTCCATGTGCTTCTTGTAATTAGGCTGAAAAATTCATTAAGAAAGATTCACATGTATATGTTCTATGTGCAGAAATGAAGACTGATCATGTGATTTCACCAGTACTGGATACTCAGTACTGGATGAGAAAACTCCCTTCTACCAGTGCAGTTTGCAGCCTTCTCTGCAAACTTAGAGTCTTTGAGAGAGGCCTAAGGCACTAAGATCATACCACCAGCATGTGTCAGAGACTTGAACCCAGATCTTCCTGACTCTAAAACCAGTTTTCTGCCTCATAAGCCACCCTGCCTCTCCTGTATATTGAAACATAGTATATGTAGGTTAAAAATGTAAGATATATTTCATTGATTCATTGTTTAAATAGAGAAAGATCAAAGACAGAGGTAAAGGACTGATATTCATAAAAATATATACTCATAGCAGTTTTTTCTGTAGTACTGGATACTAAGGATTGAGAAACTGTTGAGCACATTAGGGTATATAAATGTAATGGACTATTATTGTGCTATAAGAAATAATGAAAGGGATGAATTCAATGAACTTCTTAAGAAAAAATTCCCAGGACCAGATAGATTCACAAGCAAATTCTACTAAACATTTAAAGAACAATTAATCCCAATACTATATAAATTATTTGGAAAAAAGGCAAAGAAAGAGTTCTATCAAATATGACACAAATATGGCGCTGATATCCAAAACCAGAAAGAAAATTATAGACCAATTTCCCTAATGAACATGATGCAAAAATTTTAAATAAAATATTAGTGAAGAGATCACAGCAACATATGATAAGTGTCATACACTATAACCAGGTGAGATTTACACCAGGAATGCAGAGCTGTTTCAATATTAGGAAAACTATCAACATAACTGTCCATATCAATAACAAAACCAATAGAAATCATATGATTATCTCAATAAATGCAGAAAATGCCTGTGACAAAACACAGCACTCATTCCTATTAAAAACATAAGAGAGCATAGGAATAAATGGAGCTCACCTTAAAATGATTACTAATATTTATTTAAAACCATCAGCAAGCATTATATGTAATGGGGATAAACTAGAAACCTCCCAAATACAATCGTGAAGCAAGGATGCCCATTAACACCTCTATTGTTTAATATAGTACTAGAAGTGTTAACTATAACAATAAAAGAAGAAAAAATAGTGAAAAAACAAAGCTGTCACTAATAATATGATATTATGCTGAGAAAACTCTAGAGAATCAACTAAAAGACTACTTGAAATTATTAACAACTTTAGAAAAATTGTAGGATACAAAATAAAACCACATAAATCATCAGCATTTCTACATATTACCAACAAAGTCCAAGGGAAAGTCAAGAGAAAGAAAAATTCCAGTTAAAATAACTGTAGATAATATGAAATATTTAGGAGTCTACCTGCCAAGACAAACCCAGGAACTATATGAACGCAACTATAAAACACTTTTTACACAAATAAAGTCATATTTAAACAGTTGGAAAAATATTAATTCTTATGGATAGGCTGAGTCAATATAATAAAAATGACAATTCTAGCTAAATTAATCTATTTATTCAGTGCCTTACCAAACTATCAGAAAGCTATTTTATAGAGCTAGAAAAAACAATAACGAAATTAATCTAGAAGAAAAAAAAGAATATCAAGGAATGTGAAAAAAATGTGAAAGAAGGAAGTCTAGTACCAGATCTCAAAGTGCATTACAAAATGGTAATTACCAAATAATCTGATACTGGCTAAGAAATAGAGTGGTGGATCAATGGAATAGATTAGGTACAAATTACATTATAGTGAATGACCATAGTAATATAGTATATTATATGATAAAGTCAAAGATCCAAGCTTTTGGAACAAAAATTCATTATTTGACAAAAACTGTGAGAAAACTGAAAAACAATATGGCAGAAACTAGGTGTAGACCAACATCTTACACCATCCACCAAGCTAAGGTCAAAATGGGTATATGGTTTATCCATAAAGAATGATACCATAAGCAAATTAAGAGAGTTTGAAATAGTTTATCTGTCAGATTTAGGGATAAGAGAAGAATTTAGGACCAAAGAAGATATAGAGAGAAAAATCACAAAAAGTAAAATAGATCATTTTGATTATATAAAATTAAAAATTTTGTACAAACAAATCCAATGCAACCAAAATTATAAGGAAGGCAGAAAACTGGGGGAAATTTTGCAACAAATGTCTCTGATAAAGACTTCATTTCTCAAACCTATGGAGAACAGAGTCAAACTTATACAAATGCAAGTCATTGCACAATTGATAAATGGTCAAAGGATATGAACAAGCAATTTTCAGACTAAGAAATCAAAATTATCTGTAGTCATATGAAAAAAATGCTCTGTCACCACAGATCAGAGAAATGCAAATTAAAACAACTCTGAGGTATATGAGTGTTTAATATGATGAAAAAGGAAAATGTTAGGTGTTGGAGGGAATATGGGAAAACTGTAACACTAATGCATTGTTGGTGGAGTTGTGAACTGATCCAATCATTCTGAAGAGCACTTGGGAACTCTGCCCAGATGACTATAAAGTTGTGCCTACCCTTTGATCCAACAATACCACTGGTAGATCTATATCTGAAAGACATCCAAAAAAGGTGGAGAGATCTATTTGTATAAAAATATTTATAGTAGTTCTTTTTGTTGTAGCTAAGAATTGGAAACCAAAGGGATGCCCATCAGTTGGGGGATGGCTAAACAAGCTGTGGTATGACTGTAATGGAATATTACTGTGCTGTAAGAAATGACAAGCAAGATGATTTCAGAAAAACCTGGAAGACTCACATGAACTGATGCATACTGAAGTGAACAGAACCAGGAAAACACTGTACACAGTAACAACAATATTGTTAATTGAAGAATTGTGAATGACTTAGCTATTCTCAGCAATACAGTGATCCCAAAGGAGTAATGATGAAACATACTGTTACCTCCAGAGAAAAAACTGATATTGATTGAATATAGACTGAAGCATGCTATTTTTCACTTTCTTTCATTTTTTTGTCTTCTTGTCCAAAATGACTAATATGCAAATGTTTTCCAATATTGCACCTGTATAGCCTACATCTATTTGCTTACCATCTCAGGGAGGTAGGAGGGGAGGGAGAGACACATAGAATTTGGAACTCAAAATTTAAATAAAAATATTTAACAATTGAAGGTAAAAAAAAGAAATGATGAAAGGGATAGATTCAGAGATACCTGGGAAGACTTCCATAAACTGATGCAGAGAGAAGCAAGTAGAACCAGGAGAGCAATGTATTCAATAACAACAGCATTTTAAAGGCAAACAACTTTGAAAGATTTAATTCTAATTGATTAAGTGACCAGCTACAAATTCAGAGAGTACTTGGCAGAAAGGAATAGATTCCAGATACAGAATGAGATGTACATTTTTGGACACGGCTGATGAAAAAATGATTTTGGTTGATTATGCATATTTTTACAATAATTTTCTTTTTCTTTATTCAATTTGTGAGGAGAGGGAGAGAGGAGAGACAAATGAACACTTATTAAATGAAATAAAATGAAAATTAAAAAAAAAACCTGCAGCTAAAAGAGGTTACGTCATTTCCCTCAGGGCACATGGTGTCTAAGAAATAATTTAAACTCAGGTCGTCCTGCCTCCAAATCTAGCACTCTATCTACTTCACTACTTAGCATCTGTTTACTGTTGGAAGGGGTCTTAGAGGTTTTCTAGTACAATTCCTTTAATTTACAGATGAGGAAACAGGTCTAGAGAAGGAAAGCAACATGCCAAAGGTATCTATGAGGCAATTACATGAGCTGAGATTTGAGCCTAAATACTTTGAGTCCTAATCCAGGGCCTCCTTAGCTATAATATGGCTGTGATTAAGGAGCTAAATGGAAAAGGGACATTAGTCACAGAATGGTGGCTTTCACAGCCATCTATTCCAGAGGGGAATCAGCCCTTTGGTCTTGGAGGAAGGGACCCTCCCCCCTAATAAAATTTCAGGTGCTTGAAATATTGAAGCACATATTATAATTGTTGATGATGAAAGCCAACACCTACTCAATATAACTTACACATGGCCAAAAAGTTTTGCTTCCACAAGATCTAATCACACATCACTGTGAACACATGCAATATAAGTAAACTCTTTCATACTTACACCTTCCTCTATAGACATGCATCACTCAATGACCTACAAACACCCATATATCTTATGCCTGCTCTCCAAAGTGTAGACAGGAGGATAGGTGAAAGGGTAATGAGTCTGGAGATTGGGTAGAAGACTTGAGATAATAGAGGGTGCTGGAACCAGCCAACTTTCTCATAAAGCTGATTGTTATTAAATTTTCAATGTGAGCATGTACGTGTCAGAAATTAGCAAATACCACAGAACAAGGATTGTTTTATTGTTTTGTTGATTGTTTAGACTTAAGAAAGCAATGGAGAAAATAATAAGGTAGATTAAATGTATAAGTGTGTCCTAACTATATTTATTTTTCCCAGAGAACCAGTTGTTAAACATTTACCAGTATAAAAGAAGAAATGAATGATGTTGTCTAAGTAGATGTGTAAGTTAGCATGGTACATACACAGAGTAGTTAAATATGGGGCACTATGGGAGGGAGGGCACTAGCAGTTGGTGGATCAGGAAAGATTTCATTCAGAAGATGATATCTGAGCTGCATCAGATAGGATAGGAACTCTTAAAAGGGAGAGATAAGGAGGGAGGGCATTCTAGGCATAAGGGATGGTAAATGCCAAGGCATGGGAAGGGGAGATGGGCATGAGTAAGGAACAGAGAAGTCTAGGTTGCCTTCTATTTTCTCTTTCTGACATCAAGACTAAATTTGCCAATTTACAATCCTTCCCCCACCTCACCCTCACTCCACATATTGCTCCTGGTTCACCCTCAGGGGCCGAAAAGAAGAGTAATGACACTCCTTCAAATTCTTGCACACACCTATTTTGTCCCATCTTCACCCTCCACCCCCAATCTCACCGCCCCCCCCCCGTCTTGTCCAGGATAAACTTGCCAGATGCTTTGATCAATCCTCGTAGAACATGGAGTAGAGGCCCTTTGTGAAGCATTTCACATCATGGCACAATCATCCTGTGCCATGGGCACATGGGCTTGAGAAAATGGAGTCCTGGGAAGTTTTACCCATAGGTACTCACTTTCAGAGGCCCTGATATCATAAAAGATGAGGTCAGATGTACCCATTGCATAAATAGAGATGAATTCAATTCAATTCAGCAGATGTTTATTAGCCACCTACTATAAGCCAGGCATTTGAGATCAAGAGACAAAATGAAAACCATTCTTCATCTATCATACTGAGTTTAGAGTCAATGGATTTGGGTTTGAATCTAAGCTCAGTCAGTCAACTGTGAGTGTAAACTTGGACAAGACATTCAGCTCTCTGGTTCTCTTGCTCCTCGTCTATAAAATAATGTGGTAGCACTAGGTGATGTTGATGTTCCCTTTCACACCTACATCAGTGATTTAAAGCTTTGTCTTGTAACTTATAAGACATTGTTCAAGTTACTTTGGTCATGCCTGACTCTTCATGACTCCATGTGGAATTTTCTTGGCAGAGATACTGAATGGTTTGCTGTTTCCTTCTCCAGCTCATTTTGTAGATGAGGACACAAAGACCAACAGGGTGAAGTTCCTTGCCTAGGGTCACACAGCTAGTGAGTGTCAAGTGTCCACCAATGGCACATCTTTTTAAAAAAGTATTGTTATTTCACTTTAATCATATGTCCCATATGTTTGAAGTGATGATAAAGAGTTTAGATCCCACGTGCGTACCCTCTACACTTTTACAAAATGGTATTTTCAAGACTTTTCTCCAACAAAGCATCTCTCAGGCATAAGTCAAAGATAACACATGATTTCTTGAGAGGCAGAACAACAGAGTTAACTTTGTTTGATGGCCCTTTGGTTACTAATAAAAATGAGGCAATAGACAGGGGACATACTTGCTACAGGTATTTATTCACAGTCCTAGGAAAGACTTTAACGTAGAGTGCAAAGTAAGAGAGATTCCCTAAAATGGAAGACTTCTGTTGGTGGATGACATTGTGCTGTTCAGTTACACCAAGTGTTGGAATAAAGCAGAGTCTCCTAAATGAGATATAGAACATACAAAAGATCTTGGCCTATCTCCGTAAGAAAACAGGGGAAAGGATGAAAAACATCTATGTTACATGACGTGTGCTATAGACTTGGACACACAACTCAGGGATCATGATAAAAAGGAGGTGGACTGATCATGAAGTAAAAACAATAGGCAGACTATATATGTAGTTACTTCCTGGGCAGTCATACAACATCAAAAGAACCAGAGAAAAGGCTCTAGGATGCTCGGTGGACTCTCTGAGGGAGAAAGGGACAGGCCAAAAATGGGTTCCTCTCCATACCACATAAGGGGGCACCCACATTGATGAAAACAGAGATCATTTCAAGAAGACCCTGCCATAATAATAACATAGTTGACAAGCAACTTTGAAAGACTTAAAAATTTTGATTAATGCACCCAACAACCAAAATTCTTTAAGACTGACAGTGATGAATGCTACCCATCTCCTGCCAGAAAGTGAGGAACTCAAGGTGCAGGATAAGACATACAATTTTGCATATGACCAATGGGAAAATATGTTTTCTTTTACTATGCAAATTTGTTATAAGGGCTTTTTTCCTCAATTGGTGGGGGGTAGGGATCGTGGAGGGGGAAGAAAATAACTTTTTGTTAGATTAAAAAAAAGAAAAGAAAAAAGAAGAAACAAGAAACTTTGATCCTACAGATTTTATGGAATGGTTTTAAAAAGCTGCTGTGGACCATTGACTGGGAAAAACTACCTTAGTGCATACACATGAAAATGACTTTCCAAAATTATTAGACCAGTAAAAAATCTATTTAGCTTGAAAAAATTAGTCAGGTGTGGTGATACTTGACTGTAATCCTTGCTTCTGGGGAAGCTAAAGCTGATGGATCACTTGAACTTGGGAATCCTGAGCTGCAATGGGTTAAAGTCAAGTGGGTATCTACACTAAAACTTACACAAGTATGATAAGCCCCCAGAAGTGGGAGCCACTAGTCCACCTAAGATGGGGAAAATTGGTCCAGGTTAGAAATAAAGCAAATCAAAACTTTTTTGCTAATTGATAATGGGATTAGATTTGTGAGTGGCCACTGTGCATCTAGCTTAGCCAAGAAAGGGAGACTGGGAAGAGAAAAGAAGGAAAGGAAGAGGAGAAAAGCAGAGGAGGAAAAAAAAAGAGAAGAATAATTTGTCCTATACATACCAAATAGTACTGACCCACCCCTTCTATTCATAGCTGCTCTCTTCACACTCCTGATCACTACCCAGAAGATCTAAGAGCATTCCTATGCACATCATATGTTCACCTACAAAAACAGAGTCCCAGAAAGATCATACTACAAGGGAACTGACAGGCTAGGAAGATAAATATTTATCTTATTTTAATCTTACTGATGGATTTCTATTAGACCCACACCAGTTTCTTTGGGGGCTCAGAACAGGGAAAGGACACTGAAACTAACAATGGTGTCAATTCCCTGTGGACTTCACCACTGAGTTTCTTTCCCTCTCATCTACAGACGGACAAATTCCAGGGCTAGATGGAACACAAGGTTGTGTGTCATGGTGAGGGGCACTGCCAATGGGGCCTTGGTTCATGATCCATTCTTACAGTCTTTTACATTTTTTTCAGGAAGGAAAAAGTATGTTTTTTACATTCCAGTTAGCTCATGAGTCACAGGGTTTGAAAAAGTTGACTTAAACAAGAATAAGATTTCTGTAATTATTCCTCTGTTGAGCAGTAACATAAAGGCATTGAGACCTAACTGGAAATGGGAATATGACGAGGAGTTTTGTGGTTGATGCTCTTAACCCTAACCCTATCTGGAATCCAAGTACCTCCCTATCCCCAAAAGTTAGGATTGTTTATTGAGACCAGTCAAGTAAAGTCATTAATATTTCCATGGAACTCCATGCATTACAAAGTGCTTTTGTCATCACAGTCCTCTAAGGGACAGGTACTACATGTGGTACCTCGATTTCATAAATAAGGAAAATGAGACTTACACAGGTATAGCAACATTCAGGGTCTCACAGGTGGTAAGGAGGCAGACTAAGGCTAAAAACCCATGTCAGATGACACTTAGATCTACATATCCAGACCTAACTTCTCTCCTGAGTGACCTTCCCTTAACACCAGCCACCCATTGGATGTCCTGGAGGTATCTCAGATTCAAAAGAACCAAAAAAACCTCATCTTTCCCTAAAACTCATCCTCTTCCAAATCTCCCAGTTTTTTTTTTTTTTTTACCACAGGCCTGATTTTTAAATTTTTTCACATTTATTCATTTTATTTTCAATTTATGGAATAAAACAAGCATTTCCACAACTTAGTATAATAAAAATGATTGCCCATGAAATGGACAATCTATTATGTGCAACTTGCTTTTCCTTTTAAATATATGATCAAGTGATCATGTTAATTTCTATTTCTTAGTTATTACCACATTCTTCAGATTAGCCAGGTTAGTGACCTCAGAACTGCATCCAAAACTTTCTCTCTCTGTTTACATAGCTGCTCCCCTGTTTTAGGCTCTTATCATTTCTCAACTTCACTATTATCTTAACCTTCTAAGGGGTCTCCCTGTCTCCCTCCCTGCCTACTTTAATCCAAACCCCATGTAAGTGTCAAAGTGATTTTTATAAAGCACTCTGTCTTTATATGAATGCATGCAGCCTCCCCTGACACAATGGAAGCTCTATGAACTTACATGCTTACATGGACAGAGATTGTTTCATTTTTTTCTCTGTATTCCCCAAGACATAGCACAGTTCTCGGTATATAAAAATAAACTATTAATAAATTAATAAATGCTTGGGGATCGACTGCTAGCTATTGCTCCTGACTCCAAGTCTCAGGTTCTTTTCATAATAGCTTCCTCTCTGCTGCTTAGCTTCCTGGGCTGTGTCCAATTGCGGGTCCATACTTTCTTCATCTAAGTCAGATGGCCACTTTGGATGGAGCTCTCCCCATAAAGGGGCAGTCATTTATCAGTGGAAGCCTTCTTTTCCAAGAGGTGCACTGCCACGATTCTTACAGCCCTGATCCTGCTTTTTATCTGACCTTCCAGGTTCACTGGCAAAAATGATCCAGGCCCAGAGAGTAGGGTTCAGAACAGTGCAGAACCAAAAGAACAGAAATCCAAAGAATATGGGGGCCATAAGAGCAGAAGTTGTCTTCATGACCACATTTCATTTAGCTGAGATTTCCCATTGGTGTCACCAAGACTACATTCTTATATCAGAAGGAGATTTTTCTGTTTATGTCCCAGATCTTTTAATTTACAAATTACCTATGCTGGCCCATATCAGAATGGTGGTAATATCATTATTCAATCCTCATAGATTAGGTCATGAACCCAACAGTTCTATGGAAAAAGTTGAAGCAAAGGTCTCCACCTATTGCAAAAAGCTAAATTCTTTTTTCTAGGATCTTTGCTCAGTTAGGAAAGTTAGATATCTGTTTCCAAGCTTGCAAATGATTCCACTGTGTATCTATAAGCTTGTGCAATCTTGTTTATTTCTCCTCCCTCCACAAGCTCATAGCCAAGGCCGGTCATGACAGCACCCAACTATTGGAATGCTGAGCATTATTTTCTATGAATTGTCCCTCAATGTGCAAACAGTTCTTGGAAAGAACATGACATGCTTATTACAAATCCAAACCACAATGGAACTGTTAGGGAAAGAAAACCTTTTTAATAGTACTTGGAAAAAGAACATTACAAATTTTTTAATAAAGAAATTTCTATCAGAAGTGTACACTTTTTTCTTCTGAACATTCATGAGCAGAAACAGAAATATGCAACAGGTCATATATTATCTAAGGTCACTTAGTAAGTCACGGACTCCTAGAACATTAAGGGGTTAGGAGGGGTTCTAGGGATCCTCCAGCTAGTCTAGCGCTCTCAATTTTTAGATAAGGAAATGGAGGCCCCCAAAGTGGAAGAGGCCTTTAACTCTGTCACCCAGTTACTCATTGACCCCGCTGGGTCACTACTTGCCAACTAATTATCTTAGTTTACAAACTGTACAAAGCAAAGACTTTTCACTACACTGACAGGATAAAATGCCGCTTGTGGTTAGCATTCAAAGCAGGTATTACAACAGAACAAGCCATGACATGATGCGAGATGAGGTGATATCTTCTCATTCTATCCTCTGATTCTTTCAGCTTTAAACCACCATCACTCTCCTATGTAAATCTCTTGCTCCAACCAAACTGGTTTACTTCCATATCCCACCTCAGACACTTCCAACTTATGGTTGTGTGTGGCACTGAACAAATCACTTTAACTCAGTTTCCTCCTCTGTAAAATGAGGGGGTTGGACGTGATGATCTCTAGAGGAAGGGTTGCCAATATGAAGCCAAGATTTCTTAGCTTCTAAGAAATAACTTGATTTACTAGTAAGCTATTCTTTAATTTACATATTACAGTCAATCAACAAGCATTTATTTAGTGCTTAGTGTATGCGAAGCACTGTGTTAAGCACCAGAGGTACAGATACAGATACAAGCTTGATCAGTTTCCCTTCATTGGCTATGCCTGCCTTTGAATTTCCTCCTTCTTCCCCACCCCATAAAAAAATATTACTTCTAACCCGGGGTACAATTAAACAGCAAACATTTATTAAGCATCTACTTTGTACCAGGCACTATGCCAAGTGTGTTGTCCTTCTTTCTAGAAAAAGACCAAGGAGATCAGGAGAGTGATTGAATTTAAGCAAGGCAGAGCTCCAAAAGGCAAGAAAGAAGTCACCGTGACCAGGAATGGCCTGGGATGACCTAGGTCTTGCTAAATTAAGATCTTTCCCAGGGTCTCACTTTGTAACCTTGAAGAACTATAGGAATGTATTATCGTTAGTATGCATTAAAGCCTTCCACTTTTTAGTTCAAATAGTGCATTAATGTTTTCAATAGTTTCCCCAGTCCCAATCTCTCTCTACGCTTCTAAGTCATAATTTCAAAAAGCCTCCAGTGCTCCTCATTACCTCCCCAGTGAAATAAAAGCCTGATCCAGCCTAGTTTTCCAGCCTTCTTTCATCATATTCCCTTTTAACTACTCTATACTCTGTGCAAACTGGTCTACTTTCATTGTCCTCTTTGAAAACAAAGGATGAACACAACTTGTGAGCAGATGGAGCTGCCTCCGTAGGGACCCAAAGAGCTGGGTAACTCAGGCCATCCTCTCTTTCAAACTAGCCCTCTCCCCTTCCTTCTTCTCTCCAAAAGAAAGTAAATGTTGATGGCCAGAAGCTGCCCAGTTAACTTGGGGTAGTTTTCTCTCTTTTTCTCTCTCTCTTTCTCCCTTGCTCCCTTTCTCTTTCCTTCCTTCCTTCCTTCTTTCCTTCCTTCCTTCCTTCCTTCCTTCCTTCCTTCCTTCCTTCCTTCCTTCCTTCCTTCCTTCCCCTAAAACCTTAGAAGCAGAGCGCTCCGCAGCCCATGGACTCAACAACAATGGGTCACTGCCCAATCTCCCCCTCCATGGCTTGTTTTGGATCCTCCTGGCTTAGAATGAAAGACAATAATCACAATTTCTCTTCTAAACAACAACCCTGAGGCTCCCGCCTCTCCCAGTGATTCATCTATTTATCTATTTTTTTTGTCTTTCTATTAAAGGGCCTATCCCTCTGACTACTTTTAAAGAAGCCTATTCACTGAATGGGCATTACCTCACTTTAAGTGAGTACCTGAAAAGGCCTTAGCCTACAGGGCCGAGGTCTCCTGTTGTATCCTGGGCCACCTCCAGTCATTCTGAGGAATCACTGGTTCGAGATGGCTCAGGATGAGAAGTGAGGCTGGTGATCCTGCACAGCCCTCTCTCACTCAAAACAAAGTCCAGTGCAAGTCATGTCATCATTTCTCTGATGTCATGGTCTTCTTTGGCAACAAAGGACGAACACAACAATTCTGGGCAAACTGGACTACTTTCTTGGGGATAGAAAAGGAGGCAAAAGACAGACCCTGCCCTCAAGAAGTTTACAAACCAGTAGGGGAAAAAACAAGCAAACAAATACATACAAAGCAAGCTACATACAGAATAAAGAGCAAATAATTGAGAAGGAAGGCATTGGAATTAAGAAGGGAAGGCTTCCTCTAGAAGGTGGGATTTTAGTTAGTGGGAAGCCAGGAAGGTCAGAGGACATCTAGATGGGGCAGGGGATAGAATGCCAGGCCTGGAGACAGGAAGACTTGGGTTCAAATGTGCCTTCAGATACTTCCTAGCTGTGTGACCCTGGGCAAGTCATTTGACTCAGTTTGCTTCAGTTTCCAAATCTGGAAAATGAGCTGAATTAGGAAATGGCAAACCACTCCAGTGTCTTTGCCAAGAAAACCCCAAAAGGAGTAACAAAGAGTGAGACATGACTGAAATGACTAAACAACAGGGAGATTAGTAGGCTGTGAGTAGACCTTGTTTTCCACATGAACAATTGCTTTAATAAACCAAATATGTCATAGGTTTTCATATTATTTAAGCAACTATATGCTATAAATAAAATTGTATGTGCGCATTCTTGCATAATTTTATACCTGCATGTTACAAGTCAATCAACAAGCTTTTGTTGAAGACCTACTTTTGTTAGGTAATGTGCTACGCTCTCAGGATGCAAAGACAAATGTGAAATAATCTGTTGCCTTCAGAAGCTTATATTCCAGTAAGAGGAGGTGTCAGGAAAAGCAAAATTGATACTAGATAATATGGGGGGGAAAACGTGGAAAGGTTTCATGTAAAAGGTCCATGGAGAGGAGGGGATGGAGGTCTGTCCTTAGAACTGGGAACAGCTGGGTTCAAGTTTTGCCTCCAACTTGTACTACTTGTGACCCTGGACACGTCACTTAGCCTCTCAATAACCCCCGTCAACTCTCTTAAAACCCTTAAGTTTCACACAAGCAATCAGCACAGCTAGAGAGAGTTTCCATACCAGGAGTCCCTCACAGGGATAAAATCACAAATCTGAAGAAAGACTGTTTTCGTCCTTAGGATGCAGTAGAGAATGCGGCTGAAAACTCTGAAAATCTTTACTTTTGCATTCTACAACTTTGGAGTATTTAAGTATGCCATTATGACACACTGCTGGAGCTTTTGGTTATAATGTGCTTTTGTTGCTGTTTTAAAACATAATGCTTACAAAGGATTAGAACAGAGAATAAACAGAAACCAAAGAGAATATGAATGCAATTTAAAATAATTTACATTATGGAAAACATTTTTATTTCAAATAATATTAAATTTCTTACATAGACTCTGGATTCTTAATTTGACTACCAATTTGTAAAGACATTCCCAAGTTCAAAGATTGTTTTGAAATTAAAGTCTTATTTCAAATGCTTGACTTAGCACTGAGGAAATATCTAATATTCTTTTGGGGTTTTTTTTCATCTCTAAGAATAAAAAGTCTCTGAGCTAAACCATGGTCAGAGAGCGATAATATTCCAAAGCATTATGCAAATAATTCCAAAACTGAAAGCAGAAGAGACTGAGAATTGTAGCTATTTGGAAAGAAAAACCCTATTGGACTTTCCTGAGAATTAGACTGGCAACAAGCAATAATCATTGGCAATGCCCTTCCCAAAATGATTACTGATCCAGGAAGCAGGTTAAGAATCTCTCTGGATTTGGGGTCTCAGAGACCAGGCCTGGATGCTTTCATAATGAGACACTATTGGTCTAGAGGAATGATGCTGTAAACTTTAGTGGTTTTGATTTTATATTTAACCAGATCAGAATTACTCCAGTGTGATGACAAATCGCTAAGGGATGGAAGGAAACATGGATATTCTTTTTTACATCATTAACATGGCATTGATTTCTTCCTTATTTTAAACCAAAAATGATAGGCTACAACTGGAGACCAGTCTTTATTATTTCAGGTGGCAGGCTGGCAAGGAGAGGTTTGTATCTATAGAGGACTATTCCCAGAACAAAAGTCTAGCTAGTTTGCAGACAGAGTAGGTTTGTATTTTATGTGTACCTTTTGGTCTATTATCTTATAGTTCCTCCCTCCTGTAATGGAGATGGGAGCCCAGCCTTGGTTTCTCATTCTGTGTGACCTTTGTCCTTGTTTCCTGGCAGATCAGCCATAGGGCATTCAACTAAGATGCTGGGGGCCCTTTCTCTAGAGCTCTGCACATGGCATGGAGACTATCCAGTGGGGACTGTGGGCTGTGCTTTGGTTATCTTTGTTCTTTCTAGATGATTGGCACATATTTTTACACCCAGCATATGTTTCTTCAGTGACCTCCTATATGGTCTTTTTCTTGAGTAGTTTGTCCTTTGTAATATGTTGTAACCTATTCCTGCCCAACTGTACATGACCTCTCCATCTCTGTTGGGGCCACTTCCCAACTTTAATTCTTCAGAGACTGTGCTAATCCATAAGTTGTAGCCACATGGTGCCAGTGGCAGAAAAATAGAATTTAAAGGATGGAATTGTGTTTCAGGAAGAAACTCGGGGTTGTTCAAAGCAAAGGGTAATTAATTTCCCAAAGGCAATCCAAACTGGTCTCCTCTTCTTAGTCTATTTTGGATCCAGTCCCAACATATTCACTTTGATTTGGCAATATTTACAAGGTTATTGTCAAGTTGTAAATTCATGTGTATTCAGCAGAGATTATTGACTATTTCCCATGTGTAAATCAGTATGCCAGGGACTTCGGGTCATTTTTGTTGTGTTTGTCCTTCATTCTTGAAGAGGACCATGACAGCAAGATGTCCCTACTTTTGAAGACTCTATGATCTGTTAATGGGGATAAAGAGAAGCACACAACCCAACAGAGGTCAAGACAGGGTGCAGCAAATATAAGAGAGCTCCAAAAAAAAATTCTTAGGTGGTCCAGAGAAGGAAGAGATAACATCTGATTGGGAAACTGGTTGAAGATATCATCAATCAGTCAGTCAGCCAACAAGAATTTATTAAGTGCTTACCATGCGCTAGGCATTGGGGATACAGAGGTCAAAAAAAAGTGGAGGGCTTATGTTGTCATAGGAAGACAGTATGTTTTTTTAGATACATACATAAAGGAAGGTATTGGTATCTTTGGGGAGTAGGAAAGGCCTCCTCCAAGAGGTGGGGTTATAGCTGAATGAAAGGAAGCCAGGTGAGCATAGGGAGAGGTGAAAAGGGAGATAATTTCAGGGATGGATAGCATTCTAACATATGCAGATGGTAGAATGAGGGTGTGTTGTAGGAGTTGATAAAAACATGAAACTTCTCTGTGGAGATAAGAAAACACGGAGCCAAAGGAACAATGGCTAATCTTATTTGGTCAGGACAGAGAGTATGTGTGGGAGATGAGTGGGAGCTTGGCTCACCAGATGGATTAGTACCATCTTGTGGGGGACTCACTCTGTTCAGTAGGCATTGGGAGGCTGTGTAATATGGGGAATGGTAGTGGCCTTGATGTCATTAAGATCTGCATTCAGGTCCTACTTCTGACAAATAATGGCCCCATGACCTTGGGCATCTTGGTGCTCTGGGCAAGTCTGTTACAGAGAACGTGTAGACCTACGCTTGTAGAGAAAATGTCCCCACCTTCTATCAGTGAATTCACAGGTCAGAGGAAGACAGCACATCCACCTCCTTGGAGGCCAGGAATTAGGTTTCACCCGCATGAATAGAAGTAGCCTGAGCTCCAGATCTGGTTCTCTTCTTAGACCTTACCATTACCCACTTGTTTTGTAACAAGTGGCCACATAATTTAACCTCTGTCCTTGTTTTTCCATTTGTACGATATGAATAACAATATGGTTTCCTCACATTGTTCCTAATGCACTGTTTATTTCCTTTGACCTGATTACACTCTATTTTGCATTCTATTTATCTGTGTACATGAAAATCTCTCCTCAACCATTTAATAAACATTTATCAAGCACCGACCATATGGCAGGAACTGCGCTAAGTGTTGGGGATATGAAAAGAGGCAAAAGACAGACCCTAACCTCCAGGAACTTACAGTCTAATGCAGAAACAAATATGTACAAAACAAGCTCTGTACAGGTAAACAGGAAAAGATCCACAGAGCAAAAGCGCCAGAATTCTGAGGGGCTGGAAGGGTTTCCTGTAGGAAGTGGGGTTTTAGTTGGGACTTGAAGCCAGGGAGGTCAGTAGTCCAGGAAGACTATAGGTCTTTGAAGGGAGGGGCTGCTTTGTTTTGCATTCTTGTGTTTTTAAGGCACAGTAGTCTGCCTTGTACATAGAGGAGATAACTTATCAAATGTTAATTATTGGATTGAATTGTAAAGATGAGCTGGCAATATCTATCCAGTGTTTTAAAGCAGATCGGAAGAATAAAAGCAAGAGGTTCAAGGAGTTAGTAAGGAAGTACCCTGGGTCACGAAGCTTCCCTCAACTTACCTGGCTCAGTGAGCTCCCAGCTGGGTCCCAGATCACTCCCCTTGAGGCAAAGTGAAATCTGACGCTCCAGGGAAACGAGGCAGAAATAGTTGCCAGGAACTTCCCCAGCTCCTTTTGTCTTTAGGATCTCCAAACAAGATCTAGGATCAGAAGTCCCTAGAAGCTTTGCCTCCATGTCATAAAAGAGGAAACAAGAGCATAAGTAGCACGTCAGAGGAGGTAGGACCACCTGGATATTTTCCTTCAGGCCTTTGCTGCAATTGGCAACTCAAATCATTGAATTTGAAGAAGGCTATGGGTTTGAAAATTGGGCATACAAACATAGGTGTAATGTCCTTGCAGTCGATGTTAGGAAAATGAGGACCCATATGTACAAAAATATTTATAGCAGCTATTTTTGTGGTGGCCAAGAATTGGAAGTTGGGGGGATGCCCATCAGCTGGGGAACGGCTGAACAAGTTGTGGTATATGATTGTGATGGAATACTACTGTGCTATAAGAAATGATGGGCAAATAGATTATAGGAAAACCTGGAAAGACTTACATGAACCGATGCTGAGTGAAGTGAGCAGCACCAAGAGAACATTGTACACAGTAACAGTAACACTGTACAATGAACAGCTTTGATAAACTTAGCTCCTCTCAGCAATGCAATGATCCAAGACAATTCCAAGGGACTCATGATGGAAAATGCTGTCCACATCCAGAGAACGCAGTCTGAGTATAGATTGAAGCATACTATTTTCTCTCTTTTCTTCTTTCTCATGGTTTTCCTCTTTGGTTCTGATTCTTCATTCACAACATGACTAATGTGGAAATATGTGTAACATGATTTTATATGTACATCCCTTATCAGATTGCTTGCCATCTTGGGGAGGGAGAGAGAGAAAAAATTGGAACTCAAAACCTCGTAAAAGTGAATGCTGAAAACTATCTTTCCATGTAATTGGAAAAAATAAAATACTATTATGTGGGGTGGGGGTGGGGGATGAGAGCAAAAGAAGAAAGTAAGACAAAAGCCCTGGTACTCTTGCTCTTATCCTCTCTGGCTGGAGGTAGAGGATCAACTCTCCATTCTAGTCCAAGGATTTATTCCTAGGTCACAAAAGGCCTCTTTCTGACACCCACGACTCCCCATTTCTCCATCTGCAAGTCAGTGAGTTAATGATCTGGTATACCAGGTCCTTCCCAGGGACATGAAAGGAAAACAAAAACTTGGGGCATCAGAAAAAGCCATGTCAGTCCTAGAATCAAAGACCCTGGGGATAGGGGTATCACAGGAGTAGAGGACAAAGTTCTAGGCCTTTAAGGAGACAAGTCCCTCTCTCTGGCTGAATGAATTTCAAGGATGGACACATTTCTGTCATGGACATTTGTGCATGCCCAAATCACCGAAGATGGAGGCATCCACGCAGGAGATCGCAGGGACCTGCTATGTTCTCCCTTCCATCTTCTTGTAGTCCTTGGGGCAGGCCTCTCTCAAAATGACACTGCTCTCCTGGCTTCCCTTTCCCAGCACTGGCTGCACATTCACTCTTTAGTTGTGGGAGGAGAGGTGAAGGGAAGAGTTAGAATATTCCTTGTTCTCCAGGGCTTTCCCTCCATCTCCATCACTGGTAACCTCTTCTCCTTTGAGGTTCACTGAATCCATATTTACTACCCATCAAAATCCTAGTAACTGTTGGCTAAAAACATCTAGGACACTCCTTTTCTTAGTGACTTCAGTACCTCACACAATCTTTCTCTCCCCTCCAACTCCTGCCCTCATATAAGGGAATGTCTATGTGTGTGCGTGCATGTGCACATGCACAACAGCATGGGCTTAAAGAGATGAAGAATAGGAAAGAAGTTATGGCTCAGACCAGACTAGGGAGCTGGATTTAACTTTGCCTAAAGGGTGAGTGATCTGGAACTCAGTTGGGAGCTCTTCGAGTCAAACAAGTTGAGGGATCCAGGGTACTTCCTTACTGACTCCTTGAACCTCTTGCTTTTATTTTTCTGACTTGCTTTTTTTAGCACCTTACAGACTACTTTTCAAATATTTTTCAAATATTTCAATATATGTGCATCAAATGGATCCTTTGAACCTTTGGTCTATATATGGCACTATTGGCATTGCATTGCTGGCTATTTAAATAGCATCTTGGCATAAATACTTTAAAACACTTGATAGATGTAGCCAATTCATCTTTACAATATTTTTAATGTACAGTCTGATAACAAGTATTTGATAAGTGTCTACTACATACATGTACACAAATACACATATATGCGCATACATATATGTGCAATATACATTGCATATATATGTATACATGCATGTACACACATATATGTGCACACGTGCAAATAAGGCAGGATGTTATTCAATAGAGATAAGATGAAAAATTATTTCATGTCTTTTTTTTTTAACTCCCATGACATAACAGTGTCTGGCATATAGTAGGTGCATAATAAATGCTTGTTGACTAACATGATGGAGTACCTACTTCACCCATAGATTTTGTGCCTACTTATGAGAGAGTACAGCCAAGATTTTAGGAGGATGTTTAGTACCAACTGCTCTTACTCTTCTTTCTCAGTAAATCCCTTTCCTAAAAGCTAGCATAGTCTGCTGGTTTGTTTTTGACGACTGAGACTCCAGAACAACAGAACTAAAACTATAGCCCCTTTAGTTTATCCCTAAGACCCTGCGTCATAACAGTGGCCTCGCCCCTCTAAGCCTATCAGGGGGTTGTAAGTTGGGAGAACAAGTTCAGAAGAAGTTCTCCATTTGTCTCCTCAATGCTCGGCATAGTATCTGGCACTTAAATGCTTTTTCATTCATTCATTCATTCACTCATTCATGAAATTTCAAATGAAGTACAGGAAACCACTCCTGTGGTATATCATTTAGATGGAGAAATAGAAACAATACAAATGAAAATATACAAGTGTCCAAGTAATAAAAATATAGACCTAATTATAGCAATACATAAGCATCATCTTGTTTCTGAAACAAATAGGAGTGATCAATCTTGGGCCAAGCTAATTGCTCAAGCAGGAAAACTAGGCTGAGCAAATTGAATGGTCTTAGCATAATCTAATGAAACTAGGCAATGGATAATTTTTATAGCAAAAATTTGTTTTTTGTTACATTGTTGGTGATCTGGAAATGAAGGAAGGATATGTTTTGTCAATGAAGAGGGTATAAAAGTAAAAGTTATTGATAAAAACCATTGTTGGACTCTATAAAAAAAGCCACCCAGCTATGAAACAATAATTCCATATTAGGAAATAACCTGTAGAAGATTTGTAATTATACTTTGAGATTTTGATGGATCTACGATTATCTCTCTGATGATGTAAATTTCTTCTCAGGGAATATTCCCATTCACATCTACCTACCATTTTGTGTACTGCTTGTCTCTGTCTTCTCATAAATATACCTCAAGGCCTCTTTTGCAAAATCTTTTGCCATCATGTAGACTGTAACACAGTCCATAAGCAGTCCATCCCTTGACCTCACTATGTGACCAGCCCATTCTTTTTTTTTTTTCATTCACACATAGATTAAGGGACCTTCAAGATTATTTAGTGCAATGCCCTAATTTTATATTTGAAAGTATTTACATTGAGATAAACTAAGGGGCTTATCCATGCTTACAAGTTAATGGTACTATGAGTCAACCATTCCTCCAACGAGAATTTGTTATTTGAGAGGCATCCTGGCATAATGGACTGAACCTTGGAGTGAGAGTCAGGATAATCTGGGTTTAAATCTTGTCTCAGATGAGCTCAGATGTGATCCCAGACAAGCCACTTGACCTCAAAGCAAATCTGTAAGACTCAGTTACAGAGAGGATGCTTGTCTCTTTCGCTATCCAATATGCAACATGTTCCTTGTTGTTTGGAGTTAATCAGTATCTTTCCCTTAAGACTTTGCCCATTCATATGAAAGTGAAATACTAGTTTAAATACCCAGCAGAAGACAGAGAAGCTAACATGCCGAAGGTGAGCGACAACAACTAAGAAACCTGAAGATGGCAGATTTAAAACAGTCCATATCTCTTACCTGCAGCAGAAAGAGGATATGTGACTAAATCAAAGGCAACACCAAGATGAGGTGAGTGTATCTAAGCAACAGTTTCAAGCCCCCAAGATGTGTTATGAGAAAAGAAGACTTAAACTTAGCTATTAAACATATATTCAACAACAAACCTAAAACAGGCCCCAAGGAATGGTTTATGGCATCTAACAAAACAAAATAAAATGCGATATAAGTCACAGAAGGATATTATGCAGCTGAGGTTCCAGGAGGAGCCCTCTTCTCCCTCCCAGGTATCTTCCCAGACATGTCCCAGGTTACTGTCTCTGCTTGGGATGTCCTTTGCATCCTTCTCCATCTCCAGGCTCTTTCTCCACCAAGCATTCTCCTCCAGGAGCTGGAGGAAGTGCAAACATGCCCTTGGGCCCCTACCCCCCTGCCCTTTACAGACACCTAAACATTTCTACTTATGGCTATGCCCTTCTAAGTGGCAATTAGTAGGAGAGGGGTTTATATATTTGCCATCCACTTCCTGTCATGCTGTCAGACCCTCTGGGGCTTGCTTTCCTTCCCATGATGCTCTAACACTCTCACCTGTGACTTCCTCTGTACTGTACCACCTTGTAATGATCCCAGAACAGTAGGGGTTCTGTCACCTTCCTGTTGCTTGTATACAGACTTAGAGCACTATTTTGATGATCTGCTCTCTGCCTCATGTTCCACTGCAGAGCTCTACAGGGTGTGGCAAAAAATCAGAAGATATTTCACTGCCAAGTCAAAGATGGGTAAAAATTGTCTCTTCAGTGCATCCCTGCAGTGTGAAAGCTAAACAGGCCAATTTGCTGAATTACTCAGAACAAAATATTTATTGCATCATAAACATATTTCCTGCTTGTCAGGAAATGTAATAGAGCCAAGACACCAATTGTTTGTTTTCTGTCGCAAGTGCAGACTAAACTGAATGATTATTCAATAAGTTGTATTGGACAGAGGGGAACGTTTTCAAAGTGGTGAGAAGGTGCATAATCAGGAGACATTAATGTCAGTGGGAATTATGGGATTAAGACATTTTCACTTTGCTACAGTAAAAGACAAAAAATAAAAAACACTGCTCCAAATATATGATCTCAATAACAACCCTATAGATGTTTCCTTTTATTTTTAAAAATACCAAACATAGAGAAGTTGTTATTTCTAATATCAACATTTTGGGTTAACACTCTCTCACCCTAGAAAAGGTCCTGTTATTAGAGCCAAGACTAACTAAAAAGGAAACAGTAATAAAAACAAAGAAATAAAAGAAGAATCTAAAAGTTTGGAACAATAGTTTCATTGTGGTTGTCAAATGTGGAGATGACAAAAAGTGTGTGGGGATAATTAGTACTGAGGATCATGAAGTCAGGATCTCAAAAAATCTCAACAGCTACGGTGATGGGTCAAATCTAATCAAATGGAGATTAACAGAGACAAGTATGAAAAACCTCAAGGTATTTCCATATAGTCAAGAGGAACAGGAAATTCTTTAGCATATCAGCTGATTGGATTCCTTGATTGTGTTCCTCCGGAAGAAGGCCATGCCATGGGAGAAATGGTGACATGACTTGCACTTGACTTTGTTTTGAGTGAGGGAGGGCTGTGCAGGTCACCAGCGTCATTTCTCCTCCAGAGCCATGTGAATCTAGTGACCATCAGATATTCATCAGGATGACTAGAGATGACCCAGGATGCACTGGGAAACCTTGGGCCCTTTAGGCCAAGGTCTTTGCAGATACTCACTTAGGGTGAGGCAACACCCATTCATTGAATAGGTCTGTTTAAGAAGTAGCCAGGGCATGGGACCTTTAATGAGGCAAAGAAAAGAAAGACATCAGGCTGGGAGCGAAACAGCAACAGTTACTATGGATAATCACTCTAAAGCTAGAAGGGTCCAGAGGAGCCCTTAGGCGAAGGGCCCATTGGCATCCCAGCTTCAGAGTGCAGTAGGTTTAAGGTTTTGGGAGAGGACAGGACAGAGTATTTATGGGAAGACACAAACGGGTTGCAAAAGGGTGTCAGAAATGAATGAGCTGTGATTTGCATTGTTGGAAGATGTAGTCATATCAGTAAGACCACAGTTCCATCTAACTATGTAAATGCAAAATCTTAGACTTGAGTTCAAAAAATTGATGGCACAAGTAAAACATAGGGGAAATATAGTTAGACATCAGTTCATGTGAAAAAAGACTGCAAGGCTTTTACTGCAAGCTCAATATGAGTCAATAGTGTGGCACAGCAGCCAGAAGCTACCAGGGTCTTCAGGGGTACATTTGAGAAGTATGGTGGCTAGGACTAAGGAAGGGACAGTACAGTCATGCTGAATTATACCTTGGCCAGATTAAATCAGTGATATTATACCAGTCCTTCTTGGCATTTTAAAGGAAGGAAATAGATAAACCACATAACATCTTGAGAAGCAACACAGTGAGTCGGTGAAAGGCTTAGAAACCATGACATATGAGAATCCCTTGGAAGAACCAGGTATGATAGCCTCAAGAGGAGAAGACTTAGAGGAAACATGATTGTTTTCCCCAAGTATCTGAAAATACTTGTTCTAGAAAATGTGTTCTAGGAAAGGGTTTTAGGAGAATTAGGAGTAAAGGAAGAGGTTTCAGGGAGGCAGACTTTATCTCAAGATAAGAGAACAATTAAAGTAGTCTCCTAGAATAAGCTGCTTTGGAAGAGTTTTCTCTCACTGAAGAGTAGAGGCTGGATAACCACAGCGAAGTCATAAAAAGGGATAGCTAGGTGGTGCAGTGAATAGAGCACCAGTGCAGGAGTCAGGAGGACCAGAGTTCAAATCTCACCTGACATTCACTAGCTGTGTGACCTTGAGCAAGTCACTTAACCCCAATTGCCTCAACCTGAGTCATCTCCAGTCATCCTGATGAATATCTGGTCACTGGATTCAGATGGCTCTGAAGGAAAAGTGAAGCTGGTGACCTGTACAGCCCTCCCTCACTCAAAAAACAAAGTCCAGTGCAAGTCATGTCATTATTTCTCTGATGGCATGGTCTTCAGCAAAGTAAGACCAACACACATACACACACAGGGAAGTCATGGAGGGAATTACTATTCAGGTACAGTTTAGAGTAAATGACCTCTAAGTTTCCATGATTCCAAGAATTTTAGAGCTAAGATTCAGTGATTCTCAAACTGAGTATTGCCAACTAGGTCTCAGATACAACACACAGTACAGAGCAGAGGAGATACTGTGAAGTTATGTAATACTGACAATTCTTACTAGATAGCTTTGACCATTGAACTACAATTTGCCACTTCCTAACTTTCTATTCCCTGATCATCCAAAGCAATGGAATGTGAAGCTGATTCCATTTATTTTTTTTAAAATGAAAGTCATTGTTTCTTCCACTTAATTCCCAAGGCGTTGATAAAGAGATGGTGGGAGCCATCACATAGCAGAGAACGAGATAATAAAACTCTAATCTATCTAAAAATATGATTTATGGTCCTGAATATGGATAGCAGAGGGATATGAACTGATCTGGCTTTACCTTCCTGATTCTGGGACTGGCTGTAGCTCTCAACTTAGGAGAAAAGACCACAAAGCCAGCCTTGGCTCCCTCTGTGGTCTCAACTAGTTTTTCCCTTACTTAACACCGAACTTCCTCCAGCCCCCCTCCCCCAAAATCCTTTCCCCGACATTCTGTTTGTTTCTCTGGATCTTGCAATGGGAGGGTTTCTTTTCTTTGGGTGACCTCGTAGTTGTTGATGGTTCAGAATAGATGGGGACTTTCCGGTGAAAGGCATTTTGAAATAGGAGCCTCTTCTGACCTAAAGTGGGACCTGTGGATAGGAATACTACAAGATCAAGTGTTAGAAGGGATTCAGAGGATGTCCAATCTAACCCTCTCATTTATAGATCAGGGCACCAACCCCAGAGAGGTTGTGATTAGCTCAAGACCAGCCAATGTTTGAACCCTGATCCTCTGATGCCAAAGTCATGGCCTTTGCAAGAGATCTAGAGAAAGGCCCCTAGCACATTGGTTGGATTTCTTGAGGAAGATTTACAAAGGGACCAAAATGACAAATCTCAAAGTTGCCCAATACTTACATTTCTCCCATTCCCTGTGTCTAGACTACAGAACCTGATTTACTCCCAGATCAATGAAACTCCTGACCTAGAAAACCCCTAGTACTGTAACTCAGGCATCTTTTGTCCTTTATAACAGTGCAAGAGATCACATTCAGTATAGCTGTTGCTGAGATACTGACTTTGAAATGAATTTATTCAGGAGAAAATTAAGCCATTATCAAGCAACTACTATGTGTCAGGCATGTCTCTAAACACTATAGATTCAAAGACAAAATGGTTCCCATCCTGAAGGAATTTACATTCTAAGGTATAGACACAATATGTACATATATAGGCATATAAATAATATACCTATAGACTATGCCAAACACATAAAAATCAGGTACAAATTTACCCTGGAGAGAAAGGTACTACTAGGAGGGGGATCAGGAAAGGCCTCATGTAAAATGAAGCACTTGAGCAAAATCTCAAAGAAATCAGAGATTCTAGGAGGAAGGAGGGTGAGCCAGGTATGGGGGATAATCCATGCAAAGGCATGGAGGTGGGAGATGGAGGGTCTTGTATAAATAACAAGTGTGCCTGTATGGTTGAACCATAGAGAGCATGGGCAAGAGGAGAGGATGAGGAATAATATGGAAGAAGGCCATAAAGCTAGGATAGGGCAAAGTGATGAAGATGCCATATTAATTGGAAGCCATCTTGGCCTTCCCTGAGCGCAGGATTATAAAGTGTAGAGCTGAAGGGGTCTTTGGACTATAAAGTATAAAGCTGAAGGGGCCTTTGGAAGTCATCTGATCCAACTGTAGTATGGAAAATGCATGGGTGGGAATTGGTTTTGCGTGACAACACTTTTGTAACAGGATTCTGCATTTCTCATTTTCTCAATGAGGGAGGGAAGTGGGAGGATGAAAAGGTGGATTTTCATTTGGAAAAAATAATTAATTAAAAAACCAAGGCACTAGACTTTAATTTAGGAGTAGTTTTGACCACTTCCCATCTCTATTTATTGAGCTTCTACCCAAATGTCTCAATGAATGGCACCTTCTCTTTGACCCTGGCCAGAATTAATAACTTGTTTTCTTATGGTACTTTCAGGTTTGAAAAGGGATTACATATATTGCATCATTTGAGTCAACAATACTGTGAAGTAGGTACTAAGGGTTTATTAATCCCAATTGAAAGATGAGGAAACTGAGGCCCATGGAGATAGTGTTGGAAATGTTCATGAAACCTAGTCTTTGTTGTTATCATTGAGTCATTTCAGTTGTATCCAACTCTCTGGGACCCCATTTGGGGTTTTCTTGGCAAGTATACTGGAGTGGTTAGCCATATCTTTCTCCAACTCATTTTACAGATGAGGATACTGAGGCAAACAGGGTGAAGTGACTTGCCCAGGGTCACCCAGCTAGTAAATGTCTGACACCAGGTTTGAACACATGTCCTCCTGACTCCAGGGCTGGCACTTTATCTACTGCCCCTTTTACCCAGGTTTAGCCTGACAGAAAATTCAGTACTCAATGCACTATCATATTCTTTCTCCGATAATCAAGATAATTTTCCTTTTTCTCTTTCCCTCTTTCCCTTTCTCTCCCTTCCCTTTCCCCCCCAAACATACCATTCACATTGCTTTCTTTTCATCTTTTTTCTTTCTCTTTCTTCCTCACTTCTTTTCCCCTCCTCTCTTTCCTTCTTTTATTTTTATTCTCCCTCCCTGACCTCCTCTTTTTCTCCTTTTTCTCACTTTTCCCACCCCCTTCTCTTTCTCTTTTCTTCCCCTTTCCTTGTATTCACTGTGTGCACTCATAATATTCTATTTTGTATTATAGCTACTTACACAAAGATCTTATCATATCTCTTAAATTAAAAAATTCCTTGAAGGCACAAACCATGGCTTTTTTCATCTTTATATTTCCCCTAATGCCTAGTATATATTGTATGTAATATTAGTATCTGATAAAATGTTTGTTGTTGAATGGATAGATGGCTAAATGGAATCTCCTTATTTCATTAAAAGTCTCCTGTGACTTTTCATTGACCTACAGATAAAAGGGAAGATTCTCTTCTGTTCATTGAGGAGTTCTACCAGACTGTCTGGGAGTCAAATGGGTGCAGGGGCTGGAGTGCTGGATTTGCTCCAGAATAAGACCTGGGTTTGGCCCATTTTGTAACTCAGTAACAGCATGTTGCTTGTCTGAATCTTTTGCTTTTTCACTCCTTTCCAGCTTCACCAACTAAATGACTACTTTAAGATTTCCAGATTTAATAATATACTATATTAGTATATCAATATACTATAAATTACATTACTAATTCATAACGCTAACTCACTGGGAAGTGGCATCAGAAGCACTTTGAGTGTGTGCCAATCTCCTTTTATTTTATGGATAACAAAATAGTTCTCTCACTACATTTCCATGAGAGAGATATTATTATATTTATTTTCCTGATGAGAAAACAGAGGCTCCTAGAAGTTGCAGACTTGCCCAGTGTCATACAGGCGAGACACACAGGACTCTCCTGTCTCTAGATTTAGGTTCTTTCCATTTTATGACTCTCTCATGTACTCTCTACCTCCCCTTTTCCTCATCAGATCTATTTCTTTATTTAAAGGATTCTTTGATTTTACTCTCTACACAAAGCCTTTTGGGAATGAGAAGATATTCATTTTTTATCTTTCTTACATTTTCCTTCTGATTCTCAACCATAAAATACGTCCCAGGACCTACACCTGACAAAGTTCCAGATTCAAATTTCCAGATGCCAACAGGACAACTCTTTTTGAACAATCTCCACGGTGGAGGGTAGGGAACTGAGCCCATAGTGTGAGAAAGATGACCCTTCAGGGCATGTGAAACAAGCAGGAGAAGTGAGGGGAAGCACCCCTGGCCAGCACACTTGCCACCCACATTTGATTCTGCTGCTCTCCTCCTGCCAGCACCTAGTTCAGGCTGTGTTGCACAGTGAGTGAAGCATGCCCTTCCCTGGCAGGCAGCTTGGTAGGTGAGTAGGCAGGTCAACCTGCCTACACCCAATGTACACTATGCTGTGGAGCCACCCTCAAGGTGTTCCTCTCCTAGAGGTAGGCAGGTGGCCCTCCCCACTCCCTTCTCTCCTCACCTCTCCTGCGTACCAGTTCATATCTCTTAGGTCACTTGACCTGGGCTCTACATCATGCTTAGACTCCCCAGAGGGCCCAGGCTACAAGGAAGACAAGCTGATGGTTTCTCTGAAAGCAGGGACTCTAGTAGGTTCTCTGTCTGAGGCGGGGTGGGTGGGGTGGGGTGATGAAGTGTACTGCATGTATACTCCACCACGAGTTCAGAGAGGCCAAAGACACACCATGTAGGCAATGGATCACAGGGTTCAGATGAGGAAGAGGGCTTTCCATGAGTTCAGGAGGCCAGGCTGACCCAGGACAGAGGAGATGCTTCCCAAGGACATAAGCTTCATGGTGTCCACCTGGCTTCCTCTCTCCTACTTCAGGGAGTCAGGGAGAATCACATTAGACCCAAGTACCATAGTCAAGAAGGCCCCAAAATATCATGACTAATGGGAGGCTGGGCTGAGAGTCTATGGAGCCTAAAAGGTCAAGAAATTGCTAAATTAGGAGGCCAGAAGGGTTCCCTGGAACAAGATCAAGAAGCCTTGGGCTTTCTGTGTCTTGGACCCCTTGGGCTGTTGGTGAAGCCTCAGAATGTTTTGAAATGCACAAAATAAAATATACAGGATCACACAAACACACAAAAACCCATTATATTGAAATAATTATCCACCTATCTATATTTTAACAGTTCATAGATGTCAAGTTAACACCCCCCCGGACTAGATTAATATTGAGTCCACTGAGGATGACAGTGGGAGAAAAGAGAGAAAGAATGTGGGTTGAGTGTTACCTCCACCAGCACCAACCAAATGTGACCAGCAGACTGGATAAGCCCAAAAGCATGAGGGATGACAGTGGCCCTGCTTCCAGTCTGGTCTCCCTCCCCTAGCCACCATCTAGGGGAGCAAACCTTGAGAAGGGACCTGACTCCTCACTCTTCATTTGTCCCCACCTTCTCAGCATTCATAGCTACTGAAGACCCAGTAAAAAAGATCTTGCCAACAATGTCTTTGGCACAGCCAAAGGGCTCAGTGTCAGAAACAAATCATGTTTTATCAATGGAAAGGCTACTATAGAAGACGCCTTGTCACCTCACCCTAGGTGTTTCCATCAGCCTTGCAGCTGAACCATCCTAAGTGTATCATTTCCTTCATTAGAACATAAGTTCCTGGTGAGCAGGGGCTCTTTTTTATCTATATCCTTAGGACTTAGCATAGTACTTGCCCATGGTAGATGTTTAATAAATGCTTTTTTCTTTCCTCCCTTCCTTCCTTCCTTCCTTCCTGCCTTTCAAAATATTATTTTTATGATCATGGTAGAAGAAATGTTCAATTAGTCATTTGAAAATGTCCGTGAAGTGTTTTTCTTTCCTTCAGTGCCTACATTTTCAAGATAACTTTTGCAGTACTAAGTTTTGGAGTATTATTTAACACAGTATCTTCACAAAGCCAAGAAAAATTCTGTCAGAGCATAGTTTGGTTTTGTGTGCCTGGCACTTGGCCTCTCTAGTCACCCAAAAGACATTCCCTCTGCATCATACAAGTGGCTTTGGGACCATGTTTAACCAAACAGTGTATTTATGGATGCACTAAAAGGGTACATGCTCTTTGTCCTGTCACATGTGATTTAAGTTAATTCAGACATGCATTTTCAAGGTCAGGCAAGGACTGGATTAGGACTGAAATTAGGAAGTAGCTTATTTTTCCATGAACTCAAGAATACTGACTTGAGAAATGGACTTTCAATGAAGCAATGTGTTGGCATGTTCTTATCCCAGGGCCTCTTTTAAGAGCCACAGCCAAGCAATGATCACTTGCCCAATAATCATAACTCGCCAATTCTGGGTTCTTCAGTTTTTAAAATGTGAACCTACAGTTCCGTGTAAACTGGAGAAAAGGTATTGAGGCAAATTTGTGGTCTCCATAGCTATTCAACTGCTTCCCAGGCCTTCTCAAATGTAAATGAATAAAGTTTCACTTTATGCTGTGTAAAGGAGCAGAACCCACAGTTGGATATCTTTTACCGGCGCAAGGTGATCTTAAAACTGAAAGGAGAATATCCTCTACCAATGAACATCATTTCATTGTTTTCATTACTTGGCCACCTCATCCTATAAATTTGCCTAAGCCTGAAAAGGGCACTTACATCCAACTTCCTCTCAGGGAAATCTTAGAGAAACCAGGATGTCTGAAAGGTCACCAGAGAATATAAACATTATTGTTTCATATCATTGATGTGGACAGCAGAGTTAGGGTAAGCACAAAGTACAAGGTGTTTCATTTCTACATCTATCTCTTTGCCAAATGCTCTGCCTCCCAGACCAGAGAAGATAGCCTGGAAGACTTAACCCTTTCAGCACTGGAACTCCTGCCTGAGGACCTGGTATGCCAATTGGTCACTATCTCATGTGGGCCATGATATCAGGCCAGGCCAATGCCAACAATGCTTCCCTGGCCTGGACATCTCAAGAGCCACCTTGGCAAGCACCTTGAGTGTACCTTCTTCTTCTAGTTAATCATAATTAAATCAATATTTCTATTCCTCCTGGAAAGGATGAGTCAACCTACTCCCCTATGGTTCTACCCACCATCCTTCTAACTTTGTAAATCAAAATGCCCCTCCTTAGCCATCACTACCTTTCATATGTTGGTTTCTCCAACAGTATGTAAGCTCTTTGAAGGCAAGAACTATCTTTGATTGTGTACAATTAGGTTCCAATTAGTGTGAACAGTGAATCCCCTGAAATGGTTGCATGTGTCATAATTTTTACTATTTAAAAGTATAATTATGTAAAATTTGGTCATTAGTCCCAGCCCATTGGAAATAGGCAGTATGAATTCAAATAATGCTGTGACCATTTTAGAGGATTCACTGCTGGAACTAATCAGGACTTCACTGACTTATTTCTGGTACACTTATCACAGTGTTTACCACATGGTAAACTCTTAATAAATGTTATTTGATTACAAAAGATAATTTTGATTGCATAAAGTAGAAAAGTTTTTGCATAAGTTCATGAAGCTAGGATAAAAAGAGAAAGCTTTGATGGAGGTGGGGGAATCTTTGCATCAACTATCTCTAATGTGGGTCTAATCAAGGAACTAACATAAATATGTAAAAACATGAAACATTCCCCAACAGATAAGTGGTCAAAGTCTATGAAAAAAGTCTCACAGCAAGAATCACAAATAATTAACTATATGAAAAAACTGCTTCAAATCTCTAATAATAAGCAAAATGCAACTCAAAACAACTCTGAGGCTCCACCTTCTACCCAGAAAATTGGTTAAGATGACAAAAGTTGAAAATAACGTTGGAGGGGTAGTACAGAGACAAGCATACTAGTACCCTGTTGGTAGAGCCATTGGTCTATCAGCTGTGGGGATTATAACTGTGTACCTTACAATAAAAGAGACTAAGGCAGAACTCTGAGCCTATGGCATATTATTAAAGGGTGCATGGTCCCCTCTAATGAAGTGGATCTCAGATCTTCTTCATGATCTGAGATGCCCCCTTATTCCAAGGTCTTATTTTTATAAGGTTGGATACCACATTTGAACGTTTTATAGAGGCTACACAAAGTATAGAATCACATTGACTGATAGATCTTGCTTTGGGAGTCAAAAAAATGATGCATCAATTAGAAATGGTACATCATCGAGGGGTGTCGGGTTGGGTGAAGCATGGGGTATCTCCACTAAGTGGTCAGAAGATGGTCACTTGCTCGATGTTGGACAAGAGGACTTTCCATGTCATTGAGTCACCTCTGCCACACTGAGCACTCACCATAAGTTAAAATGAGAGTGGAGAGTCTCTAGTCAGCTTCCTATGATTAAGCAAGTGAACTTACAGTCTGCAGCTCACAGCTCTGGGGCCTAATATACAGAACTTAAAAGCACTACCCCATAGAATCCTGTCAAATTAATACTTATTGGAACAGAGTAGGGGGTCCAAATGAATTATTTCTCACACAATTCTGAAAAACAATTTGGAATTATAATTTTTAAAAGTGACTAAAATGTCTATACATTTTGACCCAGAGATCTCACTGCTAGACACATAACCCAAGGAGTACAGAGGTCACAAGGGATTTCCCTACTGTGGCATTTTCAGAGTAACTGGACTGCAGCTCAAAGCTGGGGTGGCTAAGTGTGCTCATACATGTCTGACTTGGTGAGCTGCTGCATCTTGTGCAGTGAGTGGCACAGTGGATAGAGCCCTGGATAGAGTCAGCAAGGCCCGAGTTCAAATCCAGCCTCAGCACTTACTAGCTGTGTGACCCTGGTGAAGTGACTCAATCTCAGTCTCAGTTACCTTACTTGTAATAGCACCTATCTCCAGGATTGCTGCGAAGATGAAATGAGGTCATGTTTGTAAAGCACTTAGCACAGTGCTGGCACATGGTAGGTACCCTATAAAAGCTTGAGCTTTGTGTGCTGTTCGTTAGATTGCACAAGCTTTAGCGTCCCCTCCAGCCACACCCCCCCTTCCCGAGTTCCAGGTGACACACTATCTCATGGTGGAGACAGGAGGAAGTGTTCCTTATCAATGAAGACACTGAGCATTCAGAGGGACTTCCTCATATGACACACCGTTTATACACTGACCCAGTTTTCTTTCCTCTAAGTCAAGGCAAGCTGCCCAGAGAATGTTCCTATCCCCAGTCAAAATGCCCTTCTTAAAAAGTGACATCAGGAATGGATGCCACCCCTGCCCCTCATCGTGGGTAACCAGGGAGGGCAGCCTGGAGCTTTGGGAGGCCACACTACATTTCTTCTAACAGCCTCATCCACACCAACTCAGTGAAGATTTGAAGCAGTTCCAACTCCCAGGTACTTTTACAGGAGCTTAGAAAATCAAAGGTCCTCTCACTTGCACAGTGGATATTTTAAATTACATAAAAGCAGAAATATACAGAGTTAGAGAATGTCAGAGATGGAAAGGATTTCAGAGGTCATCTAATCCAACCCATACCTGAAAAAAATCTACCCACTAGTAACCCAGGATAAACCTTAGGCCAAGGGTGGGGTCTGTTTAATGTGATTAAGAAAAAATAATAAAAGAAAAAGAAAAAATTCTATAATCCCATGGCAGCGGGGAGGGAATCTAGTGCCTTCCCTCTGTTAATTATTTCCTTCTTAGGCCATACAAAGCTTGCTTTTTTGATATTTGTTTGCATGTTGTGGACATCAGATTGTAATCTCCTTGAGGGTAGGGCCTCTTTTATTACATTTGGTTTAGCACAGTATCTGGAAGGTATTGTTGTTCAGTTATGTCCTACTTTTCATAACCCATTTGAAGTTTTCTTTGCAAAGATATCAGAGTGTTTTGTCATTTCCTTCTCCTTCTTAGATGAGGAAACTAAGGCAAACAGGGTTAAGTGACTTGCCCTGGTTCCTGAGACTAAATCTGAACTCAGGAAAATCTTCCTTTCTCCAGGCCCAGAATTCTATCTACTGCACCATTTAGCTGCCACATAGTAGGTACTTAATATTTACTGATTGGTCCCAGGAAGGCCCCATCTCTGCTCTTAAAGTATTCAGCTTTTGAGATTATCTTCCATCTGCTCCGGACATAGCTTGTAAGTACTTAGCTACTTACATATTGTCCCCCTTATTTAACTGTAATCTCCTACTCAAAAGTGACTGGTTTGACCTTTTTAAAAAAACAATTTACATTTATTATTTATTTGTCAACTGAAAATCACGTCATCATCTTGATGTCATGGTCCTCTTCCAGAACGAAGGATGAACACAACGACAAGTAGAAGGGGTTTTTATTAAATGTGGAGTTCCAAATTCTCTCCTTCCTTCCCACCCTCTCCCTGGCCACTCTACTGAGCAGGCAAGAAACACGGTATCAACTACACAAGTGACATCAGGCAAAACATATTTCTACATTAGCCATATTTCAATAAAAAGCAGGGAAGATAAAGGGAAAAAATGATACTTCAATTTGTACTCAGAATTCATGAGTTCTCCCTCTGGAGGTGGATAGCATTTTTTCATCAAGAGTCATTGGAACTGTTTGGGATCATTGTGTTTATCAGAGTCAAGCCAAGTATTTCGCAGTTGGTCATCATGACAACACCGCTGTCACTGTACACAATGATCTCCCAATTCTCACTTCACAAAGATCTTGCTGTGTTTTTCTGAAACACTCCTCCTCCCCCCATCATTTGTTACAGCACAATAGCAGTCCATCACAATCATGTACCACAACATTCAGCCATTCCCTAATGGATGAGCATCCCTTCAATTTCCAATTCTTTGCCACTATAAAAAGAGCTGCTATAAATATTTTTATACATAGAACTTCTTTTCCTTTTTATTAAATCTTTTTGGGAAACAGACCTAATAGTGGTATTGCTAGGTCAACCAGCAGGCCCAGTTTTATAGCCCTCTGGGCATGGTTGTTAATGTTCTCTAGGATGGTTGGATCAGTTCACTACTTCATCAACAATTCATTATTGTACCTATTTTTCCATCATCCCCTTCAGCATTTGTCATTTCTGATAGGTGCAGGGTGATACCTCAGATCTGTTTTAATTCCAATTTCTCTAATCAATAGTCATTTGGAACATTTTCTCATAGACATATTAGATTTCTTCTGAAAGCTGCCTGTTTAATACCTTTAATCACTTGTCATCAGAGAATGACTCTATTTTATAAATTTAACTCAATTCTATACTCAGTATATATTTGAGAAATGAGAACTTTATTAGAGAAACTTGCTGTAAAAACTTTTGACATTATTCCATTGTCTATGGCACCTTTTAGCAAAATATAGTTTCCCTGGTTATCCTTTTAATTAGGTCAATTTTTGCTTTTACTTTGAGATTATGATTGCTACCCCTGCCTTTTTTTTAGTTTATTTGAAACATGTTAGATTCTGCTCCAGTCTTTTGACTCTTTGTGTGACTTTCTGTTTTAAGTGGGTCTCTTATAAACAACATTTTGTTGGATTCTGGTTTCTAATCCATTCTGCTATCTACTTCCCTTTTATAGGTGAGCTCATCTCATTCACATTCATAGCTTATCCCATTTTCTTATGTTTCTTCCTATTTCTTTATTCTATTATTCCTTATTTATTATTCCTTTATTTATTTAGTCCTTCCCCAAAGTCTATTTAATTTCTAACTATAATAGCCTTTCTTCATTTGTCCTCCTTTTTATCATTCCCTCCCCCTTTCTCCAATCTCCTTCCCCTCCTATTTCCATATTGGGTAAATGATATTTTTATATACACTAAGTATGTATGTAAATAAATATATATATACACATTCTTCCCTCTTTGAACCAATTCCAATGAGAGGGAGTTTCAAGCTTCGCCCACACCCACATTTCCAAAAGCTCTTCCTTGTGTACCTCTTTTATGTGAGAAATTTTTCCCATTCTACCTTTCCTTCCCCATTTTTCAAGTGGATCCCTCTTTCTCAATCCTTCATTGTTTTTTGGAGATTATTCCTACATAATCAACTCTCACCCATGTCCTCTGCCTATATAAATTCCTTTATGACCTTAATAAAGATAAAATTCTTAGGAGTTATATGTATTATCTTCCCTTATAGAACATAAAGTCTAACTTTATTGAGTCCTTTTGATATTCCATGTTTATCTTTTTATGCTTCTATTGTTTTCTGTTTGAATATCATATTCTCCTTTATTTCATTAAATATTCATTTTCCCCCCTGAAAGATTTTTGCTAGGTAGGTTATCCTTAGTTGTAATCCTAGGTCCTTTGCCTTCTGGAAAAATCATATTCCAAGCCCTCTACTCCTTTAATGTGGAAGCCACTGAATTCTGTGTGATCCTGACTGTAGTGCCATCATATTTGAATTTCTTCCCTAGTTATTTGAAGTATTTATCTTTGACCTGGGAGCTCTGGAATTAGGCTATAATATTCCTGGGAGTTTTCATTTTGGGATCTCTTTCAGGTGATAAGTGAATTTAAAAAATTTTCTTTTAGTCTCTGAATCTAAAATATCAGGGCAGTTTTCCCTTGATAATTTTAAAAAATATGTCTAGGCTTGCTTTTTGTGACTTTTAGGTAGCTCATTAATTTTTAATTTATCTGTTCAATCTATTTTTCAAGTTGGTTGTTTTTTTGATGAGGCATTTCATATTTCCCTTCCTTTCTCTCCCCTCCCCCATCCTTTTGATTTTATTGTTTCTTGATGTCTCACAGAGTTGTTAGCTTCTACTTGCCCATTTCTAACTTTTAAGGAATTGTTTTATTCAGTGAGATTTTGTACCTCCTTTTCCATTTGGTCAGCTTTGCTTTTTAAATTCCCCTCTTCAGTGGATTTTTGTGCCTCTTTTACCACTTGGCCAATTCCATTTTTTAAGGTGTTTTCTTTAGCATTTTTGTACCTCTTTTACTATCTGTTAATTTTCTTTCTTTCCTTCCTTCTTTCCTTTCTCTCTCTCTTTCCTCCCCTAAAACCTTAGGCCCAGTGCACTCTGAAGTCCATGGATTCAGCAATTGGTCCCTGCCCAACCTCTACTCAATGGCTGTTTTTGGACCTTTCTGGCTTAGAGTGAGTCAATAGTAATAGTTTCTCTTCAAAACAACAACCCTGAAGCTCCTGTCCCTTGCAGTGTGATTTATCTATACTTTTCTTTTCTATTAAAGGGGCCATCCCACTGCCTACTTTTTAAAGTGGGCATTACCTCACTTAAAGTGAGCACCTGAAAAGGCCTTAGCCTAAAAGGTTAAGGTCTCCCATTACATCCTGGGTTGTCTCCAGTCATCCTGATGAATAGTTGGTCACTGGATCCACATGACTCAGGAGGTGAAAGTGAGGCTAGTGACCTTGCACAGACTGCCCTCACTCAAAACAGTCAAGTTCAAGTCATGTCATTATTTCTCTGATGTCATGGTTCTCTTCAAAAACAAAGGACAAATGCAACAACAATTTTCTTTTCATAATTTTAATGCATCACTCATTTCTTTCCCCAATTTTTCATCTACCACTCTTATTTTGTTTTCTTTAATTCTTCAAGGAATTCTTGTTGTATTTGGGTTCAATTAGAATTTTTCTTTGAAGCTTTTTTTACATTTATTTTCACATTGTTGTCCTCTGAGTGTATATCTTGGTATTCACTATCACATGGTAGCTTTTTATCGTCAAATTCATTCTTTCGTCATTTGCTCATTTTTCCAGTCTTTTTCTTGACTTTGAACTTTATGTCAAGTTGGGTTCTACAGGAGAACATTGTACACAGTAACAGCAACACTGTGTGATGAACAACCATGACAGACTTTGCTCTTCTCAGCAATGCAATGATCCAAGACGATTCCAAAGACTCATGATGGAAAATGCTATCCACGTTCAGAGAAAGAACTGGGGAGACTGAATGCTGAGTGAAGCAGAATGGTTTCACTGTTTTTGTGGTTTTTTTTCTTTCTCATGGATTTTCCTTTTGTTCTGATTCTTCTTTTTTAACACAACTAATGTGGAAATGTGTTTAACATGATCATGACGGTATATGTATAACCTATATCAGACTGTTTGCTGTCTTGGGGAGGAGGCGAGAGAAGGGAGGAAGAAAAATTTAGAACTCAAAATCTTACAAAAATGTTGAAACCTATCTTGACAGGTAATTGGAAAAAAAATACTACTAAGAAAAAAAAATAAAGTTGGGTTCTGCTCACTTGGGAATGTGGAGACACTGTCCCAAACTTCAGGGTTTTTTGTGCTGTTTCAGAGCTAGTTGTGGGAGTCTTAAAAGTTTTTAGTGCTCCCAAGGTGGTATAATCCTGGCAGAGTATGGTCGCTGCTTTCCTGGTCAGTGCTCTGGTCTTTACCAAGAAGAGCCCCTGCTCTGCTGAAGCCACAACAGCTAGTCTTCCTCTCAACTTTGGCCACTGCTCCCTTGTGACTGACCACAAATACTTCTCTGTTCTGTAACTGTGACCCACAACTATGCATGGGCAGGGGAGTGCCAGCAAAGAGTCCTGTAATTCCTGTTTGACCAGTTTTCCGACCCCCTTACTATCTCTGGGCTGAGAGCCCCTGAAGCTACAGCAACCACTGTTGTCACTACCACTTGTGGGCTCTGGACAGGCTTCAACCCCAGCATCACAGACTTTTCCTAACAATCTCATAAAGTTTTGTTAGGCCAGGAAAAATGTCTCACCACAATATTTTGTTGGACTTGTGCCACAAAATTTTATCTGAGGCATTATTTTAAAGTCTTGTTTAAAGGGGAATGATGAAAGAGTTCAGCTGGGTGGCTGCCCCTAATCTGCCACCCACTCTAGTTTTTCTTTGTACTGTCATGGCATTTGGCACGGAGTAAGCACTTCATAAATGAGGTTGTTGACTGTGCCACATCTATGGCAAGTAGTCATTGTTTGACAACTTCTAGAGGCCGGGAACTCACTACCTACTAAAGAGGCCCATTTCACTTTTGGACAGCTCTTACTGCTAACAAAAGTTTCCTACATTGAGTCAAACTACACTTATTTAACTGCATTTTATCATCTTTGTTTTGCCCCATCTTTACAACTTGGCAGGATTTAGGATCATTTTATTGAAGGTGGCTGCCCTATTTGAAATTCTTTTGATCAGCAAGCTGCCTTTTTTGAACTATCCTCAGGACTAAATGTGCCAGGTGAGATACACTTTTGTGCATGGTCAATGTGGGAGTTTGTTTTGCTTGATTAAGCATATGTTACAAAGGTTTGGTTTTCTTTTTTTCCAGTGATGAAGGGTTTGGCAGCAAGTAGGAAAGAAAAAAAAAAGCTTGATAATTGAAAAAAAATTGGCCTATGAAGGTTATTGCTTTTTAGGTCCTTGGCTTCTATCCAAACCCTCCCCACTTCCTAACTTCCCTGTAACTGTGGAAGGTACCTCCCAATCACCTGATTCAAATAGAGGTGTCCTCCTTAACTACTCTCTCTCTCAATCCATATCCAAATACTTGCCAAGTCCTGCCATTTCTGCCTTTAGAATATCTTATATACACCTCCTCCCTTCTGGTGCTGGCCCTTATCCTCATGCTCTACTGTTGCAAAGCTGCTGGTGGGTCTCCCTGCCACAAGGCTTTTTCCCCACTCCAACCCATCCTCAACTGCAAAACTGATCTTCTAAAGCACAAGTCTGACCATGTCATCTCCATCTATATTCAATCAACTTACATTGGTTTCCTATTATCTCTAGTATCAAATATAAAACCTTCTATTTCACTTTTAAAAGTCACCTGTAACCTGACTCATTTTCACCTTTCTGGTCTTCTAAGTCCTTACATATCCCTCATGTCTTTTGCCATCCAGCGACACTAACCTCCTTGCTAGTGCTCTCACTAAACACTCCAGCTCCTGGTTCCCAGTACCTCCCAGTACTCACTCCATATCTCTTGTGCCTAGAATCCACTCTCTCTTCATTATGCCATTGGGCTTTCCTGAAGTCCCTTTCCTGATCCTTCTTAATGCTAGAACCTTTTCTCTGGTTTATCCTGTTGGTAGAGTTGTTTGCAAGTTGTCTCCCCCATTATACTGTAAGTTCTGTGAGAGCAGGAACTATCTTTGGTCTTTCTTTGTACCTCTAGCACTTAGTAAGGTGCTTACAAATGACTGCCAACCATCTGAGTTAGAGGAGGTGGCATAGTGCTGGATAAAGGAAATGGACTTGGAGTCACGATGTGGTTTCCATTCCTGGCTTTGCCATAGTACAACTTGGTATAAGTCACTTATCTACTCTGGGACTCAATTTTCTCATCTTTAAAATAAAGGAAGTGAGCTCAAAGACCTCTAAATATAGTAAGTTAAATTTATTTAGAAAACCATGAGGTGTCTGTGTGGTTGTGGTACATATTTAGTGAGATTTTGCAACTTGATGTTTCCTCTGGTTAGCCCCTACTAGGATATTTTATTTGTGCAAAGTGTTTGCTTGGGACTGTTTTGTGACCGAGGATTTGAGGAAGGACAGCGACAAGTTGGTTCCTTCTTGGCCTAGTCTAATTTCTCAGGAATCAACCTGTGTGACTAGATTTAAGAGCTTCTGCGTCATCATGGGAGACAGAAATTGTGATCATCCCGATGATGGTGTCAGTCACTCACTAACAAGGATGCACAGACCGGTGACCTCATCATCACAAGACATTGCCTCACCTAACGCTGGTTAAAGCACAGCCAATCCTCTCCTCCATACCCACAAGCCTTCAGACTGCCTTACACACTTCTCTCAGACAATGTCCTTGTTGTCACCACAAAACGTCCACCTGTAGTCTTGCCCAGCACTCCACAGCCTCATGCCTTTTGTGACAGGCAGTTACACTCACTGCTTACCCTAAGTGGCATCTGGGAAACTGGAAGGACTCACAGGATCCCGGATTTAGAGGGGAGACACCAGAGGTCACGTGGTACACCCGCGCTGTTTTACAGGTGGTCACTTGGCCGGCACCCACGTGTGGAAGCCGGGATCCTGCTAGGGCTCACACCACAAAGAGATACATTTACATTTGATACAAAGAAGCAATCCTTGGCACTCGCCGTACCGAGGCAGAAATGAGCGGCCCCAGGAGCGATGCCCGGGCGGGGAGGTCTCCATGAGGACTCGGGCTGGCTATTTGTGGGGTTTATCAGAGGGGGCTGGCCTCCGACTGACCAGGGCTTGGGTTTAACGGCGGTTCCGCCCAGGTGGAGAAGGTGCCTCCCCGGGAGAATAGTGGAGGGGGCCTGGGGCTGGGCTGCGCAGGCACGCCGGGGGGGCTCTACGGCCCCGGACTGGGGAGGCCCATCCCTCGGATCTGCCCCGCTCTCTGGCTCGCCCCTGCTGTGCCCCGCTCTCTGGCTCGCCCCTGCTGTGCCCCGCTCTCTGGTTCCCCCCTGCTGTGCCCCGCTCTCTGGCTCCCCCCTGCTGTGCCCCGCTCTCTGGCTCCCTCCGTTCTCCCGCGCAGATCTGGGGACCCCCTCCTCCGGCTCTCAGGACCCTCGGTCCTCCTCTCGCTCCAGCCCCGCTCTCCCCCACGCGTGGCCAAGGCTCGGCGGACCTCGGCCACTCCGGCCCCCTCGCCGCGGCCCGGACACGCCCAACATGGGTCCCACCACATCCCTCCGGTTCGGGGCAGCGGTCACTCCTCTGCCCCGGCGCTTTCCGGCCCCAGACCTGGGCTCCAGGGGTGGAGGGGCCTCGCTTCCCCGAGCCTCAGTTTCCCCCTCTGTAAAAGCAGCAAGGTCGCCCTCACCGGTTCGGGACTCCCTCCTGGAGCCCGCCGCCCCGAGCACGAGATCCCGTGCCCCGCCCCCTTCCCCACGCTCGGTCCGGGCCCCGCCCCCCTCCGCTGCGCGTGCGCGCAAAGCGCAGAGGTCGCGCTCGGGCGCGCGCCGAGAGGGGCATGACACAGGGGCACGTGCGGGGCCGGGCCTCGGTGGCGCGCGTCCTTAAGGGCTCGCGGGCGGCGGCACCTCCTCAGTCGGCCTGTCCACCGGCTCGTTTGGTGGCGTGCGGCCTCAGGCGAGGCTGGGTCATCTCTTCGGGGACAGCCGGAGCCCCGGCCCGGCTGGGGAGAGCGAGGGGAGAGCGGACATGGCGGAGGAAGACACCGATCCTGTGGAGACCTCCGAGAGGTGAGCGGCCGGCTCGGCTAGGGCCGGCTGGGACCGGGGGCGGACGCCGGGAACTGCCCGAGCGAGGGAGGGAACGTTGAGGGCCGAGGGAGCCGAGCGGAGGGGACGAGGGAAGGTCGGGGCCTCGCGCGGGGGCTCGCGGGGAGCTGGGTGGGCAGGTGCCGTGACCCTGCCGGAGCCGGCTTAGGGGGCGCTGGGCCGGAGCGCTGGGAGCGGGGCGGGGCCGCAGGGCCGGGAGCGGCCCGGGATTGGCTGGAGCCGGCGCGGGAGGGGGGGAGCGTTGGAACGTTGAGGGGGCGGTATGCGTGACGGGGGGGCGCCGGGGGGGGAGGGTAGAACCTTGGAGAGGGGGCTAGGGGCGGGGCTGGAGCCTCGGGAGCTGGCGGCGATTGGCCCAAGCCGGCGCCTGGCCGGGGGAACGGGGCGTCCCGTGGGAAGAGGTCGCCGCCGGAGGCCGGGAGGGGTGGACCGCCGGGAGCTGGGGGCGGGGCTCGAGCTTCGGGGGAGGCCCAGGATTGGCCCGAGCCGACCGGGTGGTCTGCGGGGGCGGGGTCCTCGCCCGGGAACTTGGGTGCTTCCCGAAGTGGAAGACGTCCGAGGGGCGTTCCTCCCTGGCTGGGTCTCCCGGCCGGACCCCGGGCGTGGTCGTTTGTCCGCTTATTTGCGGTGACTGTATTGTGACGGCCTAGGAGGCCTCTGCTTCCGGAACCTCTCTGGAGACCCGGGTCCGGAGCGTCGAGTTGGGCCGGCAGGTGCTTACCTGGAGATCCCCGGGAACGCCGCCCGCCGGGGGGGCGGGGCCTCCCTCCAGGGGGTCTCCCACCCGGCGCTGCCTCCGCTCTCGGGCGTCTTTAAACCCCGTCAGCCTGGGTTTTCCGAGGAGCATCGACGTGGTGATTTTAAACTTGCTCAGAAGACACGAACCCAGGAAAGAACCAGGTTTTGTCCAAAAATGGCCCCATTAATTCCCCAAAATTGTATTTCACAGAGCTTCATTTCCTCCCGAACATTGCAGAAAGGCAGGCGAACTTCTGAATGAGGTTTAGGGGGCATGGCGTGGTTTTGAGTTTGGGGAAGCTTGTGACGTAAACGTGGGTGACCAGAAAAAGGGAAGGCTCGTCTCCGCGTGGGATTCCTGTAAATCGTAAGCTGGAGTTGTTGGTTTGTTTCTTGCCTCCAGGTTCTTCATTTATTTTAGTTTTCTTGGAGTTTTATTTTTAAAAGCAGCTTGCAGGATGACATCCAGTATGAAAACATTTTTGATTGGTTAGATTAGAAATAAAGGACCTGTCGTTTAAATTCAGGCCCTTGAAAGTTAAATCAATATGGTCATTTTACTCAGAATTGGTTTGATTTTATTTCTCAGCATTGGGAAGTTAATTGCATTTCTACAGGCTTTTCCACACATAGATCAAGTGATAAGATGATTTTGAGCATTGTGAAGACTGGTATATTCAGAAAGGCATGATTATAGAAACACTGAGCTTAAAATGATGCGGAGCCTCGAAGGCCATTTGCCAGTTTGGATTAGACAGTCGTTGAGGTCCAATGCAGTTCGGAAACTCCGTGATTCTCTCATTTACATGACTTCTACTTAATATGGTTGTGTCTTGAAAATGAGATGGCTTGTGAAAGCACTTTATATTTACAAGCCATGAAGTAACTTAATGGGACCTAGCTAACACTAAGCATCTGCTCCACTGGGGGTGCTGACCTTAGACTCTTGAAGGTTATGCCAGTGCAATGCATGTTTGTTTCCTGCAGGATATGATGATCTGGATTTGGGATTGATGGTAGACTGTGGCTTTCTGAGAATCAGGTCAGCTCAATCTGGAGAGAATATCATCAGGTTGGCTGAAACATGATGGTTTTCAGCTACAATACCTGCCAAAGGTCATCTACTAGCCTGCAGAATGGTGGGAAAATATTTCCAAATATTTTCCTTTCCTACCCAGTGAACCATCCCTTGGAACAAAAGTGTTTAAAAAGTAGACAAAAAGGCATTTCAGCAAAACAGATCACCAAATTGACCTAACAGTACATACGTTGTTCCACATCCTCCCCATGTAGGTGGAGGGAAGTGCATTTTCTCGACTCATTATAATAACCTCATGTTTTTTGTTTCCTCTTTTCCATTTTGCGTTCTTGTCATTGTATGTTGTTTCCGTGGTTCTATTTAATTCTCTCTGCATCATCCTATGTAAGTTTTCTCATGATTTCACTGAACATTCTTTGTTTCTTACAGGAATCAGTTCCATTCTGTTCATGTGCCAACATGTTTAGCCATAACCCAATTGGTAATCATCTACTTTCCAGTTTCTCAATACAAAAAAGTTCTGCTACAAATGCTTTGCTGTATAAAGGATCTTTCTGTCATTAACCTCCTTGAAGTGTGTACTGAGCACTGAGTTCTCCAGGTCATGGGTATGGATATTTTAGTCACCTTTCCCCCCCATAATTCTACAATACTTCCCAACAGTGAGTCTCTGCCAGCAGTGTTTGACTGTGTTTGACTTTTTCAACCCCTCAAGCACTAATTGTTTCCATCTTTTTTCTTCAGATAATTGGCTGAGTGGAAAGTGGTAGCTCCGAATGGTTCCATTTTGTATTCTCTTATTGTTAGTGACTACATAGTTTTTAAATACTTCTTCTTTCATAATTTTTCTACTGAACTCATAGGGCTGCTGTGAGGAAAAGTGCTTGGTAAACTTCAAAGTGTTATTATACAAATCTCATTTCCAGCAAATATGGAGAGTAGACCATATTTGCATAGTGTGTGATTTTCATTTTTCTGCTATAACCCGATGACTGCTTATTTATATTTGAAGTGAAAACTGTCTCTCTTATAGAAAAAAGGTAAAGATGCTTTAGGAATGCCTCTCTACTCAACAAACCATTAGGAAGAATTCAAGATTTCTTTTAAAAAAGAAGGGGGGGTAGTTTCAATATGGACAATGAAGAAGAAATCCTGGTGTATTTGAGGAAACTGGGAGTAGAACAAAGTGACAAAGGAAGTAGACCTTGGAAATAAATAAAAATTCTTAGAGAAGAAGAGAGCTGGGCGCTGAGGAGGAAGGCGCTGCCCTGTTTACCACACTGATCCACTTGGGCTCTCAGGTCTCTGGAACATCAAGAGTCAGCATGGAAGAAGAGGGGCCCACTACTCAAGGCCTTGAGAAGCTCTTTATCTTCTGGAGACAGTACCGAAAACCAGGAATGTTTTTATGATGTGATGGGGAATCTCCCACAACTTGCCAAACCAGGTGATGACTACCTACTTCCGCTGAGTCAGTTGGGCATAAATGATGCTTCCTAAAGGAGTCTAGACAGGATTGCTAAGATTTGCAAATTCATGAGGAAGAAATTAAAGATCTTAGGGGCACAAATGGTGTTTTCATCTCTATAGCCAATCAATAAGCTTTTATTAATAACCTACTATGTTCTGAGGACTTTGGAGGATTGAAAAACAGATGAAACAGTTTCTGTCTTTAAGGAGCTTCCATTTGATCAATCAAAGGCAAGAGCTCCAGAAGAGAAAGGTAGATTTAGGAAGTGACTAACTGTTTTTAAAAAGATGGTGTCTGAGAAATGGGTTTTTAATTTCCGTACCTTGGTCTAAGATGTATGTGTTCGTGCTTCGTTGCCGAAGAAGACTGTGCCATCAGAGAAATAATGACGTGACTTTGCACTTGACTTTGTTTTGAGTGAGGGAGGACTGGGTGGGTCACCAACCTCACTTCTCCCCCAGAGCCATCTGAATCCAGCGGCCAGATATTTATCAGGATGACTGGAGATGACCCAAGATGAGGCAGTTGGGGTTAAGTGACTTGCCCAAGGTCATACAACTAGTGAGTGTCAGGTGTCTGAGATGAGATTTGAACTCAGGTCCTCCTGACTCCTGCACTGGTGCTCTATCCACTGCACCACCTAACTGACCCCTATGGTCTAAGATATAAGGACGATGAACTCCTGGGTGGGGACAGTGTGTACCTGGTAATGGCTGGTGAGAATGGCTGTTTGGTTCTTGCAGATATAATCAAAAGGGCTGTAAATTGAAAAGGGAAAAGAAGAAAATTACCTATATATAGTCGCCAAACTAGGTGTCATAGAGGGTAGCCACAAGTGGACAGAATCCAAAGACACCCATTAATTTTGTGCAAAGAAAGCTAAATTCAAGATGAAAGAAGCCAGGAATAAAACACAGTTTCATCTATACACAGATGTACAAAATATGGGCAAGCAAGTAAGATCAGCTGAAAGTCCTGAGGCTTGTTGGGAGGTGACGTGATTAGAGAGTGACTCTGGAAAGGAAAAGAAGTAAGTAGTAGGGGCTGCACTAAGTGTAGATTCTTGAGAAGATGTAGTCTGGAGGAAATCTAAGAACTAGAGCCAGGAGCTTTAAGGGTAAATATCAACAGAGGCAGAAACAGTTTTCATTAAGCCTTTCAGACTACCTGGAAAAGAAAATGAAGAAAATATGAAAGCTTTGGAAATAGATCACGTTTAGTGTAGAGATAGGATAGAGTTGTGATGAGAGGCTTCAGGTGTCTGGTACTGGAGTTTTTCTCTGCCAAAAGCAGAGCTTCAGTAATGTCTGGCCTTATTGATAGTCTGCCTTTCAAAAAATGGAAGACTCAATGAGAAGGAATTCTGTTCTAGATCTGATTCTCAGCAACACCTTAAAGATCTAGCTGCTGGGGTGGAAAGGGACAACTCCAACTGAGAAGAGGAATACCAGGCTTAGCCTCAGGTATACTCTAGATTCAGATTTTTGTTATTTATTTGAGGGGCTGAGTGACAGTCAGGGTTAAGTAATTTGTCCAGAGCCCCAGAACTAGTAAGTGTTTGAGGCTGGATTTGAACTCACTTCCTCCTGACTCCAGGACTGGTGCTTTATCCAGTCTCCTCCCTAGCTGCTCTCAGAATTTAGATTTTTAAAGGAAATGTACAGAATATGGAACAAAGGGCAGATAAGAGAGGAACAGAGCTGTTATGTTTCCCCTGAGTCTCTATTCTGACTATTCCCAGTCCCTTCTGCTGATCCTCCTGTGTCATGGACTCAGGGCTATTCACCATCCAGGTTGGTCTGCTCTGCACATTTTCGAGCTTATCTACGTCCTCCTTAAACCTTGGTGTCCAGAACTGAGCACAGCCCTTGAGGTCTGAGGGCACAGTGTATGGGATTTTCACCTTACTATTTCTGTAAGCTATGATTCTCCTAATGGAGACCTTGACTTCATTAGCTTTTTTTGGCTACTCTACATTACTGACTTGTTCTTAGCTTGCAGTCCACTAGTTAAAACTTTGCTTGTTTTTCAGAACTACTGTCTTTCCATGCCTTCCTCTTCTTATATACTATGGTAAAGTGTAAGACTTTACATTTATTCCTGTTGAATTTCATCCTTGGATTCTGATTGCATCATCTAATGTATTAGCTATCTCTCCCAGCTTTGTGACATCTGCACATTTGGTGAACTTACTCTGCATTCCTTTATATTAAAATGGTTAAAAGTACATGGCCTAAGCCCTGATCCTTGGGGTATTCCTCTCAGGACCTCTTGTCAATATGATTTTGAGCCATCAGCAGATTCTTTGGGATCCTGGCCATCTAATCACTTCTGAATCCATTAGATTGTAATCCTGTCTATTTTTAAAATTGGCAAGAATAGTATGAAATACTTAAACTTTGCCAGGTAAACAGATCCACAGCATTCCTATCATCTAGTAGTTTAGGTGGTTCGGTGGAGAAGACCCTGGGCCTGGAGTCAACCCTGGGCAAGTCTCTGTTTGCCTCAGTTTCTTCATCTGTAAAATGAGCTGGAGAAGGAACTGACAAACCATTCCAATTTCTTTGCCAAGAAAATTGCAAATGGGGTCACAGAGAGCCAGACACAACTGAACAACATAGGAAGTCAAGGAGGCCAGTAAATCAACTAGTGGTCTCTCAGTGGAGCTTTGGGCCTGGAGTCTGGAAGTCCTGTGTTCAAATGTGCCATCACACATGACCCAAGGCGAGTCACTTAACCTCTATTTGCTCCAGCTGTACAGTGGAGTCAGTAGCAGCTCCTACTTTGTGAAATGGGGAGGATCAAATAAGAGAATGTTTGTGAAGCTCTAAGTGGTGTCTGGTACATAGCAGGCACTATATAAACGCTTATGCCTTTCCCTTTCCCCTCATGCTTTCCCCTCTCACTCTCCCCACTTGGGTTCTTTCTTCCTTTTGTTCCCCTCCACCTGTTATCGTCGATAACACTCTGTTACCTGGTTATTTACAGATTTTCTCTGCCTTAGACTATGAGCTTTTTGAGGGCAGGGATATTGTTTTTGTCTCTCTTTGTATCTTCAGCACTAAACACAGTGCTTGGCAGGTAGTGAGTGATTGTTGATCGATTGATGACGGCTGCGTCTGTCTTTTAAAATTCCGGTTCTGAAAGTATAGATCAGATTTCGTTATATAATGAAAAGCCCTTTGTAAACAAAAGGTCAACAACAATTAATTAATTGCCTTCTTATTTTGAACAGTCTTTGATACAAAAGAATTTCAGTGGCATTTGAATTCATCAGGTTGGGATTTGACCCATATAAGTTGTGAAGGTTGTTCTGTAATGATTTTTAAAGGCTGTGCCTTTGTAGTTTTGCCAGAATTGTTTTGTTGGCTCCTGAATGTGAGTAAAAATAATGAAAAACCACGTATTAAGCTCTTACTGTGTGCCAGGCACAGAGCTAAGGAAGTAACTGGTAGGGATTCAGATAGAAAAAAACAAGAGAGCCCTTTCTCTCAAGGAGAAATATAAACGTAAAGGAAGGGGAGAGATGGTGTTTTGGACTGGGAAATCACTGGGATGGTGACTGGAGTCATAGGGCAAGTAATGTTCACAACATTTCCAGGAATGAGTGGAGATTTGATTTTTCTTCCCAGAAGAGGTGGAAAACAGGTGGCTATATGTAGTGAGTAATCCTCAGTCAGGAGAGCACCTCTTCAGGGAGGGAAGGACTAAAAGGCAGAGAGTGGAGACAGTGGCATGGCAGAAAAATGCCAATCATTCCAGATTCTTTGTAGCAAAGAATAGTATTGCCCAGTGAGCTAACAAGTTGAGAATTTACTGGTGTTTTAAAGCATGGAATTGAGCCATTGATTCATCACTATTGTGGGCAATAAGAAGCCTTCCTTCTGAATTTTGATGAATGGTTATTAATAGTAGATGTTCAACATATGAGACATTAGCTTTAGGCCTCTTATGTTTTTATCCTTTTGCCAATTGTGTGGATGAAACTTGATTTTCAAAACTAACCCAAAGAAATGTCATTGACTTGTTAAGCAACTTGGTACTAAAAAATACATGTCATCTTTTTGCATGGTTGGGTGACACACTGTTTAAATGTTTAGTTCCAGAATGGTTGTCAGTGATGTTGAGAGGGAAGCTGAGCAGTAAAGGAGGGGAAAATATTTTTAACAGAACCACCTAAAACACATTTAGTATTTGTATGTGGCATTCTAGCTTGAGACTTTTTCACTTACAACCAATTTCTCTATCCAGTTCTAGAAGCCATATAGTAGTTATATGACTCTTGTGCAAGATGGTGAGTACCAGTGTAACTCCAAAGGCATGTGGTTATGATTACCACTCATCTAAAAGAGAAGCCATCACTTGTTCATTTAAACTGACAAGATTTTTTAAATTTAAGTGAAATCACATATGTAAATTCCTTTGCAAACCTTAAAGGATTATATGAATTTTAACTATATCATCTAGATGATTCTCCTTAGGAGTAAGCAGACTTGGGCACATGTCTTCCCCAACACTAAGTTGTGTGATCATGGAGTCATTTTATTTCTCAGTGTCCAAGGAAACTCTGTGCCTAGTAGGTTACAGACCAGTTGCCAAACTGCTTTGATGAAAGGAGTTTGCAGAATGAAAGTTTTCCATATGGCTAAAATCAGAGGTTCCCTACTCCTGCAAAAAAAGAGAAATGCACTTGTGACTAACCTTTTTCTTTTTGCATGGTATAAAACAGACTTAAGAAATTAGTAGGAACAACATGTCCCAAGTTCATGATTAACAAAGTTGTTTTTTTTTTTTTTTATGATACATGTCTTCTAGAAAAACATTCTATTAGGGGTGGGATATCACATGTACACATTTAAGTATAATAAAAGGTCTGGAGTGAGAGGGACAAAGGAAAGATCCAGGCAAGGTTCTTTAAGGACATTTGAGTAGAGAGATAACTGCTATCACATGGGGAGATATAGGAAAACTTTACTGAGGGAGAAAGAAAATAAGGTAGCTCCTTAGCTGGACATGAAAAGCAGAGACCAGAAGGGAATTCATTCTGGGCACAAACATTTACTCAGGGACAGGAAGTGACATGTCCAGTTAACTGTTTGCCCCCAAGTGAATGTGAGCTCCTTGAGAGCAACCACTGTCTGCTTTTTTTGTTGTATCCCTGGTGCTTAGTGTAGGACTTGGCACCCAATAAATGCTTAATAAATGGTTCTTTCATTCAAATGTTACTGGTTTTCAGAGAAAACCTTACTATTGGAAAAAAAATCAGATATTTTCGTGAATATTGACAGCCCAATTGCCTCTGGTATTTCAGGTTTCAAAAAAAGGGATCCTAGTTAGAGTTTCTGTAGCTGCTTGAGATTTGCCTGGTTCTCTGCAAAGTAGATGAAAGACACATACTGTGTAGATGAGAACATGCATTTGAACTGGCAGCTTACTGAGTTAAGTCCTTAAGTGTGACAGTGAGAAAGGAGTAGGCAAGAGAATTCGATTGAATCGGATTTGGAAAATTGAAGTTCTTAGTGATGACTCTCATCTCAGCTAAATTCTTTAAGAAAGCTGTCTACACTAAACCCTTCCAGTTTCTCTTCTCTCATATTTCCAAACCTCCTGCATTCTGGTTTCTGACCTTTCTCCAAAGTTACCAGAGATCTATTAATTGCTAAATCTAATGCCCATTTTTCATTCCTCATCTTTCTTGACCTTTCCGAAACTTTTGACATTATTGATCACCTTCTTCTGAAATTCTTCTCCTCTCTGGGTTTTTATGAAACCATTCATCCTTGGTTCTCTCTTGCTGGAGTTTGTTTTGCTCAGCGTCTTTTTCATCCAGGTTGTGTCCACTAAGAAAGCCTTGTCCTGGACCCTCTTCTCTTCTTTCTCTAGACTCTTTCACCTGGCAGTCCCTTTCCCCATGGACTTAATTTTTTGCAGATGATACCCAGATCTCGATAGCCAGTCCTGCATAAGCATTCTTGAGTTGGATGTTCCATAGGCATCTCAAATGCATTTATGTTCAAAACAGAAGTTTTCTTTCCATCTTAAACTTTCTTCTTCCTAATTTCTGTTTTCTCTTTCCAACTTTCCTGTTGTAGTCCAAGGTACTTTCTTACTGTTGTTTTCCAAGACAACCATTGACATCGTGGGTGACGCCTGGCCTCCTGAGTGAATTGGATTTAAGCAAGGCAGAATTTTACCAAGTTGTCAGCCTCATTCCCTCTTCCAGTCACAGAATTCCATTAGCGGGGCAAAAGTCAGGATGACCAACCCAGGATGCCAGTGGGTGACCTTGGCATCTTTGATCTCTGACCTCATGTTCTGGAACAGATTGTCATTGTCTGCCCATGCCTCTAGGAAAAGGTCTGTATATGCTTGGGGTAGATATCCCCTAAGTCACCAGTGAGCCTCAACCCAGGTTTAGCCTGTCTGCTAAGACCATTTACTGGAGTAGGGCTGTTATGTATGCTACAGCTTCTTGGAGTCCCAGTTGAGGGTTGGGTGAATCAGGTGGATATCAAAAGTGGGTGAGCAGCCCTGAAAAGGGCTTGCAAGCCCCCATAACAGAGGTGTACCCCCGCACACCACTATGCTCCACCATTCTCCTTGTTGCTGGGCTCACAACTTTGCTGTCATCCTTAGTTCCTCATCTGTTGTTGTCAGATACCTTTTTGCCCTTCATAGTCTGCTTCTCTCCAGTCACACAGTCAGGACTGTAGCACCGGCCTGAGTACCTACATTGTCCCCCATCCTTTATTCTGTTGCCAAAGGGAAGTCTGACTTGTTTCTCCTCTGCTCAGTAAAGTTCATCGGCTCCCTGTTCAGTTTGGCTTTTAAAGCCCTTGGGGCTTACTGCCTTTCTGCCTTTCCAGGCTTGCCTGTTATTGCTCTCCACTTGCTCTGTGCTCTGGTTTCCCTGGCTGCCTTGCAGTTCTTGGGATGTGACAGACTCCATCTCCATGTCCTAGGAATGTCCCCCTTTGAGTTCCTTCAAGATTCAGCTGAAACCCCACTTTTTTAGAGTCTCTTCCTGGTCCCTTTTCTCTTTCTTTTTCCATCCGAGATTACTTTGCAATCGATCCCCTATATACTTTCTGTGTACCCAGTAATGTGCATGGTTTCTCCCCCTATTAGGCTGTGAACTTCTTGAGGGCAGCAGGGTCAGTATTTTTGTCCTCTCTTATATCCCCAGCATTTACCACAGTGAATGACAAACAGTGATTCAGAAATGCTAGGTGGCTGACTGGCTGATCCTGTGCTCCTCACTGCTATAAAAGCTCCCCTTTTAAAGCTTGTGGAATAGCATCATCTTGAACCCCAATTACAGGTAACTGCCCTGAAAGGCTATAGAAAGAACCATAGTGGGTATGAGCAGCATTATACTAAAGACAGTGGCCACTTATAATAAAACCAAAATACTAGAAAGATATTTCATAAAATAATTAGAAATATGTTCTTTAAGACTTTCTTGTGAAAATAACCCAGCCTGCTGAGTGAACATTTTCTTTGAAATCTTTGACTCTTTCATAATATCTATAGATTATGTAATTCAGACTTAGTAATGCTTTAGATTGTCAAATAGCTTGACTTAACAAAACAGAGAAATTACTAGGGAAGAAATGTTAATATATTACAGGGTTAAAGACCTTTAAAAAGTATATTTGGTAGCAGTTCTTTTGTAGGAGAAATCTTTTGTTTTCCTAGAAAAAGTATTTTCAGCACAGTAACTTGAGTGTCAATAATTGCTTATTTATACCTTCTCTTAATCTGTTACTGTTAGGTCAGTACAGAATTTATTTATATTATTCCACCTAATTATACCTCTTTCAGTGACTACAAAAATAGTTTTTAGAAACCCTTATTGCTGTGGACTTCTGATTACTAAAAGGACCAGCCCTATTCCCATTTGTTTTGGTTTTTTTGGATAGAACCCTTTGCAGCCTAGATCCTTGGTGTGGTTCTAACGTGACTCACTGGCCAACTGGTGAGTCTGACCCTATTTCTGGTTAGGGTCCAGTGTAAACTTGATTTTCTCATGAAGGAGAAACTTGTAGGACTTTGTGTACTATTGATAAGTGGACTTTCTCTGATAGATTTCTCTGGCACTTCTGTCTTTTGTGGATGGACAGACCCAAGGATTGAGCCATAAATGAAAATGCTTTAAATATCCTCAGCTGTCTGCCCAATACAACGAGATCACTTTTACTCTCACATGATGGCCCTGCCTCTCCCACATAATTCTTGAGGGGTAGGCCTAGAAGAACCTTTCAGAGAGCTTGCTCACTACATTTCTTTACATGAAATTTATTTGTTTTTGTGGATTTTGTGCTCTCAAAAGAATCACAGGATCTTATGTCAGGCTTCTCTCACACTTGTCCCCAGAATGCTTTTTTCACTCTGCTATCCACACGAGTAAAGAAAGGAACCTGGAAAACAGAGGGAAGGAAACCAAATGTTAGTGGTTGAAAGAGGTCCAGAAAACCAAGGCAAGATGGGCTTTCTGTTGGGAAAAAAGGGCCCCAACAAGATGAGGAAGCAGTAGATCATGGGAAGAAAATATTTACCAGATTTTTGTTCTGTAGAATCGTAGAATGTTAGAGTTGAAAGAGACCTCCAGAGATCATGAGGCTAAAATCACTGTGTAGGTGACAGAGGGAAGTAGGAACTTATGGAAGGCAAGGCAATAAAAGGAGGGTGCAGATTTGTAGAATCAAGTGGTTTATAATCTGTGAATAAGTGAAATGGATTGATTTCTTGATGCTAAATAATAAACCCTGAAGGATTGGGGAAAGACTATTTCTTTGTTTAATTCAAGTGAAAAATTCAGTATTTGATTAGTTTTTTTTTAATTAAAAACAAATTTGCGTTTAAATATTTTCTTGTGTTTTAAAATTTTTCTTTACAAGCATTGTTAATAGCCAGTGTCTGACTTTCTTTTCGTACTTGAAGAGTAACAGGTTTTTAATAAAATGTTAGTCTGGAAATTGCAGAAATATTTTTGAGTTGTCAGTCATGGCAATCAAGATAATTTGGAGATTGATAATGTCTTTGCTCTTTCAAAATATTAATCTCATTTGTGCCAGAGCATCCATGTGATTGAATAGGGAGGGGTAAGTGTTTCCCATATTAGACAGCGGTATTGAAAAAAGTTATTTTAATGGTTTTAGACTAGAACAAAGATTGTGCCAGTCTTTTCTTTGCAGTAATTTCTTGGTTGCAGGTCAGTGGAGCAATATAATAATAAATTAAATTTCATTCTTTCACTTTAATTTTGGTCTGTACTGACCTCTGCTACTCCCTGGCAGAGAAGTTTGCTGTGATTGGAAGCTTATTTGCTTAAGAACATGGTTGAGATGGAGTCATAAATACCTTCCTCTTGGTAAGACTCCATGTTTATATGGTCTAACATGAGAAGTTGTCTCGTGTGCTTCTGGTCAAGGGCAGAGAAAACATTTATATTCAGAAAAAAGAGTGAATCTTACTAACATGATTATCTTCAGCAGAGTGCTTTTTTCAACTCAATGGAAATAGAATTTTTTAAAATTAGTTAATACCTGGATCAGACATCATCACCCACACCTCCCCGCAACCCCTCTCCCGCTCAAGCACACACAAGTAGATTTTATTTTACAGATGTACATTTTTGTTTTTACATAGATCAGTTTGGGAATTTTCTTAATCTTTACACTGAGGGTAGATCTGAACTTCAGATATATGTGTTGGTCATTTGTACTGGTAAGGGTAATGGTGCCTGAAGTTAATTGAGCCCTTTCAGTTGGCCCAGTGCTCTGGTCCCTAGCTCTACCAGATGTCAGGGGAGGGATTAAGTAGTGCTCAGGTCTGTGACTCCAAGGTCACTGCTCCTTCTATTATACCATGTCATTTGGTGCCATAAAATGCTAGCATTGCCATTATTCATAATCATGATTTCTGTCACAAGCTTTCTCTCCCCTTCCTAAAGCACCTGCTTCACCACCAAACAGTCTCCCCAAGGCTGGGCTCCCTGGTTTTTTGGTTTATCCTTTACTGCTACTACTCTGATGAGTCATTTTATACATTGAAGGAATGTTTCTCTAGAGCAAGGGAAGGCTCTTTTTTATCACTCTCTTGTTTTGCCCATTTTTTAGTGAAGAAATTGAGTAGACTAGGAAGAGTTTGGGTTTAAGAATAAAAAGTCTTGGATCCACATCTGGACTCTGCTTATTTAGTGACTGTGGGACCTTGGCATCATACTCTAATATACATAATGATAATTCTGTGTACTTGGCGGGGGACACCTTGGAGTACTTGCTTTGTAAGGTGTCTTCCTCCTTGTTTACATTGTTATTTCGTAATGGGACCATCAATGGAAAGCAAGATATGTTTTATGATCTAGAGTATATGTAGGTATGGGGGCTGACTCTGACTATACTGAATGTAACAAGTCTCATCACCACATAGACTGATTTCCTGAAGGTGTCCGGGTATGGCCTCATTGGCAAACTGGTCAGTTTCAAATGAGAAAACCTCCACCCACACAGATCTTGTACCTTCTCTGCCTAGAGCACCAAGAAGTTCAGTCACTTGCCCAAGGCCAAGCAGCTATTGGGAAAGCTGGGCTTTCCTGGATCCAAGGCCAGCCCTCTCTCCCCTGGCCAGGGCAGGACTAAATGTGCTTCGCCACACTTTTGAATTCTTTCTTTCTGACTTGTAACATATCTATTGTATTCTGTTTTCATTGGTGCAGGTTAGGATGGCTGACCAGCTGGCTTCCCACTTGGTGTCCAACATCTTCATCCCTCCTGAAGCAAGCTGAGGAAAAGATCTTGAAATGTGAGTTTTTTGCCCTTTTGGTACACAGACCTAAAGGAGATTAAGTAGTGGTACAGCACAAAGGGCCATATTGGCGTCCATATTGCTAAGATTTTGGAGGAATCTCTCCATTTGTCTGGGCTTCAGTTTTCCATCAGTTAAAGGAAGGGAGTAGACTAGATAATTAAGAAAGTCCTTTCCAGTTTCAACAGTATCAAATATTCTTGGAGTGCCTGCTATTTACAGAGGTAATAGACAATGGATGAGATATAGCGTTTAGATAGCACTGTCCATATCCTCTCATCTAATGAGGGGAAATAGAAACCAAGATGGAAAGCTATCATTTACAGTGTCCTGGGGTATGAAGGGGAGTGGAATTCAAAAGTGGCAGTTAACAGGGAAAGCACTTTGGAGAGCAGCATTGGAGCTGAGTTTTCATGGGATGTTTGGGATAGTTGAGATTCATGTAGGAAACATGAGGGAAGGCTGGTGGTTCTGAGCAGAGATCTAGCATCCGGGAGCTGTCCAGTTTGCTTGGAGCAAAGAGCCCAGGGCTTCAGGCTTCAGACTGTGCTAAGACTTTGGGGACAACTCTAGAGAGAGAGAGCCTTGAAAGGTGGGCAGAGAAATGGGAACTTTGCTCAGTAGGCATGCCAGAAGAAGCCTGCATACTAGGGTTGAATAAGTGACATGACCATGGCCATGCATGAGAAGGGTCATTTTGGCAATGGCATGGACCCTGGTAATACTAGAACAGTGGAGAGAACAGATGTGAGAGATGTTAAAAAGATGGGATCAACCAGACTTGGCGAGGGAAGAGTTAAAGAGAATTCTGCAATTCCTAACCTGGGACACTTGACTGGTAAACGTTGGTGAACCCATTCACAACAAATAAGTGACTTCAGAAGGAGGAGTGGATTTAGGAGGTGTGACAATGAACTTGTGGATGGAACATTCAAAAACATTCAAAAGAAGTCTCAAGGTTGTTTGGGGGTGGTAGATTTGGAATTTGGTATTGATGCTTCAGGCCTGGAAAGTCACCTACTTGGAGAGGAGATAGCTGAAGTGGTGAGAGAGAAGGAATAAGATGGCAGGAGAGAGGATAAAAGCTGACCGGAGCCCCTGTGTTAAAGGGTCAGGATGAGGACAAGACAAAGGAGGAGAATCAGGAGAGGCTGATGTCAGGTCAAAGAGGATGGGGCTAAAAAAAGAAAGATTTGGCAGTCAGGTGACAGTCTTTGGTGACCTTGGAGAGAGAGGTTTCATCAGAGGTCTCAGGTCAGAGACCTGTTTGCAAAAGGGTAGTGAGTGAGAGTTCAACAGCTTTTCCCTGGAGGAGGGTGAGAGAAAGGTTGGTGATCAGACAAGGGAGAAGGAGCCTTCTAGTAGTAATGTTGATTGATTAGGATGTCCTGAGCATGTTTCTAGGAAGGAACCAGTGTCAAAGGGACAATTGAATACGTGAGACAGGGCATACCTGGTGGAGAAAAATCCCGGTGGGACAGATGTAGAGGCAGTAGTGTTGGGGTGGCCTAAGGACCCTTAGGAGCTGCCTCAGTGCTAGTATAAGGCTATCTGCATGAAATGAGTTTGGGGGATGAGAATGTGTCATTGGGAAGACAAAGAAGAGGTTTGGAACTGTCACATGTGGGTTACAAGGCAAAAAATAGGGTCGACAGACCTGACAGAATATTTCCTGAGTTTGTAGTGTTGTAAAGAGCCACTAAAGGGAATAAGGAAAATTGCATTCACACACTAAATGAGATTCCTTCCTGTGTTGGAGGTCGGCACGGTGTATTGTCCCTCTCCAGTGACAGCAGGCCCCAGAATGGCCCTGCTGTGTTGATGTCTGCCCCGCATGGGCAGCTCTTTGGGAGCTTTCAGGGAGAAATTAGTGAAATTAATGAAGAGAAGTTAGATCAGGCTACCTTGGTGACGGTGGTGAAAAGCACTTTCTGGATATCGGGTCACAGTTTAACTCTCGCCTCTCCCTTCCAGTTCTTGTTCTGTGATCCTAATCGCTTTCAGGACTGGAGGGAGTGTTGAAGCCGATGTGATTTCAGCAATGTATTTACTTCCTTCTCACTTTGTAGACAATCTTTATGTTTTGCTGTTACTGAAAGTATTCATTGTTTTGTCACCAACATTCTGGTGGTGAAACTCTCCAAATTTAGCTAGGCTCTTCCCCTGTGACCGATGTGGTCAGGTGCTGGGGCCATATTGGAGGATCTTTAGCGCTGGGATACTTTGGAAGGTTTCTAGTCTGCTGGCATTTAGGGTAAGAGAATTTGGGCTTTGGAGAATTCACGGTCCACACCACCCTCTCATGAGGGTTAAGGAGGGAGTTTAGTAAAGACTCAGAACATAAAGTATACAAGTAAATTGACAATGAGGCTTTTTGAGATACAGCATTTATGTGTGAATCTCTTTGTTTTTAATGTTTGAATAGGGAAGGAATGCGTGACATTTTCTATCTAGAGATGGGGCAGTCTTAATTTATGTGATGACTGAAAATAGATTGGAAGTAGCTTCATCAGGATCATAATTTATGAGCTAGAGGGGACTTTAGAGATGATCAGGTTTGCCCTCCTCGTTTTCCAGGTGAGGAAACTAAAGCCAGGATGGATTAAATGACTGCCCCAAGATCACACAGCTAGTAAATGTTCAAGGCAGGATTTTAAGTAGGGTCCTTCTGCCTCCAAGTCCAGCCCTCTTTCCACTTGGAATAGAAATTTGCATTCGATAAATCCTTTTATAAAGCTTGCTTTATATAAAACAGAAAAGGTTTTGAGTGGCATTATTCAAGTGCTGCTTCTTGGTCTTGAGAACTTGCTTGTAGGACATCTTAGGTAGCCTTCTGTTCAAACTACTTTAGCCCTTGAACTGAAAACATAGTCTCCCATTCTCTACTCTGAATGGCCTTCCTTAATCCAGCGCCAGTTCGGATTTCTGAGTAAAAGGAACCCTTAGCTGCAGAAGAGGCCGCGGCCCTGGGCTGGCTCTTCTTCCTTAACTGCCTGCTCTTTACTGCACCTCCACAGTACCAGCAGAGTTATAGAACTTAGCTGGGCCATTTCATGGCCCACAGTGTGCAACTGAAGTTTGTTGTGTTGCAGCGTCATGGTTAGGTAGTCTTGAACTCAGCTTTATTTCCTAATGGTGAGGCAGTGAATGTGCCCCATGGTTTTAAAGGAGCAGTAGTTGTCCGTGCCAATGGCTGCAGTTGTCTTCATGGTCCTCTCTTTCCACCTTTCACTCCCAGCTTTTTTTTTTTTTACCAAACTCCTCTTCGCTGTGTGTCATAGGCCCTTTTAGGTGACAGAACTCTTTACTGCTGGACTAAAATAGCTTGGATACCCTCTGATTCTTTCTGTTTTGTTCTGCACTTTTCACCTTTGAATTTCTTTCGAGTTTGTATGAAACTTTTCTTCCATTTGGTTCCTGGACAACATTGTTTTTCTCCAGGTGTGCATCTCCCTGGGCATCTGATATGTGGGCCACACATGTCTCCCACTTAGAATGCTGCTGGTTCCCCTTACAGTTTTCCATTCATAAGATACATCTGCTGCTTCACAATCACAGAATTTTAGAACCAAAAGGGACCTTAAAGCTTCTAACCAGCCTGTCCCTGCCATTTTATCAGTGAGAAAAACTGAAGCCCTGGGGAGTTGTGATTTACCCAACGGCCACATGGTGAGTTAGTAGCAGAGCTGAAACTGAACCCTAGGTTTCTTGTTCATTGCTCTTTCTCCTTGTTCTGAACTACTTTGATCTCTATTTTTAAAATACTTAAACTTCCCGGTTAGATTTTAATACAAATTCTTCTTTTTAATTTTCTACCTTCCCCCATATTTTTTTAAGGATTCTCCTGTATTTTTAGGTCTAGGTTTATTTAAAGACACAATGCCTGGCACATAGTAGGTGCTTAATAAATGCTTGTTGATTTTTCTCTGGACCAAAGCATGATGAACATTGTCTAAATCTAGAGACTCAACCAGATTTTAATGCTCAAAGTACAGCACTCTGGAGAGGAACAGGAGACCACCATCTAGGCCTTTCTCATGTTCAAAGTCATTGTTTCAATAACTAGCTGTTGTACAAATTTTATATTTAGGGTATTAGAATTAGTATAAATCAGTGATCTCACAATGGGATATATATTTTTAGATGTCAATTAAGAGTATATTCTCTTTCCCAAAAATAATGTGGTTAAATTAAGCAAAATTTCTCTTGTTTTCTGTTTTCTTCAGGTGTGCCCTGTCCATACAAAAAAGAATCTGTTTGTATATCCAGTGGAAATAAAATATGGACCCTAAAATTTTCTCAGGACATTGTCCATAAGACTCCGCTTGTCCTCCTCCATGGCTTTGGAGGTGGTGTCGGACTCTGGGCACTCAACTTTGGAGATCTTTGTGAAAACAGGCCTGTGTATGCTCTGGACCTGCTGGGATTTGGGCGGAGTAGCAGACCACAGTTTGGGGCTGACGCAGTAGAAGCTGAGGACCGGTTTGTGGACGCAATTGAAGAGTGGAGATGTGCTCTAGGTGTGGACTCAGTGATCTTGCTGGGACACAATCTGGGCGGATTCTTGGCTGCTGCTTATGCACTGAAGTATCCGTCAAGGTAAAGGGAGGGCAGCAGAGTCATAGGATCATAGAGCTGGAAGAGATCATATCATTTGTTTTTCAGACCAGATTTATACTAGCTCGGCAGGGCTGCTTCAATATTAAGAAAATTAGGAACATACTTCCTCATATTAGTAACAAAAACATCATCAGGTCTTGGCTTTCTTTTATCAGGCCAATGAAATGTGTGAGCCAGTCAAAGTAACTGCTTGTCATTAAAAAAAAAAATTCCCAGGAAGATGAAATGTGGAAATTTCCCCTCCAGGGTCTTTCCAAAGGTTATAGTCACTTCCTCTGGTCAGCCCAAATGTCTGTGGAGGTTGGAAGCTTGAAAAAAAGATTGTCTTTTTCTTAGAAGGGATTGAGAAGGACATGCTTGGGCTCTGAATGTGCAGGATCGAAGCCAGAGCAGTGTGCTACCTGGCACTGCTTGTCCTTGACTCTGAGTATACTCACCGTGGATCTGTTACATTTGCATTTCTAGTAATCTGTGATCAGCTGGACAGAATGTCACACCTACCAGGTGGTCCTTTCCTTCTTCAGAATACCCTGTTGGAATGATGTAGGAATTATGAGAGGGCTTTTCCTATTTATGAGAAGTATCGTTTGTACATACTATAAAATCCTTGACTAGACATTTTTACATAGAAAAAACATTTATTTCATGTGTAAATTGCCTTGTTTCTCATCCCTCTTATTTAACTAGTCCCTGAATCATTTTATTATGTTATATTTGTCAACGTTTCAGTGAAGAAACAAGAGTGGTAAAGAAGAGAAGAAACTTATTCATTAATTTCAGATGTTAATCAAGTGTTGTCAGCAATTATGTAGTCACATAAAATTTGGGCTGGATACAGCCTTATAAATTATTTGGACCCTGACTGATTTATTAAGACATCTTTTTGAATTGCTTTAAGTAGCAAACCATTCCATTGATGAGTTATGTCAACTCTGAAGGGAAGCTGTAATGTTTGCTGTGTTTACATTAATTATATAAAATAATTTCCAAAAAGATGACTAGGTTACACATAAGCCATATGAGCTACAGAAGGAAAATATGATGAATCTCGAAGTTTTGGTGAAAGAAACATTTCTGAGGTTGTTGGAATTAAGAGGTCTAGTCTGAAAAATATTGGTACAAACCAGAAGGATTTGAGTGCAGCTAAGAGGTGTGGAAAATGGGACTTTCTCATGGCTAACTTTTGAAAACTGGATGAATTCATCATCTTAGGGTGGCTGAGGGGTTAGGATACTGGACTGGGAAGGAGGAAGACCTGAGGTCAGCTCCTGCCACTGCACTTCCTTAGCTGCTGACCCTGGGCAAGGCACTGAGCTACTCCACTGCTGCACTTTTCTCATCCGTAAAAGTGAGGATAATACGTTTAATTCCTCACAGACTTGTTTACACGTGGAGAATACTATTCAGGCCCTAAAGAGCTACATGAAGACCAGCCCTTGACGTTGTCATCATCTGCTTCTTCACTAAGCCAGCTCTCTAACCATCATACCGTCCTCTCCAAGAAACGTAAAAAAGACTGTTAAGGGTGACATGTAGCTTCCAGGATCCACGACTGAATTCCGGCCATTTCATACATGCCACAGAGTCTTTTGGATAATAGATATGAAGGAAGAGAATCTGAAGAACAAGGGAAAACATCCCCATATTAGCTTTTCAGGAGACACCATTTGAATGTGTTTGCCCAATGAAGAAATGGAGCTTCTGACTTTAGTATATCTGGGCAGTTTTCATTGATAATCTCTTGTTCCAGGCTCCTTTTGAGATTTTCAGGTGGCCAGATAGATGGTTCTTAGACTCTCCTTGTCTCTTTTCTGTTTCTAGGCCTGTTGTTTTTAATAGGAGATACACCTTACATTTTCTTCAGTCTTACTGAATTTTATCCTTGTTTCTTGTATTTCATTGAGTCTTTGATTCTGTTTGGCTTATTTAAACTTTTAGGGAGTTGGTTATGTGGGCAAGATTTTACACCTTATTCTTTTTTTTCTAATACTTTTCTCTAGTTTTCACTTCATTTATAATGTCTTTTTCTTCTAAAAAAAGATACTTTTTTCTTGTTTCATCCTTGCCTGGAACTCTAGTAGACTTTGTGACCAAGCCATACTTTTCGCATTAGCTCTTCCTGTAGTCACTAGCTTTGTATTTTGGACATCCCTAGAGCTGTAAAATTTATTTATCAGCACTATCTTCTTCAGCCTGTTCATATTTCCAGATTGTTGACTTCCTAAATTAGGAGTTTTTGTCAGGTCAAGGCTTTGACTCTTCCTGTACGCTCGGTGCGGGGGGGCCCTCTTGGTCCCACTGGATATTGTTTTGAGTAACTTAACTTTTATTAATACTTAATACTATATAATAATGACAGCTCACACTTACTCAGCACTTTAAGGCTTATAGCATGCTTTACATCTCCACCTAAGGTGTCCCAGCCTACCATCTCTTGACATAGCTCATCCCATCTTTGAATAACTTTCTGATTGCTTGGTTTTTCCTTGTGTCAAGCCTAAACCTGCTCCTATAATTCCATCCATTGCTCCCAGTATTGCCTTCTGGCATCAAACAAAGTAGGTCTAATCCATGTTCCAAGGACCAGCCCTTGGAATACTATAGAGACTGGCATATACCCCTCCCCTCAGGCTGCCTCTTTAGGTTAAACCCATCCCAGTCCCTTCAGCCAGTTTGCCCAGGAAATAACTGAGGCTCTTTACCAGCTTGGTGGCCTTCTTCTCTCGATCAGGTTATTAAAGTCCTCCCTAGATTGGAGGGCTCAAGTTATCACAGTCCTCAAGTAGGAGTCGCTAGCTTTGGTGGCAGCTTGTGATTTGTTTCTCAAGCTCCTCATCTACTTCTTTCTATCTCAGTAATCTCATTGATGAGACTGCCTCCATTGAGCCTATCCATGGTGTACCCCCTGGGCTTTGTAGATTTCCTCATTTCAGTGCAGTCATCTTCTCTCTCTTCTCTGGCTATCTCCCTCCACACCATCCACTTTTACTTATCTTTCACCTTTGGAGTAAGATGTGCTCATATTCCCAACTTGGGTCTTGTCCTTCCAAGTCTCAATGGCAGTTACAGGGTAAATTTCCCAACTTTCAGTGATGCAGAGCCCACTGCCTCCTGAAACATTCTACTTGGGATTGTTCTAATTGGTGAGAAGTTTTTCTTTATTTGCCCCTGGGACTTCCCTAATCCCAGCTGGATGAAATACTTCCTTTGCTGTCTTCCAGCAGGGAGACCAGTTGGAACTTTGAACATAAGTAAGTCTTTTGGTCAGTGGAGAAATAACAAACATGGCATACTCTCAAGATGCAAGTGAACTGCACAATTCCCCCTCTCCTGCTTGTGGGAAGTGAAATTCTTAGTCCTCTCTACTCAATCTGTTGTCTTCCATTGCCTGTGGGATCCTTGGACTCTGATGCTCTAATTTTCCTTCTTAGCACTTAGAACTCTGACAACCAGCCTTCACCCTTGGCCTCCTCCTCCTCTTCCTGACCTCACCTAACTGACCTGTTCTTACTAACCTCATTTTTTTCCTTGGCTTCAAAACTTGCCCTATCTTTGCTTCCCAACTTCCTTGAACTCAGAGTCTTTTCATTTCCCTGTTTGTTCCTTCACGTCAAGTCCTTTTTCTTCAGTTCTAGCACTCCCCCTGCCCAACTTTTCAGATTTTCCTTTTAAACACAACTCTGGCCTCCTTCATAATCCCCAAGCTCTTCGAATCTCTTTTATAATTTCCTCTCCTGTTTCTCCTTCCATCACATCTAGGAAGTTGAAGAATCATGGACAAAGCCCACTCTATCCAAATAAATTTTTTTTTAAAATGTTAATGATATGTGCTGCGTTTTAATTCACCTTTGCAGACCACTTTGGGTTTTTTCTCACTTTACAGAAGGTGAGAAATACAGAAGTGTTTCTATGTAAAGGTGTTGAGGAGTAGTATATTCCAATTGTAGTTATTCTTTTTCCTTTCCCTAAGAATTTTTTTTTCAAGGTGAAAAATACGTGTGAGTAATACAAGTGTTAATTAATAAACCTTTTCTAATGCCAGGGGTTTCCAGCTGACCTTGGAATATCACGGTTACAAAAGCTAGTAAGAATAAAGTTGTTTCCTGCTTTTTCTCAGTTGACATTGATTTCTAGTAACTAAATAGACTTGTCAAGGAACTGCAGAACTTTAAACTTGTTCCTCTTTTAAGTTTGTGCATTCATAGGATCCCCCCCAAAAAACCTAACACAAATCCTCTTTTTGACAATATTTGATAAAAGATGACTATTAGACTCTTAGAATATTTAGCCTGCATCTTATTTAATAACTTCAAACCCATGGTACAGTTTTACTCCAAACAGTATTTCTATTTTATGATATTTTCATTGTTCCTTCTTGTTCTCTTTATCTTAACAATAACAATAGCATGCAGGGAAGGAAGAGAGCTGACTTCCCCTTTGTACGTGGTTCTCTTCCCCAGAGTTACCCTGCCCATTTGACTTTCCGAGTTTTTACTTGGAGAACCATGGTTCTCCCTTTGGGGCATGGAAGATGAAAGTCTTTTTTAAATATCCTTATGGGGTACTGCTCTCTTCCTCTAAGTAGCAATAGATAATCAGTATTTCAATCTGTCATCTCATCCATGGGGATACTCCCTTCAGCACTGAAGATCTTAACCTACCCAGCAGTCTCATCTTATGTGATCCTTATCCATATTTTCTCATGAATCCTTCTGCGAGGATCTGCAGATCTCCTCAAGGCCATTGAGCTTGTTATCAGTAGCACAGCTGCCACTTGGGTTGCCCATCTTGATAGCACTGCTTGTTGAGCAGGTCATTGTTGGTCATAGACTTTGGCCACCTTCCACCCTCCACATCACTTTCCGTTGCCCTCTTAGACCATTCCAGATCTGAGGTGTTTACTGCAAACCTAGGGTCAGGGGCATGTGGGAAGTCCCTAGAATGACAGTGTCAAAACCATTGAAGTTCATCTATACCTTATTATATCAAAACCTGATACTGGTGCTACATCTGTTTGGCCATTCCCATGTGGAAATCAGCTGTCCTTACCCTGTGCCTTGAGTATTCGTCTTATCTCTTTCTGGCCTAGTCTGGTCCTGTGTCCTGACTGCTCATTCCTGTTGATCCCTTAGAACTCTGGAGAGAGGTCCTGCTCTGCCGAGGCCTTATTGCATTTGCAGGAGATCCTGGCTCAAAGTAACTCCAGTGCCTTTAGACCAGTTGTCTTGTCCTTACAAATGCCTCTGTCACTGGCCTTCTCACTTCGTTCTGTTACTTTTATCCATTGTCCAGATAAACCTAGTATTCTCTGTGGCATCGTGGTTCTTTTCCGATAGAGACTCCAGCCAGTAACCGTGGCTACCTTGAATACCACTGGGAGATCAAGCTCCTTCACCTCTTATGTGCCTTGGCTCAGTTTCCCTAGCCTCTTCAAGTAGCGTGGACTTTCCTTTATTTGTTCTTATCGCACATCCGGAGAAGAGTGACAACTTACATCTTGTTCTCGAGTGACCTCACTTCCTTGTTTTCTGTCACTAACTCATCCCTTTCACAAGTGAAGGTGTGAAGCAAGCACAGGAGCCAGCTTTAGGGTCAGGATCACGGATTTTGGACTGGAAAGCCCCTCAGAGGCCATGGGGTCCTACCAGTCGTGACAAAACTGAGGCCCAGTAGCTCCCAAGAGTCTGTGGCCAGGTGCCCTGTGCTAGTATTCCCATTTACCATGCTGCCCTCAGAAGCACCTTTGAGTTTTTAAGTTGGATGAGCCTGTGGTTCTGATTGTCACTCGTCATCCATGTAAGCCAATCGCATTAGACAGTCCAGGTGCAGAAGGTAGTGTTTACTCTAAAAAAGGATCCAGTACTTGAACATGTTTAAGGACAGAATTATTCACTGCTTGACACCAATGACTCTTACAATGTATCTTCACTTCTGTATTCATTTTGGCCCAGTGCATTCTAATCTGAACAAAATATTTGGTTTCGGAATCAATTTTCCCATTCAAATAGGATGATAGCATTTCAGAAGAAGGCAGCTTACAAAGATTAATCAGATCACCTCAGGACATGTTGGCTGTCACTATGGGGTCTTTCTAATTGGCCATAAGAATAGATCTCTGATATTCAAGTGAGATCATTTTGGTGACAATGGAGATAATGTTTAATGAAGGAAATGTACTTGTCCAAGCTTCATTTTTTGTTAGGGGTATAATTTTAGAAGCACGTACATGAATTGTAATGGTTTCTTTTCATTGCATACTTGATTGAGTAATTACAGATTAACCAAATCAGTTACTCACGCCCAAGAAATTATGTTCAGCCCTCCAAAACTTATATGCTGAAGGTCTGTAGACTTGGCATTTTGGGTGAAATAACTTGGTATTTATAGACCTACCCTACCCTGACCAAGTCTGGAGATGGGGAAGAGGAAAACAAAAATCACTTTTCCTGTTTTTCCTCCTCTGCTGTAGAAATAAGCCTATAAAGATAGAACTAGAAGAGAGGTAGGTATCAAACTGTATTCAGTGTTCAAAGGGACATCCATAGATTTGAATGAATGAAAGCAAGAAGCATTAAGCACTTACTAGATAGCAGATACTGGACTGAGAATTGAGCATACAAATTTTAAAAAACCAGTCCTTGCCCTCAAAGAGCTTACACTCTGTAAGGTAAGACAATTTGACAAGAAGTCATCATGCATTTGTTAGGCACCTGTATGGGCCAGACCTAACCATAGGAACATAGAACCCAAAGACCCACTGCCCTGCCATCAGAGTAATGGCCCAGATTCTAAGGGGAAAGACACGTAAAGGGACCCTCAAGACTGGGTGGTGGGAAGGCAAAGGGAGGGTGGTCCAGAGAGCTAGAAGCAGAGATGGAAGAGGACTGAAGCATGATGGGTCCTTTCTTAAATTGGAGGTTTGAAGAGGGAGTCACCAGTGGGAGAAGGAAGCTGAAAGGGGCTGAGAGATGGGATGGAGTGAGAAAGCATTTGAGGCATGGTGGCAAAGTCTGAAGAAAACCCCTCTAACGAGTGGTAGCCTGGGAAGGGTGTTTGGGTCTGGCAGGCACAGGGATGGTGAGCCATCATTCATTTGATTAATGTGCCCTTTCCAGAAGCCATGGATAGGAGGTTTGTAGAAACTCAGGCAGTGCCATGTCAGGAAGATATCTGTGAAGCTTGGTTGGGTGTTGAGGCCAGTCTCAGTATACTGAGATTTCACCAAACATGTTGAAAGCCCAAGATACAAGGATAGGTTTGGGGACTACAACTGTGAGCCAGGTATTGAACTACTTCAAAAAGAAGAAGTCCTAGAGACCAATGGACTGGAAGAGGTGGCCTGCTCCTCCTCCTCCTGGCGTACTACAGTGGGGCAGTGTCAGAGAAGAAGCAAAGGTCTGAGCACTGACCTCCAGAGGGCAACATTTACTGTCACCTTGTTCATATTAGACCAGCTAGAGAGGGAGAAATTTTTAAGGTTTATTTTGCTGTTGCCCTGTTACTTTTATGCCATTTCCCCTAGGAAGTTTATTAATATTATGGCCTACTTTTCCTTCTGGGGGTAGCCAAAACCAGTGGGAACCCTAGAGCTGCTTAGTTAGCATGCCTTGCAAGTTAGCACCCACAAATACATAACAAAAATATAGCATCATTTCCCTGCAAAGATTCATGTCAGTTTCATCTCTTGGATACCACCAGGCTTATTAAAGAGCCGCCCCCCTATACATGAAGTGTACATTGTGAACTTTTTCTCAGAGTTGCCTGTAAAAATTTTTTTTTGCCATTTTCCAAATGAGCTCTACTTGAATATACTTTCACTTTGCCATATGTGACATTTAGTAAGGTTTTCCAGTCCCTTTCCTTGTAGTCTTTTCCTTAGATTATGCTGTATTTGTATGTATTCATGTACACATAGATCTTGAATGTACAGTCATTTGCATTCCATCTTTCCAGTTAGAATGTGAGATCCTTGGGGGCAAGAAGCATGTTTTTGCCTTTGTGTCTTCAGCACTTGGCACTTGCCTGTCACATATTACACACGTAATAAATGCTTGTTGACCAATTGTACATTTTCTTCTTTGATTCTCCATGACAGTCTGGTGAGGTTGTGGTCTTACAGATATTACTGTCCCCTTTTTACAGATGAAAAAGGCAAAACCCAAACAATTTAAGTGACTTCAGTGATCTTAGAGCAAATCAATGTTGGATCTGCTCCCAACAAACCCATTATATCTGAAAAGTCTTATTTTCCCAATAGGGTAAAGCATCTTATCTTAGTGGAGCCATGGGGTTTTCCAGAGAGACCTGATAGTGCTGATCAAGATAGGCCAATTCCAGTGTGGATCAAAGCCTTGGGAGCTGTATTGACACCTTTTAACCCATTAGCTGGCCTCAGAATTGCAGGACCCTTTGGTAAGTGCTTGCATTCTAGGAAAGTAAAGACATGGGTCTATAAATACTTTGGTTTAGATTTCAGTAAAACCAAATGAGAACACTTTTTTTTAAAATTGCCTTTTTTTAAACCATTAGTAATGTCTTCAAACAACTTTTACTTTGTTTGGAAAAAATAGTCACCCTGATATTGCCTATTGATTAATAATAATTATAGTTTATTCTTTAAATTATTGTATAGGTTATAGGTCAAGCAGAAGCTCTCATCTACTACCATCTCATATGGAAATTCTAAAATATCTTCATTATACAGCCAATGTATAGTGTGTCTGATGCCTAATTGTAGACCCTGACATCCATTTTACTAATAAATATGCTTTTGAGTTAGTGATTTTTCCCCCTATATTTCCTGATTAACATGTTATATTTAGGAGGGTTTATCTTATGTGCGTTTCCATCTAAGGCCCCTGCTAGTTGATTGTGAAGCCTTATGTGCTAGGCAATAAACATCACCACCTGCCCTTCTTCCTTCCCTAGTTTTCATTAATACTCAGTCTTATATTGCGTATTGTCAGATAATAACATTGGCATGTGAGCTGACACTCCATGTAGGCTTCGTTAGTTATGTTGACCCTGCTGGGTGTGACTTTTAGAGGGTAGCACCTAGGATCTACTTTTTGTTTGTTCTCATATTTGAGGTTAATGTCTGTATATCTGTCATAAGCAGTCTTCATGCAAATTAGTGCTAAGACCTTCTGTTAGATTTAAGCTTTTGGTAGACTTTAAACGATAAACTGACGTGTTCTCTATTATTACTCAGGCTTAAGCCTTGTGCAGCGTTTAAGGCCTGATTTTAAAAGAAAGTATGCATCAATGTTTGAAGATGACACCGTGACGGAGTATATCTACCACTGTAATGTACAGACACCCAGGTAAACTTTGTGTTTCTGAAATTGATTAGTAAAATTGATTCTATAAAATAAGTCCCACAGAAAAGCGTTTGGAAATTTTCAAGAGTATCCAGTAACCTTTAACTCAGTTGCAAATCATTCAACAAATACCATTAGGACCTACTATGCAGAAAATACTTTTCCCACTATTATATGTCAGTTATCACCCTCAGAGAGCTTATAACCTTATAATAATAAGAAAACAAGATGGAAAAGTTTTAGCAATCATTTCTTCAGCCCTTACACGTAAAGCTTTGTGTTGAGTGCTGAGCAAAGTGAAAACATAATTGACATATATTCTTTCCCTTTGTTGAGTTTGAGAGTAATGTCATGTAGTAAATGTCTCCAAGTGGGTGGTGCAGAGGGTCCGTGGATTAGGACTGCAAAGGAGTGAAGCATCACTGATTGAAATGGTTTGAAGAAGTTTCATGGAAGAGGTTGGTTTTTAAGTTCCCTGTTCCTAGAAAGATAGGGGACATTTAAATGGGCATTATAGGAATTATAGGAAGAGGACACTGCTCTGAACCTGGGCAAGGAGACAAATATGGATACGGGCCTAAATGTATGAAATACTGCCTAAATCATCTTGGCCAAGGTTGGTTTGTGTAGAAAAATAGTGAACAATAAGATGGAAAGGTGGGCAAGGGGCGTGGAAGTCACCACTTGTGTTAATATAGGGTTTATAAAGCAGTCTAGGGTACCATAAAGGAGTCTTCTATTATGTCAGATTGTTACCATGTATGAAACATAGTTTTTGGAAACCAAAGATCTCATTGGTTTGGAAACATGGAAGAAAAACTGTGTGGAGCCATACAGTTGCCAAGGTGTACATTTCATGTGCCTTGCCCTCAGCCCAGGAGTTTTCCCTCTGTGTTCCTCCTGGGTGACTAATGCCTAGAGGCCTTTTCCCTGTGGCCTTGGAGGCAAGGACAGTAGAGCCTTTGCTAAAAGGGACTGTCACTTATTGAAATTTTATACATCAGTGAAGTTTGACTTTTAAGTAGGGGAATTTTAAAGGACCCTAACTGGCAGGGGAAAACTCCCACTTATTAATATACAAAAGGAAGGGAACATGGGGGAAAGGATAGCATATGCACAGCCATATGTGGATATGTTTCCTAAGAATAAGTAGAGTAGTTCAACTTCACAAAGGAATGAAATAGCTCTTGCAGTTACTGAAGTCCTAAATAATAAACGTATCCTTCTATATTATGGGGAAAGTTATAGTAGCCACCCATCAAACATCATGGGATGAGTCCCATCAGCAAATACTGATGAGTTGTGGCAGTCACAAACTAGTCAGCTAAGACCCAATTCTGATACAGCTCCTCTCAGAGGAGCAGGCCAGCGTCTTTTTAGACTAGGGAGTCAGTCACATGAGGGGCTGCTTGTAGACACAGAGATCATCCTGGAAATGTACGTGAAGGAGAGTTAAGTGGACAACCTCGATTTTTTCAGCAAGACATTTTGAAAGAGGGGGATGGAGGTCTTGGGACAGCAAAGAAGCCTTTCAGGTGCTAGAGGCGACAGAAGGTAAAAATAAAAGAAATGGCAGGCTGTGTTTAGTGGGAATTTGTAGTGGGTCAAGTTTGTATCATTTCATGACTTTAAAGGATTAAATTGTGGGACGGGGTGGGAGGGATGGACTTCCCTCTCACTAACATTCATGGGCTCTACTATTAACACTTCCCTTTCCCCTCCTTCTTATAAGTTCCATATTTTGAATTAGTCCAGAATTAATACTTAATTATTTATTATTGTTTATTATTAATATCAAATTAATACCAAAGAAAAGGCCTTCTTTCATCTCTGTGAAAGTTTCCATTAAATATATCTTTACGGGAGCTTGATAAGCTGTTTATTTTGGAAAGGGTGGAAGAGATGATTCTGATTTCTTAATAAAATTCTAGGCAACTTATGTCTATCTAATAATGTGCCTTTTACTTTTAGTAAATTCTTATTCTTTGGGGATCTTATATTTACATTTATTTAGCATCTAATGAAGTGACTTATTTTGTTTAATTGCTTAAATCTTAATATGACTTTCTCCTTTACTTTTAAGTGGTGAAACTGCTTTTAGAAATATGACTATTCCTTATGGATGGGCAAAAAGACCAATGCTCTTGCGAATTGGTAAGATGGACCCCGACATTCCCATTTCTGTAATCTATGGAGCCCGATCTTGCATAGACGGCAATTCTGGCAATACCATTCACTCCTTACGGCCGCATTCATATGTGAAGACTATTGTGAGTGTTTGGATTGAGGTTTTCCCTTGTATATGGTGTATAATTGTTTATGGGTCGATCAGCAAGCATTTCAAAATCCCCTACTGTGTGTCAGGAATTAAGCTATATGTCGGGGATCCAGTGGAGCAAATGCAAACTTTATGGAGTGCACACTAATGGGAAGATCTAACATGGATTGTAGGGGGTAGGGGCTTTGGTTTGGGGAATGATATCCTCATTTCTCTCACTATTGTAAAGAAAAGACAGGAATTCCCAGGGCTTACATATAAGAATCCTTTTGACAAGATCTTTTTTCTAATCTCTTTATTTTTTGGAGCTCACCCACTCATCTGTTTTTGTTGTTTTTTTTACCAAAGTCCACTTTTATGCAGTTAGCATAAAAACAGGTCTTTGCACACACTTAAGTCCTTCAGTGAGTCTGTGGTTTCACTGCTGGGGGTTCTCTTTCCATTGATGGGAATGTGTCCATTGTAAAAGTCTTAATCCTGTGTGATTCTGTGAAGTGTCATCCTATCTCATCCACAGAGAATTAGCTGATACATATTGGAGGCTGACCTTGTAACCCTTTTTACATTCTGTGTAATTTTGAGGGTACTAAGGCAGTACCCAGGCTGGTTTTACATCTGGCAAGAAGTGTCCTTATTCTAATTAAAGTTTAGTAAGATCCCTATTCTTTTTTGGGAGGGCAGTATGGTTAAGTGGGTAGAGGGATGGAAGTCTTTAGTCTGTCCCAGGCGTCTCTCTGAAGCAGGCAGAGGCACGCTGGCAGGTGTTGATTTATATTGGTAGAGGAAGTTTCCTACCCGGGAGCCCCTGCACCTGTCAGGTCATACATGTGGTAAAAACAAATAAGTAAGTTGGATAGATAGCATTGGAGTTTACTGCTACCAACAGCCTAAAAACAGGGTGAGGACTCAGTTAAGGGATTCTGTCAGCCACTTAACACATTGCCCCATGCCTGGGCTTAGGTGGCACCCACTGACTTACACTGTTCTTACCCAGGCTATCCTTGGCGCGGGACATTATGTGTATGCTGACCAACCAGAGGAATTCAACCAAAAAGTAAAGGAGATTTGTGATTCTGTGGACTGACCCCATTCAGATCTCTGTGGATACACCTGGTGATGGATGCAACTCCTTCTTGATAACTTAGAAAATGGGATGAAGAATCAGGAAACCAACACAAGAAACTTGAGCGGTCCTCTTGCCTCTTATTTTGCACATTTGGCATTTCTTCTATGAAGTCACTTGCACATTTATACCACAGAGTGCCTTTTTTGGATAGGAACCCCTTTTTAAATAGAAATTCATTTTAAATACATACAGAAATCTCAGAAATGAATACCTTTAAATAAAAGATTTCTTGCCTCCCTAATATAGTGGAAATATTGTAATTTTTTAACTGGAAGATTTCAGATATAACTTTGATATATGGAATACTTTTTATGTTGGAATCTACCTTTCCACTATAAAGACTTTGCTTTATCATCATGTTAATGTATTATAAAAGTGCAATTTATTTTATTTATGTCTTCATATGATTAACATGTGTTTGCCTTTGGGTTAGCCATGGCCTTTCTCAACATGTATTGAGAAATAGCAAATTTTTGTATCAAAAGTTCCCACATGGTCCTTGATGATGTTGTGACAGGCGACGAAGGGAGGGAGAGAAGGAAAGGGCCAAAGGAATAAAGCTGAGAACTAAGGTGCCATGTTTCCTATTTCCAGGTCACTGGGGCAGTAGATCAGGGCCTTTGCAGGTGCCCATTTCTTTAAAACTTGCTGAGTCTATTGCGGGCACAGTTGTGTGTTGTTTAACTTTTGAAGGTATGAATGTTAGCACATAGGACAGGCACTGCAGCATAGTGGAAAGAGCGCTGAACTTGGAGCTGCGAGGACTTGGGTTCAAATCCCATTTCCGACATTTTCTAGCTGTGCTTGAACAATTCACTTATTCTCTCTGAGCCTCAGTTTTCTTATCTATTCAAGGGATATTTATAATGGCACTTGCATCCCAGAACCATTGTGAGGGTCAAATGAAAAGAAGCGTGGAGTGTTTGGGAAACCTTGGAAAATCCGTATGATTGTCATAAATTCTTCTTACCATTATGTTTCCCTAATAACGAAGGTTTTAATACCTTAGTACTTTGAAAAGGGTGAAAGGAACTGTACAACCTGTCTTTGTTATAATTAGATTCTTATAAGATATTACATTAATTAATGAGCCCAAACTGCCTGCCGTGTTCCAACAACTGTTCTCAGAACAGAAAGTTTTCTTCACTTGGAATATCAAGGCATCCATCTTTGAACTACAACCTTATTACAATATTGCAACAAATGATATCACATTTTCATCATTACTCCTAAAGTAGCGCTGAAAAATAAGCAGCTAATTTCTGTAGTGAAAATTCAGGGTGTGTCTAAAATTTTTTTAAACATTCATAATTATCACATTAGAATACTTTTAAAAATGTAAAATACACACACACACACACACACACACACACATACATATACACACACATTTTTAAAACCCCCAAACTTTAAATAACTGCCATAGATGATACTTTCTTGCTATGATTTTTTTTTAATCTCATTGAAACTGAAAACGACAGCTATATAGTAACTGTTTGCCAAAATATCTCTTAATGGAAAGCAAAAAAACTGGGAAAGACTTACTAGATGAGACATCTGGACTTCACTTGTATGTGGTATTAAACTTTTAGGAGAGGCAAATTCAAGTAAAAACTTGAAAAATGCAACAATTGATGCCTTAATATGTTTGATCACAATCTTTAATAATAATAAAATGTTGGGTTCTACCTCTTAGCAAATAGACTATTCTATTTTTCAGCATTAGTAGGTGAATTTATTATAGGTTAATTTGCCTTGGTAATGAGTGGTTCCTTCCACCAGTCAAATAAAAGTAGTTAGGTGCAGGATGGTTAGGAGATGAGACATTTTGTTTTCAAGAAAAGCAATATAGGATTATTTGAAGTGTCATCTTGAATCATCAGATTACCTTTTACAATCTTGGAAGGGGTTTTTTTTAAGGTTTTTGGTTTATTTTTAGGATTTAAGGAGTGCCAAAAAAAAATAAAAAAGAAAATCAGACTTCCTTAAACTTTGCTGTGTTACTAGTTAAAACTATAAAAGTTTTTGCACTTTGGAGTGAAGCCACATAATCACCTCTGAGGTCAGTAACTGTTTGACATTTGGGAACATTTGTTCATGGATTACTTGTTAAATGGAAGTGATTGTGTTCAGTCTGGCTAAATTTGTCTTAACCTTTTGATATTACTTTAACCTATCCTATTTACTGATGTATATATATAACCAATTACACAGATGCTTTTTCTGAAGAAGGCATCCCATAATTTCTTTTATGTGCTAACTACTGAATGATTTTTTGAAAGATTGTGGAAAATGTGAAGAGTTGTAGGACTGGAGGAGTGGAAATGTCCTGGTTTTTTAATATATTTTGTCTCATTAGATTAAGCAAAATTTACCTTATTAAATATGGTGTGACTTATCTAAAACTGTATACACTTTTTGACTCTAAGTTTAATGAACAGTTGCTTATTTTAAACAATTAACTGTAGTGCCATGCATGGAGACCTTGCCTAGCATATATAATTGTTCATGACTGACAGAGAACTTTTACCCAAGCTAAGTAGGGAGATTGTGAGAGCATACCTCACTACCCTTGACAAGTTAAAGTCACCAGGCCCAGTTGACCTGTACCTTAGGGTACTGAAAAAATTAGTCATTCTGATTCCTGAACTGCTAGTGTCAATGATCCTTGCAACACTGTGGCCGTTAGCGGGTGTACTTCAGGATAGGTGAAAGGGAGATGTCCAGAGTCTGCAAACCACAGGCTAGAAATTCGAGGATGCGTTTCTAAAGGGGCAGTTATTGGGCACCTAAGGAAGGAAACAGTAATCATAAAGAGCCACGTCTTTACCAGGAAGAGTCATGCCAGACCAGCCACATGTCCCTTTGTGATGAGGTTTTTAATTTGGTGGATCAAGGGAATGTCATCAGCAAGTTTACCTCAGTTTTAGCAACACATTTCTTGTGGTAAATGTGGATACCCCAAATATCATGACTAGTTGGTTCCATGTCAAAAAGAGGGCCCTAGGAAATGCCCCAGGGAGCTGTCCTTCTCCCTGTGCTACCTTATACTTTCAGTGATGACTGAGATAAACACGCAGAATGGTGTTTATCAAACTTAGAGGTCACACAAAACTATGAGAGATTAACATTGGATGACAGGATAAAAAAGATCTTTCAGAGTAAATATATTAGCTTGGATCTGATAGAAGTAAATGTAAAGTCTTATATTTGGGTTCCAAAAACTCAACGTTAGAAGTCTAAGTTTGGAGATGCAGAGCACAGTGTTAGAAAGCTGCTAAATCTTTTCAGTTAGACCTAATCTAGCTTCCTTAGTATATTTAAAATGTTCAGAGGAAAGAGGCAGGTTTTTTTGTTGTTTGTGAGGTCGATGTATTTTCAGACTTAATTTAAAAAATCTTTGAAGACCAAAGAACGTTATGGGAGGGCATATTGATTGGGTCCACTTTCAAATAGAATTTCCTCTGGCCCAGACGTCTGCAGAGCTTGACTGACTCACTGTTGCAACTTGAGGGCTGAGCATTCTCATTCTCATCATACCAGCTGCAGTGACACAGAGTAAGCAGCTTAGTGATCCTGTTCTGTGAGTACGCATTTGTAAAATTAGGCTGTATAGCACACTTATGAAAATGATGAAGGTCAGCTGATGGGCGCTGATAGCGTAGTTATGCTCCCACCATCTTCTCAATGTGCTTCATGGGACGTGACTAAGATTGTGTTTCAGGCTCCTCAACTTTTTATAATTAGAAATCCAATCAATGGAACAATCCAAAGACATTTCCAAGACTGAAGTGAGGAAGGATTGGTGAGGGCATTCCCTTTCTGAGGCCAGCTGACTTCCCCATGTCTCAGCTATTGGAAGCCAGACATGAGTTACTTGAGTTCAGGCTGCTCTGAGGTAGCCTGCCTCGGGTTCTCTTGCTTTCAGTACCCCTGTGCCTGTGAACTATAGCCTGTATACTCTTGCTCTAGTGAGCAGGTTTAATCTTAGGTGTTAGGGCTAGAGAAGGACACAGAGCCCCCAGGCTCCCAGAGGGACATGCTCAGCTAGGTCCTTTAATAAGAAACCATGGCATGCTGGATGGGTTACAAAAGACACTCCCCTCCCTGTGACGCAGTGCAGCAAGCGGTGGGGGCACTATGCCCATTCTACAGATGAGGAAACCGCACCAGAGGGCATGACCTGGCCAGAGTCCCATAGCATCACAAGAAGAACTGGAACCCAAGTCTTCTGACTCCTCAGACTTCTTGCCCATAGATGAGATTTCAATTCACCTTAAAGGTGTCCTGAAGGTGAAGTTGGGATGAACTTGTAGCTCTGTCCTAAGTGGTTCCCCATCTGTATCAGAATCAGAAGGGGGAGGGGAGGCTACATCCCACGACAGCCTGACTGGTAGGGTTTTTTGGACTAGACACACAGCTAGTCCTGGAGTTTCCTGTAAAGGGTTGTGAGTTGTGATTTGCACATAAATACAGATAACTGGCCGAAGGTTTGTTCGGGGATGTTACCCGTGTCTAATCTTTACTGCACGGCACTTTGAAAGCTCTTAATCTCTTCAGGTCAGCTGTTGCCCTGCTGACTACCCACTTGGGTCTTTACCCATTTCCTCACTAACCTAAGGTATCCCCTTTCTCCAAACATACAGGCCTAGACTGTTTTAAAGTCTGCAGTCCCAGTCACTGATTAACACATCTGCCAGCTCTGTCTGTGCATGATGGTCCAAGGACAACATTCCAAATGACCTTTGTCCTTGAGATGTCTAAGTGGCCTGCTTTCTCAGGGTTTGTTTAGAATGATCATGCAAACCAGCAGTGGAGTCTGTAAGAGTTGTGGCTGTGTAGGCAGGGATGGGTAGTGCAGGTTAGATGCCAGTAGATGATGAATCAAGCAAAAAGTGAGATATGTGTAATTATATGGACCGGTGACGTACAAGGAGAAAAACCCGTGGTTGGTCAGTAAGCACACAGGATTATAGTGACAATAGGAAAAATTAGGTAGATAATATTGTAAGCTGGGGAACTTTTCCTAAACCCTTTAATGCAGATACTAAGAGTGAATTGTTTGGTTCCTAATTTTGTGGTCCTAAAAATTATTAAGGGACAGATCTTTGGGTGAAATGTATTAATCTTATAAAGACAAAAAAAGCTGAAGAAGAAAAGTCCTCTGGTCACATCATTTGGAAACCATTATTTGGCTCATTTTAATTTATTAAATCATAATCTGAGCATCAGCATAGTGCAGTGGAGATAGTGCCAGGCTTCTGGTCTTAATTATTAATCACTTACGGTATGCTAGACACTATACTAAGTACTACTGATACATGAAAAGCAAAAAATCTGCCCTCAATGAGCCCCTATTTTTTAAATTTGTTTTTAGTGTTCTACAATCACTTCTATATATCTTAGATTTTTTTCTCCTCCCTTCCCCCCTACCTCCCCACTCCCTTTCTAAGACAGCATACAATTTTATATAGGTTCTACACATACATTCCTATTAAATATATTTTCACCTTAGTCATGTTGCATAGAAGAATTATGGGAGAAATCATATAACAAAACAAAACATAATACAAAAAAAAACTGATCAGCTACATTCTGCGATCAAATTCCATAGTTCTTTCTCTGGATGTGGAAGGCATTTTGCCTTAAGAGACCATTGGAAATTATTTAAATCCTTGCATTGCAATGAAGTACTAAGTCTACCAAGAAAAGTTCCTCACACACTGTGGTTTTTGCTGTGTACAAAGTTCTCCTGGTTCTGCTCCTTTCTCTCAGCATCAATTCATAGAAGTCTTTCCAGGCCTTTCTGAAGCCTTCCTGTTCATCATTTCTTATAGCACAGTAGTATTATTATTCATATACCACAACTTGTTCAGCCATTCCCCAATTGATGGGCATCCCCTTGATTTCCAGTTTTTGGCCACCACAAAGAGAGCTGCTATAAATATTTTTGTACATGTGGGACCTTTCCCCATTTTTATACCCTAGAAGCGATACTGCTGGGTCAAAGGGTATGCACATTTTTGTAGCCCTATGGGCATAGTTCCAAATTGCTCTCCAGAATGGTTGGATCAGCTTAAAGCTCCACCAAACAATGAATTAGTGTTCCAACTCTCCCACATTTTCTCCAACATTTATCATCTTCCTGTTTAAGGAGCCCCCATTCTAAAGGTTTCTTGCAGAAGGTAAGAGTTGAGCTGAGTTAAGAAAGATGGCAGAGACAAAGCCATTCTGTACTTAGGTTTGGGAGATATCTTGTGTGAAGAAAAGCAAGGCCTCAGTCATTGAATCATACATGGAGGAAGACTGGAAAAGTTTAAAAAGCCAAACAGTTTTATATTTGGTCTGGAGGCAGTAGCAGTCACTGGAGTTAGTTGAGTAGGAGGTGGACTGGAATAGGGAGAGACTTGAGGCAGACAGACCAACCGGCAGCCCATTTCATTGTCTAGTCCATGAGGCAGTGAGAACCTGCTCCAGCCTGGCAGCTGTGTTAGAGAGCAAGGCATATATAGAGAGGTTATGAAGGTAAAATCAACAAGGCTTGGCAACAGAGTAGATAAATGAATATGTGGAGTTGCGGAAGACACCTAGACTGAGCCAAAGTGACTAGGAGGACAGTGGTATCTTGGACAGGGAAATTAGAAAGAGGGAGGAAAGATGAGTCTGTCTAGTTGATGACATGTTAAGTGTAAAGTGGAGATGTGAGGCTGGAGGTCAGGAGAGTGCTTGGGACTGGAGAAGTGTATCTGAGAATTAGTACAGAGATCACTGAATCTGGGAGCTGATGAATCACCAAGTGAAATAATACCAAAATAGGGCCTACTACATAATCTTGGGAGACACCCATGTAGTGGGCCTGGATGAAGCAATGAAGTTAGGGAGGAGACAGAGCAGATCAGTGACATGAAAACCCAGAGAGAAGGGGGTGATCCACAGCCTCAGAGCCTACAGAGAGGTCAAGGATGAATTGGATCTGGCAGTTCCGAGATCATGGGCAGCTTTGGAGGGAGCACTTTGGATGGAATGATGAGATTAGAAGCCAGATTTTAGGGAGTTTGGAAAAGGAAGTCACAGGATCCATCTTAAGGATTTTCCAAGAAGTTTAGCCTTAAAAGGGAGAACAGATAGAAGACCATGGCTAGCAGGGGTAGTCAGATTAAGTGAGGTTTATTTATTTGTTCATTTATGTCTATATTTTTATTTTTTTATCTTTATTTTTAGGGTGGGGGAGACATGGGTAAGTTGGTAAGCAGCAGGAAAACATACTGTAGACAGGAAGAGACTGAAGATAAGTGATGGTGTGGGTATTCCTAGAAGGGCAGTCTCAAGATTACATGGAGAGGTAAAGTAGTTTACCTTGTGTAGAGAAAGACCACTTCTTCATTTGAGAAAGGAGGGAAGGAACATTGAGTAGTGGAGGAAGGCATCTGAGAAAGGGCAGAGAAGGTGGAGCTCCCATTGAATGGCCTCCATTTTTCAGTAAAATATGAGGAAAGGTTGTCAGCTGAAAGGGTCAGAGAAAGGAATGCCACAGGAAGTTTGAAGAGATGAAAAACTGCTCTGGCCAGCGGGATAGTGAATTGATTAGAGAAATGTCCAGGATCACCTGGCTGCTGTGAGGCTCTTTGGAGAAGAGTCAGGAACAAGGACAGGACAGGAAAGTGAGCTCGACCTGGGGCTGAAGCAGGGACATGGAGAGAGGCCAAAAATGGACAGGCTTCCTGGGAAGGCCTCTAGGTGAAAGTGCAGGCCTCAGTCAAGGAAGCCAGCTGGATCCTGGTCACTGAATGTCCAAGGACTAAAGGGCTAGGTGGAAATCCTAGCTATGACACTTAGTTGTGTGACCACAGAGAAGTCACTTAACCTTTGTGTCTTAATTTATTAGCAGCAAATCTGGTGAGGGGGAAAGGGGGAGGAGACAGAAGGAAAAGCAGAAATACTGGTTACAGCAGGAGCTAATCAAACTCAATGAAGAAAGAAACAAGGAAACCCATAGAACCTTAACACCCCAAACAGCATAGACTGTAAGCCCTCGGAGTAGGGACAACCGCTCTGTCGAGGACTTATTATAGTGACAGTGTGGTACAGTAATTGATCTTAATGATGTTCTTCGGTCTCAGAGGCAGGCTGATTATGCTCAGGAAGGGAGAGAAGTGTGGGGGGCATTTTAGAGCAAATTCAATAATTCAAAAAGGTTGTAGGATTTCAAGTTGAAAGGAACATTAGAGATAATTTGATCCTCGTGTTATAGATGGGGAAACTAAGGACCAGATCAGATAAGTGACTTGTCTGGGATTTCATGGCTCAGTTTCAGCTAGGTCCTAGACTGCGAATCCACAGTACTTTCCTCTTTTAAAAATGTTTCCCTTATTATTTATTACAAACTTGATACAGATGAACATGAAAACAGAAATCAAGGACTATGAATGAAGCCTTGGATCTCTTCTACAACTTGTACTTAGGTCTGTCTGTCCATCCATCTGTCCTTCTCTGTCTTTCATCTATCTCTCCATATGTCCACCCATCATATCCCTTATTGACAATTTTCTCCATCCCATTCTTAAGTCTAGACATTCAATAAAACAAGAAACCTGATTTGTAGCATTTGCTGATTTCTGAGGTATAAATGGTCACAGTGAAAATTTAACATTAACAATCTTTCTAGGGGTTGTAGGGGAGGAGAGAGTATAGGAGGGGTGTGGTCATTAAACTTGGAGTCAGAGGACCTGAGTTCAGATCCTGAACTCCTACTTGTGACCTATGTGATCTTAGGTCACTTCTCTCTGAGCTTCAGTTCCTTCATTTTTGAAATGGGGGGTGGGGAAGGAAGGGAATTGGAGTAGATGGATTCTGAGTCCCCTGCAGCTTCAGAGCTGGGGTCCCATGGATCTGTTTCAAGCACACTAACATACCCTGGTTGTGTAATCTTGAACAAGTCACATAACTTCTTGGTGAGAGACAGAGAGAGAGAGAGGAGAAAGAGAGAACACCTTGGGTGTTCAGAGTACTTTACAGATATCATTTCCTCTAATTCTCATAAGTTATGTGCTATTTTCCCTGTTTTACCAAGGAGGAAAGAGGTCCCAGATGGGGTGACTTGCCCAGGTTTTATTTGTGTAGCTGTTTTATTTTTCATTTCCCACCCTCGCCCAAGTGGATCTAAGTTCTTGAGCAATAGGGACTTGTCCATTTTTAGTCTTTGAACCTCTACCACCCCCATGCTTTGTACAGGGCCTCAGATGTAACAAGTACTTAAGAAAAGGATTATTGAATTTACTTAAGAATGCAACCTTTTCTATATCCCCAGAGTAATAAATAGGATGTCATCCTGAAGACAGAAGGGTTGTAGATCTTGAGGAAAACTCAGAGGCCGTTAGGGCTAACCCCTTCATTTTACAAATGAGGAAACTGAGGCCTGGAAAGTTGGAAAGGGTTTGTCCAAGGTCACACAGCTAACTAGTGTTGGAGATGGTCCTTCCACTCTTCAAGATCAGTATTCTGTCTCCAACAGCAGGCTGGAAGCTGCCCTTGATAAGCAGATTGCAGAAGAAGGACAAACTGCCTTGGTGGCCCCTGCCCAGAAGCTGGAAGGGCCAGCAGCTTCACTGATAAGGGCAGGCTTGGTGCCAACTCAGTCAGAGAGCCTTGCCATAGATGGATGTGGGCTTCCATCTTTCTAATCCCTGTTCTCTAGTGGGCAATCAGTGTTGCTTTGTGTAAGTAGTTTTGGGGAAAGATTGAATGTGGGAGAAGATGGGTGCTTTGGAGGTGGGTTAGGGATGACCTGTGACCTTCTACTTCATCTCCTCTCTCTGTCAGGGCCCCAGATTATCGCAAGTAAGTGGGCCTGGAGCTAGACCTCCATTCCCAGGACTCTGGGGCATCCCTGTTTCATGTGCCTCATATACCTGTAGGCAAAGAGCTCAGGTTCACCTGGTTGATCAGCTGACAAATGGCTGGATTTGTGGTCTGGAACCTTTTAAGGAGAGACAGGGCAATTTTTTATCTATAAACTGTGGTGATAGATTCTAAAATATACTGAGCCAGGATCTTTGAAGGATCCCCTATCCCCTAAAATACTGTTGAAAATTTATCATGTTGCTTCATGTCACTGCCTGAGATTATGCCACGTAGAGACTGATTTGTGTCAGACCTCTTCTAAATACCTACTTCTTGATGTTGAGTCGCTTCACCAGGATATGAGACTCAGGTGTATCAACTTGCCTTGTTCTAGTTGAGGTTTTCCCCACTTCTGTGAGATTTTTCTAAGGGCAGAGAAGAGGAAAAAGTGATCTAGGTTGTAAGCATAACTGAGAAGGATAAACTTGGGTTGAGCTGCCACAGTTCCTGGCTCTGAGTCACTGACTAAAGGACCTCAAGAAGAAGAGGAAGCAGAAGAGAGACTTGGTGGGGTAGGAGTGGGTCAACTTCATTTGACCCAAATTCACCCACAAAAAAGAAAAATCAGCTCATTCTGGGTCGCCAGCCTTCTGAGGAATGTCCATTGGGAATTTGAGGACATGAGCTCTGATATCACAGGCTACCTGGGAAATCGTGGGCAACTCACTTCCCTGCTAAATTTCCTCATTCATAAAATGAAAGGTTTAGGCTAAATGACCTTGAAGGTCCAGTCTCTTCTAGCTCTTAATTCTCTGAACGATCCCAGGAGGTCACCAGACATTTATGAACCATGAGACAAAGGACCCATGGGAAAGGAGGGAGCAGCCCAGCATCTTCCAAAAATTACTTCTGCCTATAGCACTGTTGAGTCACCTGGCCAGCAGAGGCCACTTTGGAAGGGTACAATGCCAGAAAACAAAGGTGGCCTTTCGCCAGGGCCAGACACCTGAGAGAATGGTTAAGAAGGTCACAGTCCCTGTTTCCCAAGTCCCTCTATAAACTGGCAACCACATGGGAACCACAAGGAGTAGAGCTGACCTTTGCCTTAGACTAGTGGCATGATTGGGAGATAACCTCATCAGACCTAAGCACATAATGAAAGTGAAACATAAGCTTCCTTTATCTGTAATTGGCCTCAAAGTCAGGAGTTTGAGGTCAGGGAATGGTGGACTGCGCAACCTTGGCTAACCCCAACCTAGAGAAGGAGGGGCCACCCATAGCAACTATCTCTTACTTATTAAGACCTCAAGTCCCCCAAAGCAGATGACCATTTAGGCAATCCAAGAGATGGCAGTAACAGGGGGTGTCATAACCCAGGCTAGGTTGTTTTATTCTCTCTCCCCCTTCCCATAGTGCTGTGCTACCCATGTACACAGATTGCACGCAGAGATACCTTGTCAGGTCATGTGAATGAACCCAGATCCTCAGTGGATCACTGGCTCCCAACCGTCACGGCTCCAAGGCCACATGTCCCCTCCAGGTCCTCAAGTGCCTCCCTTTGACTGAACCCAAACTTCACAGAAGAAATTCCTGTAATAAAGGAATTTGTTCTGTAAAACTTGGACTCATTTGAAAGGCCTCACCCAAGGACCTAGAAGGCCACATGTGACCTCAAAGCCTTGAGTTTCCCACCCTTGGAATTTGCTAGTCTGACATTTTGGGTTGGAGTTTCCATTCCAGAGGATTCTTGACCATAATGAAATTAGACCTCCCCAATACTGCAAGAAGTCAACTGTGCTTTGCTGACCTTTAGGCCTGAGAGAAGCAGGACTCTCCATTAGCTCTCCTAGCCCAACCTAGGTTTCCTGAACTGCCTAGGGCCCCAGCCTATTATTTTCCCTGTTGCCTATCATCTGAGGTATAACTCCTCTGTGGCCTAAATAAGGTTAGGGGAAAAAAAACCATGGGAAAACCTCCCATTAAAAATCCTGCCTGTCTTTGAAAATTCAACTCTGATAACCATCTGCCCTGTAAAACTTCCTCTGATTGATTCACACTTTGTAAACAGTAGGCACTTAATAAATGCTTACAGACCTGAATTTCAGGATTTTTATCCTTTTAAAAGTTTCTAGAAAAATCCAAGGGCTCTTCACCATAGCCCTACTAAGGACAGAGGATATGGATCAGGTTTGTCTCTTCTGTAGTGACCTGGATTGCTCAACTAGAGCTCTATAGGAGAACCATAAAGTCAATGAAGAAAGAGGAGCAGAAGGAAATGGAGTAGCCAGCTGAGTATAGAGTCACAGAACGTCAGAGCCGGAAGGAGGTAAGATCTCGGGGTGTGAACAGGAAGGGGTGTGGGCTTAGCTCCTGTTTATGGAATGTTTGTGCAGAATGATGGACAGCCTTCATTTCATCTGACCCTCCCAGCAAGGCTGTGAAGCGCTCACTGTTACCATGATCTCCGTTTACAAATGAGAAAACCGACCATCCATCCTAGTTCTAGAATCAGAAGAGAACTTGGCCCTCTAGGGCAATGCTCTCATTTTTACAGATGAGGAAACTGAGTCCCAGGGTCAAGCAGCTGGCAAGTGTCTGAATCAGGATTTGAACCCAAACCTTCCTAGCTCCATGCTGCCTGCAGTCTAACCTTTTCATTTTATGGATAAGGAAATCGAAGCCTATCCAGGGTTCATTTTCTTAATGAAATGCCAAACAAGGAGACTGGAAGGAAATATATGCAAAAGTCAGAATGGTCCTTGCAACCATATTTATTGGTTAAATTAATCTAAACAGACTACAACCTGAAGAATGATGTTACTTTTGATGAAAAATTGTGTCAACTATGAAGAAAAAAATAAGAAAAAACCACCTCCCAGTGAAAGTTATCCCACAGGGGGATGGGTCACCCAAAGAAGTTGGGGGTTCCCACTTCTTTAGAGGTACTCAAGCAGAGGCCCCTTGACCACTTTGTCAGGGTTATTACAGAAGGATTCCTTCTGGGGTGGTTAATTTGTGCCCCATAAAGAGATCAGGGTCAGGATGATCAATTAAATACCTCATTAACTGATTAATGCCAGCTTCAGTGGAGTGAGAACCTCCTCCCTCAGACTTCAGGGAAATAGTCTGACCACTGCCAAGAGAAATGGCCTGGAGGCAGTTTGGGTAAAAGTCAGTAAGCCCTTTGTTTAGATGTTTATGGCTTTTTTTTGATATGTCACATAGCAAGCCAGGTCAGTTCATCCAAACAGGAAGGATGGCATGTGTAATTGTAAAAATCCCATGTCACAAATATATTCTTTTATCCAGAATACAAAGGGTTCTTTCAGCTATAAGACTAGACCTTATGGAATGTATTCTTGTGGCCACCATTTAACTGGCCCTGCCACATTCCGTCTGGACAAGTGGATTCCTTTAGCCTTAAATCATACCAACACATGATAATTGAATGTAATGGAAGACATGAGCTGAACCATCTCCTGGGTGCTATGGGGAAAGTAGGAGGACCAGTGTGAATCCTCTGAACTGGGTCTTAGACCAGACCTCCTAGCTGCCTTTTTTTGTTTGTGTTTCTCAACACCATGTTGTAGCACCAAGAATTACTTAAGCATTTGTTACAAAGAAAAATTGGAGAAGTGGCTGATTGTTGTGTAATACCCTGTTTGTTCTGAGTCTGGGGCAGTACAATGGCCCATCAGGTCTGTACAGTTTTCTTCTCTGACATTTTAGTAAGGAATTGATAGAAATAAATAATACTATCACAGTTGCTCCAAGCCCCTAGTTAAGAAAATACTTAGATATAGGTTGGGCTCTCTGGTTTAATTCACATTTATATTTGTTTCTTTCTAAATCCTGGCCTCTTTTTATTTGAGGCAAAATTCAAGTTTATTGGAAACATTTGGGAAAAGTAGCATCAGAATATTGGAATATCTGTTAATAGGCAGCAGGAGGGGAAGCTGGGGGAAAGAGCACAGCTTTTCTTGACACTCCCCTTGAGGGGGTAGGTAACTGGTTGCATCAGCCCAAGTCTCCTGCTGGGGCCCTTTCCCTCACTGCCTTCTTACTATGGCTAATAATCTGATTATTTTGCATAATCTGCCAATGTTATCGGTCAGATGTAGCAGGCATCCTGGCAAGAACTGGAATTGCCACCTTCTAAGGAGGGCCTACATCACTAAAAACCCTGGGAGTGCTATTTCTTTCCAGCTCATCAAGAGAGGAAACTATGAAGGGCCAGGACCTGGAAGGTGGTGGGGCTTTGGAACCGGAGTAGAGGGGGAGGATAGATGAGAACAGAAGGGTGAGCCCTAGACCTGCCCATGTCACTCCTCTGTTCAAAATCTTTCAGTGGCCCCCTGTTACCTTCAGGATGAAATTTAAATTCCTTAGCTTGGCATTCAAGGACCTCTTCCCTCTTTTAGCTTTATCTCACCCTACCACCTCCCCATCTCTACACTCCATTCGAAAGCATATATGCCTTTGTTTCCGCTACAGACTGTGCCTAGAATGCCCTCCGTTCATTTAAGCTTGTCCTTCAGAGCCCCAAGTAGTGGAAAGAGTAGACTTCTGGTCTTGTCAGCAAGCATTTATTAAGTACCAACTGTGTGCCAGCACCGGGCTTGAGGTGTATGATGTGTTCAAGGAAGACTAGCTCCTCTGGTGGGAGAGCTTGCCGAGCCCTTTTTAGGGCTGCTCACCCACCTTTGGGATCTACCTGGCACCCCACTCTCACCTGTGGCTCCAAGAAGCTATAGCATGCACAGCACCAAGATAGTGCCTCCTTCTTGTTGTTTAGGTGCTTTTGGTAGTCTGACTCTTTCCGACACCTTCGGGCTCTCATCTATAGGGCCAAGATCAGTCATAATTACATCCGATGAGTAGACTGAGTTGCCTGAATAGGGACCTAACTACCCAGCTCATCTCTCCCTTCTGTCTCCCTCTTCCCTTCGTTTGGGGTTTACTAGCTAGATGTCCATGTCCTTTCTCTCTCCCTTCCTTCCTTCCTCCCTTCCTTCCTCCCTTCTTCCTCCCTCCATCCTTCCTTGCTTCCTTCCTCCCTCCTTTCCTTCCTTCCTCCCTCCCTCCTTCCATCCTCCCTTCCTTCCTTCTTTCCTTCCTACCTCCCTCCCTCCCTTCCTCCCTCCCTCCATTCCTTCCCTCCTTCCTTCCTTCCTTTCTTTCTTCAAAGCCCATAGTTTGGACAATAATAGGTCCCTGCTCAAGCTCCACTTAATGACTAGCTTAGAGTGATTATCAATAGTAGCAGTATCTCTTTCCTTCCCAGTTTGATTTAGTTATTTTTCCTTCTCCTCATTAAGAGGGTCATTCCCTGACTACTTTTTAAAGAGGCCTGTTCATTCAATGGGTGTTACCTCCCTCTAAATGAGTATGTGAAAAGGTCTAGCCTAAAAAGGCCAAGGTCTTCCATTGCATCCTGGGCCATCTCCAGTCATCCAGATGAATATCTGGTCACTGGATTTAGATGGCTCTGGAGGAGAAGTGAGGCTGGTGACCTGCACAGCCCTCCCTCACTCAAAACAAAGTCGAGTGCAAGTCATGTCATTGTTTTTCTGATGGTGTGGTTCTCATCGAAGATGAAGGACCAACACAACAACATGTTGAGCTGGATTTTTCCACTTAGCCATTGTGTATCCTGCTTTTCTGGTTGGGTTTTCTTCATTCTGCCTCAGTTCATATAAGTACTTCTAGGCTTCTTGGAATTCTTCTTATTCAACATTTCTTAGGATAAAGTCACATTCCATTCTATATATAGTCCATAGTATGCCTGGCCATTCCTCAATTACCTTGCCTTAAAAGCAAGAGAATATATCAAGTTCTCTTATTCATTTTAATTCCAACATTTAATAGCAAATATGTCTCCAAATGAATGATTTTGAAGTCAATCAGCTCCATACTAGGAAAAGAAAACCAGAGTCTACACATTAAATATCCATATGCAGATGAGTTTTTTGAAGCTTTTTTAAAAAATGTTCTTCATTTTAATAAATTTTGTTGATATCTTATTTTTACATCATCTCCCTTTCTCAGTGTATTCCTTCCTGTCAGAAAGTCAGTCCTCATAAAAGTCAATAAAAAAGAGTGGGAGAGGGAACAGTTTAGCAAATGAAAAAGATTGACATATTCAGTGTTCCGTACCCATGGTCCCCCACCTCTGCTAAGAAGCTGAGGGAGGTATCTTGAAGGGTATTCTCTACACCTGACTGAGGCCTTAGGAGGGTTGGATATAGGAAGTGCCTCGAGTTGTCATGTTCACTTGCTGGCCAGGCCCTTGGTGTTAGAGCAGTTTGTGGGATGTTGAGAGGGGAATGACTTCCAGGTTTTTATACAGAAAAGGTCCCAATTGTGACATGTGTTTGGTGCTTTACTAATTTCCTCACTTTTCGGAGTCTCTGGGACAGTGACTGGTGGGGAAACAAATTCTTATCTATTAGCCGCTCTCCTAGGAATCTGAGCATTGTAATTAATTGTGAGTTAAAGGAGGAATTCTGTAAATCCTTCATACCCTTGGGCTGTCACTCTCCTGGTAGCCCTTCACTAGTTGGTTAGTCTCCTTCCTCAAATATGATGCCCAGAACTGAATGTAATACTCCAGATCTACCTCTTTCGACTCCTGTGCTGGAGGATGAGATGATAGTTTAAGGACAGATGGACAGATTCATGCAGCTCAGGCTTTAGTACAGTTATTCCTTGAGAGTGAGCGAGCAGCCTAGTTGACTGAAAGCCAGACAGATGAACTGATCAAGGAAGCTCCCATGGCTCAGCATGATAAAAGTGGAGGATGGCAAGAAACAAATGGAGAGATACAGTGGGTTTCTGCTGAAAGGACAGATGGTACTGAAGAAAAAGATAAGAAGGAAGAGGATGATGAAGAATTGACCTCAATAAAGCCCTTCAACATACTGGCAAACATATGGAAGACGACATCGTGGCCTCATATACAACACTGCCTCTTGGCTTTGTCTGTCAGGAGGGTCCAATCAACGTGACTGCTGTGAGTGGGTACTTACCTGAAGGGAACTTTTCAATAATGACTGAAATGCTCAAAAAATTTCTCATTTTCATGAATCTTACCTATACTGTTGGAACCATAGGTCAGAAATCTATCTCTAAGGTGAGTGAATGCTTGGATTGACTACCCTGCCTTTAAGAAGTCCCTATTCCAGTGGGGAAGATATCATGCAAGTACTTAAGACATCTAGACAGACTGGGGAAGGTCATCTTGGAGGAAGGACACTGCTCTTTTAACATCCAGGGTGCTTAGTGTGACCTGCTCCTACTGTCTCCAAGCCTTTTCTGAACTGCTTCCAGACTGCCTCTAGCAGGAGGCCTCCCTGGTACTCCCCAGACTAACTTGGCTTTACTCACTTCTGCAGGTTTCCCACTAGCATCACCAACCTTGGGATATTCTGCAATCAAGGTTATCTCATTTACCTGAAGATGAATACCCTTCAGAGCCCTGGAGCATCAGGTGACTTGTGATCTTTAGTCATGAGGCTAAAGATGCCCTTTGCTCATTTCCTGGCACCTGTAGAATAAGAGAAGCATCATAGTTGAGAGGGGGAGGGAACACTATCCATTTAATACAGCCTGTGCTTCAAAGGAGTCCCTGGTTAATACCCTGTGGGTGGAGTTATGAACTAATCCAGCCATTCTGGAGAGCAACTTGGAACTATACCCCAAACCCTTGGACCCAGCAGTACCACTTCTAGGTCTCTATTCCAAAGAGATCAAAAACAAAAAAGGAAAAGGACCTTTATATACAAAAATATTTGTAAGCAACTCTCTTTGTGGTTGCAAAGAATTGGAAATTATGGAGATCCCTAACAATTGGGAAATGACTGAACAAGTTGTGGTATATGAATATAATAGAGTACTATTGTACTAGAAGAAATGATGAGCATATGGTTTCAGAAAGACCTGGAAAGACCTATGTAAACTGATGCAAAGTGAAATGAACAGAACCAGGAGAACATTGTACACAGTAACAGCAATTTTGTAATGAAGATAGACTGTGAATGACTTAGCTGTTCTCAGCAATACGGTGACTCAAGACAGCTACGAAGAACTTTTGATGAAAACCCTTATCCACCTCCAGAGAAAGAACTGATAGTCCAAGTGCAGATTGAAGCATACTTTTTAAACTTTATTTTCCTTTTTTTTTGGTATTTTCTTTCACAACATTGTTAATATGGAAATATGTTTTTATGATTGCTCATGTATAACCTATATCAAATTGCTTACTGTCACAGGGAGAAGGGAGGGGGAACAGGTGGGAAGGGAAGGAGAGAATTTGGAAGTCAAAATCATTTTTAAAATATCAAAAATTGTTTCACATGTATATTTATATAAAAATTTTAAAATAAAAAAAGCAAAGAGTCCTCATTGTCAGAGATCTCTTTCAAAACCAGGCTCTGCTACTTATTAGTGTGATGTGGAGGCACCCAGTCAGGTTGTCTCCGGATACCTCAGTTTCCTCATCAGTAAATGAAGGAATTGCTCTAGATGACCTTTAATGGCCCTCTAGCCCCAAGTGCATGGGTCTTCTGTATATAATAATAATATCTAACTTTTATGTGGTGCTTTAAAAGTATGCAAAAATATTTACAAATGTCATCCCATTTAGCCCTCACAACACTAGTAGTAGCTAACATTTATATGACACGATATGTCATGCAGGGTGTTCAGGAAGGGCTAGCACCTCTCATGGGAGGGCTGATAACCCCATCTGGGGCAGTTCACCCAACTTTGGCATCCACCTGGCACTCCATTCTCACCTGTGACTCCAGGAAGCTGTAGTAGGCCCAGCTGTGGCCATGTGGCCAGCAACCACATCCCAACCTTGGTAGGGATCAATCTGGATCTGGGTAAGTGACAGGCCTCCGACCCATCGATGAGGTAGAGGAATGCCTCACCCCAAGCATGTGAAGATTTCCCCCAACAGAATGGGCAGATGAGAACAATTTGTTCCGTGAGGTTATTAACCAAGCAAGTGTTATAGAGCACTTAGAACTTGGTCAGATGTCAAAGACTCCAAGGTCGTCCACTGCATCCTGGGCCATCACCAGTTAGTTCTCTTCATTTTTGTCTTGCCACTGGACCTCGATGGAAAAGAAAGTGAGGCTGACAACTCTTTGCCACTCTGCCCCACTTAAATCTAATTAACCCACAAGTCAAGGCATTACCCCAAGATGCTGTTGGTCTTCTTGGAAAACAAAGGACAAACAACGGTAGGCCAAGCATCTTGTGATTATCATCTCATTTTATCCTCACAATAACCCAGGGAAGTGGGTGGTATTATTAACCTCATTTTATAGTTGAGGAAACTGAGGCAAATAGGAATTAAGTGACTTGCCCAGGGTCACATAGGTAGTCGGTGTTGGAGGTCACATTTGAACTCAGGTCTTGCTGACTCCAAGTCTCACTCTGTCCACTGAACCATCCAGCAGTCTCCTGGACTTGTTGAACCATTGTTTGTATTCCCGACTCTACTTTGCTTAGCCTAGAGTAATTGAAGACCAGGAATGAGAAGACATTTAGGATAGTAACATTCTTACGTCTCAGCGAGAGTTAGAACTTGTCATCTTGGCTACAACAAGTAGCATGGAAGAGGACCCTACCGAAGTGACATAAAATGCTCCCTCTGGCACAGCTGGGGATGGGGGGCATGCTGGGCTGCTGGAAGGAGGAGGAGCCCACCTGCTATGTGGCAGCCAGGGGTTGAGGGTAGCACAACTTATTTTTATTTTTGGTAACAAGGAGGTAAATTCACTTGCTTCCAGGCTCCTGAGTGACTGTCTATATTGTCTAACTTCTGATATCTAGGGGAAAGCCCCAGTTTTCCTCAAATGAGGTAAAAATTATCGCACTTTTCAAGTGGGATTTTAGAGATCCATTGATTAGGTACTGCTGCCAGTAACCAAATCCATGATTCAGAGATAGTCCTGCAGTTTTATTATGGTCAGAGTGTAGGCTTCACTGAACAAACATCAGAGAGTCCAGAGCATCATCATATAGAATTACACAAGCAACAAGAGAGTAGAAGAATTTTATAGAAAGCAGGAGAGGAACGAAAGGGGACCCCATCTGGAAGCAAATGACAGAAGGGAAAGATAAGGATATCGGCATCAGGAAGGGCAGGGGACTAGCTGGAGCTGAAGTTCTATGTCCCAGACAGACTTCAGTAGGTGATGTGAGCTAGCCTCCAGTACCAGCATCTGTAAGTTCAAGATAGAGGCTGGGGCAGTGCTTTTCTTAGCACAGGGAAGCCAGAAATTCTCGTCACACTAGTTACGTCTCTGGCTTTACCCTCAGAGACTCTATTACAGAATCCTGCACAGAAGGAGTTAAGGTGATTTGGGAACAGATGTGGCTGATGGGACAAGGGCCAGAGGTGTTTTCTCCATTTGTAACTGGTCCCCTTGAGTCCTTTCTTTGCTGGGTTTCTCAAATCCTGGGTATCATCCAGTGCTGTGCTAGTTTGAGCAGAAAGGTGGTTGTCTGCATGGTGTGATTTAAGGGGGCACCATCTGACCCCAGATTCCTCACCGTGGCCTGGAACGGAACTGGAATCCCAACAGCTGTAATGATTTCTTTTTTTAATTTATTTTAAGTTTTCAGCGTTCATTTCCACACAATTTTGAATTCCAAATTTTCTCCCCATCTCTCCCCTCCCCCCACCCCAAAATGCCTTGCACGCTGATTACCTCTTCCAACAATCTGCCCTCCCGTCTAACACCCTTCCCTTCCCTTATCCCCATCTTCTTTCTTGTCCCGTAGGGCAAGGTAAATTTCTATACCCCATTACCTGTATTTCTTACTTCCCAGTTGTATATTGTATCATAATATATAGTGATTTCTTTGTATCAAGGCGTAAGTCCTCAGAAGACCCTGAGCTCATGTGCAAATGGAAATGCTGGGGAAGCAACACAAGAAATTTTGCCTCTCTTCCAGTCCCTTCTTAGTAAATTTCTTTGACACTACTGATCCTCGTGAGAATCCACATTATTAAAGATCCCATTATCCCACGCTTCCCAGTATCTTGAGGGATGTCCCATTTTCTAGAAATCCTAAAATAAAGACTCATTTGAATTCATCTTAAGTTTCAAAGCATAGGTATGTGCTGCAGACTAGCACTTCCAGACTAGTACAGGTCTAGTGGAGGCACAGGCTGTCTTCCCGAAGGGTGACTGACATGGTCTGAGAAAGCCCACAACAGTCAAAAGTTGAAATTCTGCCATTTACTTGTCACAAACCAGAGGCCAATTAACATATATATATATATATATATGTGTGTGTGTGTGTGTGTGTGTGTGTATACATATATATATATAACACAGATATAAAATAAAACCACTTTAATAATACCTAGCATTTATATAACACGTACTATGGTCCAGGCATTGTCCTAACTAGGAGTCTCCAATACAGTTGAGTTTACTTAATTGCCTAAGGTGGATTTGAATCCAGTTTCCAGGTTGGTGAATTTTAAAAATATGCCCTACTTCTCTATCCCATTAGTCTCTTTTGAACCCAATCTGATCTTTATTTTTCAATCCCTTTGTCTTCTCCAAAGATTTTTCAGTTAGTTTTTCAGGTGCATCCAACTCTTTATGACCCCCTTTGATGTTTTCTTGGCCAAGATACTGAAGTGGTTTGCCATTTCCTCCAGCTCATTTAACAGATGAGGAACTGTGACAAACCAGGTGAAGTGGCTTGCCCAGAGTCACACAGTTAAGTATCTATGGCTGGATTTGAACTCAAGAAGATGTGACTCAAAACCTGATGCTCTATCTACTGCACCACCTAGGTGCTCCCTTTCCAAAGATTAAAATGAACATTAGAATGCCCATGACATAATTACATTCAGTTTTCCTGGCACCTTCTAGGCAATAAAGATCCCAAATCCCAGTAATTTCAGGGAGTCAGAATGATGAGTGGTAGGTAAAACCAGATGACTGCCACTTCAGGTTCAGTGTAGAGCATTGTGATCATGAAAATACAACTTGAGCCCCCATTGAATTCATTGTCTACCAATAGTACCATAAATCCAACATCAAGCCGTTTAATTAAATCAGAATATCAAAGTACATAACAAGGAAAATAAAGGCTCAGAATCATCTTCCATCCTCCAGCCAAAGGGAGTCTCTTTTGCATGGGTTATCTCACTAGTAGAAGAAGGAACATACCCTGAGCCACTTACACTCTTGGTCTTGCAACTGAACCTTCTCTCATTGCTTGGCCTGCCAGCAAGCAGCCGAGCCTAACTCATTCCATTCGGCTTCCATTGCTGCTATTTTTCCTCTGTCTTTCAAATGAATGTTTTCGGCTTTTTTGACAAGCTTCTGTTGCCATCTGTTGGAGTTGTCATCTGTTGGTGGGGTTTATTCTTTCACAAAAGGAATGCAATCGATTCTAACTGAGATTGCCCTAAGCAATGTGCCTGGGGACTAATCAACACATTTTTTTTCCAGTCCTTTTACTAGTCACTTTTCTAAGTCTGACAAACAAGAGGGTCCCTATCAGAATAGCCGAGAGATTTGTCAGCTTGCTTCACACACTCTCAACTGGGAGTCCCCCCAGATAGCCCTGACAGGTTGGGGCAAGGGAATTCCTCCCAGTTGCCACTATTTCCTTAGGAAGTAGAACCAGAGTCTTGCCAATTACCCAAAAGATGAGGAGGAATTTAGCAATGTTGGAAGAGGGAGGGTAGAACTGTTAACTGCCCAAATTCCATTTTCCTCAGACAAATTCTGAAAAGTGATGAAAGGCTGGTAGGGGGAGGGGCAGTTCAGTTCCTCTGATTGCCGAAGCAGTCTGATCCTTTATGGGCAGCCTTACCTCACCTTCCTGTGGTCTCCTCTCAGTGCACTATTCCCAATGCAAAGTGGAAACTTCTATTTTCTAATATTTTGAGTTAGAAATCAAACAACCCTATTTCAAGCTGTCATCACCTCTCACCTGGACTATTGCAGAAATCTTCATAAATTTCCTTTTAATTGATATCTTTTGTTTTTATATGACTTTCTTTTCCAAACATAGCCCTTTGTCCCTCATTATTGTGCAAACCATCTTTCGTAACAAAGAACAAGAAAAACAAAGCAGTTTAGCAGAACTGAGGAGCCCGTCAGCCGGCTCACCAAGAACAGCATCCCAAGTCCCATCACTGAAAGGAAAAGACATGTTGTTTCACTCCTTCTTTGGACGTTACAAGTACACAGTTTTCAGTCGAGGTTTTTTGATTGTTTTAAACATTTGCGTTCTGCAGTCATGATGTACATTGTTTTCCTGGTTCTCCTCACTTACCTCTGCATCTGTTCAACTAAATCTCTACCTGCTTCTCTAAATTCTTCATACTTACTGTTTCTTTCAGTATAGTATGTTCCATTGCATCGCCAAATTTGTGCAACAGCTCTCCAGTTGATGAGCATATACTTTGCATCTGATTCTTTGCTATCACAAAAAGTTCTACTGTGAATCTTTTGGCGTATAAATACATCTTTCCATCTTTAACTTCTTTGGGGGAACATACTTATCAGTGGGATCTCGCAGTCAAAGGATGTGGACATTTTGGTCCCTTTTTAGAAATAATCCCAAGCTGCTTTCCAGAATGGTTAGCTCAACCCACCGTTCCATCAGCAGAGTATTAGTGTGCCTATGTTCAGCAATCCCTGCAACATTGACTGTTTTTATCTTTGCCATCTTTACCAACTGCAGTAGTTTTGTTCTGTTTTAAATCTGGTCTCTCTGTATTCAGTCTACCCATTGTACAATTTATCCTCCGCACGTCCATGAAATTGATATTCTTAAAGCATAGAACTTTCACATTCTCTTGTTAGGAAACTCCAGTGGCTACCAATTACCTCTGGGATAAAATACAAACTCCTCCATTTGGCATTTAAACCCCTTTGCAATCTGGCTCCAAACTGTCTTCCTAGACTTATTTTCACTTGACTCTTCCTCACACACTATGTGTTTCAGCCAAACTGGCCCGCTTGCTATTCCTTTAAAATGGCACTCCATCCCCTGCATAGGCAGTCCTCTCTGTCTAGAATAACCTCCTTTCTGGTCTCGGATCCCCTTGAAGGCTTAGCTCAAGCTCCAGCCCATTCCTGTAAGAGACTTTTCCTTGATTCCCTAGGTGGTATCTCCTGTTGTGTTACATGCATCTGTATGGATGCATGTAGTTATTATGTGTGTACACATATATTTTACATGCATTTTATATGAATGTATACACACGTATGTGTGTGTCTGTCTTCGGCATTTAGCACCATGCTTGGCATACAGCAGGTACTTGATAAATGTTTGTTGATGGATTGCATGATCAGTCATTCTGCTTTATCTTGGAGGCCTCTAGTGACAGGGAACTCAGCACTAACTAATGGCTGGCATTTTATAGCATTTTAATAGCAGTAACAAACCCAGGGCTCTAGAGGGGACTAGAGCTGACTCAGCAACTATTTCTGGTTCCCTGAAAGGTGATGGCTGATGATTAGCCAGCTTTGTCCCCACAACTGGAGGCTTTCAGATCCTGTCTGAGGAGACATCTGGTTTGACAGGGGAAACTGTGCTCTTTTTTTCATAGCAATGTTGGCCAGGAAGCAGGAGCTGCAACATTTCTTAATTGGGGTGGGGCTAGGGGGTGGATGCAGAAAGGTTTTCTTCTGGCCTGCCTCCAGCCACCTCTTTAGACCATTTTGACGTTCCCTTATTGCTTTCCTCTATAGAGGCTGATAATGGCAAATGACATGGAGTACCAATTTTCCTTTCTTCCTTCCTCCCTTCTTTCCTTCCTCCCTCCCTCCCTATTTCTTTCCTTTCTTTTTTCTTCCTCCCTCCCTTCCTCTCTCCCTCCTTCCCTCCCTCCCTCCCTCCCTCTCTCTCTCTCTCTCTCTCTCATTGTGTAGGAGGAACTGCGAGAGATACGAATTCGTCGGTGTCAAAGACACACACCAATCAGTTTGACAGCTCCCCCTTAAAACAGCCACATTCAGGAATTTGTTAGCCAAAAAAGAGAGAGAAGAGCTGCTTTTTGATCGATGAATTTACATTCGTTTGGCAGAGAGATTTCTTGTTGAATTTCTAGGATCATAGATTTAGAGCTGGAAGGGACCTCAGATGCCTTCTTACCAGATAAGGAAACTGAGGATAGGAGAAGAAAGATGATTTGCTTAATGTCATGCAGATATTGAGTAACATGGTGAGGTTTAAATCAGGTCTTCTGCCTCTTGGACTGCTCTGACTAAGCCAAGTCATTTGCAGCAGGTACCTACGTGTTGGGTAAGCCATTTGGTTCTCTTGGGTCAAGTCTGTTTCTTCCCCACTCCCCCTTCAGCCCCAGGTAAAGGCCAGGAATGAACTCTTCATCAAAACAAGACTGGATTTTGAGGCAGACTTAGTGAACTACCCAGGAAGACACTTTACCTCCAGGCTCAGGGAAGGATGTCCCTCCACTCTGAGACATTTTATGAGGCATGAGGTCATGACATGGGTCAGCTTGTCCAAGTCACAGGCCTTCTATGACAGCTGAGACTGCTAGGCTGTGGTACATACAAAGGCTGTTGTCACCTGCCTGGATAATAAGTGATTCTGAAGAATAGGACCCACCTTTCCTGGGAACTCCTCATGGTCATTAAAGTAACAGTGAAAATACCTGCTTTCTAAATTATGAGTGATTTGCTGGAGGGAATGGGGTGGTCTGGATCATTAGAGAGGTGAAGGATTTAAGTGAGGACCAAATGGAAACAGATGCAGTAGAATCAGCCCATGTCAGAGGACCTGGGTTCCGATATCCCACATCTGACACTTACTGACCTTAGGCAAGTAACTCAACCTTCCTAAGTCTCAGTTTCCCCATCTGTAAAAATGAGAGAGTTGGACAAGATAGCTTCTTGATGATGGGGAGAGGGGGAGGTTAGACCTATAAAATCCAAGCTGCTCCCTTCCACTGGGTCTCATCTGTAAAATGAGGGGTGGGAGCTTGTGCTTGCTATTCTCTGAGGTTCCCTGGCAGTTTTCAATCTCATGAAGGCATTCTTCTTCATGAGCCCCTGAGTGCTAGAGCTTCCCACCCTCTGTTCTGTGAGTCCCCCAGAGGCCTCAGAGCAGCGGTCCTGGCCAAGTCTAATGGAGCAGAATTTCCTGCTTCCTACCTTCCTCTCTCCTCTTCTGCCTTATGATTAGCTCTGAAGGAGATCCTGGCACCTGGCACCTGGAAATGCCCTAATAGTATCTTGGGATTAATGCTGCAAGGGACAAGTAGGAGCATTTATGAAGTACTTACTATATGTGAGGCACTGTGCTAAGTACCAAAGGAACTAAGAAAGGCAAAAGGCAGTAATGTGGGAGACAAGCAGCTGTATACAGGAAAAACTGGAGAGAATGAACAGCCTTTGCAGCTCTGAACAAAGTCCAAAGGCATGTAGAGACAAAATTTGAACCCAAATCTTCTGATTCCAGATCCAGCCTTCTTGTATAGCTCACCTCCATGTTCTCAGACCCCTCTATGTCCTTGGCTTAGCACAAAGCTTGGCATATAGTAGGTGCTTAATAAATGCTTTTCCCATTCATTTATTCATCTATCCATTCATTCATTTCATTCAAATAGAAAGACTTACTAGCTCTCACTTAACCTCTAATCTATTAAGATAGTAGTTGCCAACTGGTAGAAAGCCAACTGGTGCAGTGGTTAGAGAAGTGTTCCTCGCATCAGTAAGCCTTGGAATCAAGTCTCCTTCAGATCTTTACTGACTGTGTGACCTTGGAGATGTCATTTAAACCTCTGCTTGTCTCAGTTTCCTCGTCTGTAAAATGGGGGCAATAATGACCCCCACTTCCCAGGGATGCTGGATCAAATGAGATCATTCCTGGCACATAGTAGATACTGAACAAATGCTCATTCCCTTCCCTTGACTCGTTCCATCCCCTCTCCCCCTTCCTCCTTCAGTTTTGTTGAAATGAAGTCCAATCACACAGCTCAAACAGCACATCTTCCCTGCAGCCTTCCTGGATGCCCCTGGTTAGAAATCATTCTTATTCCTTCCTTTAGACCTCACTTTGTTCTTCTCTTAGAACTGTAGAATCTAGAATTGGAAGGGACCTTAGAGGTCATCTCATTCCAACCTCTCATGGTACAGCTGAGTGAAAAGGGTGGGAAGGCAGGATTCAGACTCACAATCCAGCTGTGTACCCCTTGGGCTATGCAACTGCCTTGTAGCCAAGGCCCACTTTCCCATTGACTTCAATTCTCCATATTCTTTGTGGAGCCCACACTTTGATCACAGCACCTGGGTCCAATTCTGAGTCTTGCGGGAGGATCTCGTGGCTCCTTTGGGCTCTTTGCCTGCGGAGCCACATCATTCCTACACTTGGTGGTTCTCCCACTTGCAATTCTGTCCCAGGCCAATGCCAGGAAACACACAAAAAAGGAGACATGATTTTTCAGACCAACTGTGGAAGACCATGATGCAGAAGGATCCCAGATCTGTGATCTGATGGGCCAAGATCTACAGCTAACTCTATCTTGACCTTATCCTGGAACCTGTGATGGTGAAAACCCAGCAAGAAACAACCTCCTAGACTTTGGTCACTGGAGATAGGATTATGGGTTAAGATCTTAGAAGACTATTCTTGGTGAGGCAAAAGATCCTTATCAATTTGTTTTTTATCTTATAGAGGCAACTACATAGAGACAGGGTACAGGAGGGCCTGAGGTGACAGGCCAACCTCCATGCAAATCTTTCTACTTCCTCAGTCCCATAAGGTAAAAAACGTCTTGGTGTTTGCTAATCCATATTGGTTTGCTAACTCCCGATGGGGACTTCCCTGTACTAATAAAATCTCAGGATTAGTATTAAAAAAATATGTGTGTCCTGGTCTGATGCCCTCCGCTTGACATAGTGGAGGGGTGTGATGGTGGGCATCCCTGCTGTAAGGAGTCCAAAGTCCCATGTGGTGGCTACAGGACAAAACACTGGGCCTAGCACCCGTCCAATGGCTCATGTCTCTGCAGTGGCCATTGCTGTAAACCATCATCCTGGTGCCATTCTGAGCACCCTAAAGACAGTTGGATGATGAGAAGCCGTCAGGCAGAGTGGAAAGCGCTCTGGCCCTCAAACCAGAGGACCTGGGTTCAGATCCTCTCTTTGACACTTAATCCATTAACCTTTGTCCGGCCTAATTTTCCCCATCTGTAAAATGAGGGTGTGGCTCCCTCGAGTTCTGGGAGATCCAGATCTGTGATTCTATGGTCACCATCAACCAATAAGAAGAAGAATGGTTAATGTGGAACCTTCAGGAAGGTTTGCACAAGGATTTACTCATATTATTTAACTGAATCCACAAAACTCAGTGAAGCAGAAGCTAGGAGCATCTCCATTTGCAAACCCTGATCTAACTGATTTTTCAACCTGTTTGACATGGCAGCTGGCATGGAACTTTTAAAATTGGAAGAGACCTTGAAAATCAGCTAGGCAAACATTTCAATTTTCTGGGTGAGGAAGCAGGCCTAGAGGGGTCAAACAGCCTTCCTGACTTTCAGGCCAACACACTTCCCAGTACATCACATGGTTGTCTTATAGAGGTATTAGCCTCCCTCCTAGTCTTATAACAGATAAAATCAGAGATTCCCCCTTTCCTCTGAGTTGGACAGCCAGAAGACTGTAAAGCCACTGTCTGGAGAAAGTGTTCCTGTGGATGCCAGCACCTAGGGGAGACTTCCAGCCACTCTTGGGAAATTAAACCTTTGCCTCTGCCATTTATACCCATTGTCTTCTTGCCCTCCCAGACCAAGATTAAGGTTAATCACCCTTCCACGTCACAGGCTCAGTGGTCACCTAGTGATTGCCAATAAATGACTGGGCCCCATTTCATGATAAACTAATTTGCTGAATTCTACCCTTTGCCCTCCCTTATTTAATATCACCTTGGCACCCAACATGGAGCTGTCACAGCATTTGTTCACAGCTCCATCTGAGAGCCCCTGTCAATTCCCTTAAAATATCTGATTCCATTTTGTGTGGAAGCGAAGTCGTCAGATTAAATATATGTTGTGTTAAGAAGCCTCCGGTTTTATCACCACCGGGTCCCTGCCAAAAAAGCAGCTAGTTCTGCATGTTAATCAGGAGAACTGAAGGGATTTACCAGAAAGGTCTTTTTTCTCCTCTTCCTTTAACTTTATTATGCATTGGTGGGGGAAGGGACTGGGAACGTGGAACTATTCAAAAGGTGAAATAAGTATGAGGGTAAAGGTCCCCTGGGACCCCAGATTCCTGGATGTTACAAATATGGATGCCCAGACTCTATCTAGTGGATGAGTTGGTCCCTTTGGTCAGCTGCTTGGAGAGATCTTGACCTCAGACTCGAGTAGGAGCTGTGCCCTAATGACTGATGGCAGAATTTGGTCCAAGTCACCGTTGAGCAATCAGGGTGGGTGGGGGGAGGAAAGAGGAAAAGCTGTCCAAGTTAGGAACACAAGTGGGTTAGTAGGAACTGTGAGAACCGATGCCACCCAGCTGGGTCACAGTGGAGGGAACCCTGCGTCCTGTTGTTCCAAGTCTCCAGACACTGACTAGCTAGGTGACCCCAGGCAAGTCACTTAAGCTCCATGAGCCTCTGCACCCTAATCTATAAAATGAGGGCTTTCGACTCAGTGACCTTAAAGGTGTTTTTCAGTTCTAGATCAATGGTCCTATGACCTGAGTTTATGTGTGTGTGTGTGTATTGTACATATTATAATATATTGTGTATATGATATGTTATATGCATGTATTACATATAATCTATAATTATACAGTATAAATATTATGTATAATGCATTCACAATATAGAATCCATATATTTCTGCATGTGTATATATCATGTATATATATATAATATATGTATGTATACACACACCTGTTATTCCTGGGGGCTGGGGGAGGGATCAAGGTCCCTACAGGAGGCAGCCAAGGGAAGCCTGAGGGAAGACAGAAGCTGTCCTGAGGTCCCTCTGCCTCGAAACCTGTTATCCTATGACTGCCCAGCACTCTTCCCATGCAGCTCTGTAGAAACACAGCCAAGGAATGAAAGGTGCTCCTGGTATACAGTGAAGACCTACTGGCACCTCTGTTCCCTTTCCTAGGGCTCGGGCTCTGCTCTCCTCAGGTCTGAGACCATTGGATTCTGCTAGCACATGTGGAAGGCTTGCAAATCCATCCTCACACATCTCCTCATTGGATTCTCACAACTCTAGATCCTGGGGCTGTTAATGCCTCTGTCTTACAGATGAGGAAACTGGAGCTCAGAGAGGGTCAGTGACTTCTCCCCAGGTAATCCAGCTCATGCCCCTCAAAAGCGTGATTGGAACGTCCATCCTCCTGACCCAAGGTCAGCATGTCTTCTTTATTTCCTCCCATTGTCTCTCAATGTTCAGGGACATTTTGATGGGATTATGGGTTCAGAGACCCGGAGCTGGCAGGAACCTAGAGGCCATCTCATTCCACCCTTTCCAAATTTTACAGGTGAGGAAACTGAGGTTCAGGGAGGCTTTTTTACCTAAGGTTACAAGGGCAGTAAGCATCAGAGGGAAGATTTGAACACAGGTCTTCTGGCTCCAGAGTCAGGGATCTTTCTAGTTCAAATGGTCTGGTACCTTGAAAGCTAATTTCATTCATCACTCAGGTCCTTTCCCTCACTTTGACCCACCACCCCGACACCCATCCCACCACTATGAGGTTCTCCCTCCTTTTAGAACCTTTCCCCTTCTGCCCTGTTCTCTCTTCACCTTTGAGACACAAGTTCCATTTCAAGGCCTCAGAGGCTTGCACAATTCCTTTGCGTGATCTCTAGAGCTGAAAAGACACAAAGGAAGTATCAAATTAACATGTTTGCTGAGGTTGAAGCAAAAGTCTCTGACTGTGGGGTGGGAATGGGTGGGAATGCATTGGCAGCAGCAACCCATCAGTTAGTGAGTCCTCCCTGCTCTCTCCTCTTTCTCAGTTGGCCCCCATCCTTAAATCTTTCTTGGTCAGGCCACATGGCCAGCTAGGGGCAGCAGGGGGAGCCCTGGGTCTCTGAGCTGTCTTACCAGCTCCACTGCCCATAGTCCTTCCCCACCTGCAAAGTTGCACTTTCTCACCCCATTTCACTTCTCAGTCCTCCTCATACCTGCAAGGAAGTTTTTGCTGGGCTGTTTGGGCAGTGATGAGAAAGTCTTGACAGCTTAGTGGTAATACTCTTTCCACCAAAAGGAAAAAGTAAAGGAAATGGCAGCAATGATATTTCTTTCACCAGGGACATTCAATTTAATGTACATTTACTAGCCATCTACTAGGTGCCATACACAGGAGACATAAAGACAAAAAACAAATGGTGCCTTTAAGACATTCTTGGGGGGAATCTCTCTTCTTGCCAGTTCCAGGTCATGTTGATTATCTGTTTTGTGATCCTACAATCTCAGAAAGAGACTTTTAACATCATCTAGTCTAGCCTGGTGTAATGGAAAGAGCACTGGTCTTGGAGTCACAGGATACAGATCCCAATTCCAACTCCAGCAATCACTAGCTATCCCATGATGGGCAAGTCACTCATCTCTCAGGGTCTCAGTTTCTTTATTTCTTTATTTTTTTAAAAAATTAATTTATTTGTTTTCAGTTTTCAACAATCACTTCCATGAGCCTTAAATTTTCTCCCTTTCCCTTCTCCCTCCTCCCCTGAGACATACACAGTCTTATATGGGTTCTACACATACAGGGTCTCAATTTCTTCAACTAAAAATGAGAGTGTTGAACTAGATCAGCCAACTAACAAACATTTATTAAGTGTCTACTGTATGTGAGGCATTGGAGATGCAAAGACAAAAGTTGAAGCAATCTCTACCCTTAACAAGCTTACAATGGAGCTGGAGAAAATAAGATATATAGGTAGAGAAAAATTAGATCAAGATAGTTTGGAAGAAGGTAATGAACAAGAAAGACACTGGGATGACCCTGAGGGTCCCTTCCCATCCAAAATCTATGATCTTATTGGAAGGGAGGGTGTCCCTTTAAAACTCAACTAAATATAATCAGGCAAAAGCTATGTTGAAGTTTTAAATGTGTAGATAAGATAGTTTATGCTCTCTGAGTTCTCTATAAGGTGTGAACCTCTTGGGTATAAAAAAAAATCGATGTAATTAACTGAGAAGATCTGTCACAACTATTTATTCTACGTATAAAAGATGGCCAGTCAAGGGGTAAACCAGGCTAGTGGTGAAAGACCTCCAATTGAGGAAATGGAGGACCAAGCCCCTAAGAGGGAATTGCTTTTGGGGGAAGGAGAGAGAGAAAACTCTTCTCTACACTCTGCCATTGACCATGTTATTAGAGAGGCTACGAGCAAAAAGAGACACCCTGAGGATAAAGATGGTCAAACGTGGAGTCTTTCAGGTGCGGAAGGACATCCAGCTAAGGTAGGGAACAGATTCCTGGCCCTGGAGAGAAGTGTTGGCTACAGAAGCATCTACCCTTGAGGTCCAGCAGAGAAATTCATGTGGAATCTATAAAGGGAGAAAAGTACTTCCAGTACCCAGGAGTTGTTAATTACCTTTTGCTTTTGTGTGTGTGCCTCACTACTTTAAATTTATGCCTACTCTCCCAGCGTACTCTGGAGATTTGTGGGAATTGTGCCCCAGACTTTCGTTTTGGGAGTGGAGAAATGTTTTTGTACCAAATTCTCTTCCTTTATAGCCTTAGTAAATGTCTTTTCTCAAAAAAGGAAAAGAGAAAAGCTAATTAAGTCTCTCTACTTATTGATGGGAAGCAGACCAGTAGGAGCTCAAGAGAGAGTACTAGAAACCCAGCTCCTTAGAGTTATCCCAGGAACCCTGAGAGAGAAGTAGTAGCCACTACCCTCTGAGCATCACCCCCATATAGGTGCTGAGTTGGGGAAGTTTCCAGAGAGAGGGTTCTCCATTTCACAGACAAGGATAAATGACTTGCTCAAGGTCACGCAGGCAGTAACTGCACCATAATTCAAACCCAAGTTCTTTGATGCCAAATCCAGTGCTTTTCTGTTACAGAAAAACCATCTCATTTCATTTCCAGAGACCTCAAGACATTTAGGCATACTTTGTATATGTGAACAGCTCTAGTGGGCTGGCAAAGGGTGAGAGCAGCCGGGCTGGCCTGTCTGGGAATGAGCATCAAAGCGTTTCTCCATGTTGGAGCAAGGGGAAAGAGGCACATTACAGGTATAGTTGGCCAGCTCTTAGAGTCTGGATATTTACCACTGAGATGAATGAATCCTGTCAGGTACCACCCAGTGAGAGCTCAGAGCAGCGAGCAAGCTTTGGCGGGGGTGGGGCTCCCTGCCTTACTATTACATTAGCCAGAAGCTTGCCTAGTTCAGATCAGATCAGAGCTCCCAAATAACCCTGCCCTAGACCTTGTGCCCTTGCCTCCCAGATGGGTTATAGGCAGAGATAGACACAGAGGCAATCGGAAATCAGAGGGAGGGAGGGAGAGGGAGGGAGGGAGAGAGAGAGAGTGAGAGAGAGAGAGAGAGAGAGAGAGAGAGAGAGAAATCATCTATGATTTATTAGTACTGAACTATTGAATATGGAATTTCTTTGTGCCTCCCACTTAGCTAATTAGTTCCATTTCTTAATGGCCTGTGTTCCTTATTCAGGGACTGCAGAGGTAGAGAGGTGGTGACTCATTGGAGCCAAGATCTAACAGTGACCTATATACAGGGCTTAGGGGAGCGTGGAAGGGGAAAACAAGAGTCCTGGGGGTCATCTCCACCCTTCTGCTCTGGGACTTGGAGTATACTAAGACAGATTTGAACTCCTGCTGATGTAACCGCAGATCCTGGTAGTTTTGAAGAAATACTCCCTTTAGTTGCTGTGCTGAGGATCAGAAGTGTTGTATGGTTGGGGGAGGGTTAAGTCTCTGAAGGGCTGCCTTGTGTAGGAGATATTGGGCTGGTTCTGCCTGGCTGGGGGTGTGTAGGGGACCAGAACCAGGAGCAGTGGGTGCCAGTTACAAAGAGACAATGACAGCTGCCCAACGTCAGAGTGGGCAGCTTGCGGGGAGCCCCCTCATTTGGAGGTCTGCAAAGTCTGAACGACTCTTTGTAGAAGAGACTCTTGTTCACGTCTTGGATCAGTCGGCCTCCAAGGTCCCTTCCAACTCAGATTCTGGGATCAAATGAGATAAAGCATGGAAAGTGTTTGCAAAATTAAAGTATCATATAGATATTTGTTATTCTAATGATCTCATTCTCCTCCTTTTCCCAAAGGGTCAATAGAAATGGGCCTGGGATAGGCAACCATCCTGTATTATTCTTTGTATTTAATGGTCTGTAACAGGGGTTCTTTTTCTGTCAATGAAACTTTTTTCAAGTCAATGACTTGTTTTAAAAAGATGTTGATTGTTTTCCTCTACAGCTGGATTCCTTTGTAACCCCATACATTTAAAAACTTTATTCTGAGAAGTGGTCCATAGATTTTGCCAGAGCTAGTCTTCTCATGAAGAACACAGGAAGACGTGAGACCCCACCTTCTTAGAGCTGTTGGCTGCCTATTCAAGGGTTCTGGATGCGTCTGAAAACTGTGTGGTAACAGATATGTAATGCAAGACTACGGGCCTCAGGCTCCGCCCACTCCCAGCTTTCACACTCAGCCAAAGTTATCGTCCCAAAGCACGGCTCGGTTCATGTCCCCTGCTCCTTCTCCCTGCCCATACTCCCCCCCTCCCCCCCCCCCCCCACTACTCTGGACCCAGTGAGAGATCCGAGTTAGTCACCAAACAGTGGCCAGACTTGGTGTTTGGCTGGATTTTACTTCCAAGCTCCCAGTGTCTAATGTACAAAATCTCAATTCTAGCACTGGAAGAGTCCTTAGAGACCACCAAGAAGGCCCAGAGAGGAGTGACTAGAGCAGGGTCATGCTGCTAGCAAGTTTTTGAGGTCGGATTTGAACTCAGATCTTCTGGAGAGGTCTTCTTTCCAAAGTGCCTTGTATTTATTTCATATATATTTATATGTGTCCATGTTGTCTCTCTCAGATACAATGTCAGCTCCTCTGGCACAAGAATAGGTGCTGATGGATTGATTGATGCTCCAATGTATGCCTCAGTCCTCTTCTGTTATATAATGTTCCCAGCTGGATGCAAGCTCTCCTTCCTGTGAACTTCCAGGTAATGGGAGGGAATCATATGGTAGTGGAAATATCACTGACTCTCAAGTCACAGCTCTTAGGGCCAAGTTTCACTTCACTGTGTGACTGTAAGTCAGTCCCCTCCCCTTCATGCTGTTTCCTCCTCTGTAAAAGAGGCTTTACTAATGGGAGGGAGAGAGGAGGAGAGAGAATTTGGAACTCAAAAGAAAAAAATGAAAGCTAAAACAACAGCAACAACTCTACTAGCTGCCTTATGCAGTGGATGTATCAATAAAATAATCTACACAAAGGGCTTTGTAAACCATTATAAGAATATAAACTCTGCTGTCTCATACACTTGCCAGATTCTTAATTTATATCATTACTGTCAATGTGGGGCAGTTAGGGGGCACCATAGTGCACAGAGCACCTGACCTGGGAGTCAGGAAGACTCCTCTTAAAGAGTTCAAATCTGGCCTCAGACACTTACTAGCCATGTGACCCCGGGTAAATCACTTCACCCTGTTTGCTTCAGTTTCCTCACCTGTAAAAATGAGCTGGAGAAGGAAATGGTCAGCCACTCCAGCAAACTTTGCCAAGAGAACCCCAAATGGGGTCACAGAGAGTCAGATCTGAGTAAAACAACTCAACAACAAAAACTCTTCACATGCATCTTGTCTCTGCTAAACTCCTTGTGGGCAGGAACCATGTTCTATTTGTCTTGTATCTTTCCAAGTGCTCTGCACATAGTTGGTGCTTGATGGATGATAGTTGAATGACTGAATGTGTAAAAGGGCCATCTTAGTCCAGGGACATCCTGCCACAGCTTGGCTGCCCACTTAGCTTCCTGAGATGTCTAGCATCTGGTGTAGGGGGTGGCCCAGGTGGCAAAGGAGGGTACCTGATGCTGGATGGGTACAGGTTTTTATAGGTGAAGAGATGGGCAGAAATGAGAGAAAGATGCCACAGCAATACCAGCATCCCTACCATGGTGCTGTTCAATAAAACATGAACAGGACTTGCAGAGCAAATTGGCTCTTGTGGCCAAAGTGATCACAAAGCCATCAAAAAAAGAGCCTTCTAGACCTTAAGCCACTGTTGTCCTGATGAGTGTTGACTGTGGCCCACAAAGCAGCTGGCAGCTGGAATGGTTGGGACCAGAAACTGATGTCGGAGAGCTTGTGATCCAGACTGAGTCTAGAAGGCTGCACCCAGGAGAAACTGATACTGAGCCTAATGACAGTTTTCTTGTCTTGGGGTAGGGGCAGGAGATTAGATCTGGGATATAGAAGAATGTTGTGCTTTGCAATACATATGTCTTTTTCCTTTGCATTTTATTACACTTTTTACCCAGGCTAATTAAACTGTTGTCTAACCATGACTTTGACTTTGAGTGGAGGTAACTGAAATAACATTTTGGTCTGGGCAGCCAAGTAGGTGGGAGCCAAGCCAGAGTTTGAGTGACACATGGTCCTAGACAAGAATCTGGGAGGGTGGCAGGGGGAAGGATTTCAGTTATTGACAACCATATGTCCCTGGGATCCTGACTATTTAAGGCATCAAGCCTGGGCCATGTGTTACAAAGGAGTGAGTACTGTGCAAAATGAATTACAAGAGGCGTCTATTGTGTTGGTAACTTTTGAAACTAGGTGTATCCACAAAGAGCTGTTCACCATTTTACTAGGAGATTTGTACCATATAGGAAGTGTTTTGCTTTGGAGAGGTTAAGATTTTTAAAGGACATGACATGAACCACTCCACTGTGGCCTCATCCCCTTCACGACTGGGCCCAGCCTGGTTTCCATTATAATTATATACTATTTACTCTCAGTCTTTGCTCAGCCAAATTGACCTCCTTGCTGTAACCCTCCCCTGCCAACATCCCAATTCACATCAGCCTCTAGGTCATACCCTCCCCATCCCCAGGTAGGGTAGAGGCTCCAAGAAGGAAAGGACTGTTTCATTTGTAGTTTTAGATCCCCACTGTGCTTGATAACTAGCACATAGTAAGCCAATACTAAATATTTTAATCATTGCTACCAAATAATGACACAATAATAAGAGGGAGCCCAATGAGTAACCAGCACCTATTTGTTGTATAAATTGACAGTCACAGACTGAGGCCCATATGAGTAAGTCACTCTCACATGATCAGAGAAGCTTTCATGGAAAGGGAGGGAGTTTTGGTATTTATGAGAAGGGAGAGAGAATGCTTAATGAATTTGATGCTGGATATTATTCCAGATTCAAGGAACAGGAAGTATGAGCCCCCCCTCCATTCTGAAAATTGATGGAAAATAGAACAACTTGGTATGACTTATCTGAGAATTCAGGTAAGAGGAGATGAGATGCCAGGTGGTCTGGGCTGCATGCTCAGGGGCTGTTAGAGAGGCCAAGAACTCAACGCGCAAGGGGCTTTGGAGAGCCATGGTCTTTACTAAGTACTTTTGGGTGAATGACCTCTGGAGAAAGATGATAAGCTCTTGCTAATTAGCAAGGGGATGGAAATGTTGAAAGGTGCTTTTTCTCTGTGATATGAGAAAAAGGAATCAAGTTTGAAATGGGAAGAGATGGGAGTTCAGAGACCAAGCATAATATTCTAAGACAAAAGGAAAGTGGAGATAGAAAAGGAAGGGGGGAGCACATAGCTCCTGAGGTCTGGGAGCTTTTCTTACCCAATCTGGAAAGGAGAAGCTATGAAATATGCCCTTGGCAATACAAACATACAAACATTCATACATATGTACATCGGTTTTTTTAGAATTATTTTAATCTGTGGCATTATGGTGTAGTGTGAAGGAATGGGACTTGGGGTCGGACATATGGACGTCAGATTAGAGAAAAAGAGGTACAGCTTCAGACTGCCTGTTCTTCAGCTCGGCCAAAGCAATCTCACCTCTTCAGGTTCTTCTTTCCTTCCTCCCTCTTTTCCTCCCTGCTCCCTCTCTCTCTTCCTTCCTTCCTTCCTCCTTCCTTCCTTCTTTCTTTTTTCCTTTCCTTCTTTCTTTCTGAGGAAAGGGGAACGACAAAAAAGTTTTCTTTTAACTGGAATACAAAAACATTTAATGAGAATCTGTTAAGTGTTCAGCACCATGCTGACAATAAAGGAGCAGCAGAAGGCATGGCCCTTGCCCTTGAGGAGCTGACAGTCTACTTGGGGAAGGCAAGAACCACAAACATGAAATTATAGTTATTTCATCACCTGTTGTGTCTTTAGGGACACAAGTCAGTGTATAAATAAGTGATCCAATCTGTAGGATTTCAGAAAAGGGAAAAATCATTTGAAGCATGAAAATTTCAACAGACAGTTGCTGTTTAGGAATGAAATTTTGAAGACACAAAAGGGAAATAGTCAAGGGAAGAATTGTATTAAGATCAGAGGTCTAAGGCTGGAAGGGATATCAGAGGCTATCTAATTAATTTCCCTTATTTTACAGATGAAGAAACTGAGGCCTAGAGAGGTTAAGAATTTAATCAGATTCACACAGGGAGCAAGCAGTAGAAGTGGAACTTGAACTAAGTTCCTCTGACTCCAGAGCCAGTGCTCTGTACCGGAGACACTGATGAAGATGCACATGGAACTCACCAATGAATGTAGATTTCTAAAAGGCAGGTAATAAATGAGAATAAACACAAAATTGTGGTATGGGGTCCTGTAAGAGTAGGGACAGCGATAGTAAAGCTTGAAATGAGTTAATGCTGGATGGGATAAAATGTGATAGGTTTTTTAGTTGGTGGAGAAAATAAGAGAAACAAAGGAAAGCTACTTTGCAGATGGGAGAAAGCTTCCTGATAACAGAAATAAAATAATATTTGAGCAACTCTACCCCGCTAGGTTTTCTTGGCCAAGGAGAATGCCATTTAGACTAGAAAGAACAAAATGTAAATGTCTCATTGAAAGAGGCTACCCCAGATAAGTAGGGAGCCACCTCTTGACCTTGACATGTTCATGCAATCATCCCAGAAATGCTGCATCCTGGGGAGACTGAAAGAGAAGGTACATGTGATTGTTGGACCACTCAAGAGATTGTGGAGAATGACAAATTTTGGGGAATCAGTTGCTAGGGCCAAAGGGGCTTTGGAGAAGAATTAGATGGGCCAATCAATACAGAAAAGAAAGGCCTTTTTACTTAACATCATTATGGATTGACTTGAGGAGTGGTGTTCTCCCTTTCCTTCACTGGAAGTCTTTGGGCAAAGTCTGGATGAATCTTTGGTGGGAATGGTGTACAGAGAGTTCTCTAAAGTTTTTTCTGACTCATATTCTATGATTTTGTGATCAGAGAGGGGGTCATGGAGGAGATGAACTTTGACATGGGACATTGAAGGGAGGAGAGTAAAGGAGTAGGTAGAGAGGTAGTGATGGTCAACACCATAAGTAGGAGTCAGTGTAGTACATTTCCAGGCTAGTGAATTCACATCCCAGCACATTTCTCTGATCTAACTCCTCACCCTGAGCTACAGAAAGATTTCGTTCATTTCCCAGATTCTCCCAGTCAGTCCCTGCTGTTGTCATCTCTGGGCTGAGATCCTTCTAGGCTGAAAATGAACAGGGAGCAAAGGTGAGCCAAGGATAGTGGGACTGAGAAGGCTGCTCTGCTCTTCAAGTCTAGACAGAAAAAAAAAAAATGGAAAGTCACCCTGGCAGGAAACTCCCACGGGTTGGGGAGGGAGAGGAAGGTGGAGATTAGTGACTAGACTGCAGTGTGTCAGGGGCTAAGTCCCAGGGCAAGTGGGGAGGGTAAAGAAGGAGGGGAGGGTAGAAGAGGAAGAAACATTCAGAATTAGTTGAGGTTTTTTAAACCATGTTTTGACAGTAGGATTCAGAGAATTTACATCTACAAGGAAGCTTTCTCTCCAGAAGCCCTCCCCAACCCTCCCTTTTCATCTACTTTCTCTACAGCTGGGGCAGCTAGGTGGTACAATAGATAGAGCAGAAGGACCTAGGTTCAAATCTCACCTCAGACACTTGACACTCACTAACTGTGTGACCTTGGGCAAGTCACATAGCCCCAATTGCCTCATCCTGGGTCATCTTCAGCCATCCTGATGAATATCTGGTCATTGGATTTAGATGGTTCTGAAAGAGAAGTGAGACTGGTGACTTGCACCGCCCTCCCTCACTCAAAACAAAGTCAAGTGCAAGTCATGTCATCATTTCTCTGATGCCACAGTCTTCTTCAGCAATGAAGGATGAACACACACACACTTTCCCTACGTTTCCTTTCCCCCTACACCTCCATTCATCAGTCTCCACCCCAGACTTGTCCCTGTCCAGCACTTCAGTGCTGAAGGAAATATGTAGAATAAAGGACCTCTGAGGTCCTTTTGAGCTCTGACTCTACCATCTTGTCCATTCCATGGGTACTGAAAGTGAGCCTACCAGCCAGATGTCACATGTAAACAATAATAACAACGAAACAACTATTTGCTTTATCATCTTAAGAAATACAAAGGACTTTGGACTCATAATTTTCTCTGAGTCTCATAACCAGCTTGTGAAGCATTACTACATATATATTATTTTCCCTATTTTACAAATGAGGAAACTGAGACTCAGAGATGTTAGGTGCCTTGCCTATAAGTCATATAGCTAGTATCAAGTGTAAAATTTCAACCCAGATCTTCTGGTCTCTCAAGCCCTATACCATGTTGAAGGGTATCAGCATCCTCTACCCTTCATACAGGGGTAGTGGTGGAAGTGAATTGTGGGGCACTGAAGTACTTGACTTCTTAACTTAGGAGCTGTGGTCATTCTCTGTTTCACTCTGGTTCTTTTCCACAGAGCCTTATGTTGTGTTACTGCAGTCTTAGGAGCATCCAGGAAAGCAGTGTGAAAGCAGACCTGAGTTAGCAAAGCTGACCTGGTGGCTCAGTCCTGAGACTAGAATGAAATGAGCCCCTCCTAGCCAATATAATAGTTAACAAATAGAGGTTTACTTAGCACTTTTAGGACATTCATAATAAATACAGGATATTCATCGAAGATAGATATGATTTCATTGGGCATGGTTTTCCTGCTCTGCTGGGCTGTTATCTGAAGTCTCAAGGAGGATATCCAGGTTTTTGTGTCCTGGATGTTTGTCATCATGATTAACAAGCATTAAATGCCTAGTATGTGGTAGGTACTGTTCTAAGTGCTGGAGGTACAAAGAAAGTTAAAAAACAACCCCAGTTCCTGCCTTCAAGAAGCTTATATTCTAAGTAAAAGGCAGATATAGAAGGGTGTTCAGATTTATGGGAATGGGAGGATAGGGGAAGGATCCTTGGTGGGGGGCAGGCAAGCAAGAGGAGGGCAGGGCAGTGGGTAGAAGTAAAGTAGAGGAGGCAGGAAGGATAGGAAACAAGAGATATGTTCAAACATAAAAACAAAGATCAGGAAAAGCATATGTCTATATATATGTATATGTGTACTATGTAGCTATATCTATAGAGAAACATAGCTAAACTTTATTATAGCCTTCTGGGGGTTGAGAGGAGGGGAAAAAGAACAAGGTAAAAAAGTGCATGGCAGAGAGCTAGAGAATTCACAGGGAAGCAAAGAAAAGAGGGACAATTTTCAACACAATAAGTATTATTTATCATACAGGCTTTCTTGAAATGAAAATTTATTGGTACATAATTTGAATCCTCTCCTATGTTCTGCTATGCACATGACATGTTTATTTTCTATTTCACTTTGTATTTAAATTCCAATATTTATGTTTATGATATGTTTTTGACTCTTTTCTCTATTCTGTATTTGTGTTCTGGCGTGTCAGTCTGAAATAAAATTAAAGAAAGAAAAAAAGCTTATATTCTAATGGGTGGGAGAGACACATACAAACAACTATGTACAAACAAGCCATAAATAGTATAAGTGGGAGTCAATCTTAGGGGGAAGGCACTAAGATTAAGGAGGGCAGGGAAAGGCTCCTGGAAGAAGATGGGATCTGAGTAGAGCCTTAGAGGAAGCCCAGAAGGAAGACCAAGAAGTTCTAAACCTTAGTCTCCTTAGTCAATTAATACTTGAAGACATTCTCAATTGATAAATGGTCAAAAGATATGAACAGGCAATTTTCAGATGAAGAAGTAAAAGCTATCTATGGTCATATGAAAAAATGTTATGAATTACAATGACTAGAGAAATGGAAATTAAGACAGCTCTGAGTTGCCACCTCACACCTAACAGATTGGCTAATATGACAAAAAAGGAAAATGATACATATTGAAGAATATGTGGGAAAATTGGAACACTAATGCATTGTTGGTGAAATTGTGAACTGATCCAACCATTCTGGAGAGCAGTTGGGAGTTATGCCCAAAGGACTATAAAACTGCATCAAAAGATCCAGTAATATCACTACTAAGTCTGTATCCCAAAGAAATCATAAAAATGGAAAAAGGAACCACATGTACAAAAATATTTGTGGCAGCTCTTTTTGTGGTGACAAAGAATTTGAAATTGAGGGGATACTCATCAATTGGGGAATGATTGAAGAAGTTATAGTACGTGAATGTAATGGAATACTATTGTGCTATAAGAAATGATGAGCAGGGAGACCAGAAAAACCTGGAAAGACTTGTATGAACTGATGCTGAGTGAAGTGAGCAGAACCTGGAAAACATTGTACACAGTAATAGTAACACTGTACGATGACTAACTTTGATAGACTTAGCTCCTCTCAGCAATGCAATGATCTAAGATAATTCTAAATGACTCATGATGAAAAATACCATCCACGTCCAGAAAAAGAACTATGGAGTCTGAATGCAGATCAAAGCATACTATTTTCTCTTTTTCATTTGTTTTTTCTTTCTTGTGGTTTTTCCATTTTGTTCTAACTCTCCCTTCACAACATGACTAATGTGGAAATATATTTAATATGATCTTACATGTATAGCCTATATCAAATTGCAGGTTGTCTTGGGAAGGAGGAAGAGGGAAAAATTTAGAACTCAAATTCTTATAAATGTGAATGTTGAAAATTAAAAATAAATAAATCTTAAATAAGACTTGAGGACAGTTTCAATGTCTCTTAAGGAAAATCTAGCTTAATCTACCTGGGCAGGGATTTAGGCTATTGCTCCCACGACTCTTTGATGTTGGTTCAATGTCTAGAGATCTAGAGGAAAACTTGCAGGGAGGAGGACCTGGATGAGGGCTGCTCAGGATGGGCAGATAGACAGGACTTGTGAACCCCTTCATTGGAAGGATCAACCAAATCAAGGGGCCTTCATCATTGATGTTTTTATAATGACAATAAATAGCTCATAATTCCATTTTAAGCTGTGCATATTGCTTTGTATATATAATCTCATTTGACCCTCATAAGAACATTATGATTTTAGTGTTATCTTTATTTCATAGATGAGGAAACTGAGGTTGAGAGAGGTCATGACTTGGTGAAGATTATACAGGACAGTGATGACCTTGATAGATAATTGGCCGCTGATTTTGAAATGGAAACCCAGAAAATAGGGAGTTACTTGTGGGTTTATTGGATATTTCCTTTCCCTTTCCTCCCCTCCCTTCACTTTACCAATTTCCTCCTCTCCCCTTCTTTTCCCAATTCTCTTCCCTTCCCTTCCCCTTCCTCCTTTTGTCTTCCTTTCCACATCATCCAAGGAAGAAATCATTCAGACCTTTAAACTGTTCAAAAACTTTTGGAAAGTCATTGTGTATCTCTGGGCCTTGGTTTCCTCATTTACATGTAGCCCTTGGGCCTGTTCCATATGTTGCCCCCAAGAAAAGTGATCCCAGGTCTGAGGCACTCTTTGTATTAGTACTTACTTAAAACTATAGCTTATAAGATCACACACACAAACACACACACACACACACACACACACGTGCACGCACACACACTTTCCAGCCAAAAAGAAAACACAGTAGCTCATAAAGATATTTAATGAAACAACATAGTAAATAAAATGACAAGAAATTAGCCCAACCTAATGCACACATACACATGTACATTTTCTCATAGGTTCCCACACCACCAGTAGGAGAGGGAACAAATGTAGGAAACATGTGTCTTCTGAAATATGCTTGTATGACCTGAAACATGCTTTCAGGATCATCAGAAGCCCCTGAGTCCATTTAAGGAGTGCACACTTTTCAGGACTTGTGTGGCCCTTGTATACACATGGCCGGGTCAGCTCTCACCTCTGGTGAGTTCTTTGCCCACCTTCCTGCTGGGTGTCACATTTTCACCAGGCATATTGCCTCCACTGGGCATGTCTGTTGGTCTTAGGCTGGCTGAGTTACTTACTGCTTCCACCTGCTGGATTTCTGCTCTTTATCCTCCTGAGTACTAGATGGGATTCTGTGATTAGCCTTTCGTAGATAACGGTGAGGCAACGATCTTTGGAGCAGCTGGGTGGTGCAGTGGGTAGACTGCCAGACCTGGAGTCAAGAAGGCTTGTCTTAATGCACGGCTAAGGACTGTCATTCTGTTCCATCTCATTTTCTCCAGCAGCTTACCCCCTTTATACCTGCTCTCTTTCATCTCTTCTCATCTTCTGGCTGCTTCCATATTGCCTACAAACATGCCCTTGTCTCCTCCCAATCCTCCCAAAATTCACATTTCCTCTATCCATCCCCACTAGCTATCAACCCATGTCTCTCCTCCCTTTTGTGGCTAATCTCTTGAGGAGGCTGTTTCTATTGTGCCTCTCCTTCCTTTCTTCCCATTCCTTTCTTAACCCTCTGCTCTCTGGCTTCTGACCTCATCATCCCATTGAAACAGCTCTTTCCAAAGTTACTAATGATCTTTTAATTGCTTAAGTGAATGACCCTTTCTCAACCATCAGTCATCCTTCTTGACCTGTGTGCAGACTTTGACACTCTTGATCAACCTGTTCTTGATATTCTTTTCTGTCTAGGTTTTCATGACTCTTCTTTCCTGGTTCTCCATCTACTTCTCTGACTTTGCTGGGTCTTCATCTAAGTCGCACCGTGGATGTCCCATAGGTTCTATCCTGGGCCCACTTTTCTTCTGCCTCTGTCCTATTTCACTTGATGAATCCCATGGATTCAATGAGCATCTGTATGCTGATGCTTCTCAAATATACTTATCCAGCCTGAACTTTCTCCATTCAACTGTCAAAGTGATCTTATTCAAGGGTAGCTCTGACCATGTCACACACCCCAACTCCCACGTCACTCAAGTCCAGTAGCTCCTGATCATTTCCAGGCTCAAAAATAAAATCCTCTCATATTCAAAGTCCTTTAAAACCTGTCTTCCCCCACCTGCCATCCCTCTCATACTATCCAGTGATACCAACCTCTTTGCCTTTTCTCTTGACTCTAGGCATTTTCGCTGACTGTCCCAAATGCCTGACATTCTCTCCCTCATCTCTGCCTCTTGGCTTCTGTGCCTTCAAGTATCAGCTAAAACCCACCTTGTACAGGAATCCTTTCTTTATTCCCCTTAATTCCAGTGCCTTCCCTCTGCTATTATCTTCAAGTTCTCCTTCCTTTACCTTGTTTGTACATAGTCCTTCACATATCTCCCTTTGTTGACTGTGAGCTATCAGAGTTATCACTGTCTTTGGACTTTCTTCATCATGGTGCCTGATACACATTAGATGTTTAACAAGTGTTTATTGACTATGAGCCACCTCACCTGATTGTGTTTGTCCTTTGTAGCGAAAGAAGACCAGGTCATCAGAGAAATGATGACATGATGTGCACTTGACGTTGTTTTGAGTGAGGGAGGGCTGTGCAGATCACCAGCCTCACTTCTCCTCCAGAGGCATCTGAATCCAGTGACCAAATATTCATCAAGATGACTGGAGATGACCCAGGATGCTCTGGGAGACCTTGGGCTCTTTAGGCCAAGTTCTTGGCAGGGACTCACTTAGGGTGAGGTAACGTCCATTCATTGAATAGGCCTGTTTAAAAAGTAGCCAGCGCATGGCCCCTTAATGAGGTAAAGGAAAAGGAAGACATCAGGCTGGATGGGAACCAGCAACAGTTACTATTGATAATCACTGTAAAGCCAGGAGGGTCCCAGTTTCAGAGTGCAGTGGGTTTAAGGTTTTGGGAGAGGAGAGGACTCTGAAACTGGCTCCTTACCTCACCTGATAGTCAGCTGACAAAATCCGGAAGGGGCCCCGAGGCTAAAATTAAATCTAATCTTGAGACTGCTTTTTTCCTTAGTTAATAATTGCTAGCATTTATATAGCACTTTAATATGTGTGATGTGCCTAACAAATATCTTACTTGATTCTTAAAACGACCTTGGGAGGCAGTTGCTATTATCAACCCTATTTTACAGATGAGGAAATTGAAGTAGAAAAGATTATGTAACAAACAGAATCACATAGCTAGGAAGTATCTGAGGCTAGTTTTGAACTCAGATCTTCCTGAATCCATCACTATCCACTGCTACTACCTAGCTACAAATGGCTATCTGACTTAAGGTTAGAAGATTATTTTTAACTTCTGTTAAAATCCTTGTTTGTGAGTCTGTGTCTTCATAACCCATTTTGGCACATTTCCTCAGACAAACTAGGCCTTAAAAAGGCCAAGATCTCCCACTGCATCTGGATCATCACCAGTCATCTTGACCTCTGTCTTGCCACTGGACTCCAATGAATCTGGAGAAGACAATGAGCCTGATGTCTCAGCACAGCTCTACCCCACTTAAAATCCAATTCTCTTGCAAGTCAAGTCATCACCCTGCTGACATCATTGGTCCTCTTCAAGAATGAAGTCTGAACAACCCATATAGGCAACTCTGTCCCTCCTAAACCCCTCAGAAGCTGCTGGGGGGCTAGGGTAACAAGGTTGTTTTTGTTCTCAAGTCGGCAAGGAAGTGAAATCAGAGGCAAGAACAGGCTAGGTGAAGCAAGCAAGATCACCAGCCTCTCTCCCTCTACTGAATTTCTGCATTTTATCATGTATATCTCCCACAGCAAAGACATTGGACTTCCATGCAGAATTCTGGTTAACACAAGCATTGGCCTTCCTTCATCTTTCTTCCTCATGCCCATCACCTGACCATTCTGTCCTTTCTCCTTCAGAAGGAGAATTGCTAGACTGTCCCCACCCCTAGTGGTGCCTGAGGGTGTGGTAGTCTGAGGGTAGTTGTTCCTGAAAGAGGGAGGTCTGGATATAGTTTTTCATTTCCCAGGCATATAAATGTACATATATACATGTGAGCACAAACACACACATTTATCTAACTTGATTTCATTTGGGTTTTGTTGCTTGGCAGCCCAGAGACTTTCTAATTAGAGGCAAATAAATTCACCAATGCCATTTTTGGTCTTATGCATTTAGATCAAGTCGCAGCTTCCACTGGAATCCGGGTTTCTCAGGGAAAGCTCAGTCAATTACCCTGAGCTGTCATTTCCTGTCCAATGCCGTAATTCACAAGGCTCTCCTTTTGCCAAAAGGCAGAGAAGGAAAGCAGTTCATGGAAGGAAGAGTTAATTATGGGGCTGAAGCTTTAAAAAAATGTCCTCTTTTCCTTATGGCTCTTCTCTTGATATTCAAGGGATACCCCGAGCTCTAACATTCTGGGATCTGATAACTACAACTTAAAAGAGGCAAGGACTGCACACCCTGGCCCACGAAGCAATAAAGTCCTCCTTGCCCACAGTGAAGTCCAAGGCTCTGGCAGATTCTTGGCATTCTCATTATTCACAACACACCTTGTCTTTTCCTTCCCCGATTACTTAACAGGGGAGTGAGGCAGCAAGAAATGACAGGTCACTGGGAAGGAAGGGAATGCATATGAGGGTCACCAGACAGAATTTCATTTTCTGCCCTGGAGTCAGTCATTCTCAGGTCCTACGACAGATTCAGAGGTCTCTCCACCATGATCTCAGCCATTTACCTACTTGTGTAACCTTGAATAAATCATTTGACTCTTTGGACCTCAATTTCCTCAATTGTAAAATAAAGGTTATCGACTACTTGACCTCTAAAGTCCCTTCTACCTGGGGACAGTCTAGCAATTCTCCTTCTGAAGGAGAAAGGACAGAATGGTCAGGTGATGGGCATGAGGAAGAAAGATGAAGGAAGGCCAATGCTTGTGTTAACCAGAATTCTGAGCTTATGGACAACTAGGTGGTGCAATGGATAGAACACCAGACCTGAAGTCAGGAAGACCTGAGTTCAAATCCAGCCTCAGACACTTATTAACTCTGTGACCATGAGCAAGCACTCCCCCTGTTTGTCTCAGTTTCCTCATCTGTAAAAGGAGCTGGAGAAGGAACTAGCAAACCAATCCAGTATTTGTGCCAAGAAAACCCCAAAAGGGGTTCCTAAGAGTCAGACAGAATTGAACAACGACAAATGGGCAGTAAGGGAAAGAGAGAATCCTCTTCTGATTTTAAATTTTTAAAAATTCCTTGATTTCTTTGGATTTTTCTTGCTTACTTCTTCTAAGTTCTAGTTATCAAATCCTAGAATACTGGAGCTCAGGGTCATCTCAGAAAGTGTAGAAGAGGTCATGTGAGCCAATGTGAGGGATCCTTGCTGTCAGTAGCAGGGAGTGAAGATAGAACTCATCATGTCCAGGAGGTAGCAGGGGGAAACATACAGAGATTCAAGAAGAATGGACCATCCACTCAGAGGAACATTGAGTAACGTTAATAACAACAGCCAGTATTTACAGAGACATTGAAGGATGACAAGAGAGGCAGCCCAGAAAGCCTGTGTTCCTATCTCTGGAACATGTTGACTCAGTGACCCTGGGCAAAGTACTTTACCTCTCAATGGTCTAGGTAATGTTTGGTCTCTATAGATATATGTTCTATATATATTTATTAAATTTGTTAAATGTTATTAAATATTAAAATGCTAAATTTATTAAATGTTCTGTATATATACATAGATACATTTCTATATCTCTCTCCTATATATAGCCTACATTTGTGGAATGTATTCAATTTGTTCTGTATATGTACATAGATATGTTTCTATATATCTCTCATGTATATTTATATAATTTATTCTGTATGTAGATATATTATTATGTATGTCTCTCCTATTTTAGCCTATATTTATATAATTTATTCTGTATATGGATATAGATATGTTTCTATATATCCTATATATAACCTATATTTATATGTTATTCAATTTATTCCATATATGTACACAGAAATATTTCTATATATAATCTCCTATATTTATATTTCATATATATATATGTACATAGATATATCTTCATAGAGAGGAGGAAGACAAGCTCTACTCATTTTTTCATATTGGATCCCTCCAGTTTTAAACTGATCACCATGCTGGGGCATCTGAAGGAATTATTCTTCTGGAGATACTCAGGCCCAGCTAGAAAGTCACCAAGAAAATTACTTGAAGTGCTGTGCAAGGGCAATTCTACCCAGAGGTGGTGCAATGCACCATCTGATATTCATGAAACCAGGAAATACTACTTGCAATCCAGGATATTACAATAGGCTTTCACAATTCCCTTGATGTAGGAGTTCAGCAGTGAAAACCTGAGCCCCTTGAAGCATGAATGTCTAACCATAACTATGGTAACCGGTCCCCTCTACACCCCATGAAATTATGAGCTACATGAGCTACGCTGAGCCAGAGAAGTGTGCCATAGGGGAAAGAATGCTTCACCGGGGTTCAGGAGACACCTGGGTTCAAATCCTAGTTTACTAGCTATGGGAGACCTTGGACATGTTTATTTAACTCCTTAAGCCTCAGTTATCATATCTACAAAATGCTCATAATAGTACAAGTGCTGCAGACTAGATTTGGACTCTCTCCATTGAGGACAAAATCAAAAGAGGAAATTGAAGCAGGAAGACACCAGGGTAAAGAAGAGAGAAGATGTCCCAACTTCAATGGTTAGCAAAGAGGGAGCATGGGGAGGACAGAAGTCCTTCCCTTGACTTAAAGTCTTTCCCTATTTTCTTCCTTTGCCCTGGAGGTCAGGATTCACCTCACCTTTACTGGGGCATCGCCTTCAGTCCCTCCCTTCCCCGGGCTGGTCCTCCCCTTGTTTGCTGATGTTCTCCATCCTTTTACCACTCCCACCGTTCCCTTTGGTCACGATGGTAAAGTGTAAGCTAAGCATCCAGGCAGGGTTTGGCTCTGGAGTTGAATGACCAAGACCCAAGTCACAGTGTGCCTATTTACTCAACCAGAGTGACCTGGAATACACTTTATCATCTGCACAAAATGACAGCGATTGGATTGGTTGGACACTGGAGTTCCTCCTACCTTTAAATCAGTCAATCAATAAACATTTATCAAGTGCCCACTATGTGCCAAGCATTGTACAAAGCTCTGGGGATACAAAAAGAGGTAGAAGGCAGACCAGGCCCTCAGAGAACATAGACTGTCCCTTCAGGGGCCTACTGAAAGTTAGCTCATCTGAGAGTGAATGAATGAAACAACAAGCTTCGGTTGTTATCCTTCTCAGGTCACATGTTTGTATTTATCCTTAGTCTCAGATAGGGTCAGTCAGTCAATCAATAAACATTTAGTTTCTGGATTTAAGGACCTTAGGAGGCTTGTTAAGCACTTTAAATTCTTTAGAATGGGTTATCTCATTTGACCAAATCAAGCCTGGGAGGTAGCTGCTTTCATTACCTCCATTTCACTGATGAGGAAACTGACACTGGGAAGATAAGTGACTTACCTACTTAGTTTAGAGCTGATGCTCTGATCTGGGGGTGTGGGGGTAGGCTGAGCTCCTCGTCAGTATGGCAGGAGGGAAGGGCTCTGCATGGCCAATCGGGAGCAGGTTGAACCAGATCATCTCTAAGGTGTCTCTGGCAAGTCAAGGAGGCATTGAGTCCCCAGTTTAGTCTTTGAGTCCCATGGATTCCTGACTCCCTCCTCTCCTGTTTGCCTTGATTGACAGGAGAGAGAAGAGTCACCTGCAGACAAGAGGGAGTTCCTAGGAGGATGAGATGGTCTGTAGAAGAAAAGCATGGATGGAGACTGGGCCAGTGCTTTTGCTAAAAGTAATGACCTCTATTTCTATAACCTGTGAGAGAGCATTTCCATTATGATTTCTGACTTCCAATGACCTTCACCATGATGGTCTCAAGTAGGGGCCAAAGGAGACAAATAGGATTCAGGCCCCAGAGCTAGAGGGCCAGGATGGGAATCCTAAGCAATCAATCACAAATCAGACAAGTATTGTAGGGTGGGACCCAGGGTCCCATAGCTGGTACCTGTCAGAGGCCGAACTTGAACCCAGGTCTTCTGATTGTCCAAAAGTCAACATCTCCTCTCTACCACTGAGTCACTCAATTCTATGTCCTCCATTTGAGAGTCCCCTACCCCATGCAGATCACAGCCCCTAAGCTGCCCTGGAGTTAACCAAAGCGACATGCCCTGCCTTACAATACTGGTCTGATTTGATTGCTCAGGAGTCACATCTGGATGCTCTAGCTCTCAAGCATTAGCCCTCTTTGTCTCCTTTGGTCCCTACTTGAGACCATCATAGTGAAGGGCAAGACAGTGACCAGAGACTGAGTCTTCGCTTGGCTGCTTATTAGCTATGTGATTCTAGCCTCAGTTTCCCCATCAATAAAATGGGGATACTACATCTTGCACTACTTCCCGCATGGGGATTTTGTGGGTAATGCTTTGGGAATTGTAAGTAGATGTGATGCCCGGGGGAACAAAAAGGGAAGAACTTGGCACTACAGTGATCTGCTATGTAAGTCACAGGTCTGACTCCTCAAGGTCTCTCCCCTGCCCAAGAATCTTCAGAAGTTCCCTGCTATTTCTAGGATAAAAGGCAATAGCCTCTGACCAGCGTTTAAAGCTCTTTGGGCCCCGCAGATGTTTCCAGGCTTAGGAACGCCCATCCTACAGCCTCCTCAACAATCCCAGAAGATGACATTCCACTTCTCACTGTACTTTTATGCAAGCTCCTCCCTGAGTCTGGAAAAAGCGAAGGAATGAATGGAAAGTGTTAGTGGGCACTTGCTAGGTGCCAAATACTAAGTGCTAAGTACTTAAGATGTAAATACCAAGGAAAACCTCCCCTTGGCTACATTCTAAGGGAGGAAATAACCTAAGTTAGGTTTGGGGAGTCATTCAAGGACCTGGAAAAATCCATCAATCGGGACCATCCAGTCCACTGCCACACCCTTCCCAAAGGCAATGGTAGCGTGGATGGAATAATGGTTCTTGTTCTCCGGAAGTAGAAACAAGTGTATGTGCAGGCTTGTTCTGGTGAAGTGGGGACAGCACGGTCCCAGGGAATCACCCCTAGCTTCCATCACAGTTCAGGTGCCACAACCTGAAGGTCCTTGAGGGCAGGGACTAGGTTTTTGCCTTTCTTTGAATCCCTAGTGCTTAGCACAGTGCCTGGCACACAGTAGGTCCTAAGAGGTTTGTTTGAGAGAAAAGAGAATGAGAATGCTAAAAATTTTGTTGGAAGGAGGTGATAACTTGTTGAGGGAGGAGGGGGTCACAGAAGGTGGGAGGGGCTAAAAGCAAATTTCTACTCCTTCCTTCATAGTTTCGCCTAAAGCAAGTCTTGTGCACTATTTCTTTAGGTTGGATGGCATTGCATTTGCTCTCTCTTCCTTCCCACCCTACTCCGCTGCCATTTGGTTTGCCCTTAGCACAAACACAAACACACTCAGAAGTTGCCCCAGTGACTCTGGGGAGGGGAATGCCTCTGGGGAACATTAAAGAGAGTTCCACTAAGGCTGCTGCATCTCCCAGGAGGGAAAGAGATTGCCAGGGGTGTTGGGTGGCGCAGCTGGAGGGCTTTCATTGGTGTCCAAGAGGTCAGACCCTCTCCTCTGCACTAGGCTGGGCAGGGCCTCTCTCAGGCTGGACCCCCAAGTCCAGCATCATTCTGGGGGAGAGGACGGCTGCCAGCAGCAGGGAGCTGATGCTACCTAACAGCTTCCCAGCTCCCACTCGGAGGGTGCGGTCTCTTGCCTTCCCCAGCAGCTGGCTAAGGGAGAGGGCAGGATGGAAGCTAATTGGCTGAGACTTACTGCAGATAAAGGGAAGGGCCAGCCCGAGAGGGAGGATGGAGACACAGGCTGGGGTGTTCTGTATGCAAAGTGCTGAAGGCACAGTTCTGTCTCCTGTCCTTGGGCTTCCTTCCAACGTCCCCTCCACCCTCAGCCACCAGACAGTGAGGAATAGTGCGTTCTCCTATGCAATGAGGAGGATTGCATCTATTCCTTGTCTTGCATGGGCGAGGGTGATTGTAAACTTAATCTTTTAGGTGTCAGCATCATCGACTACAATGGGGAAACTCCCAAACATCTTTCTCTTTGGAGTCAGGAGACTTGAATACCAGCTCTGTTCCGCACTAGCTGTGTATCTTAAGCAAATCTCTTAGCCTCCATGGGCCTCAGTTTCCCCATCAATCAGATGTGGCCATTGGACCAGATGATCTTAAGTTCCGTTCCTGATCTAAATTCTTGATTCTGTTATCTTGGGTAAGGACACTGACTATTACTTCAACCACAGCCCCCCACCCTCATCCAGTTCCCAAATATAGATGCAGTCTTTAGGGAAGCGTCCCCTTGAGCATAGAAGAGTGTTCAGTCTTTGTTGACTGGCTATTTCCACTCTGAACCTGAGGCAGGATACATGAAAGGGGCATGGAAGAGGCAGCTGCATGAATTTAGGAAAGAGAAAGGGAACAGCTTGATAGACAAACCCAGTGCTGAATGTTATCAGATGGAGTTGTGGGGTTTTCCTTGGTTTTACACGACTGTTTTTCTTTGTTACAAGAAATGCAGTACGTGTCTGGGCATGGATGTGTGTGTGTGTGTGTGTGTGTGTGTGTGTGTGTGTGTGTGTGTGTGTGTGTGTAAGGAGGGGTATATATCAAGAAACGACTATGTCATAAAGGCCCCCCAAATCAATTTTAAAATAAAACAAATCCTGTGTTTCTTATTAAGCCTGATGTCTGACAGCTCCTAGCGGTCCTGACTTATTCATGTGGCTGCTGGACAGGATCTCTGTACATGGAGATGAGAGGAGGAATTTCTTCCTTTGATGGAGACTGGTTGGGAGGGGGAAAGAATTTTGTCAGAAGTCATCAGCAGGCAATAAAGAAGAAACAGCTATGCTCATCTGATGAGGAGGAGGGCAAGAGGACAAGGGATCAGAGATCACAGAGATGGAAGGGACCTCAGAAATGATCGAGTAATGAACTTTTAGTCTTACCCTCACTGACAGGGACCTCACTACCACCAGAGGCAGCCCATTTCACTTCTGGACACCTCTAATTATTAAGAAGTGTTTTCGTCCACGGCACTGAAGTCTGCCTCTCTCCATCCCTACCCCTACTGATCATTCCTTGTTCTATTTTCTGAGGCCAAGTAGAATTCATTACTTAATAAATGATAGTTCACATGCTTTGAATAGTGTGCTATTTGAACACATATATGTTAAAGTCCCTCTCTGTCTCCAGACACAAAAGCTGGCCCACCTGCAAACTGACAGGTGTGAACTGACCAAGGATAGAGAGAGGTTGATTTATTTCCTACAGTCCAATAAAGCAAGTTAAAAAGCAACACTCTTATTGAATTTGAAAACACCTGAAAACAATCAAATTGATTTTTAAAGTCTCCGAGCACTTTTAAGAAAGTGTTTCCTAGCTCACTCTTTTTAAAATGGCACCAAACAAACAGCAAACTGACTGGTCCCTCTGCAATGAGCAAACAATTTTAACAATTCCTCATCCTGTAGCTCTCCCAATGACATACTGGTGCAGTTGTGGGCAAGCCTGGGAACGGACCATGAAGAATTCAGTCCATTCTTTGACAGGGAGAGAGTCTTTTCAGCAGTAAAATGGGGTAGCCGGTAAGGCTATGCCAAGGCTGCAGTAAGGTTGTATCCTTAAGCATCCCCATTCACTCCGTCCTCTGCACTAAAACCAGCCACACCCACACCCGAGGGGGCCTAACCACATTTTCCACTATCCCTTTATATTTCTGAGCTTTCTCTCAAAGTCATAGCACTCCAAGAGTCACTGGGATGTGCTGGGGAAAATGGCAGCCTCCGCCTCTCCAGATGGAGCCTCCATGTCATAAAGCACTTTACAGAGGAGTCAGAAAACCTAAGTTCAGATCCTGAGTGCTGTGTGTCTTTAGCCTGGTCATTCAGCACTGATTCCCTCATCCATAAAATACAGATAATAACGTTTGTGTTCTCTACCTTATAGGGCTCTTCTGAGGAAATTTTGAAGGGTTATATGAGTGAATTATTGTTATGGTTGAGACTGGGAAGAGTTCTTAAAGCCCCTCTCTTCCTTTCACTTTACAGTCCCAGAGAGGCAGTGACTTGCCCAAAGGCATGCACATAGCAGACTCAGGAGCAGAATTTACCTATCCTAATTAGAAATCCAGTGCTCTCATTTGAGATCCTTGAAGGTAGGAACTGTTTTTTACCTTTCTTTGTATCCCCAGGACTTAGCGAAGTGCCTGGCACACGGCAGGCATTTTATAAATGTTTATTGGCTGACTGGTCTTTCCATGATGCTCTGCTCTTTCTTCTGAGGGGATATGGTATGTGTGGGGTGATAGAACTGGAAGTCATCTTAGATGCCATCTTGTCCAACCTCACTTGTAAGGAGAAGTAAGGAAATTGAGGCCCAGAATGGCACAGTCAAGATTAGAACTCAGGTCTCTTGACTCACTGTTCTGAATGAGCAGGGTTTTGTCCAAGTGCTCTGGACACTGTACCGCACTACCATTATTCAGGGAAACAACATTTGTGAAGTTGCTATGTCATTACCAAGTTCATTCCCAAGGACTGACACACAGAAAATCAGATGTAGGTTGTTCATGTAATTTCAACATGGATGAACCAAATGGGGCTCCTTTCTCAGTGTTTTCTATTTTCACTGATTTTTCTGCCAACTCCTCCATGAGATCCCCATGGGCTGTCCAGGCAGCAACTTAAAATCCTGCAGGGAGCAAGGGAGCATGTGTAGAGCTGGCCAGTTCCTGGTGTGCTGCTGCTCAGGCTCTCTCAGAACAGGGGAACTGGGAAACTGGATTGGACCACTATGATTCCAACTCTGGTTCTATTGCTTTGGCTTCTGGAGGGTCTGTTGTGCTTAATCTGTGGACCAGCAGGGCACATGTCACCCAATAGAATTTTATTCAATTGACAGGGTTTGGGTTACTCTTTGTGTTGTAATGATTATGGTGTTGGAAAAAGGGAAGGGAAGTGAAGGATGGTTCTGGAAGGATTATGGTGTTTGCTCCCTAGGCACAGTTGAAACTTCAACGTTGTGTTCTGCAGTACTTTCCAGAGGGAATGTGGAGCTTTGACAAAGGTACAGGATGTTTTTGCTCTAAGTCAATGTTCCTTGCTTCTTTCTGTCAAACAATTAGACCAATTACTGCACTATATTTACCAGTCTTTGTTCCTGCTTCCTTGCACATGTGTACCAGGGGTGGGGGGATAGCATGTTCCTTGGGGGTGACACGCAGCATGAGTTTCTAAAGTGCTGGAGAATTATGTTCAATTCAGGTTGCTACATTTCAGAAAGGATAATGACAGATTAGAGGGCGCCCAGGGGAGGATGACCAACTTGGAGGGTGAGGGAACTCAAAATGCCATACACAGTTTTCATGAAGGAACAAAGGGTGTTTGACTGAGATGTATTGTACATCCTGATCACATCTGAGATCATATGTTATCTGGGTTCAGTGTGGAGATTTGATGTGGTCTGAGCCCCCACCTAGTATCTACTTTATTAACAGACAATACAGGAACCATAAATAAAATAGCAGAGCATTTAATAAGGGCAGAACAACAAGGCAAAGAACAGGGAAAAGTTAAGCAATAGCTAAATTTTGAGATGTTCCCTCTCCCCCACCCTCACACAAATTAACGTAGTGTCCCATGGATTCACATGCTGGTAGACAAGTGTTTAAGGCTTCCTCCCTGACAACTCTTTCTCCAAGGAAAGAAATTGTTTAGATTGCGGCACTGGCCACCATGCTTCTGAGCTGGAAAGTTTTGTCTAGGGTCTTCCTGATTCTGTCTCTTGGTAGTCAGGTGTGGCTCACTGCTTCCTATCTCCATCTCTCAGTTTCTTAGGGGTGGCCCAGGGATTCCCTAGATCTTATTGCTTCTTTATATCATATGTACCACCCCTGAGATTTGGAAACTTACCATTCCTCGGCTGCTGCTGCTCTCTGGCTCCATTGTTGGCATATGTGAAAGCTCCATCCGGAGCTGTTTCAGGGAAATGTCATCACTCTTTCAGAGTGACACCAACACCAATATGCCCAAGGGCTAGTCAACACATTTTCAGCTCTGTTGTTAATCAGTTTCAAATCATTCCCCCATGTGCCACTCCCCGCCAAATCTGCTGGTACGCTGTAGAGCCACTTGGGCGGCTGAAAACTTGCAGACTCTTACTTCTTTTATTTCCACTTGATTTAGGGCAATGAAGTTCCCTTTACTTCATTCCTATACCATAGTGCTGGCTGTAAACCGCTTTTATCCTTGATATGATCTGTGTCTCCTAAGTTTTTCAAAGTTGAAGGGTAAACATTGAAATTTCTTTATATTTGTTTTTTTTCCCAACTCTCATAAAGATGTCTGGGAATTAACAGAGGGCTAAGAAAGATGTCTTGGGGTCCCTAAAGCACTAGGAACACTGGAGGATAAGGGGAGGAGAGTGCGAGTAGAAACAAAGATGGTGGCTTCTATTGGCTTTTATGGCATCGTAGAAAAAACTGAGAGCCCTTTAACCTAGAGAAGATCTGATTGTTGTCTCCAAGAAAGCTGTGTGGAAAGGAAATTAGCCCTGTTCTGGGATACAAAGGATCAAATAGAGACCAAGTGCTAGGAATGAAAGAGATTTGGGTTTTATGTGAGGATGAAATTCCTGATAATTAGAGCTATTGAAAAGATGGGCTACCTTGGCCACTAACCTACTTTGTGACCTTTAGCAACTCACTTCTCCCAGACTTACTTTCCTTCTCTGTAAAATAAGGTGGTGGTAGTGGTAGTGGTTGTGGATAGGAGATCTGAATGTAGGTCAATTCCCTAATTCAACAAGCATTTATTAAGTGCCTACTATGTGCCAACTAGACAAACATGAATCATTGTGAAACCAGTTAAACATTTTCCTGGAAAAATAATGTGTATATTAATCATGATAAACATGAAGTCTGTGTAAAAGTAATTTCAAGGAGAGGAAGAAAGCCCTAACAACTGGGGATAAGGGATCAGGAAAGCCTCAGGCAGCAGGTGATTTGATGTCAAAAACAATGTGCTGTACTAATCCAATCCAGTCAACATTTATTAAGCGCCTACTGTGTGCTAGGCATTCTGCTAAGCTGAACTTGCCTTCAAGAAACTTCCAATCTAATCAGCACTGCCTCTGTCTGGATGGACTCTTCAGGGAGAGAGGAACAGTAGAGGGAAAGAGGAACTTTGGGCTGGCAGAGGAGGCACACATGGGATCCCTACTCTGTTTTCCAAAGGCTGGCAACTGCCCCTCCCCTGCTCCCCCTCTGCCCCCTACCCCCATTAGCAAACAGAAGTGCTGACCATCTTCGTTCTTCTCCCTCTCTGGCTCTCCCTCTCCTGCAGGAATGCACACGTGCTCTGTCCATAAATATATTATTTCGTGTTCCTGCCAGCCCAGACTAATAGGGCCTAATGCTTCCTGAGGAGCGGCCCAAAGCTGCATTAGCAGGAGATGTCTGATTGATTTCGAACAAAGAGCCCCACCACCAAACTGCTCTCCCTGGCTTCTCTTCCTGTCACTCTGCCTGAAGGGTTATCTCTGAAATGCAATTAAGGTGCTTACAAGTACATTTTCAGGAAGATGCAGAATTGATGAGGGAGAGTTGGGCCCAATGGGAGCCTCTGAACTGGTCAAGCTCCAGACCATGGGAGCCATGCTCTACACTGGCAGCAGGAGGAAAGGTCTCTTGGTTAAGACCTGGTCCTGATCTGGTGGGAGGTGCCATCTCCTGAGTAAAGCAATGCCACCTCCAGAGGGTTTGGTCTTCTGATGGAACACCTGAAAAAGCAACAACTAGGGCCTATCTCCACTGTGGGCAATGTGTTCTAATAGTTGTCCCGGACCATCTTAGGCAGAAGGAAAGCAGCTAAAGGAGTGAGGGGAGATAAGAGTCCATGGGTCAGATGAGCTTGAGGGCGGGGTAGGACTTGGGTCCAAGAATAAGCTGAAGTTTCCTAAATGTACACAAAGCCCCATTCCCCAGAGGGTCAGGGAAGAGCCACTAAGTCCTGCCAACCTCTTGACAGTAGATTGACTGCTAAATTCATCCCTACCAAGCTTCCATTTTGAAGGCTGAGGTATGTCTCTTCTTTTCCATAGCTCCCTAAGAAGTCATCCAGTATTAAGGAAAGTTGGATTTAGGATCTTTTCTTTTAAAGTGCACACAGTCAGGTCAGAACAAATGAGACTGAGATGAGGGAATTCTAGCACAGGACAATGGGAATGAGGAGGAGGAGGCTTCCCCAATGGACGTTTAGCAGGCTTCCCTGAGGAGGTCATACAACATAGGGAAAAGAGCCTGAGATTTGGAGTCCTGGTTCAAATCCTATCTCTTCTGGTTACAATCTATATCACCTTGGGTAAGTCACAATTTCGGGCCTTGACTTCCTTGTCTGGAAAATTAAGGACTTGGATCGCTCTGGCTCCTTCCAGCTCTGTATAAGAAGATCAATAGTTCTATGAAATAAGGATATTGAGCGAGGAGAAGGGAAGATCCAGGGCATCAGGGAAGAGAACTCTCTTCAGGTAGCTGAAGAGCTGTGGAATGAACTAATGCTTCTTGACCCTAGAGGGTACAACCAAAGCAATGGTCACAAGGTGCAAAAAAGCTGAGTTAAGCCTGAAGTAAGAACTAAAATTCTTAAAAGTTAGAGACTTCCAAATCAGCCAACAAGCATTTGATAAGTGCCTACTATATGCCGGCACTGTGCTCTGCAACAGGGATACAGAGACAAAACTTCAACACTCCCTGCCTCCAGAGAGCTTTCTATCTAGGAAAATGACCTATAAACATTGGATAAGGGCTGAACTTGTAATTTCATTGTTACCGGAATGGGGAAATTCGCTGAAGGCTGCTGCTCCCCCAACTTCCACCAGAAACCAGAAGGGCTGACCAGCCTTGTCCTACTTTTTCTCAACAATTTAGAGTTTTAGAGAACTGCCTGAAACACTGAGAGGTTAAGGAACTTACCCATACAGCCAGTATAAGTCATCATCAGGACTTGAATCCGGGTCTTCCTGGATTCCCAGCTCTCCCCATACCACATTGCCTCTTTTAGGGGCAAATGATCTTTTGGGAATGTGGAGCACTAGCAGCTGACACAATCAGAAAGCTTCACGTAGGAGGTGATGGTTGAGCTAAGCTTTGATGTAAGTTAGTGCTTCTAAGAGGTAGAGACTAGGAGAGTGTGTATTCCAGGAAGAGAGATGGAATGCAGTGCTATGTGTGATGAGGAGGCAGAAAGTGAGTCTGGCTAAGCCTGAGGTGTGTGAAGGGGCATCCTAAGCTTGGAAATATTGACTGACACTAGACTGTAAAAGCTTCTCAGTGTCAAAAACGGGGAGGATTGGGAAAACAGCTAAACATGGAATGGGCAGCCTTGGGCAGTAAAGCCTTCCTCATTGTGAAGGTGTCAAAGAAAGACCAGATGTGCCCTGATGTTGTTCAGGAATTCTTGCTGAGGTGTCAGTAGGACTAGATGACCTCGCAGGGTAGTTGTGAAAATCAAATGAAATTTTCTAGGTACTTTGCTGACCTGAAAATAGTGTGTGTGTGTGTGTACACACACAAGTTATTTTTCTTGTTGTTGTTATTACAGACCCTGAGGTGTCTTCCAGCTCTGAGATTTTAGCATTCAAGGCCAAGGAGGCAGGGACAGCTCCCCACAGTAACTCAGGCTATATAGAGCGTACCGAGTATTCCTTTGGAGAAAAATACTCTCAATATTTATAAAATTTCCCTGCTTTGGAGATGAGATCTGTTTATCAAGCAGGAAATGAGTGATGATATGATCTTGGACTTCAATTAATCTCCAAGCATTTATTAAGCACTTACTGTGTTCCAGGCACTGTACCAAGCACAGGAAGAAAAAAGCAAAAGTAGAGCCTGCCTTCAAGGAGTTTATATTCTTAAGAGGAGGGAGGGGAAAGGAGTTGGGTTGGGAAATCACAGAAAGTATAGTAGAAAGACTGTTGGTTCTAAAGACAAAAGATCTGTATTCAAATCACCCCTCTGATGCCTGTTACCTGTGTGAACTTGGGTGGGACATCTACACTCTTTAATGTCCTTTAATGCCCTCCTCTCTAAACACAAGGACTGGACTGGAGCAATTATTCTTAACCTTTTCTTGTGTCATAGACCTTGTTGGTGACAATCTGGTGATGCCTGTAGACTTCTCAGAAGAACGTTTTACAATGCACAAAATAAAATACATAGGATTACAAGGAAACCTGGTAATACTAAAGTACAGTTATCAAAAGCTTTCAAAAAACAAGTTTATTTATCCCACGTTAAGGATTCCTGCACTTGATGGCCCCTGAGGTCTTTCTCAACTTCAGGTCTATGATCCAATGTCCAGAAAGAGGAATATTTAATATTCATAAAATAGATGGAAGGTAGCCTGAGAGGAAAGGGGACCTCTCCATACCTTTGCCCCTCTATAAATAAGAGGATTACACAGTGCAGTAAGTGACTTCTTCCATTCTCCTTGTTCTTGTCATAATCATCATGTATTTCAGCTTTATTCCCTTCATGATGCATCATTTCATACAAGGAGGCAGCATGGTCCTAGAGTCAGGGGACTTGGGTACAAATCCTGCCTCTGAGTTGTGCTTTCTCAGCCCCTCTTCTGTAAAATGAGGGGCTTCTGAGATGGCTTCTAGATCCGTGACTCTATGATCTTTACATGTTTCTTTAATCAAATTTATTGTTTCCTATAGTACAGTAATATTCCATTATACAGCGTTTCAAAAGTCTATGCACAGCTACTAGAACTATTCAGTAATGCTATTGTGAACATGCTTGTGCATATGGGGCTTTTCTTGCTGTCAATAACTGCCTTAGTGTATAGGCTCAATAATGGAATCTCTGGGTCAAAGAATAGAGCTGACAATAACTCTTCTTGCAGAATTCCAAATTCCTTCCCAGAAGTGTTGAAGCAATTTTCAGTCACCAGCAGAGAGTTAGATTGTCTGTCTTCCCCCAGCCTTTCCAACCCTGTGAACTCCAATATGTTCTAAGTCCCTTTCCATCTCAACCATTACCTATTCCCTTACCACACTGACCCCTTCTACTCAGACTTCTGGAAGAAGTATCTCCCAGTAGAGCCATGGAATGAGAAATTTGTAGAAATAGAAGGGGCTGCAGATATCACTCCTTCAGGTAGGTTCCCATTTTATAGATGAGGAAACTGAGACCCACCAAGGTTAAATGACTTGATCAAAGAACCAGAGCTAGAACTTATAGTGTCTCCAATACATGTCATACTTAAGGACTCCTAGAACCCTGATCTCTTCCTTTTGCTCTTTCATCCTTTCCCCAGTGATTCTTTCCTCTTTCCCCCTCTCTCTCCCTCCTTCTTTCCTTCCTTCCATATGTCCTTTCTTTTTTTCATCTCTCCATCTGTCCTTTTCTTTCTCTTTCTTTTTCTTCTTTCTTTCCTTTCTCTCTTCCCAACCTCCATATTCTCTTTCTTATAGTTCATGTCAACTTTAAGCAATAATAAAACGTTTTAAACTTACATTAGCAACTAATAAAACCCCACAACATGAAGAGAGCTGTACTAACTTAACAATTAAGCATCTGTATTCTACCTAATTGTCTTTGAATATAACTACCTAAAAAGGAAAATATATCCATAATTATACAAATCAATTGATAAGTTATATATGTGTGTATATACAGGATACAGATGCATGTAAATATGTTTGTGCATATGTACATACATTTATATATGTATATGCATGTGTCTATATGGGTATATGTGTACACACATACATCTTTTTATGGACTGGGTTTTTTTGTTTTGTTTTGTTTTTGCTTTTACTTCTACTTTTTAAGAACTATCACTTATCTTTGTTTCCTTTGGTCTGCCTATCAGCTCTGTCAGTCCAGTAGGACTTTTTTTCAGTTTAACAATTGGAGTCAAGTCGGTCCTCCCTCATCACTTGTCTGATAAAGGCTCTCTTACTGGAAAGGTTATTCGATGGGAATGTGTGCAGCATATAGTGACCTCTGGACCCCATTTGTCCCCAACTCTCAAGTACATTGAAGCCCAGCTTTTACTAAAGAGCAAAATATTGCATGGATAGCTGGTGCTCTGGTCCAGATCTCAGCAGAGTGGCAGCTCCATCTGGCACTACTGAATCTTTAGGATCAACCACTTAATTTCTCTCTGCCTCAGTTTCCTCAGATATTGAAATGAGGATAATAGTAGAACTTGTACAGGGGTGTTGTGAGAATCAAATGAGATAAGATCTGTCACAGTGCCTGTTCCCTATCTCCCTTCTCCCCTCTCCCCCATCTCCTTCTCCATCCTTGATATGCCCCAGGTCTGTTCTTCCCCCTGAGTTGGCACAAGGGGTGGCTACATGTGTTGAAAATTTTTAACATAATTTCCCAAAGCAATGGAAGGTGCAGTCCTGAACCAATGAGCTTTTAACGTGGCAAAGTCTTCCAGTTCTCAGAATCAAATGTTACAGAATGTTCTAACCACAGGCTAGCATTACATACGGAGTTTGCCAATGGAGGCTTGCAAATGAAGGCAGTTTCTTTCAGTCCTTTTAAGAACAGTTCGATCAGGGTACAGACTGAGTGGGGAGTTTGGGTAGGTGCCATATCCTTCACCGTCCTCTCTGTACCAGATGTAAGATAGGGCATGAGAAAGAAGCAAACCTAGGAAGTATAAGGGTAGGGACCATGAAGGAGGCCAGCCTCAAGCCATGAAACAAAGACAGGGCAGTCTGTTTGGAGTCTTAGAACATGGAGTCTTAGAACAGTCAATTCTCAGGACTGCTGCAGACGTTCCCCTCTGGTGCCTCATCAGATGGGAGGTGAGCCTTGTCTTCCCAAGGCTATGCCAGGTGCCACAGAACCAAAATGAGCACTTTGGTAACTAGGCAAAGCAGCATGGAACATGCCAGCAAATCTGACGTTTTGCTGTAGTAGATCAGGAGAGAAAATGTGTCAAACCTTTGTGCTGTGTATTTTTCTGTGCCCCGCCCCCTCGCTTTTTTTGGTTGTAGCAAAGAATTGGAAACAAAGGAGCTGCCCAGCAATGAGGGAACACTGTGGTACATGAATGTTACTGTAGCCTAAGAAATGTTAAATATAAAAAATCTGGAGAAACATGGAAAGACTTAGATGAACTGATACAAAGTGAAGGAAGCAAGCTAGAAAAATAATGTACACAATGACAACTACAATGAAAATGAAAAAAAAACCCAAACCCAACAAAAGCCAGAAAAGCAAAAGCGAATACTGTGCAATGATCACGTTTGGCCCCAAAGAAGAGAGGAGAAAATGCCCGTTGTTTGTAGAGGCAGGAGACATTGGATGTGGAGCATTGCATACGTTGTCAGACTTGGTTAGTGCTGATGAGCAAATCTGTAAAACGGGGAGGAAATAGCTCTCTCAGAGGGTTGTCATGAGGATCAGATAAGTTTACATACATACACATATATGCAAACCTTAAAATGCTGTTTAAATGCTAGTCATTGTTATCATTTGCTGAACTGATTTCTTTCTCTTATAAGGGATGAATGTCTGGGTAGAAGAAGGGGGAGGGATATATTTGGAAATGGAGATGATGTAAAAAAACTGATAGCTAATATTTATATAGTGCTGACTCTGTGTCAGGTACTGTGCTAAGTGCTTTACATTTATTAACTTATTTGATCAACCAACAAAAAGACCATATCAATCATTAAACATTTGTTAAGTACCTACCATGTGTCAGGCACTGTGGTAAACTACAAAAAGAGATACAGAAAAAGGCAAAAGACAGCCCCTTCCCTCAAGGAACTTACAATCTAATGATGGAGACAAATAAACAAATTATATACACGAGATGAATAGGAAATAATTAACAGAGGGAAGACCCTAGAATTCAGAGGGGCTGGAAAAGGCTTCATATAAATGATGGGACTTTAATTGGGACTTTAAAAAAAAGACAAGATATCAATAAAACACTTTTTGAAATTCAGAGCCCTGAGGTATAGCCCTGGGACCACTGGAGCAGCTCTGAACCAAGCGCAGGCTCTAAAAAGGTCAAGCGTTTTGAATGCTTTTGCCTGAGGACCAGCCTAGCTTAGTTTGGGGAGGCTCACCACCAGAAGACTGACTGTTTGAATGACGATTTTTTTCAGCCATAACAATCCACATAGACCATTCACTAAGCCCAAAAGGGGCTTCAATGCTTTGACTCCCTTGAGAGAATCCTTGTGCCTCTGTCTCAGATCTGTAACTTTGCCATTCTTGATTGCATTATAATATTGCATTACATTGATATCTCAGTCTTTAGCCACTCCTCAGTGACTACAAGTAAGCCTGGACATCTGACTCTTACAGTGCGTTCTTTGGTAGCAAGTAGTGTCCGAAACTTTATCACCCCCATGGACCATAGCACACCAGTATTGTCCATGGGGCTTTCTTGGCAAAGATAGTGGAGTGGTTTGCCATTTCCTTCTCCAGTGAATTAAGGGAAACAGAGGTTAAATGACTTGCCAGAGTCACACAACTAAATGTCTGAATTCAGATTTGAACTCAGGTCTTCTTGCCTTCAAGCCCAGCACTTCATTCACTGAACCATCTAACTACCTTCTTTCTTAGCTGAAAATCAGAAAGATAGCTTCTGAACAGTGTTGGCATGAATTATGGTGGACAACTGTGACTTTGTCTCAGGGCGCTAAAGTCAATTAGACTACTTCATCAGGTAGATACACCAAAGTTTTAGAGCTGTGCAAAGTAAAAAAAAAAAAAAAGCCTAGTAAAATAACTCGTAAGTCCAATTTACTTGAAAGTCAAGATATCACTCTCCTGGTGTCATCGGTCCTCTTTGAGAATGAAGGGTGAACAACAATCTGTGAGTAGTAGTTGCCCCACAGGCCAGTTTCAGTTGGGCAATGCTTCTCTCTTCCTTCCTTCCTTCCTGCCTTCTGTCTTTCCCTCCTTCCTTTCTTCCCTCCTTCCTTCCTTACTCTCCCTTCTCTTTCTCTGTCTGCATGGGGAATCATACTTTTACATATGGGTGATATGCTCAAAGGAATATAAATTTTGATCACTGAAACCTCACAAGATATCTTGGGATTTCTGGGCTAGATTTTTTTTATCTTCCCTGTTTATTTATTCTATCAGTCAAAAAAAAAAACTGGGACAATTAACTCTTTTGTCCCATGGAGTTTCATTTATGATTTCTTGAAATAGAGCACCTAGAAAGCCAGGCTTTGATAAAGCCCGTTGGGATTCGAACAGAGCTATTTGAACATACCTTAAACCCAAATCACTCTGGCTCTCACTCATTGGCCAGTAATAGGTTCTAGTCTTAGTCCAAGCCTCATTTGCTCATTGCTTGGGCTTTGATGGTTCAGAGTGAGCATAAATAACAATTGTTTCTATTCTGGCCAAAAACCTTAAGAGTCTTCCTTCCCAGTTTTTGTTTTTGTTTTTTTGATTAGGCAAACTAGGTCATCTTTTGCCTCAGTTCTTACCTAACCTTAAATCACTGAATGGGTGTTGCCTCAGACAAACTGAGACCTGGGAAAGACCTTCGCTTAAAAAGGCCAAGGTCTCACACTGCATCCAGGGCCATCTAGTCATCCTGATCTATGTCTCACCGCTGTGCTCTGATGCCTGGAGGAGATAGTGAGGCTGATGACTTTGAACCGCTCTGCCTCACTTTAATCCACTCACTTGTAAGTCAAGACATCTCCCTCCTGATGTCCTTGGTCCTCTTTAAGAATGAAGGACAAGCAACACCTAAATTTAGGAGATGATAAGTGAGAATCATTAAAGTCATTTGAGATATGCAGCAACATGTGAGACAGGTAAGCTCACATACGTTGTTTAAAAGCATAGATGGCTTCATGAGTGCATGGATAGATATCTCTGGAACCTGGCCCTGGTCTCTCCAAGGAGCCTGTGGTTTATCCCTTGAGGGGAATACGAGAAAGGCTGGACTCCTCCCTTTGCCTATCTCCAACGGGGGAATTGGGTCAGAATTGTATCGGTCTGGCCCCCTCAGCTCTTTCTGTTCTAGTCTAGGGGTACAAGTCTGATTCAGAAGGAGGACTGCTTTTAAGACTTATGGTCTCCTAAGCCTCTTCCCACCAAACCCTGGCCGTACAAAAGACCATCCCAAATAGTAAATAAGTCTATTTATCCAAGCAAAGGGCAAACAGAAATCCGAAGAGTTTCTACAGACTAGAATACACAAGAGATAGTGAGATCTTTAGCTGGGAGAGGGATGAGATTCTGGTTCAAGCCAGGTAGGTGGTACAGTGGACAGAGTGTTAGGCCTAGAGTCAGGCCTGAGTTCAAATCCAACATCAGACATTTACTAGCTGACCTAGTCATGATCTCTATCCGCAAGTAACATGACCTATGCCTGCCTCAGTTTCCTCACCTGCAAAATGGGGATAATAACAGCCCTGCCT
>CM053770.1:17692896-17717526 GCA_028658325.1 Potorous gilbertii
TCTAAAAATAAATAATAATTAATAGTAGCCCAGTAGGGACCTGAGATGACTCACCCCTTTGGGGCCACTAGTGGCAGGCTTGATCACTGCTGGAGGGCACAACTTGTTTTTCCAGGTTCCAACCCCAGCCAGGTCTCCCTCACGTGTTTATCCTTTCAAGGGCTTCCTGTAGATGGATTCCTTTTCTAGACTTAGAGAAGCTCTCTGCAGGGTCCCTTGATTCAAACATAGAGCTTGGTCATTAAAATCAAGGGGGTGAGAAGGGAATCAGTGGCCACATCCAAGAAATAATAAATAATAATAAGCACAAGCTTTTGTAAAATGCTTTAAAGTTTGCAGAACACTTTACATTTAGTATCTCATCTGGTCCTCACAGCAATGGGAGGTAGGTAACATTATTGCCCCCATTTTATAGATGAGAAAACTGAGGCAGAGAGAGCTTTATGTATCTGGTCCAGGGTCATGTAGCTCGTAAGCATCTGAGGTTGGATTTGAATTCAGGTCTCCCTGACTCTAGGTCCAGCTTTCTAACTACTCCCTAGCTGCCTCAGACCTGGAGAAGGAAAGGACCTTAAAATCCTTGAGTCTTATCATCCCATATCACATATGGGAAAATAGCACTTTTTCTTTGTCAGAGAGAATTGCCCAAAGGCACATAGGTAGTAAGTAGGGATTTGCACCCAAGTTCCCAGCTTCCAAATCCAGGGTTCCTTCTGCTTCCTTGAGAATACAATTGTAGCCATTGTCTCATTGGGTGATCTAAGTCACTTTATGTTGCTGGATGTCAGTTTTCTCATCTGTAAAGTGAGGACTATCTGATCTCCAAGGTCCCTTCCTTTGCTCCCATGACATCTGTGGTTCTCATGGTTGTAGGTTCTCTGGCCAGGAGTGGGGTTACACATTCTCTGGAGTTTCCCAGGGATCACAAAGACAGCAAAAAAGATGGAGGGTGGATGGTCTCCTGTTCTCTCTTCTGAAGAAGCCCGACTATGCTGCTGGGCTTGGAGGACAGCACTCCCAGCCTTTGCTTCTCCAAGTGAAATCAACTCATTGCCTTCCAACTTTTCTCACTGGTTTTAGTTTTCAACTCACTCGTCACCTCTGCCTTTTTCCTGTAGATGTTCTCCAAGTTCCTCACACCCCACTTTAGGTAGGTCACCCCAAACTGGATTTTAAGCCCTGATAAGATTCTGGCTGAGGCTAATGATAGGATGACCTTATACCCCAGATGTAGAGCACTCCTATTTATACACCCCAGCATATAATAGTCTGTCATTAAAACACACACACACACACATACACAGATACACACACAGAGACACACAGACACACGCACACACACACATACACATACACAGACACACACACACATACACAGACAGAGACACACACACAGACACACACACACATGCACACACACACATACACATACACAGACACACACGCACACACACAGACAGAGACACACACACAGGCACACACACACATACACATACACAGACACACACGCACACACACAGACAGAGACACACACACAGACACACACACATGCACACACACACATACACAGACACACACGCACACACACACACATACATAGACACACACACACACCCTGAGTCACTGAATTCTAGCTCTCAGCTAGCTTATCCTCCACCATGACTGACACCACAATTGGGTAAATTGGGGGAAGCTCTGGGTTTGGAGCCCGAATCACCTGGGTTTGCGGGGTCACTTTGGCACCTTACAGCCGGGTGATCATGGGCAAGTTCCTGTCTCACCATGGATCTCAGCTGCATCAGACCATGTGATCGTAGGTGTAGATCTGGAGGACGTGTCAGAGGACACAGCCCAACAACAACCCAGCTAACGTTCTATAGTTTCAGGCACTGGATGAAGCACTTTATTACCTCATTGAGCCTCAACAATCATGAGAAGTAGATACAATGTTCATCCTCATTTTATAGATGAACTGGAGGCAGACAGGGCTTAAGTGACTAAAGATGACCCAGAGTCCTACAGTGTCTGAATGAGAGGACATGACCTGCACTTGACTTTGTTTGGAGTGAGGGAGGGCTGTGCAGGTCACCAGCCTCACTTCTCCTCCAGAGCCACCTGAATCCAGTGACCAGATATTCATCAGAATGACTGGAGATGACCCAGGATGAGGCAGTTGGGGTTAAGTGACTTGCCCAAGGTCACACAGCTAGTGAGTGTCAAGTGTCTGAGATGAGATTTGAACTCAGGTCCTCCTGACCACTGCACCACCTAGCTGCCTCAGCTTCCTCAAATCCTTCCCTGCCACTTACTAAACTGTGTGGCCATGTCACCTACCTGGGTCACAATTTCTTCATCTGTAAAATGAAAGCCTCTGAGATCCTTTCCAGCTTTAGATCTATGGTTCTTGGTTCCCTACAGAATACAGAAGCAGCTGGGTCATTGGGTCATCTGGGGCAACAGTCACTTCTCCCTGGGCCATCAGGAAAATGAAGGGGTGAGATGAAATAGCCTCTCAGCTACCTATAACTCTAAATCTACGATTCCACAGGTTTGAAGTGATAGCAAAGCCACCACCACTTGTCCCTGGCTTCAACCATCCCTGAAACGTAGACTAGGAGCTGGAGCCCTGGGCCCCTTTGGCCATCAGTGAAGCCCTTAAGAACCATGTTTTTAAATAATTGAAGGAAATGATAAATTTCAGTTAGAGACCAGTGAAAATCAAGATGTAATTTTTTTTCCCATCCAAGTTCATGGACCCCTTGAAATCTTTCAATGGACCTTTTGGGGCTCAGTGGGCCTCAGGTTAAGAGCTTCTGCCATAGAAGGATGAGTACAGTGGATGAGTCATGTGGTTGAAAGTAAGATCTGTGTGTGGAAGGTGACCTCTAGGCCCCAGGTCAAACTTGCTGTACGTTGGCAAGCTAGAGGAAAAGGAAGGTGGCAGGCCAAAGAGAAGCTGGAGGTAGTTAAGCCAAGGTGGGGTACAGGCCAGGTGAAAATGATAAAGTGCAAATTGTCCTCTTCCCTCCCAAGCTCTACTTAGCATCAATTCTGACCTCAGAATGTCAGCAAAGCAAAATTCCTCTCTAGGATCAATATTGCTATCATTTCACAAAATTGCAGTAGTGTACATAGAGACCAAGCTATAAATCAACTTTGAGCACAGTCGGGAGGAGGGAGTCCTCAGGGGAATGGGAAGATCGGGTAGCTCCCCAAACCATCATTATCAGTCCACATATTCAGCACATGTTCTCAAGCAAGACTCCTGAGGAAGCAGAAAGTAGTGTCCTTTAGCTTACAAGACCAGTATGGCTAAACCCTTGAAATATTCCAGCATCTCAAAACCCTGTCAGCAGGAACCACACCCAGATAATGGTGAGACTCTGGTCCTTCTTGGCTACCAGTCATCCAGCCTGATGCCTTGAATTTTCTTCCTAAACCCCTCTTTGGTAGAAAGGAAGAAACATCTCCAATGTGAATTCCAACCATAAATATCTCCAAGGCTGGGTGGGCAAGGCTGAATTCTTTCTCAGTGGGACAAAATGAGCCAAGCTTTGAATCTACTCTGTGCCATATCCAGTATGTGCCTCTCAATGGGTCTCTTTCTTTTTGGCTTGTCTTTGACTTGACCCATTTTCATTTTTCTTTACTTAGAGTTCTGGGTGACCTTATTGTAGCTACACCTACAAACCTATGTTACAAACCTATACACACTCAGATTCACCCTCTTTCTAGGTCCTAGAGAAGCTTGTTACCTCCCCATAGTGCTCTCTTTTCTCCTGGTGAGATGGTTAGGGAGTCAAAATAATGCTCTTCGGATCCATGACATCTGAGAAGGTTTATTTCCATTGTGTCCTGAATACCTTTAGTGAGAAGCAACTCGCTACCTCTTGAGAGAAACCAGATGGCACAGTGAACAGAACACGGAGTCCTGAAGAATCATCTTCCTGAGTTCAAATCCAACCTCCAGCACTTACTAGCTGTGTGACTCTGAACAAGTCACTTCACCCTGTTTGCTCAGTTTCCTCATCTATCAAATGAGCTGGAGAAGGAAATGGCAACTCCTTCTTCCCAATGACAGACCTCCAAGTACTTGAAGACCATTGTCATGTCCCTTCTAGTGGAATTACTCTGTGGAGAAGGCACGAGGACCTGAGTACAATTCTGCAAGGTTCCTAAATCCAGGTTAATCCTGGGGGCAAATTCAGTCTTGTAAGCTGCAGCACTTTCTCTCCATCACCTCTAAGTCCCATCACTCTCTCATCATGTACCTTTCTATGATCATAGACTTCTACTTCTATTCACCCCGTGTTTCTGCACCCTCAGTAGCTCTCAACACTCTCCATCACAAACACTCAGGGACCTGCCTAGCCAAGTGTAGTCTATCCTGAGTTTCAGAATTATGCCTGAACCACTCCCTTACATTACAGCAGCTTTTGATTCAGGCACACAGCTCTTCTGACTTCAGAGAATGGGGGAAAAGGGGTTGGCTTTGTGATTTAGGAACTCCCAGATGAGGGAATTTCTGCTGCTCATTCAGGGAAGCACCTTCTCTGCAGCTTCTAGTCTTAGGATGTTGCCTTAGAGCCCTACCAGAGTCCACAGTTAAGATGTGTCAGAGGCAGCACCTGAAAACAAAAACTTCCTGGCTGGTGTCCTGCTCTGCCTTTGGACTCTATCCGAAAATGATCTTAGAAATCAAGGGTCTATGGCAAGGGAGTGTTCTCATTGGCTTGATTGCCTGGAGCTATGAACCTGTGATGAAGTCAAAGCTTTGACATCCCAGTCCAGGGGATGTCACCAATCCAGTGGGTCTCAAGTTCCCTTTTTTCTTTGACCTCCCAAAGTAATGAAAAATTGGTATTTAGGGTGGAGGGAGACTTTTTTTAAAAACCAATACAAGCCATCCCCAGAGTCCAGTGGAATTCCCTCTCTCTATCTTTATTTATTCTAGCCCAGTGGGTACACAAAATTTCTGCATGCAACTAAACTTTGCTCTATTGTGAGGGATTTTCAGAGGACAAACTATGATAAAAAAAATAATGGCTAACATTTATAGACTGCGTTAATATTCACAAAGCATTTCACAAATATATTCTCATTCGCTCCCTCTAAGATCACAGACTTAGACCAGGAAGGGACCTTGGAGGTCCAACATGCTCATTTCACAGATGAGGCCAGTGAGGACCAGGGCCATGAGGTCCCACCAGATCATGGAGTTAAGAAAGAGACCAAGGTCCTCTGATTCTAATGTCGTTGTTCATGCTACTGTCTCATGCTGCCTCCCCATCCTGGCAAGGAGGTACTGAGGGCATCCCAATCCCCATCTTATAGCTGAAAGACCTAAACCTCAAAAGGACCTTGCTTATAAACCTGTGTCAGAGATTGTCTCCACTAACATCAAGTCTTATTGTGGCACTTTCTCACACCTCATCCTGAAAGACCCTATGGCCTCTCCAAAGACTCTGTCCTGCCTTTTCTCATTAGTCAGATGCTGCTCGAGGGGCCATTTTGTGAAGGGTAGAGGGAAAATCTTTATTTGGTAAAGACAGGTCCAGGTGGGCCTTCCTTCCTTCCCTTCCTGGTCCTTCCTGCCCTCAAAATCATGCACCCCTGTTCTGCTTGTCTTTGACCTCTATCCTCACCCCAGTTTGTGTGTTGCCTTTCCCAATCAGAATATTTCTTGAGGGTAAGGACTTTTGCTTTTTGCTTATTTTTATATCCCTGGTGCTTAGCATAGGGTCTAGTACGTAGTAAGTAATTGATGATTCCTTGTCTTCTTCCTTCCTTCCTTCCTTCCTTTCTTTGTTCTGGCTTCCGGAGGCATCAAGTCCTTTCATCTTCAGGTCCCAGCTTCACTCCTTTGGCTTCTGGACAAAACCTCCCTAACCTTGCCTGCCCCTTCTTCACAACCCTGGGAAATCCCACCTAGATGCTATCTGGGCTCTCCAGGTTAAGGACACAAGGCAGTCTTTACAGGGGAAAGATCAGGTTCTGTCTTAAGCAAATAGAGCAGGTTGACGCCTGCATTCCAGGCCAGTTGCCTGGTATCTGTGTGACCCCTCTCTTTCCTTCAGTCAATCAAAAAATCTGCTGGCTCTTCCCCTTCTCTCACCTTGGCCCTTGTTCTCTGCCCTGAGCATCATCCAACTACCTGCCTCTCAGGCTATATGGTGAAAACAGAAGTACCTACTATGTGGGAGGCACTGAGTCAGGTACCAGAGATTCAGAGACAAAAATGAACCAGTTTCTGCCTGCAAGGAGTTTGTATTCAATTAGAAAAGAGTAATCTGGGGGAGCTGTGATAATTACTGTGTCGGGTAGAGGGGGTGGAGGATCAGGAAATCTACTTGAGCTGAGCCTCAAATGGTGCTGGTGATTCTAAAATATCTTGTTTTTTAAATGACGATACACTCCACATCCAAATTTTCAAAGTAATTCCCAAAGTTGCTCACATGCTTTGTAGTTACTTTGAATCACATAAGTATATTTGAAGACAGAAAATTCTGTGCCAGCCACCTCACCACCACATGGGCATTGGGAAGGGATGAGGTAGGGACCCAGGCAGAAACACGGCACTCCAACACGGAGTAGGAAAGAGAGAAGTTGCCTCCAATTACGGTCAGGATCATCGATCTAGAGGTGCCTTCAGAGGTCATCTCATCCATCTCTGATTTTATAGATGAGATAGCAGACGTCCAGAGACAGTGCGACCTGCCTAAGGTCATGTTGTCAGCAGTGGTAGGACTTGAACCCAGGTTCCCTGACTCCTGTGCTAATACTCATTTCACTGCCTGTGACTCAAGAAAAACAGCTATAACAATGACAAAAATAGCCCTTTGGGGTTGTCAAAATGCTTTGCATATTCATTAGATGTATATAGCACCTTTCTCCTGAATTAGTTAAAATGCTTGAGTGTCTGTGGTCTCGCCCTCACAACCCTTTGCGTGAGCTAGAGAGGGGCATACATTATCATCTTTTTAGGGGAAACCCAAGGGAGGGTAAAGACTTGCCCAGGGTCATGCAATGCTATCATACAAAGATGGATGTGGTTAGCCTGGAGCAGAAATTTAAAGGGAACATGACAGATGTCTTTGAGTGTTTGAAGGGCTGTCTTGATAGAAGAGGGAATCTCTTGTTCTCTCTGGCCTCAGAGGGCAGAACCAGCAGCAGTGAGCCCCAAGAGAGTTCAGTCTTATAGACAGAAAGGATTCCCAGCCAGGAGAAGCATCCCAAAGCACAGCGAGCCACCTCAATAGAGAGGGGGCTATCTATCACGGGAGGTCTTTAATCAAAGGTGAGATGACCACTTCATAAAGAATTTTATTCAGGCATAGATTGATGAGGTGAGACCTCCAGATAAGGATAATGCCTAGACTAAAAGTAGCAGCCAGGAGGGTCAGTGGATAGAGTGCTGGACCTGGAATCAGGAGGACCCGAGCTCAAGTCCAGTCTCAGTTACTTACTAGCTATGTGACCCTGGCAGGGTTCTAGGCAACATTCTAAGACTAGAAGCTGCAAAGAAGGTGCCTCCCTGAGAGAGCAGCAGAAATTCCTTCATCTGAACATTCCTAAATCACAGAGTCAATCCCTTTCCTCCCATCCTCTGAAGTCAGAATTGCTGTGTGCCTGAATCAAAAGCTCCTGTAAGGGAGGGGTTCAGACAATATCCTGATGCTAGGGTTAGAGTAGGCTTGAAACAAATCCTGTTTACCTTCATCCCTTGGAGAAGGAAGTTTTAGTCAAACACTCCAATATCTTTGCAAGAAAACTCCATGGACCGCACTGGTGTGCTATGGTCTATGGGGTCATGAAGAGTCAAATGCCTGAACATCAAAATTCTCATAGTCCTGGTGTGAACTTAGGAGGGAACAAGCGTTTATTAAGTGCCTACTATGTGCCAAACAGTTCCCTAAAAGTTTTAAAAATATTATCTCATTTGAGTCTCACAACAGCCCTGGGAAATAGGGGCTAGTATTATCTTCATTTTACATTTGAGGAAACTGAGGCAAGCAGCCATTAAGTGACTTTTCCAGGGTCACACACCTAGTAAGTACCTGAGGTCAGGCCCAGCACTTTAGTCACTTCACCACCAGTGGTCTCTAGATCTGAAGCAGGAAAAGACTTTAAAGATCTTTGAGCACACACTTTACTCTTCCCTCAACTCAGCTCCCTCCCCATGCTAATCCCTACCTCTCTAACTTACTGGGCTGGTGTGAAGGTGAGATCACAGATAGCATTTTAAGTACTTCAGGAGATCAATGTTCTATAAATCTAATGATATCTACTGTCATTTGTTGCTGTTCCATAGTTTCTATTGTGTCCATCTCTTCCTGACTCCATTTGGATGAGGGAGAGCACTTGGATGTACTTTACATTTGAGCATTCATTTGAGCAAAACCTTTGATAAAGTATCTCGACTATTCATGTTGGAAAGATGGTGAGATAGAGATTGGATAATGCAGTAAAATTATTGCGGCACTGATTGGTTGGCCCAACCCAGGGGGTAGAGGTTAATGATTCAGCACATCATGGTGAGAGGTGTCCAGTAGAGGGATACAGGGATCTGTGCTTGGCCCCCTGCTGTTGAACATTTTTATCAGTGGCTTGGAGAAAGGCATGGAGGGGATTCTTACAAAATCGGACTCCAAGGACCCGAAGCTGGGAGGCAAAGGATGACAGGCATGGAGGACAGCCACATGCACAGTCACGGTGATGTGAGACTGAATGTTATGTTGAAAGAACAGTTCTCTGTTGCTACATCTCATTCCTCGACAAAGGCACATGTTGTCCCAAGAAAATTCCCAGATGTATGTTTTCCTGGAAGACCTAGGCTCAATCCTTTTTTCTTCTGTTTTCTATTAAAAAGATTACTATGGGGGAGAGAACCCAAACACCCTTCTAATAGCTCCTCAAGCTGAAGTACCCCCAATCGGTGGCGGTTAAAAGGCTCCTCTAATCTCCAGACTTGATCTTATCATATCTGCAAAGCTATACAATTAGAGATTCAATTTTGCTCTAAAGAGAGAGGTATTTAAGGGAGAGCATCAGCATATGGGTTATATGGGAAATTCCTGGCGCAGTAATGAGTACACCAATTTAGCATAAAAAGGATATTTCTGGAGGGTGTTAACTTGTGAAATGCTTTGCCCACATTATCTCATTGACCCTGTTCAAATAAAATAATTTCTGTAAAGACACTTGTAAGCCTTAATGCACCATATAAGTGCTAGCCATGATTAACCCCATTTTACAGATTTCTGTAGTTCTTTAAGGTTGGCAAACTGTTTTACATATGGTACCTCTTTTGATTCCTACCATAACCAGAGTGTTACTATCTTCATTTTACAGATAAGGAAACTGAGGCTGAGAGATTGTGTCGTTTGTCGAGGCCCACACGGATGGTAAGTGAGTGATGCAGGGTTCAGAATCTAGCAGTCTAGACACAATATCACAAAGGCCCTGAGAGATCAAAGGAGTTGTCCAGGGTCGCACAGAACCCAAGTGTTTGAAGAGAGATTTGAATTCAAGTCTTTGTGACTCAAGGGTCAGCCATCTGAGGAAAGTCTGAAACAGGGTCAGTTTGAAGGCCTGTGGGAAGAAGGATCCTATTTAAAAGGGATTTGTTTGATCTGCTTGGCCTGTATTGATTGCTGCTGGTTCAGTTTGAGGTAAGGTAAAACTTCCAAAGAGCAGAGCTGTCCAAAAATGGAATGTGCAGCCTTGGAATGGAGTGGATCCTCCATTTCTCCATCATGTGGGGTCTTCAAGTAAGGGCCAGATGCCCATGTTGCAGGGACCACAATACATAATATCTTTTAACTACCAAGCACATGGACCTCCCAGGGCATCATTGACTCAACATTTACATAAAGCCATAATCATTTCTATGAAATAAGAATAGAATCCTTAATCCTAAATGCACAAAGAGGATAACATGGAATTTCACCTCCCAGGATCTGATGGTCCTAGGCAAGCCTCCATGAGGACTTTCTTAGGAGAGACAGAGACAGAAGGAGACAATGATAGAGGAGAGATAAGTGCTACAAAGCTGGGTCTCTGCTCCTCAGCTGGCTCCTGTGTGGAGCAGAAACTGAGTAGCAAGAAAGACTGGGAGGGGGAGATGGAGCGAAGGAGGGAGGGACAATCAAAACTCCCCTGGACCACCCGAAGGGAAAGGAAAGGAAGGGAAGACCACCAACCCCAACAAAGGGATGCAAACTGCATCCACATCCAGGAGTGGAGGGAGAAAGGCAGGGGAAGGAGAGAGGGAGGAAAAGAGAGACAGAAAAAAGGAAATGAAGAGAGTGGGGAAGGGAGAGAGAGGGAGAGGAAAAGGAAGAAGGAAAGGAAGAGAGAGAAACACACAGAGAGAGAAGTTAAGAGAGGAAGAGGAGAGGGGGAAAGAGATGGAAAGGGAAAGAGGGAGTAAAAGAAGAGTAAAAAGATCGAAGAGAAGAGAGGGAGAAGAAGAGAGAAAGAGGGAGAGAAGGAATTTGGGGGAGATAGAAGGAAAGATGAAGGAGGGAGAGAGAGAGAGAAAGACAGACAGAGAAGGAAGGAAGAATGGAGGAAAGAAAGTGGGATAAGAGGGGGAGAGGAGACAGAGATGGAGAGAAAGAGGAAGAGGGGGGATAGAAAGGAGAGGGAGAAGGAGAGGGGGAGGAAGACAGAGGAGAAAGAGAGAGAGAAAAGAGAGGGGGAGAGAGAGAGAGAGAGGTGGAAGGGGGAAGAGCTGATATCCATCTACACAGGAAGGTATCTAGTCTTTGAGAGTCTTGTTTTGTTTTTTAGTTTTGAGGTTTCTTTGCCTTGAATGCCCTGCCCTATGTTTATACTAGAAAACTGTCCCCTTGATGTTATTCCATTGAGGAGAATTCTTGTTTTGGCAAGAGAGGCTGTATGGGTCATTTTACCATCCCTTTTCCAAAACAGCCAAGAGATGTCAGCTGTCACTATGTCCATGACAATGCAAGAGACAGTGGGGCTGGGGGTGTCAGTGGCACAGTGGATAGAGTGCTGGACCTAGAGTTAGGAAGTCCTGAGTTCAAATCTGGCCTCAGACATTTACTCAGTCATTCACAGACGTAACCCTGAGCACGTCACTTAGCTTTGTCTGCCTCAGTTTCCTCAGCCATAAGACAGAGATAATAGCAGCACTTCCCTCCTGGGGTTGTTGTGAGGGTCAAATGAGATCGCATTTGTTAAAGGGCTAAGGATAGTGCCTGGCATATAGGAGGCACTTAATAAATGTTTATTTCCTTCCTTCCTTCCTTCCTTCCTTCCTTCCTTCCTTCTTTTCTTCCTACCAAGAAAAGTATGCAGCTGAGAATGTCCCATACGTAAGATTACAGAACCCTTGATGTCAGGATTGGTAGAAGGTGGTAGCCAAGGGTGGGGGTGGGTTGGGGAATGAGAACATGCCTGGCACCTTCTCTGGGTAGAAAAGCTGCTGCATCCCCAAGCATGATTGGTGGCTGAGAGGAAGAGCCATCTCCCTGACCCCCCACCCTTAGCCCCCGTCTTACCTTATTCTGATACCCAAACACTGGGACCAAGTAATCTTGCAGACAATGTATTTCAAGCCCTTCATTTTACAGAGATAGGAACTGATGGCCCAGAAAGGGACAGTGACTTGGCTAAGATCACACAGGAGCTGAGCTGTGATTCAAACCTAGTTCTTTATCTCAGGACCCAGTGCACTTTCCCCTGCCCCACACTTTCTCCCTTGAGGAAGGTTGGGCTGGTATAGATATGGTCACAAGCTAAGCTCCCCATGGACCCAAGTGCTTCTGGCTTGAATGTCTGACAATTGGGGGAGCTGGAGTGAATGGTTAGGGTTGGGGGTGATGGAGCTGAAATGTAAGAATCCTGTTGTCAGAGCTTCAAGAGCACCTGGACAGTCTGGTGTCAGGCTCAGGTTCAAGGTCAGTCTTTTTGGATGGATTCCCAGCACCTTGGAGGGAGGGACCCCATTTGCTTGACATAAGGGGCCAGACCAAGTGGAGGATTAGGGTAGAAAATGGAAGTGTTTCCCTTTTCTTCAGCCCAGTTATTACTTTGATTCTAGAGTTACGTGATTTCCTCCTTCCCATCAGACATGGTACAATTATCCAACACAAAGAAACATCTGGAAGGTTCACGCCCTGGCCCTTTGCCGCTAAGGAGGCAGCAATCCTTCAGAGCAGTGAATGATTTAGGTGGTGGGAGGGTGGAGTAACTATAGGTACACGAAGGATACTTGGCCACAGGGCTAGACCACCTCCCATGGTCTCCAGTCCCTTTTCGGGAGGGTCAATCCAGGGAGAAGGGGTGGGGAGAGAGAAGGTCCAGGCCTGCTTCATTATTGTTTTCCATCTGTCTCATCCTTATGCCAATATATATCATTGGTGTGGATATAGATACACCTGTGTATGTGCACACCTCTGTAGGTGACACATAACCAAACACACTGAGAAACCAAACATGTCTGACCCTGGGAAGTCCAAGGAGATAAAGATGGGTGATGTGTAGGAATAGTCTGGAGCAGGAAAGAAATAAGTGACAGCCCCCTGATCTAGGCACTTTGGGTAGACACAGGATTCCCTCAAACAGAGAGTAAAGAGGCCTGCCAGTAGTGTCATTGTGGCTGCCTCATTGTTCTCAATAGACTTCTGGCTATCTCACCATTCAGAGCCCACATCTTGGCAGCTGGGTGGGTAGAGGGGGAGATCAGAAGTCTAGATGAGACTCTTTCCTATCCCAAATGGAGACTACAGTCTAAACCCAATCAACCACCAAGCATGTGTTAAGCCCCTACTATACGCTGGTGTTGGAGATAAATACAACAATAACAAATCACAACTGTTCCTGCACCATAAGAACTTACATTCCATCATGAAAGACAACATGGGATGCATAATACACTAGACAGACACAATAAATGCAAAGTAATTTTGTGGGAAAGAATTAGCTGATGGGGTGGACGTTTCAAATAGAATGTAACTGAATGAGTGAGTGTATGAAAAAGGTTGGCATGTGAGCTGAGTTTTGAAGAAAATAAAATCTATTTTTTCTCCCTCCCACCCCTTCCCACTTCATTAAAAAAAGAAAATTCCTTGTAACAAATAAGCATAATCAATCAAAACAATTTTCCCTTCAACGGCTATGCACACAAATGTATATGTGTACACGTGTGCGCATATGTGTGTGTGTGTATGTGTGAGATCCTATGCCCTCTCTGTTAGGAGGTGCATGGTATGTTTCATTGTTGCTCTCTGGGATCATGGATGGTCCCTGTAGGGATCACAGTTCTTTCAAAGTCACTTGGTTTTTAAGGGTTAATGGTTGTATAAATTGTGGTCCCAGTTCTGTTCATACCATTCTTCATCTTCAAAATTGTTTTTATGACATCGCTATCATGGTATCATTTTTCCAGGTTCTGCTCACTTCACTCTGAATCAGTTCATGTGTCTTTCTACATCTTTCATTTCTTACAAGGATTCTTATACTCCATCATATTTATGTACCACAACTCATTTAACCATTCCTTAACTGATGGACATCCCATTAATTTCCAGTGTTTTGCCACCATAAAAAGAGCAGCTATAAATATTTTTGGTACACAAATGACCTTTTCTTCTTTCTTTGATCTATTTTGGATAAGGTTTAACCATGCTATAGTTAATAACATCTAATGTATATTTCAAATTGCTTTCTAGAGGTCAATCAACAATGAATCAACTTGCCTATTTTTCCACAGCCCCTTCAACATTTATCTTTATTTTTTCCCATCTTTGCTACTCTGATAGGTATTAAGTGGAACCTCAGAATTACTTTAATTTGAATTTCACTAATTATTAGTGATTTTGAGCATTTTTTCATATGGCTTGAGTTTCTTTCCTTGAGAATTTTCTGTTTATATCTTTAGATCATTTATCAATTGGAGATTGGGTGTTTTTCTTATAAATTTGAATTAGGTCCTTATAGATCTTGGAAATGAGACCTTTATTGGAGAAACCTGCTGCAAAGATTTTTCCCCAGTCAATTGTTTCCTTTTTAATCTTAACTGTACTAGATTGGTTTGTGCAAAAGCTTACTAATTTTATGTAATCAAAATTATCCATTTTATCTCCTGTATCCTCTCTGTTCCTTATTTGATCACAAACTTTTCTCTTATCTGTATATCTGATAGGTTGGTTTTCCATGTTTCTCTACCTTGTTTATGATATGACCTTTTATATCTAGGTCATATACTCATTTGGAGCTTAATTTTGTATAAGGTGAGGTGTTGCTCTAAATCGAATTTCTTCCATACTGCTGTTCAATTTCCCCAGGAATTTTTGTCAAGTACATAGAGAGCATTGGTTCCACCAGGTTCACATCAAAATGCAACATCCCTGTCTGCTAAGTCCTTTCCTCAGCTACCACTGGGCTGGGTCCCAAAGGTCAATTCTTGATTTTTAGGACATCAATGTTGGACTGGCAGTAAAACTGGCCACAAATTGGGTCATATCCTAGACTCTTAGATTCCTAGACCTCTGGATGGCTCTTTTCTGACCTTTGAGAACTCAGAAGGTCATAGCCTCCAACTTTCTTTACCTGAAATGAAAGAGCCAAGGCCCATGGAGTCATATGTTGGCCTCAGATGGGTAAAAGGCCATTTAAGGGATTTTTTTCATCACCATGCAGTGCAAAACTTTTAGTCATCCAGCCTGATGGGAAGCAGAGTGTTTCTGCAGATATTCTGAAGTGGGGGGCAGGGAAGGGCGCTTCCATCATACATGCCTGGAGACACTGAGTATGCTCCAAGGCAGGGGAGGAGGGACCAAAGGGGCAACACATGGGCCCTTGCCTGAAGCCATCTGTCTTTTAGAGAACTGCAGTGAAATGTAAAGAACTCTGGACCTAAAGTCAAGATACAAAGACCTATGATTGAAACATGACTCACACTTGTTAGCAGAGCAAATTTGGGAGAATGGCTTAACCCTCTCCTAGCTTCTCACTTGAAGCAAGGACATCCCTTGGCACCATTGACCTCCTAGGGACATGATGAGGAAAAGCACTTTGTAAATATTAAAGCATCCTGTAAATGAGAGTTTTTCTACTTCTCACAAGGGTCCATGCTGGGCTGTGTGTCACCAGTGCTATGGACTGAGTAGCCCAGGGCAGGTCTCAAACACTGTACCATGGAACATAGGCGCCATGCTATCAAAAACACGCGGGTGGTAGGGAATGAAAGGAACAACTAATTGCTCCCTGCTGGAGCTTACTAAAAATTACTTAGTCGATTTTAATTACTTGGCAGACATTATAAAAATGACATTGCTTTTTGCCCAGCCCCTTTCTTCTGAGAAGCTGGAGTTTATAAGCCATCCGTTCCTGTCCAGTGTGGCCCCTTCTGCCCCCATGGGGCTGATGAAAGCAATATTTCCTGGATGAGGAAATTGAGACTCCAAGAAACTGCAGTGGGATGAGAATACATCATTCTAGAATAGGGCTGGGAGCCAGGAACCAGGAAGGGGAGTGGCCTAAAGTCCCTCTACTGCCCACTCATGGCCCTGAGCAGGTGTACGTGACCATCTATGAGACCTTGTTCTCTGGGCTAACTCCTTCAGCCTTGGCTCACTGATTCAGCATCATACTGCCCTTCTAAAGAAATACCCAATAAGGGCAGCCACTCTGATCTTGTCTTCCCAAGATTTGCCATGGAAAGAGGCATGGTTCTGAAACCTGAGTTCAAATTCTGCCTCTGAGATCTACTACCTGAGTGACCTTGAGCAAGTCTGGGCTGAACCACTTGATCTCTGTGGTTCCTCCAGGCACTGTGGTCCAATGATCCTTGATCCAGAGCAAGATGCTGCTTTGGGGCCGCATCTTCTGCATGCCGTGGCTTGGGATTATGAGGGTTCAACAAGGAATCATCAAAAAGAATAACATATCTACAAGGATAACTTTCTACAACTACTTACCTCATGGGTGACACCTATGTGTCACCACTAGTGACACATAGCCCAGCAGGGACGCTTGTGAGAAGCAGAAAAACTCTCATTTATAGGATGCTTTAATATTTACAAAGTGCTTTTCCTCATCATGTCCCTAGGAGGTCAATGGTGCCGAGTGTAACACCTTTCTTGACCCCAGGGGTCTGTGAGTTTGATGTTATTTTTAAAAACTATTTTGATATCTATTTCAATATTATTCAATATTTCTTTTGTAGTTCAATGCATTTTATGTTATGCATAGAAAAATATTATTCTGAGAAAGACCCTAAATTTTATCAGACACCTGCCCAAGGGCTCCATGATACAATAAAAGGTAAAGGAATTCACCTTTCTCTGGGAACTTAATCACTAAGTATTTACTGAGATGCCTCTTACTCATGGCGGGCCTTGGATTACAAGGTGTGAAGCTGAAGGAATCTTCGTTATTGTGAGCCCAAGGAGGTAGAGCAACTTGTCCAAAGTCAAGCAAACAGGAAGAGGCAGAGTTGGGGTCAATTACGTCTCTTCACTCTTAATTGTGTGTTCTTTCCATGACCCTAGGCTTCAGCTGACATCCTTCTTAGCCACCCTTTTCTTTTTGCAGCCTTCTCTTCTGAATCTGGTATAGTCTTTCCTTAACCCCTATGGATATAATTTTTTAAATACCACTTTTTATTTAAACCTCCTCAGCAACCTGTCTCATTTAGGAAGAACACACAGGAAGTAAACAATATAAGTTATCAGTCATTCATATTTTAGTGTGAATTAGTTTAAAGTGCTAATTCACTAAGGGTTGCATTTCATTTCAAATTTCTTCCAGAAAGTGCCATCTTCATAGCCTCCCTGTCCACCAAACTAGAAGCCCAAATCCCCTGAGTTCTCAGACTGCAGTAGGGCCAGCAGAAATGGCCAAAGGGCCCTTTCCTTGTGGGCAGGGACTTTGGGAATCAACATGCCCACCAAACCCTTATGCTGCCCCTAGGATGAATCAGCATGAATGCCTGAACCTTGACCTGCATACCAGGTTCAGACTCTGTTCCCTCCCCTCAATACTGGTCCTACTTGACCCAGATAAGAATCCTATTAAAAGCCAACCATGCTTTTCTGGTTTGGGGGCCCCTCCTTTCTCTGGGGATCCCGGAGGGACCTGGCCTGTTTCTTTCCTCCCTGAGCACCTGCTCTCAGTAAATTTGGCTCACCTCACTTTATCTCTGCTCGCTCCCACCTTGTCCTAAGTTCTCTCTTTCCATGTTCTGCCTTCCACCCAAGCCTTAATTATGGGAGTAAGGAATCAAAAGGCTAGGCAGTCTGAGTCCCTATGGGAAGAATTTGTCCCATCTCTCTAATACCAGGCCATGACTAGGGGCCTTCCCTGATCCATGTGCCCTGAGGCTCTTCCCCCCATAACATCAGTGGCAGCCAAGGGAGATTGTGCCTCTCCTATCACCATGCCCAAACCTCACTCAAACCGCATTAAGAGAGACATTCTCCTGGTGGGTTTGTATGGTTATGAATCATGCAACACCATGATTTACATACAATTAAAAATGAGTTATTACATGAGAGGCACATATGGGTATGAGCAAGTCACAACATATTTCAAATAAAGAACTATGGGACTCATAAAAAAAGAATGGGAATAAAGAATCACAGATTGAGATCTGGAAAGACCTGAGTGGCTGTCTTGTTCAAACACCTCCTTTAATATAGGAGAAAACTAAGGTTCAGAGGTTAAGTGATGAGTCTGTGGTTACCTAGCTAAATGAAAACGAATATCAGGGGTGTCACTTGAACCCAGACCTCCCTTATTCCAGACCAGCACTCTACTCACAATTCCAAGCTTCCTCTCAAAGACATATGCTAGAGAAAAGAAAGAATTGATCCCATGGTGAGAGTGAGGGGCTAGTATTGACCACAGGTCTGCTTTCCATGTCAGGTGAAAACAAGAAAGGAGCTCATCTCATTGAAGGGAGACCCTACAGCAACCTTATGGGAAGACCTGCCTCAATGGAGTACAGGATGGGAGGACTTTGAACTGCACCATTGGAGGGAATTTCCAAGTTGATGAGATCACAGATCCCTTGGAGTATATTTATCCATTAATGAATTTACACACATAAACATATTTTACATTTTTCTATTTAAAATTTTAAAAGAGATTCTTGATAATTGAAATGAGCAACCTTCTAATGGGGAGATTTGGATATGAAGCTCCCTTCTGAAAGAGTCTGTGTTCTTTCTCAACAGTAGGAACCACTCCTGACCGGCATCCTATGGAGCAGCAAAGTTGACCTTACCAGGAGGTCATCGAGGCCCTGTGCACTTGACATGTACGTTGCTATCACTTTTCTAGTCATCCTATGAATTCACATGAGAAATTAGTAGTTGGGCAAATGACATGCTTCTCCTTCATACAAATGGAGAAACTGAGGTCCAGAAAGACGTAGACCTGGCTTGCTTCCTCACAGGACAGAGGTGGCCACAGGGCAGCCACCTAGACTTTGTTCTTCTGAGGCTGGAGCAGCAGGAGTCATGCTCATGAGAGCCTGGACATTGGACAGCCCCAGGGAGGCTTCTCTTCTGTGGCTTAATGTGTCGAGACTCCTGCACTCATGGTCTTTATTGATTATGTCTATTTCTATGTTGTTAGAAGGTAGCACCCTCACTGCTTCCACCCACCATGGCTCCCTCAGGTGTGGAAAGGCAGTGATGGATTGTTGTGCCTTATTTGGGATGAAGAGTCCCTGTTTCAGGCCAGTTTCCATAGACTGTGTTTGGCCTTCCTTCTCTCCTAGTCAGGCTTCAGTGCCCTGCAACCAGCTGACTGTGGGAGGCCAGAGAGAGTGAAGTAGACAGAGAGTACTGCCAGGGGTCATGCTGACTCAGCTGCCCAGCCTGGGGAGGGTGGGGCAGGGGGCCAGCCCCGGTGCGTAGAAGACCTGCAGGCCAAGCAGGCCAGCGTTTTCTGTGGGTGGGAACCCAAGTCTAACATTTTCTAGGCCTCAGTTTCTTCTCTTGTTAATTGAAAGGGATGGACTTGATGAGTCCTGAGATGTCTCCCAGTTCTAGAGCTATAATGGACCAGTCTGCATTCCTACCATGTGATAGGCAGCCAGCCAAGGTGCTGGGGTGGGGAGAGGAAGAGGGACTAGAAAACAAAAACAAAACATGAAATTATGTCTACACTCAAGGAACTCACATCCTAATGTAGGAACAGCTGGATTCTGGGTCAAATGTTTGACTTGGAATCAGGGAAATCTGAGTTCCAATCCTGCCTCAGACACTTATTGGCTGCATGATCATGAACAAGTCACTTAAGCCTTGTCTGACGAAGTTTCCTCTTCCATGGAATAAGGGCAATAACATCACACAAACCCTGGGGCTGTTGGGAGGATAAAATGATGAATCTATAAAGTCTAATTTAAATTTAAAGTACTAATTTAAAGTGCTAATTTAAAGTACTATATAAATATTAGCTATCATCGTCATTATTGTTAAGGATACAACAAACACCTGGGCAAATCACTTACTTTTCCTGGGCCTCAGTTTCCTTCTCTGTAAAATGAAGCTGGACTCTCTGGCCTCTAAGGTCCTTTTCTATGACACTATGATCTATAATCCAATGTAATTCAATTCAATTGGATAAATACAATCTAATCACCTGCTACACTCAAAGCATCATGCTGTTATCATGCTTCAGTCATGTCAGACTCGTCTTGACCCTTCAGCACCCCAATACTGCCCAAGGGGTTTTCACAGCAAAGATACTGGAGTGGTTTCCCATTTCCTTCTCTAACTCATTTTACAGATTTTATAGGAAATTAAGGCAAGCAGGGTTCAGTGACTTGCCCAGGATCACATAGCTAGGGAGCATGTAAGACCAGATCTGACCTCAGGTCTTACCAACTCCAAGCCTGGCACTCTATCCACTGAGCCACCTAGTTTATCATAATACTCGGGGTGACATTAGGGTTCGGTCACATGGTGGGTCTTTGGAAGTAGGAAGGAGTCATTTGGTGGAGCTCTTGGTAAGTTGCATGTTTTCTTGTATAACCATTTCTCCGTGTAGGGCCCCCACTCCCAATCCCTTGACCACCATTTTAGGATCCCTTTTGACAGAGTCTCCGCTTCATTAAGAACTTCTCTCCAAATTAGAACAGGCTCGTTATTTCTTCCTTTAGCCTATCTTTGCCTGAGCTCCAGCAAAATTATTCAGAAAGGCCAGCAGGTCTGACGCCTGGGAAGGTCCGGCTCCGACTGGCAGCGTCTGGGTGTAGGGTGAGGCAGTTACTGTGAGCCTGGCTAAGCTGCCAGCCTGATCCTTCTACTGGGTCCCCCCTTGACTTTGGACATCTCATTTACTGTCTTTCTCAGTTTTATTTTCCTCAACAGTATGATTATCTGTGACAACAGGAGTAATTAAGCACAAGACACATCTTCTATACTCCAGAAGCTTATGTAGTAAGAAGCCTCTGCATTTAATAAGAAATGGCTGCATACACACAAATACATACATTGATATATATGAGACAAAGAGAGGCAAAGACACAGATAGAGAGACAGAGTTAATGTGTATGTATCATATGTGTAAATATGCATGTGCACATACATACATGTACACAAATTAGATCATATGCATTCACATACAGGTACATTCATATTGTACATTCTGTATGTACTCATGCACAACCTTATGTTATTTTCCTCATCAACCAGATGATCTCACAAGTCCCTTCTTGCACTAACATTTGATGATGTTCAGAAATAAAATGATTCCCCAAAGTTTATAACAGAAAATGAAATCCAACCAGATCCCAGGAACTGTCCCACTAAAGATGAGATGCTTGAGAACTGGGATGTTCACAGCCAACATGCTTCTGTCAAACTCATGTGACCAAAGTCAATTACATAAACTCTCTTTGCATCTTTTCTCTTGGATGATCTCATTTGTACCCATGGACTCATTTTCATCTGAATGCAGATAACCCTGAAGTTTTGATAGATGTTCCTGATCTCTCTCCTAAGCTCCAGACCCACAGCTTATGGAAAGAGAAAAAGCTTTGAAATCAGAAGCCCTGAGTTCAAATCCTACCTCTGAGGCTTACTCCCCATGTAGCACTGGGCAAGTCACTTAACTTCTCTAGGTCTCAATTTCCTCTTTCTGTATTACACCATCCTTCTCAGGGCTGCCTCAGTAATCTTCCCACAGAACAAGTCTGAGTACTTCACTCCCTGTAAAAAGCCTCCAGTGATGCCCTTTTAAGACCAAGATAGAATACAAACCCTACAGCCTGATTTTTAGTCAATGCCACCATCTTATTGCTCCCTACCTTTGCATCCACATTTGACATTCTTCCCTTCATGCTCTCAAGGTTTTAGCCAAACAGAACTACTTTCCCTCCACTCTCACCTTGTACCAGTGTGTATTCATGTGGTTTGTCTTCCCTACCTAGAGAGCACTTCCTCCTCAGTTCACGGGATCGCAGACCTAGAGCTGGATTTAAGGCCATCTGTTCCAGGTCCTTCATTTTGCAGTGAGGAAAACTCTGACCCTAAAAGCCCAAGTGACTGGACAAAGGTCTGAGTCAGGATTTGAACCCAAGCCCTCTGACTCCAAAGCCAGCATTCTGCACAACCTAAAGCTTCCATCTCAAGTAAGGTGAAGGCCCTTGAGATCATCCATATGTGGAATTGCTGAGTGAATTGGGAATTTTTAGTCAGAAGAGAGACTTCAGGGAGAAATGACAGCTGTCATCAAGTCTTGTAAGAGTTGTCACTTTCGAACAGGAGGAATTCAGAAATACCTGAATGAATGTAATGGAATACTATTGTGCTATAAGAAATGACAAACAGGAGGACTTCAGATGCTGGGTGAAATGAGCAGAACCAGGAAAACTTTGTACACAGTAACAGTCACAGAGTGCGAGGACTGTTTCTGATAGACTTAGCCTTTCACAGCAATACAAGGACCTAAAACATTCCTAAACGACTCGATACAAAATGCCATCCACATCCAGAGAAAGAACTGTGGAGTCGGAATGCAGAATGAAGCAGACTATTTTCTCTTTTGTTATTTCTTGGTTTGGTTTTTCTCATGGTTTCTCCCATTCATTTTAATTCTTCTATGCAACATGTCTAATGTGAAAATGTTTAATAGAATGTATGTATAGAGTCCATACAAGATTGTATGCCATCTTGGGGAGGGAAGAGAGAGAGTGGGAGAAAATTTAAAATTTATGGAAGTGATTGATGAAAATTAAAAACAAACAAATAAATGCATTAGGAGAGAAAAATTAAAATAGCTTAAAACTGCACCAAGAAAAAAAGAGTTGTCACGTGGGAGAGGGATTAGATTTGTTCCACTTGGTCCCAGAAGGTGGAACCAAGGACAGTGGTGGGGACTTTGAGAAAGAGAGGTTTAAGTATGATGTAAGGTCATGATATTCAGGGCTATTTGACCATTACCAACTGAGAGTGAGTTTCCCAACAGTTTCTTTCCCTCCCTACCACCAATATTAATTAAATAATTGTCACGAAGTCCCCTCAGTTTAAGGGGATTGAATGACATTTAAGTCTGTGTCTGTCCATTCAGTTCAGGGTCAAGGGCCCTAGAGGTCAGGCTGATATTTGCCTTAGGGAGTCCACATAAAGAAGGAAGATGTACAAGAAAGGTGTCTCCTTTGGTTCCCTTTGGGCACCCCTATCCTACCCTGAATGCATATGAAGAGGGAAGTGACCGCTAGCTTACTACAATTTGTCCTAACATTGGATTTCACCCCAACACTCACAAGGCTGGTTTCTGAGATATGATTTCCTAGGAAACAACCAAAGGAACAGTTGAAATGAACAGATAAACAAATATTGACTTCCTGCAAGTCCATCAAAAGTTATCCTCCAGCTTCCTGAATGTTTTAGTGAAATGAAGCTTTCATTGTCCTCCTAGGGTCTGGGGTTTGCTAATGACTGTTTCAGAAGCAATATTGCTGTTGAATCCACCCTTCTCTAGGTAATTCCCCTACATTTTATTTCCCAATCATTAATCTCTTTGCTATGTCCATCCTTTCTGTATTGATTCCTATTTCATGCATCAGTCTCGGTCTTATCAATCATACTACTTGGTGCTGGGGAGGATGGGCCAGCTAAAAACAACAGCATTTTATCTCGAGAATTTCTTCTCCTCCTTCATTTTGTTTTCTAATTTCTAACCTACATTTCTTAGGAACCCGTATCATTCATGGTGAATTCGATTCATTCTTCCCAAAGATAAATGGTCAAAGGATAAACAAGCATCTTCAAAGGGAGAAGTCCAAGCTATCAACAGCTATATAATTTTTTTTTTTGCAAAACACTAAGAATTAGAGAAATGAAAACTAAAACAGTTCTGATGTTCTAATCCATCAGATTGGCAAAGATGACAAGAAAAGAGAATGACAATTGTTGGAGGGGCTGTGAGAAAACAGACAGCTATGAATTGGACCAACTAAGGTGGAAAGCATGTTATTAAATTGTGAAACCCTTTGACCCAGTGATGTCACTTCTAGGTCTATAACCAAAAGAGATCAAAGAGAGAGGAAAGAAATGGACATATATATATATATATATATATACACACACCTACATACATACATGCATACATACATATATGTGAATATTTATAGTGACTTTTAGAAAAATACATGATATCTGAATTATTTTGCCATAAAAAATGAAGAATAAACCTTGTGAAGACATATTCACTGGGGCAGAGTCAAGGGGGCAGAGACAAGATAGTGGAGTAGAAAGATACATAAACAGAGGCTCTCCCCACACAGCCCATAAAATACCTGTAGAGAGGGACCCTCAACAAATTCTGGAGCAGCAAAAGTGGAGAACAACAGAGTGGAGGAGATTTCCAACCTAGGGTGACCTGAAAGGCCCACGGCAAATGTCAGTGGAAGTGGAGCATGGAGCCTTGGCCATGCACAACTTGTGAACAGGCCTTAGGGGTGGAATCTCCAGTAGGGAACCTCCAGTCCCAGTAGCAGCGGGTTCACAGATCCCTCAACCCACAGGTTCCAAAGGTCAGTGATGGGGTTTTTTTCAACTGGACAGGAAGGGAGAAGGGCCTTCCATAGCTCTGGCCTTAGGCAGTGGCCACGGAGGCCACATTGGGCAGGTGGCCACATCAGCAGGTGTAGCAGCAGTATCTATTGTTGGAGCGTAAAAACCCTGGGGGCACTGAGGAGCTGATTCTTGCCTTGACCCTGTGTAGAGGCCCTGAGAGAGCTGATCTTTGTCTCACACTGAGTAGCAGCCCTCCCCATCCAGCTTATCTGAAAATCAGCCCTCAGTGCTGACTTGGCAGAACTGGAGGCCAGGTGGCTGTAGAGAGGAAACTCTGCTAAGATTCTGGGCACAAAAATCCCTTCCTGCACCCAGACCAGTACATGCTTGATTGTGCCAGGAGGAACTGAGATCTTACAGATTCCCAGAGTATACCCTACTCTTGACAGAAGACCCAAAAGTCAAGTAACTGGTTGGGAAAATGTCCAAAAAAGAGGAAAAAAATAAGACTATAGAAGGTTACTTTCTTGATGAACAGATATCTTCTCCCATCCTTTGGGATGAGAAAGAACAATGCTTACCATCAGAGAAAGACATAAAAGTCAAGGCTTCTGTATCCCAAACA
>CM053770.1:17718026-17735539 GCA_028658325.1 Potorous gilbertii
GATTAAGTGACTTGCCCAGGGTCACAGAGATGGTAAGTGCCTGCGAACTCCAAGGCTGGGGCTCTATCCACTGTGCTACCCAGCTGCCCCACCTTTGCCTCTATTCTTAAAGCTGTACAAATGTATTCATTATTCTGCCTTAGTTCCAGCCCCTAGCTGTTCCCACTTAAGACAGTACCATCTAAGGCCTCAGTGGTTCCAGGATGTGGTCTCCAAACTTTCCATACAATTCTTCCCTGACCCAGGTTAGTCACTCCAATATTCACAAGTAGACTGTGATTTCACTAGTGTGGAAGGTCCTTGTAGCAAGTCAGATTGCAACCTATCCATGCCTATGCATCTTTCATGACTCCTTCCTATTACCTCCCATAGGTTCCTCCCAGGAAATCCATCCAAAGAGTGGGAGGCCTTCCCCCATTTTCTTGCCACCCAGAGTGTGCTGGTGGCATAAACATTTAACGAAAAGGTATCTTGGGGCCTGCTTTGTCCATCCCTCAAACCACAAACACTCAGCTGCATCTCCAGGTCTTCTTTCAGTAATGAAGTGTGACTGTGGGCATGTGTGTTGTGAGCTTGAAAAGAGACCAACAGGAAGCAGGGTGTTCTAAAAAACATGAAACAGCAGCTTAAAGAACAGAACAGATCCAGGAAGGAGGCAGATACATGTTGTAGATAAACTGAAAAATGACTTGGCTACTGGGCAGCACCTTATCAGGTGCTTAGCCTCCATCTCATTAAAAAAGATACATAATTAAAATGAAGTAATTAACTGTTTTGTAATTAAATACCAAAATAATTACATTTGGAATTAAGCATGATAAGATCCAAGTTGCCAGGACAGGATTAATTTGAGTCTTCATCTGATGAATTTTTTTCATTGTTATTCTGATTGAGTCTTCCAGGAAGGAAGTTGTACCTTTCAAGCATGGAGTCCCCATTCCAGGATCCTGGAGCCTTTTTTTACCCACTTCCTGGTGGGGCTTTACTTGTGACCCAGATGTTGGCGACATTGATTCTAAAGCTGCTCCTGCAGGAACTAGGGGAAGGCTGGAGGAAAGTGATAATTTTATGAAATTTGCACTTGGGTATTTAGGAAATAACCAAATTAGCTGAATCAGGGACCTGGGAACATTCCGTGACTTGTCATTCTTCTGCTTTTGGCTTCCTCTGCATTCAGCTGATCAAAAACCTATGTGCAAGGCACTGTGCCCAGGTTATCACTCAGGCATTGAGTCCTGAAGGAAGCCAACAGGCATCAGTGAGGAGGGGAGGGGGGCATTCCAGGCACAGAACACAGCCACTGTATAGTTACAGAGGGAAAGGTGGTTTCTCCTTAGGGCAGCTAGGTGACCCAGTGGATAAAACAGGTCTTGGAGTCTGTCCCAGATACATGCTAGCTGTGTAACCCTGGGTTAGTCATTTAATCTCTTTCAGTCTTGGTTTACTCATCTGAAAATGATGATAATGACATCATTTAACTCCCAGGTTTGTTGTGAGAATCAAATGAGATAATGTTTGTAAAGTATTCCCTAAACCTTAAAGCATGATATAAATGCTATTGTTAGTGTTGTTGTTATATGCTACTGCTGATGGATAATACCTAACATGATGCCTACCCATGTCTTGTCATTACTGCAAAAGTAGCTCAGTTGTCTTTGGTGTTTTCTGGACTGGATGGAAGAGCAGACCATCTGAAGGGCTCCAAGCCAGTGGAAGAAACTTTACTTTCTTGCTGACTGATGAGTATGTTACATAAAAAAATGTTGGCCACCAAAGAGGCATCATGTCTAACACCTTTTAAGTAAGTGTACATGTGAATAAGCAAAGCCTAAAAATGTTATTTTGTGTCAAAAATATTAATTGTAATCCCAATAGATAGACTTTTGTGCAATTTGTCTATTGTGCAATGTGCTTTCATCTTTGAGAAAATCTTGCTCATAGGGCTACATACTGTAAGATGCCTGAGATTTTAGGCATAAAGTACAGCAAAGATTTTGCAATGATGATTTTTAGTAAATGCATTTGCTAAAAGCTAATTGTCTACTGGTTGATTGTTAATGAAAAACAACACTGATGGGGGCTCAGGAGCTACAATAGTAGGAGAGGCTAGCCATAAGGTTATCCTAAGAACAGGAGTAGTAGTTGCCACTGTCTGAGGAGCCTACTGTCCAGTGTGGATATGAGTAGAAGCAGCCCCGGAGGAAGTGTTACATACACATGAGGAAAAGGAAATTCAGAGACTATATGAATTGTGATGACCAAGAATGCAGAATGAAGAGTCATGGCCCTGGGGATTCAGAAACTGATTAGTTCAATGAAGTTCTTACCAAGTTTAGTCAATCCTGGTGCAAATATTAACCTTGTAAGGTTAACTCCATTCCAGCCCCAACTTTAGCCCAAATTAAATTTGACATGAAAAATAGCTAAGAACCAGCAGAATTTCTGGTACCTTCTAAGGGGTTAATGAACCATATTGGGGCAGGTCAAGAACTTGGAAGGGAAGATTTTGCTCCATTGGCTGTGGCAGATACAGCTGCCAAGGACATTGGAAGGTCAAGTGTTAACCAATATAAGTCAAAATCTAAATTTTCATCTGGAAAAATGCGGGGTGATTTGTTACAATAATAGTTGTCATTTGTATAGTGCCTTAAGGTCTGAAAGGCACTCCATCTCATTTGATTCTTGGATCCATCCCTCCCCCACTGTTAGTACTTTCATTCTTCTTAATTCTCCTTGTAAAGGAGAATTTTTTGTAAAAAAAATGTTATATCCTCTCAATGTCCCTAGATGTCAGGCTCCTTGCTAGACAGATTATTGTGGATTTATCTTCCACATATTTTATACCTAATTCCCTGTGTACGTTTATTTCCACAGTAGAGTATAAACCCCTTAAAGGCAATGAATATTTGCTTTTCATTTTTGTATTCCCAGCAGTTAGTGCAGGGACTGGCACATAGTAGGTATCGAATAAATGGACAAAAGAGCATGTATTAAGCACTTAATGTGTGCCAGTTTCTGTGCTAATTGCAGGGAATGCAAATAGGAAATGGAGTCAGTCCCTGCTCATAAGGAGAACCCATTCCAAGAGAGGTAGATAACAAAACTGGGAGAGTTTAGCTGTAATGAGAACTGAAGGCCTTGATGTTTCTAAGAGTTTGGTTACAAGGTAAATGGCAAAACCCAAGACTCCTTGGGATTATTGAATTTAGTTGAATGCAATTTCTTTGGATAGGAGGTGTCAAGAAAATTCCTCAGCTTTACTCTGGACCTCTCTCAATCCAAAAGCCATTGGGGGAGGGGAAGGGATCTAGAAAGTCCACCAGTGGATAGAAGAGACTAAAGAAAAAATGGAGGAAGGAAATCAAAGAGGCAAGAGTGTTGCTTCAAATTATCCCTGCAGCACCATCCTAGTTTATTATCATTTGTGGAGGAATTTCCCTCTTTCCAATATGACAGGGTAAAGTCATTCCATTCAATGGTCCCAGAGCTTAGAAGTTCCTTTCCCTCCACAACATGGATTCTCTTAATAGGTTGAAAGGCAAAAAAGAGCATTGATGTGTCACTGGAATTCAGATTTGTCAGGCTGCCATTCTCCAGCAATAAAGTTAAAAGCCAAATTCCTTTTGGGACACAAGCAGCTGGATGATTGCCCATGCTTAATGCATGGTGCTTTGCACCCTCTTGTCTACATGCAGAAGAAACGGCTCATCCACAAATGTATTTTGTGGTTGTAGATACACAGGGATGTGTACTCTGAAGTCCTCTCAGTGTATGTACAGTAAATCTCCCACCTTGACTGTGAAACCCAGGTATGAGAGATACTATTCCCACAAGCTGAAGCCCAGAGCCTCCATTTCTCCTTATGCAGGGCCTGGGGGGTGGTTCATGTTGTTTCTTTTAAGCCCAAAGGTTCTAGGCCAGTTACTCACGGAATGATTTCAGCACTGTAGTTCAGCCTAGAACCTCAACAAAATGGGAGTAGCTAAACCCAAATTCCATTCCTTGAAAAATCATCCTCCGAGTTGGGAGGAGTTTTAAAGGTCATCTAGGGTAGCAAATATCTGAATATCCTCCATATCTTGCCTGATGGAAGGCTCTCCAGGTTGGCTTGAAGCTCCAGGGAAAAGGAAGTCATTATCTCACAAGAACTTCTATTCCACTTTTGGTTAATTCCACTTGTTAGTAGGTTTTCCATCACTTCAGGTCTAAGAGTGCCTCTTGTAATTCCCATGTCTCCCATTTCTGCCCTCTTGGGTAAAGCAAGACTATTTCCTCTTCCTGTTTTCCTCATCTATTCCTTTTACTTGTTGTGGTTCAGTCGTTGCAGTCGTATCTGACTCTTTGTGATCCCATTTGGAGTTTTCTTGGCAGAAATATTGGAATGGTTTGCCATTGCCTTCTCCAGCTCATTTTATAGATGAGGAAATGACTTGCCCGAAGTCTAATGGCTAGTATGTATCTGACGCTGTATTTGAACTCAGGAAGATGAGTCTTCCTGACTCCACGCCTGGCAGTCTATCCACTATGTCACCTAATTGTCCTCTCTATGACAGGTAGCCTTTCAAATACATAGGTAGCTTTTGTTTCTTCTTTCCCATCTTCCAACTTTTCTCCTTTGAAGGATAAACATCTCCAATTTCTTCAACCTGTATGGCATGATCTAGAAGTTTTATGTCAGCCTGGATGACTTCTGCTCTATTCTTTCTAGTTAATTAATATTCTCCCTAAAATGTGGTACCCAGAAAATCCCCACATTTGGAGCTTTCCACACAATTCATGCTTCCTCAGTGGCCATAGGGACAATACTCACCTTGCTCCTAAGGTCGTCCAGCCTGAAGCCAGAATTCAATGTTTGTCTATTCTGTTTATCACTGGTTGCTCAGAGATAGAAAGAAGACAGACAGGGATGGCATCTGCCACTTACTTGCTTGGTGACCTTGGGTAAATCACTTAACCTCTGTTTCCTCATCTGCACAATAAGGAGGTTGGATCAAGTTGCCTTTCATTTCTAAATCTATGATCTCACAAGTGCCCTTCCAACTCTGAATCTGAAAATTATTCTTGTCTTTGTAGTAAAAGCCATGTCTTGAGGCAAGACTGTGAGACTGTGGGGCCAAGTCTCATGGTATCCATCCCAAAGGTCCACTTATATGGAAATAAAGAAAAGAGAAATTTCTGGAAGATGCCTTTGGCATTTCTCACTACTGGATTCTATGAAAGAATGAGCAAGAACTCTCGGGTCTGGTGGAGGTGTGGTATCAGTTTGGATGCATGAGGAATAATAATAAAGAAAATAACTAGCATTGATATAGACATTTACCCTCTCTCAGGCACTGTGCTAAGTGTTGGGTGTACACATGTGAAAAAGAAAGACATTCTGCACCCTCAGAGCTTACAACCTAAAAGGGAAAGACACTGAACAAAAGGAAACTGAAAAGGAGGTGATATCCAAGGAGAGAGAAAGATACCCAGCTCAGGGGCATGATGGAGCACTCAAAGAAGCCAGAAAGGGGTGCAGCCAGGTGGGAAGCCAGGAGATGGCTATTCTGGGTCCCCTCCTTCTGGAGGCTTACAAGTTCACAGCTCCACCCTCCAATCAGAAGGATAGAGAGTACTGATTAAGTAGAGAGTTCCAAGGCTAAATGCATCTTACATAATGATGAAATTTCCCAATGATGAGGTGCCTGAGCTCATGGTAGAGATGTCAAAGTTCAAAAGGGTGCATCTAAGTGGGCAGTGACTTTTAAGGTTGGCAAAATGATTTCCAAGGACAAAGTTATGGAGATTTGGTGAAATAGGGACACTAGGACACAAAGATTTCCTAGTTTCCTCCAAGTTGCCTGGGCTTTTAAACTTGGGAGACCTTCCTTCTGCCAGGAGACCGACTGTGCAAGACAGAGAGGTCATGGGGAAAGATGGAAAGGAAAGAAGATCATGGGCTGTGCTGGCCCTTCATTCTTCTTCTTCTGCAGGGAACAGGAAGGACTGGACCCTGGAACTGGGACAAAAAGCAAAGAAAGCCATTATTGCTGAGAACTCGTAGTGTGGTAGGGAGTATACAGAGATGAAAAGATATCACAGCAGATGCCAGTGCCCTGGAGTAAAGAGCAGATGGAGCCAAACCAGCAGACCCCAGCTGTTGAGACCAAGGAGGACCAGCCAACATCTCCTGCCATTCTATTCCCTTAAACCTTACATTAGGGAATCTCTCTTCACCTCCCCAAACCCTTCCCTTCTTCTTCCCCTTCCACTCCATGGGGATTTGGAGCTGGGGGTGGGGAAGAGCCAACCTCGCTGCTGCCACCACATTTCAACTCCCTATGCTCCGTTTTGGTGGCTATTTAAACTCCAGTGTGATTTTAAATTATTATTAACATATGAGACCATTGTAACGATTATTCTCTAAACCATCATATGGGTCAAGACTGAGAGGGGGCAGAAAGTCCTAAAAAGAGAGAGATTTTCATAGTCTCAAACCGGGCTTGGGACAATCCTGTGGGATTATCTGTAATTTTAAATGTCTTTGAGATACCCAGACACCAGACTTCTTTATAAACCTGGAGAGAAACAAGCCAGCCTAAGTGAGGAGCCGAGGTTGGTGTCCTGGTAAGCACATGGTTTCATACAAATTATCTCGTTTTATCCACAAAAGAATGCTCTGAGGTCGATGCGATTATCCCTCTTTTACAGATTGGGGAACTATCAATCAACCCATCAACTGGCGTTGATTAAGTGCCTACCTACTATGTGCTGGGTACTGTGCTAAGTACTGGGGATACAAAGAAGGAAAAAAACAGCCCCTGCCTTCAGGGAGCTCAGAATCTAAAGTGAAAGACAACGGACCAACAGTTATGCACCAGGTAGGACAAATTGGGTGAGGAGTAACCTCAAAGAGAAGGTATTAAGATCAAAGAAGACAAGGAAGACTTGAAGGAAGTTGGAGGCAGAGATGAAGAGGGAGAGGATTTGAGACATGGGGGGCAACCAGCAAAAACATCTGAAGTCAGGAGGAGTAGCATGGCTCTGGTGACTTGCCCAGCATCAGAGAGCCAGCAAATATTTGAGGAAGGTTTTAAATCTAGGTCTCCCTAACCTCAAGCTGAGGGTTCTGTCCACTCCACCACACTGCCTCCTACCACTGTCTGTGCAATGCATCAGATTGCTAAGATGGGCAATACCAAATGAGGAAACTCAGAATCAGGACTGCTTTGCTGAGAAGCCAACTCAGCTTGAACTGAAACCAGGTTCTAGATGTCGCCTCACAGCATCTGCTAAGAAGGCATAAACTTGTCGATGGCTGCAGGCCTGTATGTGCTGACTGGCTGGCTTCCACGTAGGAATTCATGCTTATCGGGTGGGCACCTCCCTCTTCTTTCAGTGCCAAGAAAAGCCCTGGGAAGAGAGAGTTGCCGACGGCAGCTGACTTTGCCCAACTCATTCGCCTACCACGCAGGAGCAGCCAAATTGGATAAGTGCAGTATTGATGAATTGCAGGGGTTTTTGTTTGTTTGAGGGGAGAGGGTGGATACATATCTTGATGATGTCTTATCATTAATACATTAAGGAGCTGAACAAGCAATATGGACAAATGGACTTGGAAACATAGTGAAACTTCTCTATCCATCTTGGTCTAATTTATAGCTACTGCCTCTTGGCACAGGGGCGGGACCCATTAAGGGTGACACCTGGCTGGAAGGAGCAAAATTTATTTTTGGGTGGCAGAAATGGTGGGGTAGTTATTATTTTTTTCAAAGAGCAGGCTTCTGATGGGCTCTTTGTCATGCGGAGAAGATCTTGATGACTGGAGACACCATGTAAAGTGAGCTTAGATAGATAAACTGAAATAAATAAACTTTACTATAGGTATCAATCAGCACTACTGAAATTAGACAGCATTCAAGTTAGCAAAGTCTTGCAGCCCTGAGCAGTAGCTGGAAATGGAGGAAGAGGAGGATGGGGAGAAGGAAAGAAGGAAGGAAGGAAGGAGGGAAGAAAGGAAAGAAGTAAGGAAAGAGGGAAGGAAGGAAGGGGAAGAGGAGAAGGAGGAGGAGGAAGAAAAGGACAAAAAAACCATCATTATTTTGATCCCCTCTACCCTTATGGCAACATGATATAAGGCAGAGTCAGGGAAGGGGAATTCAGTGATGTAGCTTCTTGACCTGCCTCTTCCATTCATTAGTTGTGTGACCCAGTTTCTTCATCTGTAAGAAAAAAAAGGATGTGGGTAGGTGGGATGGGGTTAGACTGGAGGATCTCTAAGGTCCCTTCTAATGCTAATTCTATGATTCTATGACCCCTTCCAGTCCACAACGCATTAGAAGAGTTCTGGATATGGAGTTAAAGGATCTGTGTTCAAATCCCAACTCTGCCAAATCTCTTGGGGCCTCAGATTCCTCATTCGTGAAATAAGGGGATTGGACAAAGTGACCTCCAAGGTTTCTCCCAAATCGACATCCATGATTCACTCAATCAGCCAGTTTTCCCTCCCCTTCCTTCCTAAAGAATGTATGACCAGTTTTTCTCTTGTGTGGCTTGGCTATCACTTTCTATGGCTGGTCAGAAAAAAAGAGCTTGAAAAAAAGGCTTCTTGCCCAGATGTTGGCAATGAGAGCTTTGATGGGGTGACATCATTAAGTGTGCTGGGAGGTGGGAAGAGGGAAGGAGGACTCTTTCAAGAACTAGCCATCCTAGGACTGAGAAATGCTTCCTCCATCTCTACACAGCCCCCAGTCTTGTTCTTGTTCCCAACTTCTAGTGCCTCCTAATTTATCAGCCTGATTAGGTTTTCACTTCATTGGATTATCACCAGCTCGGAAAAAGCCAAACCAAGCAGTCAGCCAGCCTGTGTGGAGTGCTTTTTCTCTGATTACTTAGGAGAAAATCCCCAGCATCCAGGGAGTCTAGAGCTAGTCTGCTATGAGAAACTCAGCCTTCAGAGTCTTTTCCTCCTCCCATTATGACCACCCTGCACCGAAACTCCAATGCCATTCAAACACTGAAGCATCTGCGGATGATCAGAAGACCCTCCTGCCTCAGTCTTCCTGACTTTGCTAATGGGGTAGGCTTGGTAAGGGCCGCCTTAAGTATCTTCCTGTTTCTGAAGACTGCCAAGGTCTAATCCTTCCAAGTGTTCCCTTTAGCTGGCGATAGGGGGACAGCTCTGAAGGAGACCAAGGGAAGTGCTAAATGCCACTGGAGGCCATATGCTTCTGAAAGCTCCTAGTCATAGAGTCAGACATCCCGCTGTTAGGTATTACATAATGCGTCGGGCAGAACCCTGAGAGGACAAAGGTGCCAGAGTGAAGAGAGAGGGGTCAAGAAGCTGCAGTTTCTCTTCTCCTCCCCAGACATCCCTTCCCACTCTCTCATGTTGAATTTCACTGGAGAAGTCTCCTTTCCTCTGATACCACTGATATTAGGACCTGCCTCCCCCTAGCAGGATTCCTGGAGGGCATTTTAGGCCCAAAGGATCATAGATCCAGAGCTGGGATTTCAGGGAAACTGAGGCCCAGGGAACCTTGACCCAGGTCACACAGGTGTCATCATCAAAAGCAGGAGTTAATATCAGATCATCCTCCAGATGATGATGATGCCAGGGCCAGCGTTCTTTCTTCCATGGTGTTCTGTTGCTCCTCCAAAGACCCTGGGGAGGCTTCCATCCAGTAGTGGCACGTACATGAATTCAGGAGGGACTTAGAGATGAGTGGAACATAACAAAAGAATGTGAGGCGGGGTTAGGGGGTGGGGATGGGGAGTCAAACCCATGAAATTCTTTAGAAGTGCAAGATTAGTTCAGTTTAATTCATTTCAATGGGCTTTTATGAAGTGACTAGTTTGTGAAGAGTACTGACTTCAGGGTGGGGTGGGGTGACCTGAGTTCGAATCCTGCCTCTGAAGAACACGCCCTGTGGGAACTTGGGCGCTACTTCACTTCCCTGGGCTTCAGTTTCTTTGTTTGTAAAATGAGGATGTTGGACTAGACATCATCTGAGAGGCGTCTGTGCTCTTCATGTATGATCCCAATAGCCTTGGCCAGCAAAGCACAGGCCAATGACTGAGACCCGTTGGAGTTGTGGCTTCCAGCAGCTTCTCAGAGTCCAGCTGGCTTCACCTTTTTCACTATAACCCACCTTGGATTACTTACAGTGCTGTCTTCTGTCTGCATTTTGTGTCTCTGTTTAGAGGCCGCATGTGGGCTGGACAGAGCCCTAAATATCTAGGTGACTGACGGTAGGCCCCTTTGCCTTGCTGACCATCAGTTTCTCCCCCTTAGGGGTCTTGGAGGTTCCTTCCAGTCCTGAATTCCTATGTATTCTATCCATTCTGAAGTAGGAGCTGCTAGGTGGTGCAGTGGATAGAGCACCAGTGCAGGAGTCAGGAGAACCTGAGTTCAAATCTCACCTCAGACACTTGACACTCACTAGCTGTGTGACCTTGGGCAAGTCACTTAACCCCAACTGCCTCATCCTGGGTCATCTCCAGTCATCCTGATGAATATCTCTGGTCACTGGATTCAGATGGCTCTGGAGGAGAAGTGAGTCTGGTGACCTGCACAGCCCTTCCCTCACTCCAAACAAAGCCAAGTGCAAGTCATGTCATCATTTCTCTAATGGCACAGTCTTCTTCAGCAACAAAGGATGAATACACACATCTATTCTGAAGTAAAAGAATGGTCAAAGCTTGGTGGCTCTCATTCAGGTTCTAAAGGAAGAGGATCTTTGATCTAATTCTGTCCTTAACTCTCCTGACCCCCTTTCCTCATTATGTCCAGAGTGTTATTACCCCAGGGTAGCCCAATATAGAAAGGGCTGACCACCACAGTTCTTCTACAAGGTAGAACAGCAGAACTTAGCTTCTCTTTGGCAAGAATCATCAGTTAAAATAGGAACCTGAATTGTTTGGTTTGGGGATTGCAACAGTGGTTCCAATACTGGCAGAAATAACCGACCCATGGACATCAGCTTCATGCAGCCCATAAAGTTCCCTACTGTGCACAAACCAGAGTAAAACATAATTGGGGAATATTTAACATTTAATATGTAAAAATACAGCGCAACATAGATAGTGTTAATTTGTCGTTTTCTAAGTCAATATGTGGCCCTCTACAGGGATCTGTTTCTATTTGTGTTTGATACCACTGGTATAGGGAACTCTTAGTGAGGAAATTCCCTCTATTTCTCCTCTGAAACTTAGAGAAACATAAAATCTTGGACAGTGCTGTGATTGTGGAATCTTTGATCTTAGAAGTGGAACGTCAATGTGAGTCAGCTAGTAGTCCAATTAGGCTGCAACGTGGACATCCTGAAAAGAAGAAATACAAATTAAGTCTGGAAAAATAGATAGGCAGGAGCTGAAGGAAGGATGGCCTTCGTGCATGCTGCCTTAGGGGAGAGAGTACCCAGGCGGATGAAACTACGTACCTGCCAAAGTAATAAAAACAAAAAACCCAACTCCACAAACTAACCAACAGTGATGCCATATGCATCTGGGGTATCTTAAGAAGCTATCTTCCTGCTCTTCTACAATGACTTTCTTCCTAAACACTCACTAGCTTCCCTAGCTGTTTAGGAGAGGGAACTGGAGTTGCTTTTTTTCTCTCAAAAATAATAAAACAATATGTTTGATGACCTCTCTCTACCCAAAGAGGTGTGTCCGGGCTTTCCTCTTTGAGTGCAGAGAGGGACAAAGTCTCTACCCCTGGTAGAGAAGACTGCCAGATCTGGAAAAAAGTCTCATGTGGAAGGAATAAGCACCTAATAATATTCCTTGATTTGATTTGACTTTAGTGGGGTTAGCCACATTTTAGGACATTAGTGAGTCGGAGTGTCAAAAGGAGGGAAACCAGGGGGGTCAAGGGCCTTGAGCATAATTGGTTTGATGTATGGTAGGAATCAATTTTAAGGGACTTCAGAGGTCATCTAGTCCATGTTTCTCATTTTACAGATAAGGAAACTGAGGCCAAGAAAGGTTAATCACCTTAGCCAGGTTCTTCTTCTTGGTCAGTAGCAGAGTCAAAGACTCCAGTTCTATCCCACAATTTCCTCTCCACCTTGCCAGCTCCTTCCATTCACTGTCTTATAAATTTTCAGGTTCTCCAATCTCCTCCTCACCCCCTTTTTCTCCAAACCATCCAAAACGCTTACGTAAAAGACAGAGCTTTGCACGCTTTCCTGAGGGGAGGGGAGAAGTAGAAAAAAAAACCAACCCTAACATGTTGACAAAGTGGAAAGACCACTTTGGAAGGCTTACAAAATGGCATCCAGTTTGGGGCTGAGGTTTTCAGGGATGGGGGCCAGAGGCCTTGGCACACAGCATCACCTAAAGTCATTTCCATTAACCAATGGCAATCCCAAGCTGGAAAAGGGAGAGCAAGAACCTCTTTCAATGGTGGTATTAGTGCCCATAGCCAGCAAGGTCCTGGGGATTCCATCAGACCCAAGCTGGTTGTACATTCCAAGCAAGCTCGGCTTGGTGCCTGCTCAAGCTTGAGTAGGCCTCCATGGCAGTGCCCATTCAGAGGGCACAATCTTTCCAGACAAATTACCTTCCCAGACACTTTAGCAGAAGCAGCAAAGGGCCAGGCACTGAGATGGGAAGAAGGGAGATGAGGAGAGACAAGGGGAGAAGTCAGTGAGAGAGTGAAGACTTGGCATCTGAATGCCTGAGTTCAAATCCCAACTTTTTCCCCAAATCATTTCACATCTCTGGGCCTCTTCTTCTGTAAAACGAAAGGGTTCTACCAGACAAAATCTCAAGTACTTTCCAGTTCTCAATCCATGAAAACTGGTCCACAGGACAGACTGCATGAAGACTGGGAAAGGACCACAGAAAATCCATATGCCCCATGAGGGCATTTTGGAGAATTTACTCTAAGTGCATCTTTCTGGGATTTCTGCTTTTGTGCATCAAGCATCCAGGGGCCCAGGACAAGGTTAGTGGTTTGGAGGGGATAGTGTGGTGCAATGTAAAGAACCATGGATTTGGAGTCAGAGGGTCTGGGTTCAAATGCACAACCCCATGCCCACACATACATATATCGCTTACTATGTGCCAGGCACCCCGGTCAGCACTCTCAGTTATTATCCATTTGAGCCTCACCACAGCCCTGAAAGGTAGGTGCTATTATTTATATGAATCCCTCTTTTACAGAGGGGGAAACTGAGGCAAACAGGTTATGTGACTTGTCCAGGTCACACAGCAAGCAAGTCTCCAAGGCTGGATTTGAACTTGGTTCTTCCTGACCGTGGCCAACCACTGTGCTACCCAGGCGCCATTAGGGAAGGAAGGGACGCTCTTTAGTTCTTAGAACCCTTTTCATGTATTGTTTCAGTCCTGTCTGATGCTTCATGAGCCCATTTTGCAGTTTTCTTGGCAAAGATACTGGAGCGGTTTCACGTTTCCTTCTTCAGCTCATTTTACAGATGAGGAGCCAGAGGCAAACAGGGCTAAGTGACGTGCCCTGGCTTCTAGGTCCAGCACTTACCCACTGAGTCACCTGGTTGCCTCTTGGAATCCTTAGTTTCTTTGGAAGCGGAGCTCAGGGGTCTCCTCCTTAAAGAAGATCTTTCCTGACTTTCCTAGTCTCTAGTGCTCTTCATTGCACCCAAATTATTTTACGGTTCCTTTGTATCATATATGTTTTTATGTTGACGTGTGTGTGTGTGTGTGTGTGTGTGTGTGTGTGTGTGTGTTGTGTATTCCCTCCTTTCCGACACTCAGGAAAAGGTAAACTCCTTGGGATCAGAGATTATTTCATTTTTTGCCTTTGTATCTAAAATGCCTAGTACAGCACCTGGCACCTAATAAGTGCTCAGTAAAATGCTTTCTGGAATGGATGCAGCTGAACAAAGTTTGGGTGACGGGCTCCCCCTTTCCAGCAGCACAAAGAGCCTGAAAGTCTTTCTTCTCTGGAGTCCATCCTGGGGGCTCTGTATCTGCTCCGAATGCTGAAATCTTTAATGGGCTGCTAATTGCTCTGATAACAACTCAAGACCAAAGAGGCATTTCTGGAATCTTAGAGCTCTCTGGCAGACAAGAAAATACCAGAAGAACATTTTGGATGAATAATTCAGTGAGCTGAAATGGGAAATGAGGAAGTTTTCTTTCCACTAAAGTGAAATGAAAAAGAAAAAAAACAGAGAAGAAAGAAAAAAGAAATAATAGTAATGAGGCTGAACCTTCTGGTCTCTCTTCCCTGCTTTTGGAATGTAAATGCAGTCAGCCTTTGTTCTGTCTGTGCACGGGTAGAGACGTGCCCACCGGTTAGGCTCCTTTTGTTTGCACACAAACCTCTGCTAGGCTAGATGAGAGAAGGGGAAATACCCAGCTCTTTACAAATTAGTAGTTTGTGTGCCTATGGCCAGTGGCACCTAAGGGAGACACCTTCCCTGGAAAACGGAAGGATTTTTTGTTACTCGGGATTGCAGAGGGGGAGGAGTGCCAGGCTAGGAAGGAATCATGCTCTCTCCCCCTCCCCTCCCCATTTAAAACCCTAGAGCAAAACTCTAGTGGCCCTAATCTAGTTAAATCTCTGGGAAAATGAATTAGAAACCTTGGATTGAGTCAACAGCTTTCTTAACCACACCCATCCTCCTCTCACCTAAATGTTTCTTATATGTGAACCATTTTTTTAATTCAATCTTTTCTGTGGGGGAGGAATCCTCCATCACCTCATTGGATTAGTTTACAGGATTATAGATTTAGTACTGGAGGGACCTTAGATGCCTTCAAATCCAACCCCCTTGTTTTACGAATGAGGAAACTGAGGCATGAAGGAGCTAAATCACTTGCCCAGGGTCTTGAATTACCTGAGACAATATTTAAATGAAAGTTTTTCTGATTCCAAGCCCAAGACCCTGTCCTCCCAGAGCTGGAAGAGATCTAGTTCTTTGTAGATCTTTCTCCTTTCTAGATCAGAGACAGGAAGTGACTTACCCAAAATCTTACAGTAAATTGCAAATCTGGTTATGTGAAGTGTGTTCTGCCTCTCAGGTGGATTGTGTAGGAAAGCCAGGGCCTTTACAAATCCTTCAGCAAAATGTCAATTTAGAGAGTTGCACTTTGAAAAAGAAAAAAAGCAACAACATCCTATAACTTGTGAACCATGGCCAAGAGAAGATGAACTAAATAGGAAAAGGAATGTCTTGAGGATACTTAGTTTCCTGCAAGTTCATCTCCTTAGTCATATTGGAGCCTCTGAGTGAGGATTCCAGCTTTTCAGGCTATGGATTGATCTCTCATTAATTTTGAAATTGGCCCCATACAGGATAGCCCTGAGTTTGTTTTGCCCATTATTTATTCCTAATGCTAACCCCCAGACAATCCACCAACGTTCCTCCATTTTACACACTTCCATTTGGGAATTTGTCGCCGACCTCACAGAGTTATTGGAAGAATTTGTAAATTATAAGGTAATATACAAATGTGAATTGTGATGAGGAAGAGCCGAAAAGAAGCTCTGGTTTTCCTACCAGGTTCAATCTCGGGGACTTTTCATATAATCATTTTTTTTCACTTTTGCTTCCACCAGGATTTCCCCTAAGAACATCAAAATTTGTCTCTACTCTAATTTCTACAATGAGAATGAAAAGGGCCCTTGGCTCCCATGCAAGCACTCAGGCTAATAAAGGACTGAATAGAATAGATTTTATTTAACTGCAACCAAACAAAAATAAATCACAAAGGACTCACACTTGAATCCATATACAATCAGGGCAATCTGCTCCCTCTCTAATGACTCCAGGGTCCTACGTAGTCCTTCTTCTTTATAGTACTACTTTTTATGGAAAATTCTTCGAAGGGGAAAGAAGCTTGGGGTTGCTAGAGAAAGAAGTAAACACTTCACCTCCCAAAGTAAGCCTTACCTCTCAGGGACATATATGGGCCTTCTGTTCTACTAACAGTGGTTTCCCCAGTCCTATAAGCAGAAAGATCTTGGAGCTGTTAGTGAGCCAAACCCCAGCTCTTCCATATGCATGGTCCACAGTATCAATGATGAAAAGGTATGGGTTTACTTCTCTGTGTTGTGGATGTCTCCCTTACTGCTCTTCAGATCTGCCTCCTTGGTCCAGGAGCTTTTCTGTCATAACAGTTACTGCCCTTACTCTATGACTTGTACAAGAATATCTCAGATGAGATCTTCCCCTTGTTCCTCACTCCATGGGAAGCGTTCCCTCATCACCATGGAATCTAAATGAGCATAGCCCCTGTTCAGATGGATTTTCTGAATATCCACAACAAACTTTTCAGACTGGTCATTTTTCTCCCTTTTCAGAGTCATTTGTGTTATTGTCACTGCATGGAAATAACCAATCGCTCCCAAACTCATTTCCCCTGTATAATTCCAAGCCATGGAATCCAACTTAATTTTTCTGTGGATAATCCAGAATCTGCTAACATCATGTCAGATCAGACCATCGCTGAATGTTATAGCCAGAAGGAACTTTACAATTCATCACATCCAACCCTTTGATTTTATGGATGAGACCCTAGAGAGAAGTGACTTGACCAAGGTCGCTACGCCTGACTTTCCCCTTCCTTTTTTCTCATTAACCTTAAAATGGCTCACCTACTTGTTACCTGAATGTGTAATGTGCCAAGGCCTTCCACTTACCTGGGCTTTAAAAGATTAATAAAATGAGGGGGACAGGATAATCACTGAACCCCCTTCCAGCTCTAATTTCTATAATCTTTCCTCTCAAGGTTCCTGTAATTTTTATTTTAGCCACCAGTTTCTCTTTTTATTGGTCAGGAGAAGTTCATATCAAGGGTTCCAAAGGGAATAATGTACTTAGAGTTGGACACTCATTATCCAGTCTAGCTCTCTCATTTTACAGATGAGGAAACTGAGACCAAGAGAATGAATATATTTCCTGCCCAAAGTCAATGAGGCAGCATTTGGCAGAACGAGAATTCTGACTTTGTGACATTAAGTTCAGAACTCTTTCCGAGGACTACCAATTATTTCCTCTGTGCTTTGAAGGAAAGAATCATCATTGAGGAGGCAAGGGGGAAAAGTCAAGGGCCTACCAACTCCATTTTTATCAGCATGAGAGCTCCCACAGATGTCTGGGAAGTGAAAGTCTCCATCACTAACCTCTCTCACCTTCATTGCACATCTGTGATCTACTTCTAGAACTCATCAACTATTTTCTCCCTTTGATCAGGTGGCCCATGATGTTCTCCTGCTGCCATATTGGTTCTGTTTCTCTTTCCACTGATTCTAATCCAAATGCCCTCCTCTACTCCCCACCCTGCAGCCTCTTCAGGGCTCACCTCACAGAAGCAAATCTTTTTGATATATAATGCTGCTCCACCATCCCTTTTATCTAATCTGCTCCTTTTGAATCAAGTGTCTTTCTATTGCCATATTCCAATCATAAGTCACATCCCATTAAGTGCCTTTGATATCTAGGAGGTTGAATTAACCATCCTGCACTGAGCCCTCTTTCACCTGGATGGTTACCCATAATATGCATTTGTGTACCGACATCTGAAGGCAGAAGAATGATTAC
>CM053770.1:17736039-17761512 GCA_028658325.1 Potorous gilbertii
TCTTGCCCTACAGGACAAAAGAGAAGATGGGGATAAGGGAAGGGAACAATGTTAGAAGGGAGGACAGATTGGTGATAGGGGCAATTAGAATGCTTGTCGTTTGGAGTGGGGGGAGGGGAGAAATGGGGAGAAAATTTGGAACCCAAAATTTTGTGGAAATGAATGTTGAAAACTTAAATAAATTTAAATATTAAAAAAAAACACAAAAAAATTAACCCATTCAGACTCCCCAATAACTTGGCCACATTCTCTTTGCTTCCACCATAAAACAATGATGAGGAGGGCAAGTTGAGGTTCAGAATCAGGGGCCAACATTCAGATGTCATTCTCCCAAAGTTAGAGACCCGAGGCCACACAGAAGATACTGAGAGACCTTCCCTTCCTGACTCCCTCCCAAAATGGTTTTTTTCTTATTATCCTGATCACAAAAGTTCACATTTGACTTTTATAATTTTATTGTTGCTGATATCTTTTGGTTTTGCATCATCTTTATTCTGAATATAAGGACTTCCCTCCCCTAATTAGTGAGCCATCCCTTATAACAAAGTTGTTTCTTTTTTAAATTGAAGGAAAAAAACTCAGTCCTATAAACCAATGACTACATCAATGTTCTACACTCATAGTCCCTCACTAGGACATAAATCTTCTCAACTCTCCTGGGGCCAGATTTAATGTTCACATAATGTTCAGTTTTACTATTATTGTTAAAAAATTGATATTTCTATAACACTTTGAGGTTAAGCACTTTCTTCACTATCCTTCACAACAGGCAGCATAATATACTGTCTTTCCTATTTTACATATGAGGAAACTGAGTTTCACAGAAGTTGTCCAAGAACCCTGTGGCCAACTGTCTCAGCCGAGCTGGAATTCCTGGCTCCAAATGCAGAACTCTTTCTGCTGTGAATATTCCTCAGACTTCCCTGAGGCAACAAAAGGCTTTGGCCTTCAGGATTTCCATTTCCTATCTGTGAAAAAAGGGGATTGGACAAGATGACCTCTAGTTGATTTCTTCAAGGTCATGCAGACAGGAAATGGCAGAGCCAGGGTTTGAAACCATTTTCTCTGAGACTCTGACTCACTTCTACACATGCTTAGTTTCATTTTTGTCTGTTCAAAATTCTTGGTATTCTTTAATAAATAAATAAATATGCCTGCCCTCAGATTGTTGATGAAGAAATCAGCTGACCAGGGGTTTTTATTTTTCCATTTCTGCCAGATTAGAGAGTAAAATTCAAAATGTTAATAATAATTTGTTTTTTGTTCAGCTCTCTGGATAAATCTCATTTGAGCTTCAGTCAATTCCGTGAGACAAGTGCCATAGGCATTGTTGCCCCCATGTTACAGATGAATAAAACTGAGGAAAAGAGAGGCCTAGTGACTTGCCCTGTGGTCCTATGGCCAGTAAGTGTCTGCCAAGGTTAGTGTTCAACGCTTTGAACTTATATAAGTCACTCAAATTTTCTGAGCCTCAGTTTCCTCATTTGTAAAATGAGGAGGTTGGATTGGGTGGCTTCCAGGGACCCTTCTGGCTTTAAATGTTATGCTCTTCAGACCCAACCTACCCTCTTCTTCATGCCTCATGGACCTGATAAAGTCTGTCCTGCTTACCCAATCATAAACTACTAGAATCAGGAAGGATTTTAGGTAAGTGAATCCTTAATGATCATGCAATCCAATCTCACCCAACGAGCATCTATTAAGCACCTACTGTGTTCTGGATGCTGTGCTAGATGTCAAAAATACAAAGATGAAACAGAAAATAGTATACCTGCAAAGAGCCTCCATTTTGCTTCTTCTAATATTCATACGCAGATTCATTCCTTATCTACCATCAGAAGGCCAAAGCCCAAACAACCTGTGGGCCTGCAAAGGCAAGAGTGTGTCAGAACACTCATCAGCACTAATGTGGGTCTCAGGCCTCAGTTAACCCAACTGGTGAAAATTCTTTCAAGGCCCTTACGATGGGGACCTTGGCTCACATGTCTCAGGAAGGCAGAGGGAAGGAAATTATAATTGAGATTTTTATTAAAAAGTCAAGTTTAAAAAAAAAATACAACAGACTAGTGGAGATTCAGAGGGCCAGGATCTGGAGTGAGGGATGACTTGTGATTACTGTATAAAATTCATCAGAGAAAGCAAGTCAAGGCATTCTAGAAACACTAAAATAAAAGTGAGAAGACACCCAAGAGATGCCAAAGCACCCCACTCACAAAGGAGAGAGTGGCCTGTTCAGTTAAAGATGGGAAAGGTCCGCTTTGCCAAGGCAAATTGGAATCCCTTTGGAATTATGTGAAGATACAAACTCCCCTTTACCTATAACCACCCCCCATTCTATTCCTGTTCATGTATCCCAAGTAGGACAAAGACAATACAAAGGCACCATTAACTACCTTTTGGATATATGAAAATGAATATTCTAAAAAATCTAACGTAGAAGGAAAGAGGAACTTGGGGAGGGGAGGGGAGGGGAGGAGAGGTACAGATACAAAGACAGATACAAAGGCACCATATATGACAATCTATGAACAGAAGCCTCTTTGCAGTATCTAAAACCCTTCAAAGAAAATAGGCATGTCTCACCTAGGGGAAGACTGAACCAATTGTGATACATGTGTGTAATATATTGCATGAGAAAGTTCATATGAATGGATGCAAACTGAAGAGAGTGGAACCAGGAGGAATACATGCATACACACACACACACACACACACACACACACACACATTGATGACCATTATGTAAACGAAAGAATCATTAAATGGTGACTTAATTTGGATTAATACCAGCCCGAGGGGATAGATGATGAAATATGCTACCCTTCCCTTAGTAGAGAAGTGGGGGAGTACAGATGCCAACTCCTACACACATTGTCAGATAGAGTCACCATATGCTCTTGGAGGCAGCTGGGTGGTAAAGTGGATAGAGAGCCAGGCCTAGAATCAGGAAGACCTGAGTTCAAATCTGGCCTTAAACATGTAGTAACTGGAATCCTGGGTAATTCACTTCACTCTGTTTGCCTCAGTTTCCTCACCTGTAAAATGAGCTGGAGAAAGAAATGGCAAACCACTCTAGTATTTCTGCCAAGAAGACCCCAAAGGGAGTCATGAAGAATCAGGCACAACTGAAATGACTGAACAAGATGGTGCAGCAGATAAAGCACTTGCCTGGAGTCTGAAAGACCTGAGCTCACATCCAGTCTCAGACACTTACTAGCAGTGTGACCTTGGGCTAGTCTTTTAACCTCTGTTTGCCTGAGTTTCATCATCTGTAAAATGCTGAAGAAATATAGCATCTCCCTTGCAGGGTTGTTTAGAGATAATATGTAAAAGAGGTAATATTTGTAAAGTGCTGAACACAGTGCCTGGCTCATAGTAGACATGATATAAGTGCTAGCTATGATAGTAATATGACAGTTTGCTTTGCCGAATTGCTGGGGGTTTGTGAGATGAGGAAAGGTTCTTTGGGCCATGACAGCTTGGGGTTGTATTCAAAACAAAAGGCCTTCACATAAGAAAACATCAACATGGCAGAGTAATTCTCCAAATGAATGAACGATCTCTCAAGGCTCTTCACGCTCTAACTCCTGCGGTTCCTTCATTCCTGTCTTGTCGTCCTCTGTGCAAAAACAAAGCAAAATGTTTGCTCTGGAAAATCCACATTTCAAGGGAGAAGCAGAAGGTTCCAGAAGACGGATAGAGACACTGGGATTCAACAGCTCACTGGGGGAGTCGCTATCTGAGCAGCAACGAGCATGGCAGCCATGTCTGTGGCACTGGAGGTCCATCCTTGGACATGGTCCCTTGTCCCTGAGATAGGGAGGCTGAGAGAGCTAAGGGGCCTTTGTGCTCAGGAATCAGCTTCCTGGGCCTCCCAGGATGTTTGCTCTCCTTTCCCCCTCATTTTTATTGAAAATCATTGTTGTGTTCGTCCTTTATTGTCCAAGAAGACCATGCCATCAGAGAATGATGACATGACTTGCCCTTGACTTTGTTTTGAGTGAGGGAGGGCTGTGCAAGAGAAACAAGGAGTCATTTCTGGTATGTGGCAAGTATACCAAACCTCAGCCAACTGTGGCAACCTCAGGCACTATCTTCATCCATGCCAGGCTTGGCCTTATCTCTGGTACCTGGTTTGAAAGAGCAAGATACTTCCTTTGAAGCCCTCCTTCACTGGAGCAGGGGGAAGAGTCTGAAAACCTGGCCTCAGCCCTGGATCTCTTCCTACCTAAGTGACCTTGGACAGGTCACATCCTCACTGAGCTTCAGGGTCCCCCTCTGTAAAATGAGGGACTCTAAGGTGCCTTTTGGCTCAATCTGTGATTGTCAGCCCCAGGTTCAAAGGTGGGGGATTACAGTGGCCAAATTTATACATTTCATACAGATATATATATATATACACACATACACATACATATATATGTGTATATATATGTATGCATGTATATGTGTATACATTTGTATATGTACACACATAAAATATAAATTTGTTGTATGTACAATAAAAATATATTGCATGTGTGTCTGTGTATCTATGTATATGTATATAAATTTGTGTATATAAAAATAAATATAGAAATATATTAAAACAAATACAGACACGTATATGTTGTACATGTGTTTGTAGAAATGTATGTGTATGTGTATATATGTATACACACATGTTGCCACACAGTTGTCACTGTGCTAGCTCTCTTCTCTCCCTTCAATCATCATTACACAGTAAATTCTTGGAGAGCAGGCTATCCACTTATTTCCTACAACATTTCTTTTTTTCTTACATCTAATTTCCCTAAATAACAAGGCTGAGGTCTTACTGAACGGCACTCTCTATAAAGGGTAGGAACAGTAAGAAGTAAAAATGACAAAGGACAAATGGGGCAGGGGGAGGCAGGGAAACTGGTATTAGGTGACATTTATAGGATACTTTAAAGTTTGTAAAGCATAAATAATAGAAGATTGTTGACTTAGGACTGGAATGGACCTTCAAAGCTGTCAAATACAACCCTCTCCTCAGATATTGTCCAGCTCTATGCTGCTTGTCCAGCCCCAATCCCTCTCCTGACTTCACATCCCTTATCACCAACTCCCTTTGTGACATCCCACATCAGCTGTCCTGAGGATTTTCAAACTCAACATGCCCAAAACAGCTGCTTATCTTTCCCTCCAAAGTATCCACTTTTCCCGTCTTTCCTGTTACTGCCCAGGATACCATCATCTTTCCAGTCAGCTAGGCTCAAAATCGTGTGGTCATCCTCAACTCCTCATTGTCATTCACCCTATATATTCAATCAGCTCATGTCACAAAGTTGGCAAATTATAGGCACTCCCTAATGACCCCAGAATCAATAGAAAGTGTTCTCTTCACCCCTGAATGCTCTTAATAACAGGTACCCTCCTAGCTTTTCAGTCACCTTACCCTTCACTCCCTTCCCCATACTCTATGATCCATCTCCACCGGCCTCGCTGCTCATAGATGGCACTCCTCCTTCTGATGCCATACTCTCTCTCTCTCTCTCTCTCTCTCTCTCTCTCTCTCTCTCTCTCTCTCTTTCTCTCTCTCTCCCTCTCCCCATATATATTTACATACATATACATACATATGGGTATACCTTAAAACATAATACACACTTATGAAAATTGATATTCAGGTTTTATATAAGCTAAATGATGGGAAAGGGGAAGTTTATACTCAATCAATAGATCAATAGCAATTTTATTAAGTGCCTGCTATGTGCCAGGCACCAAGGGTATGTAGAAAAACATGAAACAGTCCTTTCCTCCCCTCCAGAAGCTTACTTACATTCTAGCAGTGGCAACAACATGTTCATATGTAAGAACATAGAAAATAGAGACGATATAAATAAATGCAAGGTCATTGCAGGGAAGGAAACTAGCTGCTGAACTGGAGTGGGAAAAGACTCAAGAAAGGCTGCATGGAAGAGGTAACATTTCAGCTGAGCTTTAAACAATGTGGAAGGGTGAGCTCTGACTATTTTTACTTAGCGTGTCATTAACACACAAATGATGATCACTTAGGACAATTTATTCCAGTCATACAATTCCATTTGAGCACCTTCCTGGTGCTGTTATTGTTATATGTTCCATTCTAGAATATCTGGCAAACTGAGTAGAAAAAAAATCGAGGTTTTTGGTATCCTATAGCCCAAGCTAAGAGGTGAATTTCTTCTAAAATTGAATTTCTTCTACCGTTCAGCTAGAAATTTTGGCTTTTGTGTTGACTCAGTTTGAGCCTTTCTTTAAAAAAAAAAATCACATAATGGGGCTCCAAGTTGGGAGCCTTATTTCAAATTGCCAGGAAAAGAGCTTTCATTTGAAAGGAAGAATTTTTGTTCCTCAGTTTATATTCAAGGAACTCATTTCTTAATGGAGATTGCAACAATAGCTAAAAATACATAGCTGCAGACCAAACAGTCCTATTGTGATACAGCTAACAAATGTTTTGACTGTCTCATTGTTTTCTTCTCCTCTCTTTTCTTTCTCTTAACCAAAAACGAATTTCTGAAGCATGAATCTAGCTCAGTAAATGGTGTTATAAAGAAAGAATAATAATTCTCTAATACTGAATATCATGCAGGAAGAAATAGACTAACCTCCCTAGGCAGTTAGGGGATTAATTGTCATGGGTATTTAGTTAGGGATTAATGATTGTTTTAACCAAATGGGTCTCAGAACATGCCAAGGAAGAAGGAGGAAAAGATACTGAAGAAGGAAAATGAATTTGTTATCTGAAATTTGGAGAATAAAGCCTTTTCTCATTAGCAAGCTGCTTTCTTCTGGTAATATGAATAAATCTAATGAAAGCCAGTTTTATGCTTTATTAAATAAAAATATCAGCGTTGCTTGAGCCTACTTTGCTCTTTCTCCCCAAATTTTATTCTAACCAGAACTTGATTATTCTCCCATAGGATTCCAAGTCTCAAGGACCTTTCATACCGCCCTTCCCCCACCACCACCTGCCCATTAGCAATCAAGTTTAAAGATTTTAATATTGTTTATCTGGAAAATTCAGGTAAAAAGAAAATTCTAACTACAAAATTGGTGTAAGAAACAAACTTCTGTTTTCTTCTTGGTGGACCATCCAGTATATGAGGTGAGGATAAGGAGAGGGAGAGAAAGAGAAAGGGAAAGTAAAGGGAGTCTATAATATTAATGTTAATTGTCTATATAATTAATGTGAATGGAGCAGCCGTAGCTAAGATGGGGGAAGAACTACATTTCCCAGGATACCTGGGTACAGTGTGGGAATGAATGAGTTTTTATTAAGCTCCTAATATGTGCTAGAGAGTACAAATACCAAAGTGCAAGTCAGTCCCTGCCTTAAAAGAGCTTGTATTCTAATGGGGAGACCATGCAAATAAAGGAGTGATGCTTTGGTAGAAGGTGACTAAGTCCCTAAGGGAATCAATTGGCACACTTCTTCCTAGAACAATGTATCCTTTCCCACCATAAGCAGCAGCAGAGTTTCCTTATTTTTTCCTACAGATCCACTTCTCCTCCTTATGTGAATTGGTTCAATGGCTAGATCCAAGTTAAATGACACTGGTTCCTAGGTGGTGTAGGTGATCAAGGAACATAAGGGGATGGATGCTATTATCTGTTCATTCAAGCCAACCCTATGCATTGGAGGCATTCAGTTGAGTGGCTTTGCTGATTCTCCTCCAGTAAAGTCCCTCTGCAGTGGAGATGCTCTGTCTGCAGTGTTTTAGAATTATATATTTAGATCTGAACGGGTTAGAGTCCAATCCTCACAGATTTTACAGATGAGCAGACTGAGTCCCGACCCCTACCCTTCCAATCCCCCAGAAAGCCTAAGTGGCTTGCCCAGAGTCATGCTGGAGCTGGGTAAGTGGCAGAAGCAGGAGCCAAAATGAGGCGCTACCACACCAAGCCCAGGGCTCTCCCTACTGCACCTCAGGAAAGGTTCTCTGCTTCCCGATGCTTCATCTTTGGGGGTTTCTGGGTAGCAATTTTGCAAAATCCACAGGTCTGAAAAGATTCCCATTCCCAAATCCACTGCTAATTTTCATTTTCACTTGGCTGCCAGCAGGGAGATTACATACACAATTCCTCTCAGGTTTCTTTGCCAAAAGGGTGAAACTCAAGGCACCACTGGACATTGTGCATGCCTCAACAAAACCATTTAGATCTTTTGCCCAGTTGAATGTTAGTCTCTTTCTCTTTATTTTACTGGGGACATCTTGTCTAGATTCACAGACCCCATATTTTACAAAGATTGATTGAATGGAGCCAGGGGCTCCCACTCACATGTCGAAGCATTTTGTCCACTATCGATACCTCAATCTTTGCTATTCCATTGCTTTTCAATGCCTATCGTGTTCATCTGGTTGCTTCTGTTTAGATATCTGTCAGCACCATCTTTCCTAATTCTTTTCATCATAAACAAAAATGAAACAAAAAAGAAACCCCTTCTTACCTAGGTCAAGTCTTTTCTCCTCTTTTCTGATTTCTTTCCCTCTGACTTTTCAGCTGTTGTCATGAGAAAATCTCCTTATAAATTATTTATTGAATAATTCAAAATATGAACAAGTGATTGCCAAGCATTCTCCAAGTAAAAATTGTTTGTAAACACTCAATAACAACCAGGGCAATGATGCTTTTATTAATCCTTCTTAAAGAAGCCTGCATAGAAAAGTCTGGAGTCTGAGGACCTGGGTACAAATCTCATCTCTGACCCTGGGTGAAGATCACATTTCACCTCCTTAGGCTTCATTTTCCTCATCTGTAAACCAAGAGGGTTGGACTAGATTATGACAAGATCCTTCCAGTCCAATATTGACCATCCATTCAGTCAATGGTTTTCATGTCTTCCTTGCCAAGCCCAGGAAAACCCTCTGCCTCCACCAATTTAGCATCCTCTGATAGGATTCTAATATGATATTAATATGAACTAGATCTATATTGTTAGGGTTATACGGAATTCCCAGGTGAGGAAACTCCCTCCACCAATGCATGTCAGCACCTTCTCTGCAATTTACAGTCTCAGAGAGTTGCCTGTAGCATTGAGACTTTAGGGGACTTGTCAACATGATTGGAAACGGGACTTGAATCCAAGTCTTCCTGGCTCAAAGGCCAACTCTCCATCTTGTATACCCGTCTATTGCTTGCAATAGTAATAAACATAATAACTAACATTTATATAGTACTTTAATGATTGTGGAGAATTTTATATTTTCTCATTTAATCCTCACAACTGAGGGAGCATATTAAAAACTTCCTTTTTTAGTTCAACTGGAAATACTAAAAAAATACGATTTTCTCTCATCAAAAAACCCTTTCCAGATTTTTTCCCTTTAGGGAAGTGGGCAGAATAAAGCCTAAGGTTTCAGGAAATGAATTGAAGACAGAAATGAAACTTCACTCTTGTCTCCATAGAATCATTGTCTCCCCATCCCCCCCACCATGTGTCTGGTGACATGACCCATCTAAGGCAATGTCCCTCTTTCACATTCAAGGTTAAGATATTGATCATAGGAAGGAAGTCCTTTCAGTTCTTGAGGGGATAGTCAAGGAAGGAATCCAGTAAGCAGATTCAATTTAATAGATTAAGTGATTATTCTAAGAAGTTCAACCCAAATTATATTTTAACCTATTATGACATTTTGCTTTTTTGAGATTCCATTAAACATCTCAAATCATCCTGGGGAAAGGGGATGGTCCAAGGGCATGGATGGACTATACCAGAGTGGACATTTCTGTCTCTAAGCAAGAAATGACTTGGCTATAGAATACTGATAAATAAAAATCGTATCTGGCAGACATGCCTAAAATGTGGGGTACAGTGTCAATATTTTTCCTTCTACGCAGCAAACCTGTGAGGTCGGTGCTATTGTTCTCATTTTGCAAAGGAGAAAACTCAGGCTAACAGAGGTGAAGTGATTTGTTCCAGGTCGTGCAGCTGGTGAGTGTCTGAGACAATAACGACGGTGATAGTAATGACTGATACTTCCTTTAGGCTTTGAGGTTGACAAGGCACTGGGAACACTTGACCTCAGTCGATGCTTCCTGGGTCATTTGTATCTCTTGGGATTGTTCTCTGGAGAGCTCCTCTCATCCCAATCCCTTGAGAGAACCAGGGGGAGAAGGAAAGAGTCCCAAGTGGACAGCTATTTTCTTTTCTGCAGTCAAAAGAATGACAACGATTGTCATGGATGTATTCCAGAGGAGCTGTTAACTAGACTTACCTTGTCTTCCATTTGAAGGGGGAATAAAGTAGACACTTCTAGTGGGTGTGGTTGTGCTGAGGAAGCTGAGGAAGCTGAGACTGATGGATCTTCTGAGCTAAGGAATTCTCATCTGCAGTGGACGATCCCTACTGGGTGTCCAAAGTCTGTTACCAATATGGTGAGCCCTAAGCAGGGTGCTACTGGGCTGCCTGAAAAGGGGCAACAGGCCCAGGCAATAGAAAGAGAAAGCATCATTTCATGATGTTCAATAGAGGATTGGGTCCATGGGTGTTCCTTGTTCTTCTAGACTGGGAGAGATGGAAAGATGCAATCTTTAAAAAGAGGTAAGCTCTCTCTCTCTCTCTCTCTCTCTCTCTCTCTCTCTCTCTCTCTCTCTCTCTCTCTCTCTCTCTCTCTCTCTCTCACACACACACACACACACAAACCCTGCCCTCAAGAAGCTTACATTCTGATAGAAAAGACAGCATATGAGTAACTAGCTACATACAAAAGATACAGAAAGTAAATGAAAAGGTAATCTCAGCAGAGAAATGAAATGTAAATGTAATGAAAAAGAACATTTATAGCTTGAACATCTGCCCCCTTGGGCATTGAGAGGGCAGGTTGGAGGGAAGGAGAGGCAAGCACAACATTGTACCTTTTTCAGCTCTCCCAGAGAGAACACCAATAGTCTATCCAGCCACAGAACTGGGAGAGACAGAGGAGTCAAGTACTCAATCAATCAGGAAGCTATCATTAGTCACTTAGGTGACATGATAGAGTACTACACCTGGAGTCAGGAATTCTGCTTCAGTTTCCTCCTCTGTGAAATGGAGTCAATAACAGGAATTTGCAGAGTGGTGAGGATGACACGAGACAATGCACAAAAAGCACTTTGCAACTTTTCATGAACTCTCTAAATGCTAGCTGGGATCATTATCAACAAGCATATATTAGGTGCCTACTATGTGCTGGAGATACAAGTGGAAAGAACGAAACCAATAATCCCTGCATTCTACTTTCCTCCTCCTCCCGTTTTCTCTAGAACTGCCCACGCAAAGTTTTCTTTCTAGTTGCATACTGAGCCTCGGCAATCACTAATTCCCCTTGGGTTCATTTACCATCTTTCACAATAACTTTTCCTCTGGGTGAGGAGAAAAGACTAGTCTCTTTATGATCCATTCAGTTCCTGTGCCACTATGAGCACTGGGGACCTTACTTCTCAATTATGAGCTCTTTAAGAGTAGGGACAGTGTTCTTTGTATCTCCAGAACTTAGGACAGCGCCTGACATATAGTAGGAACTTAAATGCTCATTGACTCCACTTGGCTTGACTAGCCTTGGACAGAGGAATTCCATTTAGTGTTGGAGCAATGAGTAGGAGCTACAGAGGAAGGTTTAAGATTGATGTCAAGATCTTTCAACCATGTGGAGCCCCGGATGGAATGCCCTTTCTGAGAAGGTAACGTGTTCCCCTTCACTGCTGGTCTTCAATCCAAGCCTGGGTGACCACTTGTCAGGTACATCACAAGTACCTTGTCTACGTTGAGTTAAATGAGATGATCTCCGAGTTCCCTAAGAGTCAAAGACTCTGTGATGCTGTGATTACGAGGAACATGACAATCTTGGCAAGCCTTCCTAGTGCCCTGGCAGCCTGACCTGAGAATCATAGACTTCACAGTACAAAGGAGCTCAGCGATCTAACCCAATTGCCTTGTTTTCCAGATCAAGAAATGCAATGAATAAATGGGTAGAGGGGGAGAAGCATTTTTTAAAGGGTTTACTGTGTGTCAGGCACAGGCTTTACAATTATTGCCTTATTTTAGTCTCACAATAACTCTGCCATCATTGTTCCCATTTTACAGATGTGGAAACCTAGGCAAACAGAGGCGAAGTGTCCCTGATCACACAGTTAGGAATTCTCAGAAGTAGAATTCAAGCCAATATCTTTTCTTTTAACTAGATGGATAAAGATTGTACTGAGCACTTCCTGTGTGCTATAATACCATACCTATACCTAATACTATATACTATACCAATATTGTACACTATACTAATACTATACCAAACACTGGGGACGCATATATAAGCAAAAAGATCATTCTTATCCTCAGGGGGCTTCCATTCTAACAAGGGAAGACAACACATAAAAATGAGCTGGAAAAGGAGGAGAGTGTAGGGTGAGGCACAGGGAGTGGAAGGGGAAGGGGGCTGGGGACAAAGCAGGCATGTCCAGAGAATGAACAGTGAGTCAAAAGGGAAGTGAAGATGAGCTAATATTTGAAAAATGCTTTTCAAATCTTAAAATGTCATATGAACGCTTTCATTATTGTAATTACATCATAAAATGGTGCCTTTTTTCATTGACCATGTCCTTGGAGAGCAGGAGGGATGGAGAAAGAGAGAGAGAGAGAGAGAGAGAGAGAGAGAGAGAGAGAGAGAGAAGAGAGAAGAGAGAGAGAGATTACTCTACCCTGCCCACTGGCTTCCATATGCCCCCAAAGATTTCTTCTTAATATAAGCCCATATATCCCCAAGGGAGATGGTAGGAGTTACCCGGTAGTGTGGTAATGGCAAGACTGTAGATGGTGGGGGGAAGGGTAAGGATCAGTTCCTTATAACCACCATATATCTTCCCCATCTTCATGATAAGCCTGTTCCCAAAGCCTTGCACAGAAACTGAGAACAAGCTGCCTGGCCTCAGATTCCTCTGCCGTTCTACTGATTTGCATAAAATAAAAACCCTAATACAGTACAAAGTCTGGATTAACAATAGATACAAGCAGCTTGGTGACAAGTTGAAGGAAAAATGAATGTTACAGCTCTTTTCTGGACTGGGAGCCATGCTAAGCCTGTCAGATGCAATTCCAAATGACAAGGATGATCGAACAACAACCAGAGAAGGGTTATTTAGCTCCACATTCACAGATCCGGATTTGTCGAACACCCCCATCAGACGCATTCCGTTTATCTTTAAAAAGGATTCTTATAAACATCTCCAAGTATGATCGCTGCCTCTTCTCATCCCCTGGGAGAGCCTTCTGCCAACTCACACCAGCCTATAATAAATAATCTCCAAGGAGTAAAGATAAAGGCAAAACAAAGGGCAAAAGCAGCCTCGGTGTTTCATTTCTGCCACCTCTGGCTTTGCCCAGATAACTGGGCTCTACCACTGAGGATATAATGTTTTCATCTACCGTAATGGCTGACTCTGGTTGACTGTCCCAGTGAGCCTGATGGATGGCCAGATGATTGATGACTGGCTTTTGAACACACCTCTACACTCTGGAATTTGTTGTCTTCTGCTTTCCAATCTATCTGGAAATCTGTGAGTCTTCAGACACATGAAAATGATTAACATGCATGCACACACGTACATGGACACACACACATATACTCATTTAATTTTTTTCATCTGTGATCTGCTGGTAAGATTCCACTGGGTGGAGACTGAGGGAAGAGAGGATTCCTGTAGAACTATAAAGAGAATCCCCAAAGACCTGATCTTAAGCAAGATCAGGTCTTAGGTAATATTTGTTCATTTATCAGTGGCAGGCCATTAGATATTAACTGACATTGAGTAAACAAGTCTTAAGCAGGTTTGCCATGACTAAAATAAGTGAAGGAAAGTTCCTGAAATGATGACTCTGGTTGCTTGGGTGAGGGAAATTGGAGATGGTTTTGGAAGGGAGAAAAGATGAGATTAGTTTTCCTTCCGAGAAGTAAATTGGCAGGGCTGGCTGACTAATTAAAGGTAAAAGCCAGTGTCTGAGTCACATTTCCTGGCTTGCTGGCTCTCTTCCCAAGTTGGTCTCCCACTTAATTCTGAAGCATGTGGCCCTTTTTCTGAAGCAATGAGGACACCTTGTTAAGCCTATATGGACACTAAGGCGCTGAGCCCTCTCTAGTCAGAGCTGAGGGTTTAACTGAGGGACAAATCACCCCGTTCTCCCACCTGTGGTTTCATTTAGGCTGTTGGCAATTCAGCGCACTGATTCTCTGTTCCTGTCCCTGTCCCTGTCTCTCTCTTTTTCTCTGTTTCTCTGTCTCTGTCCCTGTCCTTCTCTCTGGAAGCTGTTATCAATCAAAGAAGACAGAGGCAGAGCAAAAAAAGAGAAAGGTTTGGGGGAACCCTTCTGAAATATAAGACTGAACACAATCTTATGTATTTTGATTCTCACTGAGTGCCTTATTTTACATTTTGATTCCTATTTAAAGAGGGTATTCATCTAAATTCTGGATCTTGGAGGGAAAAAAATGTCCATTTTCCTTTGATAATTACATAAGAAGGAGGTGTCCAGGAGAGAAGGGTCCCACACCACTATTCTATATCCGCCTCAGCCCTCATCAGTCCTGCTCTTCCAGTGAGACCTATATTCGGTAGCTTCTGATGTGATGTGGCGCTGTACCCTGCCTATTCCCAAATGCTAAAAGCCCTGCACTGCAGCATGGACCACTGCCTGGGAGGAACAGATATAGCCCAGAGTAACTTCTGTAAAGACTCAAGCAGTCCAGTCAGGCAGCTGAACAGAAAGGAAAAGGACATCATCAAAGAAAAAGTGGCCCATCTCTGCTCCCAAAAAGGGAAGGACAGAATAATTTCCTCAGATTGAAAAAAAAAATCAGTTCATTGGGAAACAGGTTGGGCTATTCCCGAGTCTGAAAAAACCAGCAAGCTGTCAGAACAAATAAGACAATGGCCTCCCGATGCTGCAGGAAGTAGACGCTAAATGAGGTCAGGGCAGTTCTGAGGGACTCTTGGTGACATTGTTGGAAGGACCCTGGGAGATTATAGCACAAAGCTTAGGCACATGGGATGCAGAACTGGAAGGAAGCTTTGTGGTCATCTAGCCCAATGCTTCCATTTTACGGAAGAGGAAACTGAGACCCACAGAGAGGAAGTGACTTGCCCAAGATCATTCAATTAGTAAGTATCAGAGCCAAGATTCCAACTAGTTGTCAATCAAATCAACAAGTATTTGTTAAGTACCTGCTGTATGCCAGACACTCTGCTAAATGCAGGGGAAACAAAAAAAGGCAAAAACCTGGTCCAGAATTTGTGACTCTCAGTCCATCATTTTTAAAGGCAGGTCGGTGGCACTGTACAAAGAATGTTTGATCTGGAATGGGGAAGCCCTGAGTTAGAATCTGGCCTCGGACATTTTCTAGTTATATGACCCTGAGGAAGTCCTTTAACTTCTGTCTACCTCAGTTTCCCCAACTGTACAGTGGAGATCACAATAGCACTTACCACCTGAGGTTGTTGTGAGAATCAAAGAAGATAATATTTGTGAAATGCCTAACACGTAGTAGGTGCTTTATAAATATTCTTTCCTTGCTTCCTTTTCAACCACTCATTTTCTTTGGGATAATGTTAACTATAGGGTGTATTATAAACTTGCAAGTCAGGACACAGTGCTTTATACCACACAGTTCTGGGTTCTGGTCCCATTTAATGCCACCAACTTGCTGTGTCCCTTCAAGCAAATAAATCACTCCTCTCTGGGCCTGTTTTCCATCCATAAGACAAGGAAATTGCATTAGATGGTCTCTCTGGTACCATTCCAAGACTAGAGTCCTATGACACTATGATGATCCAGACTCCTGGTAGATCTGATCACAAAGTCCGACTCAAATATTAAATGTTAGAAAGAATACAGAGTTGTCAGGAAATGGATTTCAAAAATTGCTCATAGAGTCAAAGGTCAACCAGTTTATAAGTATATGGGAAGTGCTGGACACTGGGGATACAAAGGCAAAAAAATGGAAGCATCCTTATCCTCAAAAACTTTTTATTCTATTGGAAAGGGAAAGGACATGTACAAGCCTGGAAAGATAGATTGGAGACAAGTGGAGAAGTGCTTAAAATGTTAAACAGATAAGTTGTATTTGATTCCAGAGGTGATAGGGAGATTATTGAAGCTGGGAGACACATGGTCAGATATTTGTGAATGACCTGCTGATGTACTCCTGCCTTGAAGGGACAGAGGAACATCTCTGGAGACTGGAAGAAGTAGAATGATCCTATTCTAACTACAGGTGGGACTAGAAGGAATTTGAAAGAAAGGGAATCAGTGCCTTAACTCTTAAATAGAAAGGTTAAGTCACTTAATTGTTCCATGCTCTAGACAACTCTCCAGCAGTTGACAATCTACCTTTGTAGAAGGATTTTTCTCCTCAAGAGTTCTTAACATAAGCCAAAGAAATTATAGGTCCAGTGTACTCTTGGGCTCAAACCTATTTGCATATAAGACTCTTTTTTGGTGGAGATCTAGTACAAAAAAATGACAGTATGCTAGTAGACACTGAAAAAACAATCTCTGTCTTCAGATTCTATTGAAGGGGCAGCAACATGTTTCCAGAGAAGTAAATACAAGGGAATTTGTGAGGGATGAGGGGGACACTAGTAACTATGAGGATGAAAAATAGTCTCAGAGTAGTGCTGAAGACATGGAGAGATTGCCCACAGTAATAACAGGTATGTTAGCAAGAATTTATATAGTGCTTTAGGGTGTGAAAAGTATTTTCCATATATTACTTCACTTGGTCCTTATGACAACCCTGCGAGGTGGGTATTGTTTTATAGAAGAGAAAACGGTTTAAGAGAAGTGATTCAGCTAGGGTTATACAGTTAGTAAGTGTCTGAGGCAGGATTGGAATTTAAGTCCAGGTCTTTCTGAGTCCAAGTCCAACATTTGCCATCTAGCTCACCAGGGCATAGTCACATAGCCAGCATCTGTACTTCAGTCCACCATCTATGCCATCTTACATCTCTGTATGGGGATATGATGTTAGAAAGGAAAATTCTTGATATCTAGGAGCTGATACCTACATGGGCTTATTCAGCCTCCCCATAGGAAGCAGAGAAACCCTGGAGATCACAAGATCAGAGACTTAGAGCTAGAAGGAACCTTTGAGGTTATAGAGATCAAATCACTTAGTATGGATGATTGATGCTCAGGGGGATAAAGTGACCTGCCCAGAATCACAAAGGGAGAAATCGTCTGAGGTGGAATGAGAATCAAGATCCTTTGGACTGGAGAGTAAAAGCTCTATCCACTGTATACCTTCCTTGATTTAGACCAAAGTTGACTTCCTATTAAAGGAAAACTACAATAAAGGAGAGAGAGAGAGAGAGAGAGAGAGAGAGAGAGAGAGAGAGAGAGAGAGAGAGAGAGAGAGAGAGAGAGAGAGAGGAAAGAGGGGAGAAAGAGAAGATACTAGAAAATCTAGCAGGCAGTGAAGGAAGGAGAGAAGGGAATGATCACCAGAAAAAATAAAAATGGCATAGCCAATGGTAGAAGATAGAGTGACCCTTCCAAGCAGGTTACTGTTTGAAGTGACTCCTATTTTAAGGGTTTTGGGGGACCAAGTGTTTGGTCACACAGCTCTGCGGGGGACACTTGCTGCATTTCAGCCTTGTAATCACTTGCTCATTAAGAAGGGGTTTCCAGGACAGCATGCTGAGATGCAGGGTCTCATTTACTGCTCTGAAAGATAAAAACAGCCATTTTATTTGAACACTCAAAATGCTCAGATCCTAGTGACAGAATAATAATGAGGGTGTCGTGTGTTATCAACTTAATGATGAGAAACAGAGAGAATTGGTACTCTGGCCACAGACCTTCTCTATCTCCATCCTGGTTGTTCTCAAAAGATCAGTAAAGTGAGATGAAATTGATACAGCCTGGAAACTGTATTTCCTTTTTGGCAATTTGACCTACCAGTTACACACACATACACACGCATACACATGCACACACACACACAACCTTGAGATGAGGCTAAGCTGTTGAGAAAGAGTCAGGCATTCACAACATCTCCAAACATAATCTGGTCAATAAAGTAAGAGAGGGAATTGAAACAATATGTAAAAAGCCATTAGGAATACTTAGCTCTGATTATTCCTTTCAATGTCTAACATATGAGTATAGAAGCACTTCTTGAGTGAGCAGGGCAAAAGGACCAAGAGGGTAAGAAGAAGTGGAGACACACACACACACACACACACACACACACACAGAGAGAGAGAGAGAGAGAGAGAGAGAGAGAGAGAGAGAGGGAGGGAGGGAGGGAGAGAGAGAGAGATAGCGAGAAAGAGAGAGTAGAGACAGAGGAAGAGAGAAGGAGAAAGAGGAGAAGAGAAGGTAAGAGCCATTCTAGACATCAAAACTTAACTTTCAAAACCAGAAGTCATCTAGTCAAACCCTTGATTTTTACCAATGAGGAAACTGAAGTTCATGGAAAGGAAGCAATTTGACCAAAGTCACAGGAGTAGTAGACATCAGAATGAGAATTAAAATCCAGGTCCTCTGACTCCGTAGTCAGTATCCTTTCCATTAGACCATCTTTCCTGGTTGATTAGCTTCATTTCCCCACTTCTTCCAAGTACAGGAATAAATGGGTAACACTGACAAGCATAACCCAGCTTTGCCTTCTGCTAGGGCCAGGGCTGGACAAGGCATCGGACCCTCCTGGAAAGGTTTGAAAAGTGTGCCCACAGTGCCTTACCCACTGGATACTGTGAGCCTTAAGGTAACTAGTGCAATTTGACCTATCACAAAATAAATACGGTAAAAGGATAGATAGATACTTTTCCACCACCAAAAATATGCACTGGGTTGTTTTTTTAAAGCTTTATTTAAAAGTGAATTTCATTGCACCCCCCCCCCCCCGCCCCAAGTGCAGTTTCCTGGAAGCTGCCTACTTTGACTATTCCTACTTTCAGCTCTAGATAGAACAATAATTCCCATGTTACACAATTCACTCCAAAAACAGAAACATACCATGGAGTGTCTTTTTCTTATTCTATGCATTAATCAATCAGTAAAACTTAATTAAGAGTCTGCTAGGGAGGCAGCATTGTATAATAGAAAGAATACTGACTCTGGTGTCATAAGGCCTGGGTTCAAATCCCATTGCTGACACTTGCTACCTATGTATCTTTGGTCTAGCTTTCCCTGACCTCAGTCTGCTTATATGTAAGATAAAGGGGCTGAACTAACCTCTTACAGCTTTAAATCTTTGACCTATGATTCCACTATCTGCCAGGCACTGCAAGGTACTGGAGACACAAAATCAAAAATAAAGCCTTAGCTGCCTCTAAGGAGCTCACCTCCCTTAGGGAAACACAACGTGCAGACATATATAAAGTAAGTAGAAGATAATTTTGAACAGATGACACTAACAGTTGGGGAAATCAAGGAAGCCTCCTGCAGGAAGTGTGTCTGAGAGAAACCAGAAATTTTGAATTTATCCAAGTCCCTTACGATCCCAGAGTAGAAAAAGTGCATGACTAAGGGTGGAGGTATACAGATACCTGACCTGGAAGATGAATTAGATTAAAGACCAAGAAGTGAATTATTTGGTAATTATTATTTTCAAGCCTTGTGTCTATGTATCTATGTAAAAATCAAACAATTTACAGCAAGGCACACCTTTCTCTAAACAGTCAAATAAAGGCTTCCCAGTGTATTTCAGACTCAAACCAACAAAGTTCTCAAAGTCTCACAAGGACTTTCTAATGGGTTCATTGTTTTGTTTTACATTGGCACTAATATCAGTCTTCTCTTTCAAAGTTTGCTTTGAATGACCCTAAGTGGTTTTCTGAACTTGGCAGGGCTAATCTTGCCATTTCAGGGTGAGTTGATATCAATAGATGGTATTCATTTTGCATTTGAAAGTTCCATTATGCTTTCATAGGCTTCATTCCTAGTAACTGCTCCACCTACAACCACCATCAATATTAAATGATCTGGCAAAGGAACTCAGAGTAAGTGCTTCTTGAAATTGGCACATCCGGGGTGGAGCTGTTCCCCTGGGGTTACTATATGAGTGCATCTTCCTAAGGCTGCTTAACCAACACTTAAAAGTGGTTCGCTTAAGTTATTCCTTTAAAACATGCCTAGCTCCCAGGGAATCCAGAGATGGGTCTATAGGAGATGAATAACTCCCATCTTGGGTTGCTCCATTCACTTATCTGGCTTGGCTAGCCTTACAGGCAGAGTGAATCCTTCATTAGCAAATGAAAAAAAAAGTCTGTTCATTAAACCAAGACATAAAGCTGGTTCTTTTAGACATTTTGGAATGTCTTAGTTTAACACTGAGTGTCAGGCTAAGGAGAAATTTCAGCCTGGGATGGGAAAAGTGGCACCATTTCCATTCTATAGAAGCCTGCTTACAGGAACTGTCCAAGGTGCTGCACTAGAAATACATCAGAGATCGCTTTGGCTCTACTATGGGATATGTCACTAAGTCACTGAAATGTTCTTTCCAATACCATATTGTGCTCGCAAAAAGTGCCCCCTCCCCCCCCTCTGTCTCTGTGTGTCTGTCTCTCTCCAAATTCTCTTCTTCCCTCTCTCTTCCATCTTCTTTTCTCCCTCCCTCTCTCCTCCTTTCATTTCTGTCTTCTCTATCCTCTTTCCTCACTCTCCTATTGTTTCCTTCCTTGTCCCTATCCCCCTTTCTCCCCCTCCTCTCTCCTTGTCTCTCTCTGTCTCTTTGCTTGTCTCCTCTTTACCTTTCTACTTCTTTTAGTCGCCTTTCCTCCTTTTATTTTTTTGTCTCCTTTACCTCCTCTTTTATTCCCCTTCTCTTTCTTTCCCTGTCCTTCTCCTCTTTTCTTTCTCTCCTTTTTCCTGTTTTCCATCTTTCTCTCTTTTTTCATTCACTCCTCCTTGTCCTCCTTTCCTTCACTTATTATCTCTTTCCTGCTGTCTCCCAAGTAAAAACAGTAACTGAAATATACCCACCCAGCCTTCCAGAAACACTGGGGTACATCCAAATACTAAAATGCATCTGAGATCTTATTTTCAAAGTTCCCTTTAGCAATATTGATCATCCTTCTTAGCTTGTTCATTCGATATGATTCTTATTCATGTCTCCCCCATAATAAGTTCATGGTCCAGCTCCATCCAGTGTTCTGGAAGCATTCCTCAATTTCTCCTTAAATTAGAAGAATACCAGTGAAGCACTGTAGCCATTTCACCTCTCCCTCAATACATGACTAGTCCATCTTCTGTTTCTAGCATGCAATTCCCCAATAACATCATTTCCCCTTATTTCTCCTCAAAGAACCCCACAGGTCGTACATTATAGTCTCCTGCTTACCCTCACCATCAGCCTCTCTACTGCTCTCTGTATGATATTAATTTTTAAAAATTTTTAAAATTCTTCAGACAGTACTGTATTTCATGTCTCACCATGACACTGCAACACTAGTGAAATTTTGTCTTCTAAAAAAATGGGTCTTTGAGTTCATGGACATTTGAAGTAATTTGAAGGACTCTGAAACTTTCCAAAGTCTGGTCCAGTCCACTCTTCTCATCCTATTCAATTCTGGGTCCAAATCAATGTCCATCCATACTGTCTTTTCTCAATATACATAATGATTGACAATCTCTACAGATTTTTCCATCCAAATTTGAGGCATGAATGTGTGATAAACATTCTGCATCCATTTGGGTTTTTCCTCATTGCATGGTCAGGCCAAACTCTTTCAGGTAGTTACAGATGTCTTCCAGAAGACTATGCAGATACCTGACCTAGAAGATGAACTAGATTATAGACTCTAATGTGAATTATTTTGTAACTATTATTTTCAAGTCTTGTGTCTGTGTACAGGGCTTAGTATAACTAGCACAACGTCATGCACAAACAGGAACATCTGAAGCAGTTCACTATCTATTGACAGCCCTCTTCTAGGATTTTGACATCAAACATAGTGAGTATCTTTGGTAAGCATGGATCTCCCTTTTTTGGACTTTGCTTGATGTTTATTATTATAACTATTATTTTATTCCTTCAAACAGCCTGGAATTTGATGAATTGATGAGAGATGCTTTGTTGGAAAAGTTCCTTTAAGGCAACATTCTTCTCTACCAAATCAAAATCTTCTTTAATAATCAACAAACAGAAAGTATAACATATTCCCTGTGAAACACCCCTCTGAGTTACTTGCTCATTTGCTCTCTCATTCATGAGTTGGGTCCCCAGGAGAGTAATAGCTATTCTCAGGTTTGAGAGGTAACCAATGGTTAGACTTAATTCTAAAACTCTAGCTCTTGAGTCCCACTGATGTGCTTCCCATTAACAGTCAACCAATAGATATAATTAGCTCTCAGCAAAGGCATTTTCTGATATTGCAGATAGAACTATAGAGACAACACATTCCCTCTGTAAAGTTGGGGCACATATTTGTGGAACCAAATGTATCTGTGGGGAAAGCACACACAAACTTAGACTGCAATCATAGTGATGAAGCACATGAATAGGAAATACATGTGGCCAAGGTGAGTCGCAATTCTTGGCCATGGCAGGAGATCTGTCTACATCCTTACTGCTCTTTCTCTAACATGGAGTCCTCACAAAGCTCTGTCCTGGACCTAGTGACTTTCTGGGCAGGTTGCTTAGTTGGACTCCCCAGATCTGCTCCTTTTATTTTTTCTTTTCTTTTCTTTCTTTCTTTTTTCCTTCCTTCTTTCCTTTCTTCCTTCCTTCCTTTTTTTCCAATTTATCTGCTGCTTTTCATAGCTGTACTCTCATGACCAGAACCAGCTTTCTCTCTCAAGTGCATAAGTTACTCTTCCTTCTGGGACTTTCCCCTCTGAGTTTATCCTGTACCTGTGTCTCTAGGGGTCACTTTTTCCTCCCTTTTCATTGAAGTCACCAATTATCAGTGTATTTTGATTTAATCTGGAGAAGCTTATCAAGTTCTTCATAGCCTTTTCCTATGTCTTCATCCTCAGTAACTGAGGTTGCTATAAACATTCAGTTGTTTTCATGAAGGTTCAAATGTTCATCAGAAGAATCACAACATGAGATGACCAGATGTGCTAAGCAATAATGTCTTCCATTGCCTTTAGTAAGTAAAACCACCTTTGCAAATTCCTTTCATAACCTCTCCATGGAGTATCCATGGGACTTCCTGCCACTCAGTCACAACTTCCTTCTTTCTTCTGGTTTCATCTGTAGCAAGAACATCAAGACTGCTGTTGCTCCCTTCCTCTAATAATGCACCATTCATCTTGGGAAAAGAATTTCATATTTAGAGTCCTAACAATCCAATTGAAGTTATTTATAGATATATGATTCTTGGCTACCTCTTTTCACTGCAGTCATTGCAGAAGTGGAAGGAGGTCACATAAGATTGAAGGCTATTTTGTACTTTTCTTTATTTCATGAGTCGCCATGATCAAAACATTTATCCCCGAGTGACTAGCCTACTGATGGTGAGCCTGCTTATGTTTAGCTGGGCTGCTCCTTGGAAACCAGACACAGTTGGATGGCTTAGTAGAACAGTCCAGAACTTAGACTGGGCTGGGAAAGCCAGGATCATCTCCATGCCACCATGAAGTCTTGTAGTAGAAGACTAATAGTACTATCTAATCCATCCTGGGTTGTGATGAGTAAAATTTAAGAAAATGACTACCTTGAACTATATTGAGAATTGTAACCATGACATATAAATAACAAGTTGCTTCTTCTCTTGATTTAAAAATACTTTTGTGAGACACCTTTCCATAGTGGGATGTGCTAAGAGTTGGTCTTTAGCATGAATAATGTTGAAAATGTCTTTTTATTCTTCTAAGACTGAACATTAGCCAGATCTTTCTAGCTAATGTCGATGTTGGCCAGTTAATGCTTACATCATGGGATGTACAGCCAGAGTGTGGAAGCTAGAAGACTACGAGAAGGGGTTGGGGCAGTGAAGAGAAATTCTCCACATCCGAGAACCACGCTATTGATATTTAGCACAATGCTGCTGGTAGTGATCATATATTTTTGTAGGCATTGCCAGTAAGACCATTTCCAGACTGAGAATTATTTTGATTTGCAAGTTAGCCCCTGTTTACAGAGTGTATTACGGATTGTGATCCTGCTTCTAGGGCTCACAGGGTTGACTGGGAGCTTTTGCTCAAAAAAAAAAAAGACAAACTTTGTTCTTGATGGTTGTATATCAGACAGTGTTGATGAGTCTTTTTTCCAGTCATGTCGAATTCTTTGTGACCCCATTTGGGGCTTTCTTGGCAGAAATATTGGACTGTTTTGCCACTACTCTCTCCAGCTCATTTATAGATGGGGAAACTAAGGCAAACAGAGTTAATGGACTTGCCCAGGGTCACACAGTTAAGAAATGTCTGAGGCTGAGTTTGAACTCGTATAGATGAGTCTTCCTGACTTCAGATCCAACACTTCACCACCCAGCTGTCCTACCAGACAGGTTACTTTCTGACAATTTCTCCTTCTGCCTCTCTCCCTCCACCAAGTAGCCAACAGCTTCTCTTAATTCCTTGAGATTACACTTCTCAGAAGATGGCAGAGTAGAAAGACACACATATGCTAGCTCCAAACCCACAGCCTATAAAATATTTGTAAAGAAGAACTCCCAACAAATTCTGGAGCAGTGGAAGCCACAGAACAAAGGAGTGCAGGAGATTTCTGTTCCAGAGAGACCAGAAAAACCGACACCAAAAGTCCATCATGCACTGAACCCAGAGCAGAACCCAGCCCTGTCCTGGCTGCATGGCACTGAGAGAAGCAGATCCGAGCAGGCTTCAGGGACAGAATGTCCAGTGGCCGTGCAGGTCCCTCCACCCACAGGCGCTAAGGTCAGTGAGACAGCTGTTTTGACTGGCTGAGAGGGATCTCCATAACTCAGGCCCCCTCAGGAGGCAGCAGTGGACAGGGGCTCCCAAAGCAAGCAGGAGCTCGGATCCATTGTTGAAGATACATAAACCCCCTGAGGGAACTGAGCCCAGTGTGGTGTCCCTGCCCCTACCTAAGCCGCTGAATTTAATCTTACATTGAATAGCAACCCTGCCTCCACTGAAAGCCCTGAGGCTGGGAAGCAGCATTTGAATTTCAGACCACAAGCACTAGCTGGGGAATCTGGAGCCCAGGTGGGTATGGAGAGGAATCTCAGAAGTCAAGTAACTGGCTGGGAAAATGCCCAGAAAAGGGGAAAAAAATAAGACCATAGAAAGTTACTTTCTTGGTGAACAGATATTTCCTCCCTTCCTTTCTGATGAGGAAAAACAATGCTTACCATCAGGGAAGGACATAGAAGTCAAGACTTCTGTATCCCAAAAATCCAAAATAGATATTCAATGGACTCAGGCCATGGAAGAGCTCAAAAAGGATTTTGAAAATCAAGTAAGAGAGGTGAAGGAAAAACTGGGAGGAGAAATGAGAGAGATGCAAGAAAAGTATGAAAAGTGGGTCAACACCTTGCTAAAGGAGACCCCAAAAATGATGAAGAAAA
>CM053770.1:17762012-17801517 GCA_028658325.1 Potorous gilbertii
GTCAACACCTTGCTAAAGGAGACCCCAAAAATGATGAAGAAAATAACACCTTGAAAAATAGGCTAACTCAATTGGCAAAAGAGGTTCAAAAAGCCAATGAGGAGAAGAATGCTTTCAAAAGCAGAATTAGCCAAATGGAAAAGGAGGTTCAAAAGCTCACTGAAAAAAATGGTTCTTTCAAAGTGAGAATGGAACAGATGGAGGCTAATGACTTTATGAGAAACCAAGAAATCACAAATCAAAACCAAAAGAATGAAAAAATGGAAGATGTGAAATATCTCATTGGAAAAACAACTGACCTGGAAAATAGATCCAGGAGAGACAATTTAAAAATTATGGGACTCCCTGTAAGCCATGATCAAAAAAAGAGCCTAGACATCATCTTTCATGAAATTATCAAGGAAAACTGCCCTGTTATTCTAGAACCAGAGGGCAAGATAATTATTCAAGGAATCCGCCGATCACTGCCTGAAAGAGATCCAAAAAGAGAAACTCCTAGGAACATTGTGGCCAAATTCCAGAATTCCCAGGTCAAGGAGAAAATATTGCAAGCAGCTAGAAAGGAACAATTCCAGTATTGTGGATACAATCAGGATAACACAAGATCTAGCAGCTTCTACATTAAGGGATCAAAGGGCATGGAATATGATATTCCAGAAGTCAAAGGAACTAGGACTAAAACCAAGAATCACCTACCCAGAAAAACTGAATATAATACTTGTCGGGAAAAAAAAATAGTCTTTCAGTGAAAGAGATTACACTTCTCAGAATCCTTATATAACCCCTGTCTCAAGGCCATTTGGATAAGACTCTCCTTACTTGTGGAGAAGGAGGCCCTGCCTTATGTGACAGACAAAGTAGAGGAGACAATAGGCAGTTCTCAGTCAGTCCCTCTTTGCTAACTCATCCTTCAGTGATGAAGAAGCCAACCTCACTCTTGCTTCTCATGAAGGCCAGGGCCTTCATCTGTACCATTAAGGAGAGACTCCCATGTCAATGGGTTTTGGGACAGGAGTCACACTTAAAACATGCATTTGGGCCTCTTGGCTTATGACAGCCCTGCCTTGGTTCACCATGCTCCTAAGGATACTGAGTATCAGACAGTCATCATGGCATGCCTGGCTGGAAGAAGCCCAAAAACCACATCAATGCTGCTCTTGGTGCTAAATCTGCCTAGCCATCCATAGCCCAAGAGTCTCATGGTGATGTTCAATCCTACTGTATACAAGGCAATGTGATATTAAAGAAAGAACAGGAGCCTGGGAGTCTCAAAGAAATGGATGTTGACCCTTCGTGTCTCCTGTATTTAATCAATCAACAAACATTTATTAAGCACTTACTATGAGCTAGGCACTGTGCTAATCAATGGGGTTGCAAATAAAACTAAAAATTCCCTTCCCCAAGGGGCTTATTCTTAGGGAGAAGACATACACATACCAAGTTACATACAGAGTAGATGGAAGGTAACCTCACAACTCAGATTACGTTGTAGTATTCGAATTTTCGCTGTCCCAGGTACTAAAACTTAGTGTTGTATTTATACCTTGAAGTATTTTAATCCCTCCATGGCTGTTTCTCAGGGCTACAGACGCTGGTGTATTTATGCTGACTCATGCCCTTCACTGTATAATGAGCCCCCACCCATATTCACCACTCACCTTCCTCAGTCAGGACAATTGCTCTGACCTGCAACTTCTTGGTTAATGATTGCTTTAATGATATCCATCTTAGAACTCAGGGACCAAGGGTCTGGGGGGTAACTGCAATAATAGATATAGCACATAACTTTTGCCTAATAAATGACTCGATTCAACCTGTTAGTAACAAATATGGTGGCATATTCCCTGGCTTGACTATGATACCTAAGATGCATATTGGAAACAAAATACATTTTTTTCTGGCAATCCATCCTAAATGTGTGTTTGCAGTCTGGGCTCCATTTGTACAGGATAAATATATTACCATTACTTTCCTTTGAACTGAGGAAATGTGCCAATTCTGAAAGAACAAAATAAAAAATAAATGAAAAAAATTAAGATTTAAAATCTTAAAATCCCCAACCCTCAAATGTTTTATGAGATCCTTACCCTTACCCTGAAGTCCTATGGCAGGAGAAAAAGACTCCTAAGAGCTCTTAGTTCCCTGAAGTGAACTGCCATTTCTGTTTTCAGATTCAGGGACAGAAATCTGAACTGTTCTCACAATCTTCATCAATTTACCAAGTCAGTCAAACTTGGCCTCTTTCTAAATGTGCATTTGCTCTCACAATTAAGTACATGCTCACTGAGAATTGGCCTCTCTCTTTTGTCTCTTTCTGCTTCTATTCGCTCTGTCTCTATCTGTATCTCTGTCTCAGTCTTTCTGTCTGTGTCTGTCTCTGCCTCTGTATCTCTCTGTCTCTCTGTATCTGCTTCACTGTGTCTCTCTGTCTCTGTTTGTCTCTAACCCCTTCACCCTCCAATCTCCCTTTTTCCCCTTTCTCTGATTGTTTCTTGGCTGGGTGAATCTGGCAGGATTCCAAGTTTCTCTGCACATCTGGAACAATTTTTTCCATTGTTCTTGATCTGAGTTTGAACAGCCACAAATTAACTTTCTCAGGCACTATTTCCCTTGGTCTTTAAACCTACCTAGATTTCTCAGATGTGTCTAATTTTGCCATTTCTGACTCATTTATACCTTAGTCATCAAAGTTCTTTTTTTTGAGCTGTTGGTTAGTCAAAACTCCTTGTTCACCTTTCCACAGCATCCTTCAGTCTTCTTCCTCCCCTTATTCTCCTGCCCCCCGCCAAGAACTTTGGTTTTGGGAATAGAGGAACAGGACCGACACCCTCCAGCCCCTCTTAGGGGAGTAAAGATCAGTTCACAAATCTGGATGCTACCAGGTGAGCACATGTTGTTGGCAGAGCTTGGCAGAATGCCCTCTCCCAGCCCCATGGCAGGCAAGCAGATGATTATTAATACATTGCAGTAATGTATGCAGAGAAACCAGTGCAACTGACTAAATAAAGGGTTTTTTGTACATATGTAAAAATATACATTACATACACCCTCACTGAATGGAATTTTTAACTGACCTAGATTATTAACTCCAACCAAACCCTTCCAGAAGTGATGGAAAGGATGGAGCCAGATCTAGTGGGGTAGCGGGAAGGGGGAGAGGTGATGGTGTTCATTGTTGTATAGATTGTTCATCACATTTTAATAAAATTAAGACTTGAAGAGGCTTCATGGCTGACTCCGAAGTCAAAAGAGCTGGGTTCAAATCCTTTGATGTCCACTACTCTGTGACCTTGGGAAAGTCACTTAAAGGAGTACCATTCTCTAGGATTCTATTTCCATGTCTATCCAGAGAATTTCTGAGGTCCCTGCTGCCTCTATGTCTAAGATCCGACACATTTTTTAAAAAATTCTAAACTTCACAAACTACAAATAAAACAAGAATGGTTAGCCTTTTTTGGTGGTACAGAGCCCTCTCCATTCTGGGGTCTATGGACACCTCAGAATGATATTTTTTAATGAATAAAATAAAACATATAGAATGACAAAGACAGTCAAGTATATTAAAATACAATTATCAATGTATCTTTTTTTAACAAATCCACAGCCCAAGGACAAAAGCCTATAAAACCAAAGGAACATTTTCATGAACAGGTGCCAAACACGGGAGGGTTGTGCATGAAACTCTACCTCTCTTTTCTGTAATCCTTGCTTTTCTTTTGTATTTAATAAATCCAACATGTAACTAAAGCTGTTCTGCTTGTTGGTGATTCCTTCTGGTCTTCCTTCTGTTCTCTTCTTATTTTTTCCTTTTGGATCCCTATGCCTAAACCCCATCTCCTTTCCACCTTCTCCTTCCCCGCCCCCCACCTTGGAACAAGAAAAGAAAAGAAAAGCCTTTGTAACCAATATGTACAGTCAAGCAAAGTGCTGACCATGCCTAAAAAACTATGTCTCTATAAGTTCTGTTTGCACCCTTAGTCCTCCCCGCTAGTATGTTTCATGATGGCTCCTCTGGAACTCTCACTGGATGTTATATTTGTTCTGATTCTCTAAATGGTTGGAGCAAAATGGAGGCATCCATTCCTTTTCTCAACTGAGCTCAGTGAAGCTCAAAGCCCTCTTTCAAATAAATCTGGTTGTCAGATAGATACTCCATATCGATGTTATATGCAAAAAGTCAAACTTTCTTTTTATTGAACTCCCCTTTAATAAATCTTTAAAATAATTGCCAATTAAAGCCTCAGTTTTCTGCCAACTACTCTACACCATGGACTGACAAACAAGAAATTCCTCTAGGAAGCATCGGATAAAGAAATGAGCTAGTTGACTTTAGTCTTACAAATAACACTCCCCTCCACCTCCAAGCCCCTGGGCCCTTAAAATGACTGAATAGCTCTCCTCACCTGCAAAGAGAAGGACCTTTAAGATCCTATAAGTCAGTTCTTACAGAATCAACCTTCTGAGGTGCCAGTGCCTAGCTAAGAGATTAATTGGTTATGATCAAGACACTCCTTTGAAGGACCAGTAGGTAGAAAGAGTCTGATGAATCTGAAGTCATTCAATCAACAAACATTTTTTATGCAACCTACTGTGTGCCAAGCACGGTTCTAGGTGATGGGGATAATAGGCAATAAAATAGTAATTTTTCAATTAGGTTTCCTGAGCAAAGTACAATACCTGTTTTACATAATTATTTCAGAGCGTTAATCAGGGCAGGGCAAAGGGTTTTTGTCCCAGGGTGTCAAATTTTTAGGGCACAGAATTTAGAAAGTTCTGTTATGATTTGCATATCTTCAGTTGTGTAGGATTCAAGCCAATTCAACCATTGCTTATTGAGTGCCTACTATGATCCAGGCACTGTGCTAGGCTCTGGGGGATACAAAGGCAAAAGTGAACCTGACCCTACCTCAAGGAACTTAGCTTTGAATGAAAAAAGAGCAGAATCAGCTAATTAGCTGAAATGGGAAGCTACCAGATGGCTGGGGTGCATGCCCTCAAGCCTGTGGGTTAGAGCCCTCTTGGCATTGGCTTCGTGTCCGTGTCCTGATTCTCTGTTCCCCTCTCACCAGGCCAGTGTCCCCCACCCACTTTAACCGAGGGCATGTTGTACAAAATTCCTGAGTCATCTGTATATCTAGTCCTTCTATTGGTCCTTATTTAACATTCTTGCCACAAGCATCTGGTCATAACTTTTGCCTTTAGCTCAGAGTTTCTCAAGTAGGTCTTGCTTTCTGTCTTATTTTCAGAAATAATGTTTTGGAAGGATCTGGCCCAGTAGAGTTGAGTTGGCAGAGGGGAGGGGCCTCAGTCCACAAAACCATGTGTGAATAAGATAAGAGCCCACATCCACCACTGACTAGCACACCACATCAGGAGAAACGAGAGAACAGACTTAATGGAGATTTTAAAAGCTCTGATTTTCCTTCCCATTCGATTATGATTAGGTTTTCATGGGAGTTAGTACAACCACAGGCATTCAACTGAGAATGCTGAAAACTGAGTCGGGGTGGTTCATTTCAAGCAAATCTTCAAGTTGACTCAAGAGGCTAAGAGGCAGATTCCAAGAATCACCAAAGATATAGTGGAAAGATGGTAACTAAGTGACTCATTTCTAGGAACTTCCAAAACTCCAAGCCCCAGGCAAGTAGCAGATAGAGTTGTCCAAAATACCACCAGATAGCATTAATGAAGCACAGGCAGGGCCACATGTAACTCCAAAGTGGACAACAGGACCCTCAGTGGTTCCAGAAGACAATCATTTATTCATTTAATAAACAACTAGCCATTATTATGTTTAGATTGCCATGATAAGTGTTGGCAGTGGTAGGCATGTAGCTGGCCAAGTTCCCCTCACATGTGGACCCCTAGGTTCAAGGCACATTGTGGGTAAGCAGCAACTCATGACCACAGTTCATGAGTTCCCACCCAAGTGTTTCTTTTCATAGTAGAGAATACATTTTTTAAATAAAAAAAACATTTAAACAACGTAGTAAAACAAATGACAAGAAAAATTTCTCTCCTGCTGCCACGTACACACACACAAATACACACACACACACACACACACACACACACACAATGCAGTATACTCTCCCAGAAATGGAAGAGAGGACATACATAAAAAACACACTTAACTAAGAAACATGCACTATCAGAGATTATGCATGGATGGGCATATGTGTGAGGGATGTCCATGGCTAGGGAACATATGTAGAGGGATGATATATACATGAAACATATGTGGTCAGGGAACATGGAAGGCTGGTGAGTCAAGGCCAAACAGGGCAAGTTAGATCCTCTGGCAGGACCTGGCTTAGAACTCCTCTCTGCTTCTAATGCTGCTTCCCTGCTCCCTCTCAGAGGTACCTATAGCCTCCCTCTTATCCTCATTAGGCAGCCAGTTAGCATCTCCAGTGAATTGCTCTTGGCTGGGCACTGCTGGATTCCCACTGCTGGGGAGTCTCTTTTCCTGTAAAGGGAGAGGTCCATCCCCTCTAGGAGCTCCCAGAATTAAATCAGCTAACACTTTGCAAACCTCAAAGAGTCGCATAAGTGCTAGCTATATCATTACTCAGGTCTTTAGTTATTTCAGGTGATCTAAGCTGCCACATAGGTCTGTCTTTAGAACTTCCCACCATGCTGCCTGCACGCTGGCTAGCATTCATTCTCCCTGCCTCCCACCCCTAACCCCAGCTACCATCGTAGAGAATCCATCCCTGAGATTCTAGGCTCTGATAAGCGAGCCTTTGCTTTATCTGGCTCAGTGAATCCTTCTTCTATACTCCTTCCCAGCTCTCTACACCATGGTCACTTACCAGTCCCCATCAGTGTGCTCTCATCTCCCATTAGAGTATAAGGTCCTTGAGGGCACAATCTATCTACTTCTTCTATTTGTACCCTCGGTGCTCAGAGTGGTTCCTGGCACACAGCAAAAACTTATGAAGTGAGTTCTCTATTAATCTCCTATGCTCCTATTCAGGCTCCCTTAGGCTAAATTCTTGTTTGAGTTAAGCTTAGACAATTCCTTTTAATTTCCCTAGGACCCCTGCTTGGCAGATTGGGTGACTGAAAATCATCCTAAGAATAAGACTGAAATAACTTGAATGGAGATGTGATGAGGAGAATTTTTTAACTCTTGGTTGCCAATCTGAATCCATACAAATTACCCTGAGAGTTAGAATGAAGGGGATTGGCTGGGACTAGTAAACCTGATGACCTTTAATCCTATTGCTCACCGAAAACCAGAGCTGTTGTGTTCCCTAAACACTAAGGCCCCTTAAGTAGAATAGAAACCCTTATTTCTAGAGCACTTTAAGATTCACAAAAGACTTTCTCCATAGCAACCCAATGAGGTAGGTAAGGCAAGTAGTTTATTTCCCATCTTATAGTTAAAGAAGCAGAATTCCAAAGAAGCTAGGTGATATACCCATGGTCATGGGGCATGGTCAAGTGGCTTCATTTAGAAATGAACTTAAACGAAGAGTCCTCAGTAGTTCAAATCCAATGCTCTTTCTACTAGGAAATTTCTATGAGATAGGTGCATTTAGTGATTAAACTGTGGAGAGGTGACCTTTGACTCAGAAGATTAGGGAAAGATTTCTAAAGGTGGTTGTATTTGAGCTGGATATTGAAAGACAATCAGGAATCTGACTGAAAAAGAAAGCTGCTCCAAGCAGGAGGAATCACATGAGTGAAGAAATGGACACAGGAAAATCGGGGATGAGTTCGACACAGAACAAGACTAGCAAAGAGGATGAATGAAGGGGACCCTAAAGAGATACACAGAGATAAACAAATCTCTTGATTTTAGCAGGACCTGGTGTACCTCTAGATTGGGAGAGAACAGATATTGAAGAGATCAGAGAAAGGATAATTAGGCTTTTAAAATTCTAAAGGGAAAACTCATCTTAGAGGTGATGGAAAGCTCCCTAGAACAAAATCTCATGAATTTTGTTCATCAAATCAAATATTCCAATTAGGAAGAAAGAAGATAGGTGTCTGAAGAGATGTAAGGAAATTTACAAAGAACTTTGAGCAACTTAAATTTCTAAAAGACTAATTCAGAAAATGGAAGCAAAGACCATTAGTAAGGATGAACAAAAAGGAAGGGAATGATCCTGTAAGAATAGTATTAGTTGCAATAAAGCCCCAGATGAATCAGAGGACAATCAAGGACAACAAAAAGGAGTTGCTGTTGCTGTTGTTTTAACTTTGGGGAAGAAAAGAAGACAACGAAGAAATAAGAGCACTGCTCAAAGTAGAAGGGATGCTGATAGTGGATGGTACAGAGAAGGCAGACCTACTCAATCCCTAGTTTACTTCTGTTTTCTCTACCAAAGAAAATGATCTGTGGACTGGTGAGAAGAGGAAAAAACTGGTGGGTAGGAAGTTAAAACCCATGACAAATAAGGAGTTATTTTAAAGAATGAACCTGGGTATCCTCAATGAGCCTGGGTCAGTAATCTGCGGGTATCAGATGTAATTGCTAGGTGAGTATGAGTGATCTTTGAAAAATCATGGGAACTGGAAGAGGCACCACAGGACTGGGGATGGACACAAAAGTCTCAAATTTTAAAAGAGAGAGGGATCGAAACTTAACTTTTTTAAAGTTCACTTTTTATTATGAACTTAATTAACAAAACCAGATAATTCACTATGCAGAAAGGATAAGAAAGATGTTTTTATAAGACTTTTGTTAAAAAAAAAACCCAACTTTTAAAAAGAAGCATCTGTGTATGTGTATGTGTGTATATAAATAATTTAACAGGGTAGTAACAAAACTGTTGCCTTTGTGTTCCTTTCTATACTTTTTTCTTCTGTATATTTAAAAATATTTTATGAATGCTCTTTTGCATATCCATTACTAACATTTAACTTCTCACCCCCACTACACCTCCCAAATGGAAGTTCTCTCTTGTAATGAATATGCATAGTCCCATAAAAGAAATCAAACTGTTAGCCACATCTGAGAATGCCTCACTCACTCTGAACCTCTCTGTCAGGAGGGGGTGATATGTTTCATCATATGTCTTTGGAAGGAAGTCCAAAGTTGGCACTGCTTGGATCAGAATTCTAAGTTCTTTTTCTCCTTGTCATTTATTGTCATTATGCCAACTGTTCTCCTTTTTCTTTTCTTTTCACCCCTCCTCAGTTCATACACATCTTCCCATGTTTCTCTGAAATCTCTTTGATCATTTCCTAGAGGTCAATAACATTCCATTGCATTCATCTACTACAATTAACTCATCTATTCCCCAACTAACATCTAAGATCATAATGACATCTAGTCCTGGAAGGAGCCTCACAGACCATCCTGTCAAATCTCTTTGTTTTACAGAGAAGGAAACTGAGACCTTGAGAAATTAATTGATTTGCACAAGATCTCATTCATAGTAAGCAACACACTTTGGATTTGAATCCAGATCCTTAGACTCCACATCCTGCATTCTTTCCAGCAAACCATGGCTATCGTTAAAGGAGGAATAAAGAAACAGAAATAGAGTATGCATAAAATATTGTTTTACCAGCAAAATGTTATTTACAATCATTTCCTGATTCTGTAACAGACCTTGTCCTTGCAAGTAGTTTAAGTATCTTACATTAACATTAAGATAGGAACAATGTCCTTATTACAAGACCACAGTCAGGACTAGGTTCGTTAATTCCCCATCTCAGACTCCATCCAGTATAATTCCTGGAATGGCTACTTGATGTGATTGATTGCTCTCCACATTATTGCAGTATTGTGCAAAAGGAGATGGCGCCAATGCCTGCAATAATGTAAGTAAAAACAGCAGGAATGTGCTGCCAAAGGTAGATCACATATGATAAGCACTTTTGATCCCACAGGACAGATACTTGAGTTTGGTAGGGGTTTGACATCTATGACTGCAAAATGGGGCAGAGCCTGTCAGCCCCAGGAGCTGTGTTGGAGTTTCACTAAACAGTTTTTCATTGTTACGAGGGGTGGTGGAAGATTCTGTTTGTCTGTATTCATCTTTAGTTTTCAAAGAAGACCATGACATCAGAGAAATGATGACATGACTTGCACTTGACTTTGTTTTGAGTGAGGGAGGGCTGTGCAAGGTCACCATTCTCACTTTCTCCTCCTGAGTCATCCGGATCCAGTGACCAGATATTCATCAGGATGACTGAAGATGGCCCAGGATGCAATGGGAGATCTTGGTCTACTCAGGTATTCACTTAGAGTGAGGTAATGCCCATTCAGTGAATAGACCTCTTTAAGGTTACGAAGAAGACAGAGGAGGAGAGTGAAGGCAGTATAAGAAATGGATACAGTGTAAACCTACCAACAACAGTAACGAACACACACCCCCAACTAAACAACAGCCCCATGGAAGTGTGTTTTAAAAGTCAACAGCTACTTGAGAAGGCCAGAAAGAAGCTCACCCCCCAACATCAGTGTTTACTTCAGGTTAACCTTGTCAAAAGAGGCTAAGCGAGTGAGAGAGAAACATTTTTTTTTCCAGTGGGAAGATGTTTCTCCTCCTGAAGTAAACAGAGAAACCCAAAGGGCTAAGTACAACACTCAGCCAAGCAAGACCAAATTCACTCATTTATTTTTTGCCATCAAGATTTGCCAGACATTGTGTAGACATGTCCCCAACTCAACTCCCCACCTTCCCTGATTAAATCATCCTTCCCAAAATCCCTGTTTTTGTGGATGACTCCATCTTTCTCAATCACTCAGGTCCAGAACCTCTGTGTTACTGTTGACTCTTCCTTTCACCAGACCCTATTAATTTAATATCGCTGGTATTCATCCTTTTCTACCCTACTTCAGACACTCATCTCCTCTTGCCAGGATTTTGGTCCTAACTGGCCCCCTTGCCTGTAGTCTCTTCCTTTTCCAACTCATTCTTCATGTAGCTACCAAAATAATTTTCCTAAGACACAGGTTACTCCCCTGCCCATAAAACTTCAGTGGCTCCTTTCTGCCTGTGAAATAAAATGGAAACTCCTTTTTCTGGCATTTAAATAATTCCCTCAATTTGTCTCTATCAACCTTGTTCAACAATATTCGTTGTTCTTCATCAACTCTATATTCCACCTAAATTGAACTTCCCGGAATGTGATGTCACTTCCCACCTCCAAGGATTTACTTAAGCTGTGCCTCATATCTGAAACACACTTCTTCCCCTTTTTGCACTATTGAAATCAAGGTTCAAATCAGCAAGCATCTCTGCCAGAGAACTCTCCTTCCCTCCCTCCAGATGAAGTGTTATCCACTCCTCAAATCTTTGAGCCTCTTGTCTGGACTTCCCCTTTGTCTCCCATTGTATCTATCATGTATCATATTGATTTCTCTCTGTGCTGTATCCTCTCCCCCCATCCTCCCTTTGTATAAACTCCCTGAGATCAGGGGACTCTCATTTTTAATATTTCTACGCCCAATACTTAGTACAGTGCCTTGCAATAGGACATCTGATGAATATTTCTTCAATTGAATTGAATTAAGATTGCTGCCACTTAAAGCAAAGTCAGATTGCAGGTGGAGATGAGCTTTGGCAGCCTCAGCCTTCTCTTTCTTCCCCTTTGTCCTTATCCACTTCAGTGACTCAGTGTCCTCTGCTCACTCCCATTTCATAGCTACTTGGGGGAGGGAAAAGTGGGGGCCATTGTGGGGAGTTCTTCCCAACATCCTTTTAAACATAGCATGTGGACATCTACCAACGATCAGCCTCCTCTGAAGAACACACCACCTTGACTTCCCGTCTTTAGACTTCAGCTACTTTCAAACCATCTTGGCCAACCAGAACCTTCTTTCCAAAGCACCGAAGAAACCACACATACTGGAGACAAGTCTCATCTTCCCTATCTTCATATACATCCATATACCTTGAGTCTCAAAAGCCTTGGGGCAGCAGTCAGCTGCTAAAGCTTCACTAAGACTTTTAGGACACCCTGTATTATATGTGCATGTCCAGGTGGATGACCAAGTTCTAATCCCATATTATATAACCAGTATATCAATGTAGATTTAAAACATGTACATTTCTATTTACTCAAATTCTCCAGCAGCTCTGTGTTCTCCCTGTATGGATACTCCCTCACACTACTCTGATTGCAGCCCATCCATGCCTGCCTTACCCTCAGACTCCTCCTGGGAAGGCCACGCCACATGTGCGAGGCCTGCCAGATTTTTCCTTGATATTGTGAAGGTACCAGGAGACTCTGGACACATGACTATCTGTTCCTTTTTTTTTTTCGTATCTCCATGTGCTCAATGGCATCCTTAATTCCAATTTTCCTGAATAATCCTGTGTTTGTGTGTTTGTGGATATGTGTGTGTATGTATGTAATGCGTATGATATATGTGATATGGGGGGAGAAGCTAGGTTACATAGGTAGAATGTAGAATTTGAAATCAGAAAGACCTGGATCCAAATTCTGCCTCTATTATTTACTCTAGTGCTTAGTACACTTCTTGGCACTTAGTAGGTGCTTAATAAATGTTTATTGAGTAAGTGGTTGATAGTGGATCCACCATTTAATCTCTCAGTGCCCTTATGAAACACTCTAAGATCAGAGAGAGACAGACAGAGAGAGATAGAGAGACAGACAAAGATGGAGAGAGAGACAAAGAGACCCACAGAGAGCAGAGGGTGGAGGTGGGAAATAAGCATTTATATATTGCCTACTATTTATCAGGCCTGGGCTCTGAGCCTGTGATTTCATTTACATAGAGAACTCCTGGGGAAACTCTACTAATCCTGGAGAGTTGTCTGGAGGCACTGGGAGGTTAAGTGAAATATCCAGGGTTACTTAGACAGTGTTCATCAAAGACAACACTTGAACACAGGACTTCCTAACACCAAAACTGGCCCTCTAGCCACGAGACATTGCTGCCCCTCATGATTTCTTCTCTCTGTGTCTCCTTCTCTCTGTCTCTCTCTGTGTCTCTCTCTCTCTGTCTCTGTCTGTCATTCATTTATCTATCTACTACCTCTATCATCCACCACCTAGCTCTCTACTTACATATCTCTTCATCTATCCCCTATCTCTCCCTATCATCAGTACAAGTATGTGTATATATACACACAAATGAACATATTTACAAATATGCATACAATGTATATATACAAATACATATATCACACACATGTGTATATAAGTACATACTATGTCTATGTGAACACAAATATACATATGTATGCATACACATATAAGTCCAGACTGATTTGTGACATCATAGCCCATGACATCATATACACACATATATCAGGAAAGAACTCTTAAATGAGGTAGGATTTATTTCTTTGAGAGAGATTCTTTAAAGTTGCACAAATTGCAATCTGGTTGTTAAGTGGCAGGGGTGCCAACCAGTTACAGGAATGAAGAGTGAGACCACAATGTAACCAGGGCAGGGTGACAAATCAGACTATATTACAAGTGATAGAACTGGTCATTGGAGAGAACCATAAGGTAGAAGACCAGGTTCTCAACACTCATTACTCCAAGGACCTCTTTGTGCCCCTTTGGAATGCCTCTTGCATTTCAAATCCCAAGACCATAAATCTTCTTGCTCTCATCTTCATTCTGTTTAAAGGAGGGAAAGGAGAAAAGCAAAGGAGGAGAAACATGCCAGCATCATTCCCTGTTCCTTAATAAAAAGGGTGAATTTGTTAGTAGGCATGAAAGTGAAGGACGGAAAAGAGGCTGGAGCCAGGGCTTTGTTAATGTTATTAAAAAACCAGTCAGCTAAGGACTGTCTTTAGGCAGCCTCATAAAATGGATGAGTCGCCAACTAATGAGCATCATGATGTGTTGGTACCTGGGATATTGGTAAATTTGCTTCAGCATCAGCAGGGGAGATGATTAGAAGGAGTGACTTAATTGCAAACTTTCTTCATCACTGTGTCAATGGACCTAGGTCATGAGCTGTTTCTCTTTGCAGATCCCATCAAAACATTTTCCCCTCTAACGACCAGCAGATCACCTGTCACCTTTCCTGTCTTTTGTAGAGGACAGGTGGGAGGCTGATCTGATGAGGGGCAGCTGAGAGGACATCCACTGGTTTGGGCCAAGGCTAGGTCTCACTGGAGACTGGATCATACCAACTAGATACATTTAACTCAAATATTCTTAATTTTTGTTCAATCATGGACTCTGGGCATTCAGACTGGACAAAATCATGTTTTAAAATGCAAAAAAAACCCCACATGCATAAGATTACAGAAGAAGACAATCAGAATCCAGTTATCTGAATATTGCAAGTTCACAGACTCCAAGTTAAGAATCCTAAATCTAAGAGAAAATCAGAGTCATATTTAGCATCTTCAACAAAGAAATTCAATTCCAGAAAGCAGTTCCAGGAAACTAGATCTGGGATTAGACACGGAAAAATGACTCATCTGAAGAACAGATCCCAAACTATCACAGCTGGTGGAGTAAGCTTGCATGCTCAGGATGCTGTGACCCATCACCCATTCACATGCCCACAGTCTACTCTCTACCCAAACGCATCTTTGCTCTTCCAGTGCAGGTTTGCAGACATGGAGGTTGGGCAGGTTCAATGTTTTAGATGTGTTCCATTGGGATAGATGAATGTATTGGAATGTTACTGTGGTGTAAGAAAGGACACATGAAAAATACAGAGAAGTATGGCAAGACTTAAACAATTTACTGTAAAGTGAAAGGGACGAGCAGCCAAGAAACACCATATGCAAAGACAACAACAGTGGAAATGGAAAGAAGGATAATCACACAACGACCAAACAATTATGCGGCAAAATTACAAAGAGGAAACAGCCCCAAAGAAAAATTTTGGGATAACGCTTCCCCACCTCCTCCCAGAAGCATCAGGTCCGTGTGGAACGCTGCATTTTGTATTCCTGCTTCGCTGGAGGTTTTCTCTGTTTAAAATTTTTTTGTCCTATAGAACGGCTCTCTGCAGACATCTCTACTAGCTGTGTGCCCCTGGGCAGGTCGCTTAACCCAGACTGACTCCAAAAAGAAAAAAAAGAATGGTTCTCTAGAAAGGGGAGGAGGAGAAATACAAGGGGAAAGTTGGGGAGAGGGAGAGAGACAGACAAACAGACAGAGACAGAGGGAGAGACAGACGGAGAGAGAGAGATAGAGACAGAGAGAGAGACAGAGAGAGAGGAAGGGAGGGAGGGAGAGAGAGAGGGAGGGAGGGAAGGGAGGAGGGGGAAGAAGACAGAGAGATCAATAAATTTTTATTTCAAAAAAAGAGAGATTAGATTTATTCCATTTGGCCCCAGAAGGGAATACCAGGAAGAAAAGCTGGAAATTTCAGGGAGCAAATTTAGGCTATGAGGAAGGAAAAACCTGATAACAGTTAAAACCATACAAAAGGAGAATGAGCTGCCTCAGGAGGTAGTGAGTCATCTGTCAGCAGCAGTCTTCGAAGGTAGAGGTGGATATTGTTTGTATAGAGGGCACCTCTTGAGAGACAAGCTCAGCCAGCTGACCTCTAGACTCCCTTCTAATTTAGAGACTCCAGGCTCCCCAAAGCCTTTAAATGACAGAATTGGCCAAAATCAAAGCATGTGGAGCACCATGTATTTGAGACTTTAAGGAAGTTTCCCAAGCACCATGTTTTTGAGATGCTTTAAGGAAGTTTCCCAAGTACCAAAAACACAAAGTACCCAAGTCAGCCCTGGTCAAGCACATCCTAACTGTGCAATAACCATCTACTGATTGGATTAGATTTGCATAGTGACCCATGCAATTATGAATTTTGTTTGACTGGAGGTCAAACCCGGGCTTCTGCCGAGAAGAAAGAGAAGGGGAGTCAGGAGAAAGACTGGTTCTGGTCACCCTGATGCGACTGAAAGACTACTACCTGTTGACTCTGGAAATAGAGAAGCTGAATTCAAACTCAACTTTGGTCCTTCACTACCTACATGACCTCGGTCAAGACACAACCTCCTTATGCCTCAGTTTCCGTATCTGTAAAGTGTTGGAGGTTGGATTATTGGCCTTGAAGGTCTCTTCCAATTTCAAATGTGAGGGAGGCAACAGGATCCTCAGATCACATCTCTAAAGCTGGAAGGTCTCAGAGATCATCCAGTCCAAGCATCTCCCATTTTTCAGATAAGGAAACTGAGGCCCAGAGAGGCCAAATAACCTACAAAATGAGTCAATCAATCAATTAACATTTATTAAGTGCCTACTGTGTGCCAGGTACTGTGCTAAGACATTCACAGATGGAAAACAGTCAAACTGAGTCTTGAACCCCAGTCTTTGACTCCAAAACCACCATGATTCCACCCAAAGCACAACCTTTAATAAAATGGAATGAATCAATGCCATCAATGAAGGTATCCCCTAAAGAGCAGGCAGAGGGTCTCAAATGGAGCAGAACCCTTAGACATATCCAGAGGGGGACTGGCCACTCTTTCCATGGCCTTGTCACTTGTCCCTGTGAGTGGATAAGCTTGGCAGTTGTGGAAAAGAAGCCTGGGTGCAGAGCAAGAAAGACTTAGAAGGAACTGACAGGGGAACAGCTGGGAGGTTGGAGTGTTTGCTGCTGTTTTGGTTTTTATTCCAAAGAGGCATCTATCTACAGAGTGTACTGTGAAAGCCCAGCCAGCTTGCAGGGTTACTTCTCTGACTGACTCCTGGAGGTCTGTGCTCTACCCAGGCATGTAGAGACTAAGGAAGAGAAAATTATGCCCTTGGCTCAATTTAGAAAATGCAGACCCTCCATTTTCCTAAGAAGTAACCTTTGGGGGACACCAGAATTAAAAAACAGAAGTACTTTCCAGTCTGTGGGACCCCTTTGTATGTTTCCTCCAATGGTGCAATTCAAGACTTGTCCACACCTGAGCATCCTGTGAGATGTCACTCAATGGGGTACACAGGCTGTTGTCGCTATCTCTTACCCCATGATCAGCACATTTCTTTGTCTCAAACACTCCCTCCCCCACCCCTTTTCAGTTCCCCTTTTTGTGTCATAATGTGAGCTCCCTGAGAAGCACTTAATAAATGCTTCACGCCTGCCTCACCTTCATTCATGTACTCTAGGATCTAACCAAGTTCACCTCCTCTCTGTTCCTCACATCTGGGACTCTATTTCCCACCTCTGTGCCTTTGTTCTAGCCTCTCTTATACATAGAATATACTCTCCATCCCTCCTCACCTCTGCCTCCTAAAACTCTAGGTTTCTATGAGTTTAACTCAAAGGCACCTTCCACATAAAACCTTTCTTAGACCAGTGCCCTCCCCCTACAAATGCCCACATTTGTTTTGTGTTTGCCAGTTTATGTTTCTATTTTCTTCTCTGGCTAGATTGTAAGCTACTTGAAAGCGAGAATAATTTTGGTTTTTCATTTTGTTTTCTCAGTGTTCTCAGCCTGGCACATAGTAGGCACTTTAAAATCCTTATCAAGTGTAGATTTTAAAACTTTATAGACATGTGAGTTGTTATTACTGCTGTTGTTAAGAGTTAGCTAGGTATCGAAGGGGACAGAGGACCAGACTTGGGATCAGGGACCTGAATTAAAATCCTGCCTCTGACACTTTCTAGTGTCTATAAATCTCAGTTTCCTCATCCTTAAAATTAGGAAAATAACAACTGCCTCACAAGTTTGTTATGAGGCCTGAATGGGTTAATGGATGTAACTAGAAACCCTAAAGCACTGTATGAAAGCTAACTATTATGGTCCCTAATTTCTCAGTGTTCTTAAAGACTACCAAAATTTGTTATAAAATAATCGACCCATGATGGAATGGAAAGAAAATAAATACTTCTTCATTTTTTAATGAAAAAAATTACCCCAAATCTCAAATTTACAAATTTCAACTTGCCCTAGAAAGGATGAGGCTACTTTTAATTGCTCCTGTCGCTGCCTGTCTACATCTTCAAAGAAATGATTTTCTCCATGTCTTGAGATGTGAGTTAAACCCTGGGTTCCACTATGTCACTACTCTTTCTGTCCCTGTCCCTTCCTCCCTTTTTCTTTCTTTCTTTCTTTCTTTTTTCTTTCTTTCTTTCTTTCCTCCTTTCTTTCTTTCTCTTTTTTCTTTTTTCCTTCCTCTCTCTCTCTCTCTATCTCTGCCTCTGTCTCTCTCTCCCTCTCTCTCTCTCTCTCTCTCTCTCTCTCTCTCTCTCTCTCTCTCCCTTTCCCTGCTTTCCAGTAAGTACCATCTCAAGATTTCTTTTAAACGACCCTCATGAAAATGCATTTGGGCCTGGACAGTAAGAAATGTGATATCAGAGTAAGTTGCTGGGTAAGATGTGACCCTGGAAGTGCTGCCCTCATCTTCCTCCTCTGGGACCTGCACATGGCACCTCCCCACCCCACGAGACCCTTCCCTTGCAGATTTCCCCTGGGAAGGTGAGATGATCTCAAGTCAGTTTTCTGGGTTCCCTGATTCTCAAGGACATAGACAAGGCCCAGGGGCTTGGGGACACACTGAGGCCGGCTCTCTGCTAATTAGAGTCTCACTGGGCTCAGCAGAGACCAGAGCCTGCTGTTCACTTTAGTTCTGGGAGGATTTCATGCTCTCTTATAATCGCATTTAAAATGTACTCCCCTCTTTCCTTTGCAATATTTGCTTACATACATTTTCTCACTTTTCTTTCCTTCTTCCCACCCTTCCCACACAGACACACAGAAATAGTTTGCCTGGGCTGGTGTTTCGGACTGGGTAAATGGCTCGCTCCCTCCACCCCCACCCACCATGACAAGTGGGGAGACTTTCCGAGGACCTTTCCCCAAAGCAATTAAGCAATCATGTTGAAAGAGGTGACTCTGGCCGGACACCAAGGACATAATTATGAACACACTTAGCATTCGAATGGCATTTTCCTCCGAGTGTTTTGCTGCTCCCAGACACAAAAAACCTCATTGCTTCAGCACTGATATTCTCCCAGCAATGCTAAAGGGCTGGAAGTCATGGAACACCATGATCCCTGAAGAATCAAAATTGCAAGTGAATCACAGTCGCGGAAGAGAGAGAGAGAGAGAGAGAGAGAGAGAGAGAGAGAGAGAGAGAGAGAGAGAGAGAGATTCAGGGTAGGGGCATGTGGATTTGGGGTGCACGAAGTGATAAAAATGCATCAACCAGGATATCACCATCTGAAAAGGAGGTGGACCTGGCCTGCATTGAGAGGGAAGTGATACCAAGTCTGAGTGTTAATGGGCACCAGCAAATGTGAAAAGAGCCAGAGGAAGCTCCCCAGTGCATTGGGCAGGATCATGGAATGATAGATTTAGATCTGGGAGAGACTGTGGAGGCCCCCTAAGTCAGCCCTCTCATTTTACAGAAAAGAAAACTGAGGCCTGGAGATATTGCTCAGGGTCATAAAACTGGAAACCATCCAAGACAGGATTTGAACTCAGGTCTTCCTAAGTCCAAACCCAGTGTTTTATTGACCTTGCTGCATACCACCGAGATTCTTGATGAAAGATTGATGTTATGGTGTGGGCAAACAATGGATGAGTCCTGGGTTTTATCGTTGGAGAGAGTACCCTCACCAGAGTGACAATGAGTCAACTAATGCTGTTCACATGCTCTGGCCCTTCTGAGTTTGGGCCCTCTGTCTACAAAAGGAAGCTGGTGAAAAATCTACTCTTGTGGATACATGATGAAAAACAAAAAAAGACCCATCAGGGTCTTTATTACAAGTGTTCTCCTATAGTAATCGTGAAGCTACCACATTGACATCCCAACATCATGCTACCCAGACTGCTATGTGGGGAAAGAAGGATGACCCAAGAAACAGACACTAGAAGAGCAGCCACCAGCCACTGATCCTCCAGCCCTCATCCCCAGGTTACCCTCCTCACCCACCGGGACCTTGGACTCTGCTCTGCCCGAACCCAGGCCCCTGGGCCAATTCCTGGACATCTTCCTACCATGAGCATTTCCTTCCCAGCTCCACTTTATATGTTGTCTTCCTCTCATTAGAATGTAAGGGCAGGCACCATCTAGCTTCCTTTGATTTGTACATAGTCATTAGTACTATGCCTGGAACCTAGTAAGCACTTAGTACATGTTCATTCTCTATCTCTCTCTCTGTCTCTCTGTCTCTCCGCTCTGCTGCCTTTCTCTCTCTCTTTCTGTCTCTCTCTCTCTCTCTGTCTCTCTGTCTCTCCGCTCTGCTGCCTTTCTCTCTCTCTTTCTGTCTCTCTCTCTCTCTCTGTCTCTCCTTTCCTCCTCCCTCCCTCCTCTCCCCCTTTCTCTGTCTCTCTGTCTCTGTTTCTCCCTCTCTCCATCCATCTACACCCAAAGGAAGTCCTTGCCAAGGGCAATTCAATTGGGAAAGCACCTAGGAACGTGGAAAACAGAATTTCCTTGCTTCTCACAAAATCCCCCCTTTTTTCTTTATTAAAATTTCTGTTTCCACACTTAAATCCAATCAACACCTCCTCATATTCTTTCCCCTATGAATTCTTCCCTTCATCTATCTCCCCTTTGTATGAATACGGAAAGGGAGCAAAGCTGACTGACACACTGACAAATTACAAGAGAGCAGCCCCCTTTCATAAGTACAAATACTGAGATTCAAAAGGTAAAGGTAAATTAATGACTTGTCCACTTAGAAGTTCCAACTCATACAGCAGTCTGGGGAGGAACATCATCTGATGCAGTTTTCTGGTCTGGATGCTCATTCAAGCTGTCTTCGGTACAGCATCTCTGCATCTTCTTCCCTTTATCTTCTTGTAGAAATCCAGGTGTCCACTCTCGTACAAAACTAACCTTGATAAAATTTTAGATGATCATTCCAAAGTTTTATATACTTATCACTCTTACAAAATCAAAATTGGATCAATTGTCATGTTTAAGAAATTCACATTAGAACCCAGTTTTTATATTTTACATTAATTTACTATTCATTTCCATCAGGAGGATGAAATTTCACTAAGGAGCCAATACCAGGCTCCAGTACTTACATAAATACAATAAAAGAATCATTTTAACAGAGTACATATCACATCATAAAACAATTCCAACGCATAGTCATGTGATGTTTCTTTTAAAGCATTTACAATATAGACCACAAACTATTTTTCTTTTAACATTTACCAACTGAAAGAAAATAATAACTACATGTGCTAACCTCACAAGCCTTTGATCTAATGGTCTCCATACTACTACTAAGAATTAAAGGACTCTAACTTAATGTTGTTGATCTAAATCCCAAGCCTAATAGCTTAATTTTAGACTTAACCTCAGATGTTCCCCTACCAACAATTTATTATTTAATAGATCTGGTATTATACTTAAAAAACTTTTGATTATAAAAAATTGCCACTAAGAGTAGGGACATTGAAGGAAACAACATCTCCCTAACTTCATGTCAACTGCAGGCAGAAGTAGATTGTCAACTGACAGTCAGCCAGGATTAAAGTCTGCCAGGTGTCAGTGGGGAAATTGAGTTAGGAGAATCTTACCAAAGCCCAGACTGAGCAGCCACTCTCCCACTCTTCCCGTGAGATCACCTTTTGCAGTTCATACCAGCCTCTCACAGGTTCATTGGCATCATGGATCAATGGCTCAGATGGCCTTACTTGCTATCTATACCTGAAGTTAGACTCAGAAGAACGGTCAGTTAATAGTCCCATAAAATCTTAAAATAGCAAGCTCCAATAATCAGTTTCAGATATGACTATAACTTCACAATTGGCTAAGAAACATCTTTTGAAGCAAGTCTTAAGTAGCTTGCATGCCTTTTTATACATATTCTAGTTCCTGATTAAATAACAATCATAAAATCAAATTTACCACTAAAATCTTAAGTTATTGCTCTAATAGATTTATATCTGTTTCCCAAAGGAAACTGTTCTGTCACTTTCTAACCCTGATCAATCTAAAAGAATGAGTTACACATATGCTAAGTTCAAACATTAACTTCAATTTATGTTCATGAAATGAATTCAAATCAAAACAGGAACATTTAACTTTTCCATCAATGCAAAATATTACCAGAGGTTGCCTGCCTCTAAGAAACTTAGGCTGAAATTCTTTTCCCCAAACTAAAAGTGTCTCCAATTTAGTCTCAGTAATTAATTCAGTCAATTGTTTTAATACCAATTTCTTTTACATCATTTTGTAACAGGTAAAGACCTCATTCCCAGTTAGGATTTTTGTCCCTTACCCAAAAGGGTTTTAGTCCCATTTGTCTAAAAGGGCCCTGGAAAACCTTACCTTGAAAACTCCTTGCCTTTCCCCATGTTAACTGGCTCTCCTGAGGCCCATAAACTTTTCCCTATCACTATGCTCTATCAAACCCAATCCCCAGGCTAATGGCCACTCCCATCAAGACCATCCTTGGAACCCCCAGATCACTTAGGGCCACCCTGGACTCCTTCATCAGTGAGGGACTCTTTCCTCAGTCCTTCTGTAAATAAGATAACAACCTCTGACCTTCTTTGGCTGAAAGAATGCTTGGGATGAATTTGGGTCTCAAGCACCCCCAACCTCAACAATTCCATACAATTACAGTTAACTTTAAGTCCCAGTTTTGTTCTATGGAACAATGATGCAACATCACATTTATACTTTGGTTCCCCTTCCTTTATCTAATTATTCCCATAAAATGCAGAAAGAATGTTCTATTTCAGGTATTTTATCTTTTACAAGACCATACCAAAGTAGCCATTTACCCAATTAATTGAAAACAGGAACATTCTACTACTTACATTGTGCTTACTTTTTAAATTATCTGCTTTGATTATATAAACATGCCATGTAGATGAAAAGCAAGGACCTAATTAGATATCAACTCCACCTTATAGCCAGATTCAGAAATAGTCAAGTGGGAAAATCTTCCTTTCCAAAGGAATACAATGGGGAAACTGAAACAGAAGAATTTCATCCCAGGCTGAGGACAGGATTGTCGCCTGAGTCTTGTACATCAGATAGCAGGTTTCACTAATCAAAAATCTTACTAGGACTTAAATCTAAAATTTGTTCTAAAAACCATTCACTAGAGATTATTTATCACCAACACAAATTTCTTGTTTAGGAACTCCATATACAAAACAATTTACACTTTACATAAGAGATTACAACTTTAACAAAGTGAGGGACCACACCATTTGGGTGACCATTTTAGGCTTTTCAAGTCTTAGGGCCCCTGGGTGCGCTCCTTTCCTTCACAATAGGAAATAGTTAACATCTCTCCTCTGACCATCTCCAGTTCAGATTAGATCTTAAGAATTCCTTCTGTAATGACTGGACTTCAAAAGGAAAGGGGGGTGGAACCAAAAGACTTTTTGTCTTAAAATTATCACAGAGCTTCCTGGAGCCAAAAAATTCTTAGTCTCCCTTATTTTGTCCCTTATCTCCCAACCCCCCATAAAACCCAGTTATAACAAATTAACTTACTTACAAATATAAATTTGGCAGGTAGACCTTTCAAAAATCATAAAAAGATTTTACAAAACATTTCTTCATACAACAAATATCTTCCTCTTTTAAGAACAGTTTACAATTTATCACAAAACCCTCATAAACCTAATTGGCAAAAATTGCAGGATCTAAAATCAAGGCCTTTGCACATTTGCCCATAAGCTTCCTTTTACAAACATACTTTTGTAAATACTTGATTCACAGCAAAAACAATTTTAGTTAAAACTTCCTTCTTAACAGCAGAAATAAACTTTTTAACATACTTAATACATCCTTAGATGGAACAGGCTTGAAAATCACACCCATATATAAAAATATTTTTTTCAAGGATTCTCATCTTCTCAGTAGGAATTCCACCACACAGAAACTCTTAACATAGAATTCACAACAGTTTTTTTTAACCAATTCATCATTAATTTAACAATGCAATTGCTAATATAAAAACATTTAGATTTACTTAAAAATTTAAACTATTTAAGTTTACTTAAAACTTAAAATAAGCCATTACTCATTCAGCTAAATGCATTTCCATATCACCTTGCATTGTAATTCATCTCTTTACCACCACATGGGCACACTCTATCACTGATCAGATAGAGTCATCTCAAATTCGATTGAGCTATTAATTATCAAATCAAGTTACATGATTTTTCTGTCTTCTTAAAATACTTCCTCACACCCTCACACATACTAAAACCATCTGAAACTAACCCATCCAGAACTATTCAAAGCTTCTTATCTGCCTTTCATATCTTCAATCAAAACCTTTATTCATCTTTCCAAATCTCTCAATCCCATTACTCAGATTATCCAGTTCCTCCACATCTTAACTATAGCTGTCTGCACTAGATTCCCATTCTAGCTTAAAGAAAGCAAAAAAGTTAACTCTACCATTATATAGCAAACATCAGAATTTTCACTGCTTATTTATAACCAAATGTGAATTTCAAATTATCAAATTTCTAACATCTTTTTAAAAACCCCAATCTATATATAACAAACTCCAAATTTAAAAATTGTGTAACAATTACATTAGATTATTGTTGCATCTAACCTATACACATCCTTATATCCATCTTTGTGTTAAGCACTTTACAATCATAAATGCTAAATAACAATATCTTTTTCTGCTTAATTCTGATAGGAAGAGCATTCTCAGATGATGCTTGTTATTGCTTCAGGACAGATTTTAACTTGAATCATATCAAACCTGGATTCATAATCACTAATGATAAACATTTTAGCCCGATTTTTTTTTCAAATACTCTTGCTACTTAAAAGAAAATTTTATTTATAACTTCTCATAATCTCTTTTTACTCTACTTCCTTAAAGAGCTGAAATGCCATCTTCCAGCTCCCCTCTCCCCTCCAAGGTCCACCAGACCAGCTCTCCCAGTCTCATTCCAGTCTTTAAATCATATGGGGAGGGGTGGGGTAACCCTGCCCTTGTTCATGTGGTCTGAGCACATGGACAAAGTTAATGCTTCTAAAAGCAATGACTGAAATTCTAAAGTGAATTTGCAATTTTAAACACATTGTCTTCTGGTGTCAGTTATATTTACTTTAACATAAAGTACAGACTTTAGCTTTGACATCTCATTAAAGCAAAACTCAACTTTTCACATCAGAATGCCAGTATTTTACTCTGCTAATTTCCATTACAAAAGAGATCCTCCTTTAGGTAAGGTAAAGAATGGTCGGCCACCCCCCCCATTCTGAAGAGGAAAGACTTTCCCAGATTCAAAAAGTTTTGAATCAGATTAAATAAAGAACCTCCTTGCCCAGACAAAAAGGCCTAAATAATTTAATACTGACAAAGTGTGACTTCCAAGCATGAAGCTTGGCAACTTAATAACTAACAGTAATTACAAATCACAGTAAACAATTTTTAAGTCCAATAACCTTCCATGACTTTGTCTATTGATTACCCAATCAGGCTAGACATTTTCTTAACTGCGATGGGGGGAAGGGAGAACATGATCTGAGCACACAGATATTCCACCATCCTACCCATATTCCTCTCCTCCTTTTATATCTCAAATAAACCAAATATTCACCATTTCTTCCAGCTTCTTTGTTCCTTAAAAATAAATTTAGAGGTTAAGAACCCTAACAATTTAACTTGTCAAAAGAACCACACTTTTTTTTAAGTTGAATACTCTACAAAGAACAAAAATCTTTCTTTTTCACCAGAAAGATTTTTTTAAGCAACTTTTTAAAAGTTTTCAAACTTTCTATTAACACTATTATTAAGCCAAATAGTAAAACATCTTTTTTTTCTCTCTCTCTCCAACCCACTCACTCCTCTGAGGTTGCTATAATCAGAAAGAGAAGGAGAGGGGAAGATTAAGAGATAACAGAATTCCAAGGGAAAAGTCCAGCTACAGCCCTAGTTACTCTGGCTGGCTGCATTTATAATTTAACAATACACTTCACAAACACAGAACAGAGCAGAGCAATACAGTTCCTCTCTTTTTAGGAAATAAACTAATTTTAGATTAGGCCAGTACAATCCAACTATTAATCTCAATTTTCTCTGATTGATTCCAAGACAATTTCAAAAGAATCCTTCCCAGAATCTAGATTCTCTTTCCCCCCTCTTTCTCTCCACTCTCTCTCCAGAGCAGAGAGGGGAAAGAATACAGCCAGCATCCCTTCAAATGAGCTTCTGAAGGAATACTTAGAGGATTCCCTCCCAGGTACCATCATCTTAAGAATGCTCACTTCCCATCTTCAGACTTATACTCCAAAGGTTCCCAAGGACTGGTTGTGCAAACAAGGCAGTACTTGGCCACCAATTTTCCTGCTGTTGCTCAGGTCCCTGACTTATGCTGCCTCCAGTCATTCAATCCATTGTTTTAGCTTTGTTCTTCAGTTCACAACAATTCCAAACAGTCCTGGAGAAGTTAACAGTCAGAAGAGGGGAAACCTGCCTATGGGTGGTTGGGCCATTGAAAAAAATCAATGGGCATGCTACATCCCCCACAAGCAAGATTCTATCCTAACATTTCTGATGCTCAAGATCCCATGACGAGCCTCTAAGAATTGTTAGAAGTGAGCCCATCTAACAAGCCCCCAACAGTGAGAAACATGCTCACCTTAAACAAAGAAAAATACCTGTTGTGAAATCAGGAAAGCCTTTATTAATCTTTACGTCCATTCCCCCTGAATGGCCAGGTGACCTCCCCAGGAAGGTTACAGGAAGACTACAACACATGCAGAAAGATGGGATTTCTTATACTGTTTTTCTAACTTTGGATCTCCTGCGATACCATCCTCTGGTCATGTGACTCTTCCTCACACAGCTCCTTGGGCCTGCACGTTACCTGACCTCTAACCTGTCCATGTTAGGTCACAACCCTTATTACCAGGAATGTGAAAAATAGAACTTTCTTGCCTTCCACACCAAAATGCAGGTCTGACCATGTGGTTCCCTATTCAATAAACTCCAGTTGCTTCCTACTACCTTCAGGAGCAAATTGAAAATCTTCTGCTTGACTTTTAAAGCCCTTCACAACAGGACTTCTTCCTACCTTTCCAGGCTCTCCACACCTTACTGCCCTCCAATGGCTTGCTCCAGGACCTTATACCAACTGCCTTCTTGCTTTTCCTAAACACACCTTTTCCCTCTCTGGATCCTTTGCTTTTTCAGTGACTAACCTCCACTGGGCTTTCTCTCTCCCTTCTCCTCTGTCTCTTGGCTTCCTTCAAGACTCACCTCAAACGTAAGAAGCCATTCCTGCTTCCTTACCTCCATTACCCAACCCCTACTCTCGCTGAATCCATGAGAAATGACAAAAAGAGCTGGAAGAGTTTGACATTAAGAAACATCTGATTGTCATTGCATAAAGGAGTGCTTGTCATGGACAAATGAATGTCCTCTGGATTTACCAGGAGGGAGCCCCTTTCCACTGACATTGGAGAAATTCCAGTCAGTGCCAAAGAAGGATGTCCTAGTGATGTCTCAAGGATCTGCCACTTTTGTCAGTGTGGGGATTCCCTCCATAAGTGCATTATGAAATCTGCCTCTGTCTTGGGGCATCAGTAATAAGTAGTGGTAGGTCCTAGGATCAGCAAAGGGTCATGGATTTAGAACTGAAACAGCCTTAGAGTCCAGTCATTTCCTATGACAGATTAGAAAACTGAAATCCCCAGAAGGCTGATGACTTGTCCAGGGTCACACAACCAATACCAGTCTGAGGCAGGTTTCAAGTTGTATGGAATGAAGATAATGAATTTCATATATTTTTAAAATAACATCATACACTTCAAATTGAGAAGAATAAATAATAAACATTTCATAATAGCTTAAAATTAAACATTTGTAGAATTGAACTGAATTATTGAAATGCTTAGATCATGGTCCTGCCTTGGCAAAAATAGTACACTGGGGAAAAAACTGAATTTGAAGTCAGTTGACCTAGCTTCCAGCCATAGCTTTGCCTGCTGTATGACTTTTAGTGAGTTATTTCCTGTCTCTGGTTCTCAGTTTCTTCACCTACACAATAACAGAATTGAATTAGATGGTCTCTAAGTAAAGACAAAAGGCATTTATTAAGTGCCTACTGTGTACCTGCTAAGCTCTGAGGGTCCTATCCAGCCTCTAACTTTCTGGTACTGGGACTTACCCCTCAAATCTCTGAGGCTAATGTGGGCATATAATATAAACACAATAAAGGACAATCACTTTCCCCAACTCAGGTGATTCTGGCCTCTGATGGGATCTGGTAGGACAGGACAATCAATCGGTCAAATTAATCAATCAATCAACAGGGTATGGAGCTGCAATATAAAATACTCTTTAATACTTTATAAGTCTATATTTGGTTTTTATTGGGTTTTAAAAAAATTTTATTGATGCCTTTAAAATTTTTCCTGGTATAGGCTGCCTCTCTACCCCCACCAACAGTGCCATCCCTTATACAAAGAAAAATAGTTTGATTTTTGTATAAAACCTTATGTCTGCCATGTTTGCCAGGTCTTTCTCAAAAAAAGGGAAGATGGGCATTTTTCTCCTGAATCCAAAATTGTTCAATACTTTTCATCTAAATTCAGCTAGCTGCTTTTTGGTGCTGTTTTCATTGATACCACTGTATCCATCATTGACTGTTCTCCTGGTCCTGCCTTCTTCCCTCCGTACTGGTTCAAATAAATCCTACCATGTTTCTCTCAGTTCTTCATAGTCATTATCTCTTCTAGTAAGTACAACATTATTCAATTTAATTTATACAGCACAATCTAGCCATTCCCCCAAATGGACAGACACTCCATTTTGTTTCCATTTTTTTCACTAACATTAAAAGTGCATATATTTGTTTTTTAAATGTCTTAATATCACCTTTATTGCCATATATATCCCTCCCCTTCTCCTGTCCAGAGAATTATCAACTGCCCTCTATAATAAAAGATAAGATGTAAAGATTTAAAAAAAAACCACCTCAATAAGATTAACAAATTAACAGAGTCTTACTGCATAAGCACTCTCCAGCACCCATAGTCCCCCACTGGTAAAGAAGTGAGGGAGGAACATTGTGTAATTTAACAGCCAGAAAATGTATGTTATGGTTCCTCCTTTACCAGCAATCTTTTGTGATGAGTCACTGCAAGTCTTAAAAGGAAGATTCAGAGCCTCGGGCTGACACTCACACACAAAGGGAACAATTTCCAAATGCAGGAAGCAGCAATTTCCAAAAGCAGGGGGGAGCCCATCACAAGCCTTGCCTAGAGCACATAAATGCCTTGGCCTGACTCAGCAAGCTTCTCCAATGACTCTGGAGGTGGAAGTAAATTTTCTCCTCTTTGCACCTTGATTTAGTTTATTGCTAATGGCTTCCTAGAGGAGAAAGTGAAGGATTGAGCTGATGAGCCTCCTTTTATTCTCCACAGTTTCCTTTCTGTGGTGACCAAGGATCCAAGGAAGACATTCAAGTTACCATTTTTGGTAAAGAAGTTCAGTTCTGGAATCCTTTTTTCTTTATTCATTCATTCTGCCTTTAGTATACAATGTAATATCAGCACACTGGACAGGGGCTGTGTCTAATTCTGCCCAGTATCCAGCCCACTTGTGGAATTTAGCAAGTCAAATGAGCCTCATTGTTGGGTCTCCTTTATGGGCAATTTGTTCCACACTCTTGGAGCAATTAGGATTAGCTTTTTTCCTCCAAGACCCTTTAAAAGGAGTTTTTTAAGCATAGCATTTTGGGTCTCCTCCTGGAGCAGTAAGACTTCGGATTAGTTCTATACCTGCCCCTCCTCATGAAAAGCACCACCTTTTCATTTATGACCATTTCCTAATGGGGAGGATGGGAGCAAAGAAGCAGATAGTGAGGTGTGAATCAGCCAGATCCTCAGAATCACATGGGCCTGCTGGTGCCAGACAGAAGGACACAGCAGTCAGTGTGAATCCCCGATGTAATCTGTTCTTTCAAAAGGCTGTCATGAGCTGTCCTCCTGCTTGGACTGCTAATGGCTTTGCCTGCAAGGTGGTATTGGAGACAGTGGTCCATGGCTGGGCCATCTGTCCTGCAGGTGGTTGGAAGTAGAAAAGGGGAAGAGGAAAGGAAGAATCACCTGCTGCCCCTGCTACTTTCCTCCCCAAAGTCTTGGCTATGTGTGTCAGACTGTCATTTTGCTTTTCTGCCTCCTCACAGAGAAGAAAAAGAAATTTCACTGTTGAGAGAAGGGACTGGGCCAGGTCCTCTGGTGAGCATTTCAACCAGACACTCACATGGTGACTTCTTCCTCTCATTTCAGTTCAATTCAATTTAGCAATTGTTATAGATCAGCCATTGTGCTAGATACTGAGGATACAAGGGGAGGGGGTGGCTGAGGGGGAGGAATGACAAAAGATCTGCCTTCAAGGAGCTTACATTCTACAAAAGACAATAGTTGATAGACTGGTGTAGAATGATGTTAATAGAATAGGAAGGCAGATAGATAAATGTAACATCACCCTCAGTTTACCATCCCTCCCCCACACCAAGACATGCTGGACAAAGGCTTAGGCTAGTGTTCAAGGTGATGCCAGAGATGAAGAATGAGAAAAGATGGTGTCCAAGAGCAGAAGAGACCAAGACAGAGCAGTAAAGGATGTTGAGGATGCAGGTTTTCAAAGGAAGACTCAAGAGTAAACAAGATGGTTGTCAGAACAGAGAGAGACTGCCCTGGGTCTGCACAAGACAAAAAAACTTGGGTCTCTGGGTAAGTTTGGGTACATGAGAAGGGCAGAGAGTCAGGAGACTCTGAGGAGAATGACCAGACAAGAAAGTGGTATCAGAATTCACACCACCACGGCCAATGGCTTCTCACAAGCTGCCAGAGATAGTTCAGTCATCTCAAATAATGCATTAGTTCAACTGTCAAGACATTGTCTCTCCTGGAGCCCATGAATAGAACAGCACCTGGGAATTCCTGGTGGGAGCGGTAGGTGAGAAAGGCTGTCCAGTCATGTGAAGGGTCTTTCTTAACTCTTGAGTTTACGCCCTGCTTATGAGTTTGGAGTTGCCTACGTCTAAAAAGAGATAAGCATGTAGCTCAATGGTATTTGTTCAAATGAACGTATATATATATATAAAATATGCATGTGTGTATATATAATTTTATTTATTTATTAAGCATATATAATTTATTCTGTCCATCATTTCTTCAGTTACAATTAAAGAAACTTTATACAATAAGCTGTGCTTGTGTGGCCGACTCCATTTTACCATGTTCATGCTTCAGCAGACCAGGAAATTGAAAGGAGTTTTTGCAAAGGGTGGGGACTCCAAGTAAAGATTCTGATGGGATAAATCCTCATCCATGTGAGACTCTGGCCCTCCTACCGTAATGGACAGCAAATTCAAACCAGAATAAAATGTAAGAAATGTCTAACAAAATAAATAAAAATACAATACATTATAGATACTGTTAATTTGTGGTTTCCTAAGTCAATAAGAGACTGATTTGAGTTTGACAGTGTCACTTTAGACTAAGGAGGTGAGCCTTGGTTATGAACAGTACATCCCCAGGATAGTACTCACAACTGATATGATTGGGGAAAGTCCACAGAGGAAGCCACAGGTTTACCGAGGCTTAAAGGCAAAAAAGGATGCTGAAAGGTTGGAAAGACAAGGAAATGCATGCCTGATGTGGGGAAGGCCCAGAAATAGTGGGTGGAACATCCAGGATAGGGAATAGCAAAGAGGTCAGTTTGGCAGGAAAGTAGAAATCCCAGATGCAATAAAAGGGAAATGAGAGGGAAAGGTCAGAGACAGATGGTGGAGGGCCTGATGAATGGGACCAGGGCATATGGGGGTCAGTAAAGGAAACTAGAGGTGCTTAGGCTGGAGAAGAGGAAATTTGGACAAGGCAAGGGATATGATCCACTTGTGCCTAAAGGACAGATTTCTAGAGCTTGGTCTTCTTGGTCTTGGAGCACAAGAAAGATGCCCTTGGCAGAAGCTTCCAAAGGGCAGATTTAATTTTAATATAAGGAAAATCTTCCTAATTATGTCAACTGGCCAAGAGCAGAATGGACAGCCCTAAAATAGTGAGTTCTCCCTCATTCAACTTGGCAACTAATCAACAAGTGCCTACTATGACCCCTGGACTGTCCTAGACACTGGTTATACAAATACAACTAATGAAAAGATGTCTACTCACCAGGCACTCACATTCTAATCATGGGGAAGAGAAGACAACAAATACACACACACACACACACACACACACACACACACACACACACACACACAGAAGGTATTTTGGGAGGAAGTGAGGGGCCATTGGAGATCGTCAAGAAAATCGCAGATAACTACTTGGTAGGTACTTTATGGAGGGGAATTTCAATTAGGTATGAGTTGGACTAGATGGCTTCTGAGCTCTCTCTCAACTCTGAGGACCTGTGATTCTTAGGCTCATGGGATCACAGATTTGGGGTTGGCAAGTCACTTAACCTTTCTGTGCCTTGTTTTCTTCACTTGTAAAATGCAGGTTCTAGACTCAAAGTCCCTTCCAACTCTAAACCTAGGTTCCTATAACTCTAAGAAATCCCAGAATCTTGAAAGGAACCTTAGAGAAAAACCACATTTTACATATGCTGGTAAATATATGAATCAGAATCTTAGGTGAGGTCTTTCTGACTCCAAATCTAGTTCTCTAGGCACTAGGCTACTCAGCTGCCTCAGGGCACCTATCTGATACCCACAAGTAATCTGGCTTTTGGCATAGAGCTTCAGCCAAAGCAGAGGTGTCAAGAGTGAGGGGGATACAAAGGAAGAATGAAAATGTAAACTTTTTAGTGTCCAATTCCTAAACTATCTTCACTCTTAGGAGTATACATAGTGGACTTCTTTAGGATAAAGCTCTCTGAAAAATAACTGAGCATCTTGCAATTTGGATACTGTTGACTTATAGCTTCTTAACATACTGGGGGAAAGAGAGAGAGGGAGGAGAGACAGGAGAAACAGAGAGGAGAGGGAGAGGAGGGACAGAGGAGACACAGAGAGAGAGAGAGAGAGAGAGAGAGAGAGAGAGAGAGAGAGAGGGAGGGAGAGAAAGAGCGCTTAATCAATGAGGTGAATGGAAACAAGGTTAATGGGGGAGGATAACACAACTTCGTATCCAGCTGGGCAAATGAACAGTGTCCCCAGTTCCTGGAGAAAGGAGAAGGGAGTAGCAGGTTCTCTGTGTCTGCCTCTCATTGTCCTCTTCAGAGCCATTTTCATTTGGGATTTTCTTTACCCAAACACAAGAGCTCACAGCGCCAGCTGTGTGCAAGAAGGAGCACTATCATTACCTGACCTGAAACATTATTCCCACTCTCAAAAGGGCTCAATATCAAAATGGCTCTAGGTTTAAAAGGAGAAACTTCCTTTACGGAAGAGATTTTTGTTCAGGAATAAACAGCACCGATTAGAGTGTGTGTGTGTGTGTGTGTGTGTGTGTGTGTGTGTATGTGTACGTGCATGCTCAACAGAGTTGCAGCAAAAATAACCTCCCAAAAAGGTCTGCAGTGGTTTTAATAGAAATGCTTTGCCACTAAAAATCCATTAGTCTGTCTATGGATGAGGCTAAATATACTGAAATTTCAGGATGTGGCATTCTAGAAGTGCATCCTTAAAATAGTCCCAGAGAAATTAGCCCTTCTCAATGCTTTCTTTTCATGTATCTATATCCTTGACACATAAATAACCCCAGGAATCAAAAATGGAGGTCAATATTCAGGAGCTGGTTTAGTTTAGGATTGAAGAAACAGGATATCATGCCCTGTAAGACAAAACAGCTGCCAATAGAGCCCCAAATCTCTCCCTACCCTTTAAATTTCAATTTACTCTTGCCATCATTATCCATGCTCCCAAGCATGGCTAACCCTTGATATAAGTACATAGATTTTCAGTGTTCCCTTCTCTACCATCTCAGACCCCAGGGTGAAAAAATTGGGCTTGATAATAGCATAGTAAAATTTTAACTGTAAAGAACTGGGGGAGCAGGGTTCCTGAATTTCTGATCCAAGAGAACCAGGGAGGGCTCAGTTGTTACTTTCAATGACAGGATTGGTCCTAGCCTTCTGACATGGAGTCATCATCCCTCAAATCCACCCTTGATAAACACAAGGCTATTGTTGTCAGTAATGCTGCTGCTGCTATAAGGAAGCACCCTGTGGCAGAAAGTGAAAGCTGGCTTTAATGTCCAGAGAAGGAGGTACCCTTATAGGTTATATGACCACAGGCAAATATCCTTTCTGAACTTCTGTTTTCTCTTCTCTAAAACAGGAATAATTATACTCATGCTCCCTACAGGACGGAGTTGTAAAGAAGGTGCTTTTTAAACAGTAAAGTACAAGAGAAACATGAATGTTGTTAGTATCACATTTTCTGTGCCCAAGACCTCAGGCTATTTGCAGCACAGCCAGTATGCAAGTCTTGAACGAGGACACATATGTAGTCAGTCAATACCTACTATGTGTTAAGCACGGAGGAATCAAAGAAATGCAAAAAACCGCCTGGCTCAAGGTGTTTTACTTAGTCTAATGGGGGAGACAATATCCAAACAATTAGGTAAAATAAGTTATAGACAAGACAAAAAGGGGAGGGGTGGTCTCAAAAGGAAGGCACTAATATTAAAAGGGATCAGGAAAGGCTTTTTGTATAAGGTGAGATCTTAGCTGAGATTTGAAGGAAGTCAGGAAGGGATGAGGAAGAAGTAGAGCATTCCAGGCATGGAGGATATCCAGGGAAAATGCTTGGAATCAGGAGATGGAGTGTCTTGCTCAAAGAAAAGCAAAGAGGCCAGTGTCACTGCTTCACAGAGTACACAGGGTGAGTAAGGTATAAGAAGACTTGAAAGATAGGAGGAGGTCAGGTACTGAAGGACTTTGAACATCAAGCAGAGAATTTTTTATTTGATTGGAATTAGGGTCAGAGTTGGACTTAATGTAAAGCAAGGGGTGGGGCGGGCAGGGAGGGCTTTAGGAAGATCAGTTTGACAGCTAAGTGGAGAATGGATTCGAGTGGGGAAAGACTTGAGAGAGACAGATCCACCTTCCAGTCTTCCTATCCTATCTACTCCATCCACTGTGTCACCTTACTGCCTTGAATATACAGGGGGGAACACAGAAACAGATACAGAAAAAAAGCTATCCAGGAAAACACTCCCCAAGCCTTGCACAGCTTTTTCTTTAAAGAGGTCGCATCTGGCTCCCTTGCTCTCCCTCCTTCAGACTCTCAGTTATGCACACTGCAGTGTTCTTGACCAGCCTGGACTGCTCCTATGTTTCTAGGTTGTCTATAGTCATCCTCAGGGTAGAAAGTCACAGCTGTGCTTTCCTCTCCCATCTTCCAACTGTCTGGCCTTCTTGATCCAATGGGGAACAATATTCCAAACCTTCAAATGAGCTCTAATTCCATCATTGTGGGCAATAATTCTACCAGTGCAGACCACCATAAAGATAGTGACCTCTGTGGACAAAATGCTTTATTATTTGGAGACCAACATTCCACTGTTAGGTCACTTCCAATTTAACTGGATTGATCCTCAGGTGACAAGAACACAGAAGCTATCTGAGTCCATCTGTGAAGCCTTTCTACCAGGGTTGGACTTGTCCATGGTCTACCCTTCAAGAACCTGGGTCATCTTCATGCCACAATGAGATATGAGAAGACTTTAGTGGGAGATCCCTTTAAGCAGCATATTTGTTTTTATTTTTAAATGGAAATCAGTCAGTCAATAAGGATTTATTAAGTCCTTACTATGTGCCAAGAGCAGCTAGGTGGCACAGCTGACCGAATGTCAGACTTGGAGTCCAGAAGACTCCTCTTCCTGAGTTCAAACCCAGCCTCATACAAACGTACTAGCTCTGTGACTTTGGGCATACCACTTCACCCTGTTTGCCTCAGTTTCCTCATCTATAAAATGAGCTGGAGAAGGAAATGGCAAATCAATCCAGTATCCTTTCCAAGAAAATCCCAAATGGGGTCACAAAGAGTCAGGCACAACTGAAAAACAACCAAACAACCATGAATGTGCGAGGCACTGTGCTAAGGGCTATTTCTACAATGAATTACAGGCTGGCCTACTTTCTTAAACTGAAGATTCAAAATTATTATTAGGAACAACAGTCATTACACTGGTCAACCACACAGAGACACCCTCCATGCTCCTGTGACCTATTCTTTTACATTTCTGAGTCGGATTTTTAAAGAGTTTCTCTTCTCTCCCTTACTACTAGTAAGGAATACTAGTAGTATTCCTGCTGTTGATTTACCTTCCTATATCATATCCCCAATCAGAGTTCATTAGAATTGTGTGTAAAAGAAGAATAAATAGCCTACTTATAGGAGACTCCCTTAGACCTTCGCTCAAAAAGGTTTTTTGGTCACTAAGAGACATTTCTACTTCTTCTCAGTTGTGTTCCCCACAGGTGAGGGTGTAGGTTAGCCTAATTCTGGAGAGGTGAGTTGTTTCAATATTATATACTCAGTGGTAAAAACTAAAAGGAGGTTTCAGGGGAGATCATTCAGCTTTAGGACCTCCCCCTCCTATCAACTTAGGTCATGATTTCCATCACCGCTTTTCCCCACAGAATTCTTTTCCTTCCAAAGAACCCATCACATCCAATAAACAATTTTTCATTCTCCTGATAGAGACAGGCCCTGTGCACTATTCAGTCGGTTTAACAAGCAGGGAAAATGGGCCCTCATGATTGACTGAGCTGCCCGCAGCCACACGGGTTTGGAGACAGAGCCCAGACCGTCTGTCTCCCCATTTAGTGTCCTGTCCAGTAGGTCAACCCATTCCTCTGCAGTTGCAAGGATAATATTTACTGCATCTCTAGCCACAGAAATGGAAATGTGCTGCTCTGGAAGATATGCTTTATTTGTAACAACTGGACATCACAAAATAAATGGGGTTTTGTGGGACTGCAAAGGTCATGAATCCAGGCTGTCTCCCTCCCACCCCTACCCCCCATCCTCTCCCATTTACCTACACCTTTTATCCAGGAATCTGTTGAACATACACCTTTTTACTCCTTGCCACCCAGAGAAGGGAGAAAGGAAGCCAGGCATGGTGGAAATAACAGATGTTTGAGGCTCAACAGACTTGGGTGCCAATGCCTATATTGTCACCTCCTCCCTCAAGGACTTTGCTCAATTCACTTAACTTTTCTGGGCCTCAGTTTCTACAAAGTTTTCACCATGAAATGGTTTGTCTGAGGCAAAAACACTTGAAGGGGGAATTGTGGTGCAATTTGACCATAAATCCAATCGTGCATGGAGAAGGGCCAGTCTATTGTCCGGACAATTGATCCCCTGTCATTTTGAGGAGAGAGAGGGCACTAGAGATGGATACCACAGGTAGAGGACACTTGGCATGATGGCCCTAGGGGACAAGTATGCCTCATGGTGTAAGGTGGAAAAGAAACAACACAGGCCTTTCTAGCCTGGAAGTGAACCCTTCTATGAGAGTGCCGTGGGACAAAGGTCTGTCTTGACCACCCTAGTTATAGTCTGGTCTGTAAGATTAGGAGGTTGGGCTAGATTATATTTTATTTCCCTAATCATTTTACATCGATGAGTCTAAGGTCCTAAAGAGGAAAAAAACTCCCGCAAAGTAATAAATAAATATCTCAGTCAAAGAACTGGGACTCAACAAAATCCAATGTCACATCCTCTCTGAACCTCAGTTTCCTTATCTGTAAAATGGGAATAAATAATTCCTATAGGACCTACATTGCAGGACAGCTAGATAACATAGTGGATAGAGTGCTGGCCTTGCAGACAGGAAGACTCATCTTCCTGTGTTCAAATCCAACATCAGACACTAGCTCTGTGACCCTGGGCAAGTCACCTAACCCCGTTTGCCTCCATTTCTTCATCTATAAAACGAACTGTAGAAGAAAGTAGCAAATGACTTCGCTATCTCAGCCAAGAAAACCCTAAATGGAGTTATGAAGAGTCAGACATAGCTAAACAACAATAAAAATAAAATAAACAAAAAAATAAAAACAAAAAATAAACAACTCTATATCACAGAGTTATTTTGAGAATCCAATGAAAGAACGTCTGTTACTCTAATGTGGTTTATAAATGTCAGAGACAGCATTATATAACGGCAAGAATGCTGGACCTGGAGTTCAGAAGACCTGGGTCTGAAGCTTCTCTCTGACCTTAAGTAACTGTGTGCCCATGAGCATGTTCTTTACCCTTTCTGGACTTCATTTGTCTCATCTCTAAAATGGGATTATAATTCCTGGGGAACTTCTCCACAGGACTGTTATAAGGTACAAGTGAGAGAATGTCTGGAAAGTGCTTTGGAAATTGCAAAGTGGCAGGAGTTGCCAGTTAACAAGTCTTTGACAGGCAATAAAGTATCTAAAGGGTTAAGAGCTCCCCTCAGAACCAGGATAAACTGGATTCAAGCTCCCTTTGATATGGACTAGCTGTGTGACCCATAGTGTTCTCTAGGCAGCCCCCTCAGGCTGTTGTAAAGTAGGTATCGACATGAAGTGGTAGAAAGAATTCCCTCTCCCAAGAAGTCTGGTCTAGAGTCTGTCTTCCTGACAAATATCCACTTAGCACCTACTGTGCACAATTTAGAAAGGTACAACCTCTGCCCTCAGAAGGTGCTTTGGGAACTTTGAAAGGCGATATAACTGGAAGACATTTGTCCATCATCATCATTGCTGTTTCAGTCTTATCTTGATGTTTGATGGAGTTTATGTAGAAACAGTCTGAGGACAAATCAGGTCTAATGTTGGATGAGCTAGTGAGTAGGCAGATCAAATAATATTTGCAATTTAATGCAAGTGTTAGAATACAAATTTGTCTTCTGCAAGCTCACTAAAAGCGTTTTCAGGACAAACAGGATCACCCAAGAGATACATAGGCTGTCCCAGAAGCATATATATAGTCTGTCTCCTTTTCCCTGTGTCCCAAGGAGTTTTGATGACTTTCTTGAGGTCTCTATTTTGAGCATTTTTATTCTATGTTATTTGGAGGTTATGTGTTCAGTATAATAGTATCCATTAAAAAAATTCTTAAATCTCTGTGGATCAGTGGCATGACTGAGAGATTGGGGGCAATTTTGCCTGTAATAATATTATGATTCCAAGGCAGCTTATTTGTTCAAGTCCCAAGGACATTTTGGGCTTTGTATCTGTAGTGCAGCAATGCTTCCATCATCTGTTAGTTTAGGAAGAATATTCTGGCTAGTCGGCTATACTTTAAGAGTCTACTTTAGTAGTCATTTTTCTGTCTATTTGGCAGGTACTACATTTTTGCAGCCTAAAACAATGAAATGCACATTTTCTACAGTTGCTTTGCAAAATCTACATCCATCTATGAGTCTATGCTCTATAAGAATGAGCTTTCTATGGTTAGCAGAGCAATGACCTGACCTTAGGTTGCCATCATGAATACATCCACTTTCATAAATAAATCCAGTTGGCTCGGCCACTTGTGTGATGCTCCTTTATCCATATGTTGTTGGGTGACTTCACATGAATGGCTTTACCATTTTTCTCCTCTTCCCTCTCCTCCTCTTCCTTCTTTTCCTCCTCCTCCTCTTCTTCCTTCTTCTTTTCCTTCTCTTTCTTCTCTTTCTCCTCCTCTTCCTTCTTTTCCTCCTCCTCCTCTTCTTCCTTCTTCTTTTCCTTCTCTTTCTTCTCTTTCTCCTC
>CM053770.1:17802017-17822664 GCA_028658325.1 Potorous gilbertii
GACATAGACTGTTCTGCGTGGCGAATCAAACCCAGAGAGTGAACAACTGGCAATTGTTAAACGTGGACCTTTATCGTAGCAGCAAATCATCGAAGTGGCTTAAAACCATAACTGTTTTATTGGAGAACCTGATTTTTAGTCTTGTTAATTGCCAGTAATTATCAGGTCCCAAAATGTTAACAGACACTTCATCAAACTCTCTCTTAAGGGGGGGTGGGGGAGGGGGAAAGAAAAAAGAAAAAGAAGGAAAAGTGTTTCCCTTAGGTTTTCCAAGCCTTGGTTTCGACCTCCCCAATGGGCTGTTAGCACTTAACCTTAAGTAGCTCTAACAGCTCATCACCCGCAGTCCTCTCCTCTCACCTTGCTTTCAGTTGCGCGCTTGGGCACTGACAAATGCCCAATGGGGTGGGGGGAGGTCAGCTATAAACTGAGTCTCAGGTGTGTACTGAAGTCAAAAGGGAGCCGGTAAAAGGCGCCTGCGACTGGCTCGAGAAAGTGGCAGTTTTGATGAAGGATCTCTTGGGAAAGCCATAGAAAGTGTATGGTAGAAAAATGATGCCGATGAGCTGCGGAAGACAGACAGACGCGGGGCTGTCCCGCGACCTTGAGCGAAACGGTCAAGCCGCAGCCCAAAGTGGGAGACCTGCAAAAAAGCCACCACCTCCCTCCAATGAAACATCTGATTTATCACAAATTGGGGTGTTTCTGCAAAGCACCCTCTCTCATCCCCTAGAAGAGGGATGGGTAATAGAAGGGAGGAGAGACCCGGGAGGAGGGAGGGAAAGAGGGAAGAAAGAGGGAGACTCCTTACTGCAGATGAGCCAATGTGAGGGATGGGGGGAGGAATCTCCAAAGGGAGGGGTAGGTGGCGCGAGGGGAGGGGGGTTATGCCTGCATACCTACAGATCGTCTACACACACACACACACACACACACACACACACACACACACATCTGCACGCGTGCTTGGAGAACCCAGAGCGACAGGCTCAGCAGGCAGCGAAGCGCATAGTCCGCTCTGCCTGCGGCGACCAAGCTCTGCGCCCCAGGACTCCTTCCCTCCCCCTCGCCCCGCTCTCTCCTAGGCTCCAGGAAACAGGGGAGAGAGAGAGATCCCACTTTGCTGGCTGGGAGGAGGCCCGCGGCTGTCGCCCCACTGCAGCTTCCCCCTTCTTCCCTCCCTCCCTGCCCCCAGTCATGGCTCGGGCCCCAAGTCCGGACACCCGCCGGCTGCTCCGGCTCGGGGCAAGCATGGCAGCCTCCGCAGCTGCTCTCAACTGCAGCGACTTTCAGCGGGGTGGGGGAGAGGATGGGGAGGGGGTGTCACCCAGATCTACAGACAGGGGATAGCCGGGGGTGAGATGGGGGAGCATAAAGGAGTGAGGAGAGATTGATCCCAGCAAGCCCAGCCACAGCCCAGCAGGTCAGACCAGGCCAGGGTGGACGCCCAGCCGCGCCCTGGGGAATAGGGTGCACTGGGGTAAAGGGGTGCGCTCTATACAGCCCAGAGCCAAGCCGAGGCATTCGGAACACCCAGAGCAGATCCTGATGTCCGCATTCACTGAAGGGTCTCCCCTGGCCTTCGCGACCCCAGCGCCAAGGGGAGCGACCGTGAGGCCGCCTGGTATCTCCAGGGCGTGGCCGAGGGACCAAGGCAAGGTGGGCGGCGGCCTGAGGGGAGGGGCCTGGGCTGCAGCAGCGGGAGTCTGGCGCAGGATGGGGGCGGGCTGGGTTGTGCGGCAGGCGAGGGGAGGCTGCGGGAGGAGGAAGAAGAGGGAGAGGAGGAGGAGGGAGGGGCCTGCGCGAGGCACGCGGCCACCCTGCACAAGTTACAGCCCAATGGTGATGCTGCTTTGCAAACGTTAACCTGTGAAAGAGGGGGTGGGGGAGAGAGGGGAGGTAGGGGGAGGGGAGAGAAAGGGGAGGAGGTGCGAAATGATTTTTTTTCTGGTTTAAACCAGCTCAGAGAGCTTCTCTCTAGTCTCGCTGGCATCCTTCTGCCCTCCTCTGCCACGAGAGCTTGGGACAGTTTCTAGCCCCTTCCTCTTCTTTCCTTGCAGGGCACTGAGCAACCTGAATATGGACAGTTCTGTTCCAATGGGGCAACCGGCACCGCTGGAAAGCTGCGGGTGTGTTTGCATTCCTGACCTCACCCAGCATTCTTAAAGCTTCCATCAGCACCAAGTCAATAACCCCTGGGAAAGAAACGGTCTAGAAATAATCTTACCAAGCCCTCCCACCGTCCCCGCCACACACACACACACACACACACACACACACACACACACAGCAACAAGCATTTTAATAAATTCGACTACAGTGTGCCAAGCATAGATACACAGCAGAGATTAAAGGATTATTTACTGGTGCGAGTGCTGGCTATGAATCGTGGGGTAGAACCTCGTCTCTTGTCAAATCTGGGTTTACTTGCCTCTAAACGAGGAATACCCACTCCCAGACTATTTCCCCGAGCTTTGAGGATAAAGGGGGCGGGGCTCGATCTGCCGGCTGAGGGTGCACTAAGCTAAGGGGTGGAGGGATCCAACGACTCATGACTGATTTAGAGAAAAGGGAGCTCAGCAAAATAGGGGCGACCTGGAATCTGGGGCGTCAGGCGCGAGACTGGGTTCCCCTCCCCTACAAACCGCATACATATCACCCACCTTTGAGGTGTGACCTTCATTTCCCCAAAAGTCACTGTTCAAAAAGCATCTTCCCAGCACCATCGCTGGAAGGGACATCTCGAAGTTTCGCCTGTCTATCCCAGGGACTTATGCAAATCCCAGGGACTTATGCAAACCCCAGTCACGCCCCTAGCCCAGCCCCACCGCACCCCAGTAAAAAGAAATCTGACCTCCGGGATGCCTCCAAAGTCGAGGTCTGAAGTTGTTTAGTGAAGAGCCCTGAAAAGGGGATACTGGCCTGGCGAGGAATTATGAGAGCAACACCAAGGAGTCTAGAAATTCCCTGATTCACCAGGCGCTGAGCTCAAGATGACCACCAAGGCCCGCTAGTCCTTTGATAGTTTGTTTGTATTTAACCAGGAGAAGCTTTGTAACAAAGTGCTGTCAGCTCAGCTCAGCTCTCTGCCTACTTCCCAGAGCCCGCCACGAGGGTTTCTAGCAAACAAGGGATGCTGAGCCCTGCATTGCTGTCCGAATACAATTGCCTTTCCTTCCTCTCGAGTGCAGGCGCGCGTGGGCGTGTGTGCGCGCGTGTGTCTGCTTTTGTCTGTCCTTCCACACTCAGCATCTGGATTACAGCTGAGGACTTGAGCCTCACGGCTTGGTCTAGTTGTTCATTCGCCCACCTTGCAACAAGTGCAGCAAATCCTGTAAATCTTTCCCTAGCCATTACAAACAGGAATCGCACGTCTTTGGGACGGCTTACAGGCACGGTCCAGAAACTCAAACGTGATAAATGACTTTTTAAATTTTGAAGACCATGCTTTTCATTCTGTTTTCTAGCCCTAATTCCAGTTTCTAACGCTCATTCCACTCTGGACTAGACTCACTCATTGAAAATTCCAACCTGTCTTCAATATGCTTTTTTTTTTTAATCCCTGCCACCCCATGTACTTTTAGCTAGCTATCCCCCAGCGCCTCTAGCAGTGCTTGGCACATAGTAGGCCCTTACTACATGATTGTTCCCTGCATACACCAGGCAGGGCTGCTGGGGATCCGGAGGAGGAAAGCGGAGGCTGCGTACCCTGGAGTGTGTAAATCGTATTCCAGAAGCCCAACCCAGCTCTGGGCGAAGGTGCCGAGAGGAAAGTGGGGATTGCCTGCATTTTTGAAGTCATCCTATTCTTTGACTACAAGTCCCTTAAGAGTTCCTTTGACGGAGTATTTGTGAAAACTAGGAGAAAGGTTAGGATCTTTTGTTTTCAATAAGATTTTTTTTAGTCTCTTAAGCAGGGGTCTGTGGGAAAAGATGGAGAGTCGCTTTGCTGTTCCAGTTATCTGAGTCGATATCGGGTTTGCAAAAATCCCGATAGCGGGAGTGAAGGGCATCTTACTGCGTTTGGCTCGAGTGGAGATGAGTCTGTCCCTGTCCACCAGGGCAGCTAATGTTCCAGACTAACCAGCGTTCAGGAGTCTTACTCCGAGGGTGGGTGAGGGTGGAGGGAAAGGTGGGGAAGGACGAACATTTCTAAAATCCTCTGGTGCCAAATCCCTTAGAAGAGTTCCAGGACCTTAGTGTAGTCTATGATCCCCTTAAAGCAAGTTTGAAAGAAGTCAGTGAATAGACCTTCTTTCCAGATCGGACTTTAATCACTCACACACACACACACACGCACACACACACACACACACACACACACACGAGAGTCTGGAGCCCACATATTTATTGATTCACACACACACGAACCTGAAGCACACACACGCACATACATTTATTTTATGATGTTGATGACTTTACTTAGGGATGCCTACAGAGAGCTGGGAAGGCTGCACTTTTTACCAAGCTTCTCCCCTCGATTTTCCAATGCCCAGAGCCGGAGGAAGAAGGGGGACCCGCGGACCGCCTGGCTCCTCTAGGCATGCTTCTTCGCCATTCGAATGCAGGTTTAGAATGTCCAAGTCCCAGCGGCGCTTGTCACAGCTATATTTCCTTCTGATAGGCAAAGCAATTATCTTTATGGATGATTAATAGCTCAGTCCCACTCAACCTTTCAGTGTGTCCCTTCTCGCCCCACTAGCTTTAATTGTTTTAATTTGACCTTTATGACTGTTTGCCCTCACAAAGGATCCGGACCGAATCCGCCCTAGAGAGAACACCCCCCACTTCCCCGCCTCCATCCCCGCCCGGGCTTCCCGGAGGAGGGAGGGCGGGGGCGGGGAGAAGGAGCTGGCTATAGCTTCTTCCTCCTGTGTCCTGGCCCAGAGAGATGGCGGGGGGCTTGCCTCTCCCCCTGCGCTAAGCCGGGCCGAGTGCTTGCATTGCAGTGCCTTTATCGGGAAAAGAAACGGGACCAGCATCCATAAAAACGAAACGAGGGACGGGCGGGGGCGGCGCGGGGCAGGGGCCAGGCCGGCCTGGGGGAGCACGCCCCCGCCAGCGCAGCGCTGCAGCCTCGCACCCCCAGACCGCGCCTCCGCCCCTCCGACGTGCGCGCGAGTTCCCCTAGCGCGCGCCGCAGGATAATGCCCTTCCTGCTTTCCAAGAAGGTGGGGAGCCGGCCGGGGAGGGGGTACCTGGAGGAGGGGAGGGGGCGGGGCAGGCTGGGAATCCGCGAGCCGGAATCCACCCGGGGATGGGGGAGCCCGCGCGTCACGTGCCCGGCCCGGGCTCGGGTTCTCGCATGTTAATGATGCGGGAGTTCCAATCAGAGCGCGCCGGGGGGGGTGGGCTGGGGGAGGCTCCTCTCGGGCAGGAACCACCCTCCTCCGCAGCGGAGGGTGGTCCGCCGTCACCTGACCGCCAGCCGCGCGCGGGCCTCCCCCCCCCCCCCCCCGGCCTCCGCCCCCCCCCGCCAGTCCGGGGGGCGATGGTACTGCCTGCTCGGTTACAAAGTCCCCCGCCCGCGCGGGGCCGGCTCTGTGCAGCTCGTGTCCTGGCCGCGGCCGGGCTGCAGCGGGGATGGAGGCTGAGGATGCCGCGGATGCCGCGGATGCTGAGGATGCCGAGGATGCTGAGGATGCTGAGGATGCTGAGGACGCGCCCGCCTCCCTGCCGCCCCCTCCCCTCCTCCCTTCTCCCCTCCTCCCCGGCCGGCCTCTCCATTCTCCTGGTGCCTCCTGCGCGCGCGCCAGCCAGCCGGGGCGAGGGGTCCTCGGCCGCTGCCCCGCCGCGAGGAGACCGCCCGAGCTCCAGGTGAGTGAGCGCGGGGCGGCCGCCCGCGTGGGGGCGGGTGGGGCGCGGGCTTCCCTCGGTGCATCCCACCCCGCCCACGGCTGTCCCTCCGCGAGTCGGGGCGAACGCAAACCGCACCGCAGTGCTAAGTTTGGGAGGAGAGGGCGTGAGAGCCCGGCTGGGTGTTGCTGCCCAGTTCCCACGCCCTCCTCTCTGGGCGGTCACCGCGAGGCTACTTTGTAGCAGGCGAGCTCGGGAGCGGGGCTCCGCTGAGGATGTCCTAGGTAGGCTCCTTGACACCGGTGCCTTAAGCCGAGCTCTTTGGGCGTGTACCTCTGCTGCGCGGATTTGAAGTTTCCTCCGCGGTAAAAAGGGGGGTGGGGGATCGATGATCTCTGTCCGCCTTCCAGAGCTCGCTAGATCTGAAAAGCCTCGGAATCTGTTGTGTTTCTCTGATAGTGTTTGTGTGTATATGTATGTGTGCGCGCGCGTGCCACTGTGGTTTCTTTGCATGGGGGTAGGGGTGGAAGTAACCACCCCCACTTCTTACCAGCCATCCTCTTCAGTGTTGGGGAGAGAGACTGCCCTTCTAATAGACGGTCACAGAGCCCCTTCCCCAAAAGCAACAGCCTTGGATGCCAGGAGGTCCCTTCATAGCAGCAGGAATGCAGATAGCTCAGTTAAAAGTATGCAGTTAAACACACACCCCACCCACACACCCACATACACCCCCAAAGAAGCCACAGAAAACGGCTGCCTCCCCCTCGAACTCCTGCTGGACTCATTATGGGAAAGTGCTGAATCATAGAAAGACCCAGCAGGATAATTTTGCTTATTTATCTGGAAAGTTTGACATAGTAGAAAATATCCATTATTCTGGCATGGCATGGAGCTTTCAAAAGTAACATTTAGGCTCAGGTTTTGGAAAATTAATTGTCTCCAGATTGCGCCCTTGCTTTTGTAGGCAGTGGATCTGCTTTCCTACTTATTTTTTTAATGTTATTAAGTTGTTTTTGTCTATTTTAACCTATTGTCCTCCCCCACCCTGCCCCCCTAAATCTTTTCATAGCGTTGTGTGTGTGTGTGTGTGTGTGTGTGTGTGTGTGTGTGTGTGTGTTTCCAACAGTGTAAGCTAAATGTAAAAAGGAGTCCTAAAAAATAGAGACTATCTTCCTTGAATGAGTCTAGGGAAGGCCAGTTTGATTTGTCATATGCCTCAGAAGGCAGTGGCAAGCTAATCAAATGCAGACTGAGGAGAAAAAGAAACAGGAATTGTCAGTAGAGGAAGAAATAAGACCTACAGGGATTGCACTCTGAGTGAAAGAAGGGCATGCTTCGTAATTTCCCACTGAAGCTTGAGTCCTCTTTGGTCAGGGGGATTTGGGGTTTTTGGCTATTTCTGATCAGCTACTCTTGTAGCCTCTTCAACTCACAACCTTGCAGCTGGCTGATAAAATGGAAAAGGTGATTAAGAAAATTATGAGAGAGCCAGGATTAGCAAAAAATGGGTGTGACAGAAGCAGGCTTCGAGTCCTGGTCTGCTCTGGGCAGGGTTGTCCTGGCTAAACTGATATACAGTCTTCTTCACCTAACAGAAGACAAGCATGGCTTGGATGGTGGACCCTTATCTACAGGTTCAGAGAGCGCTTGGTGTCTGTAAAAAGGTACTTATTCCTTTCCAAGGACGGCTGTCTTTTCATCCTTTCCACCCCCAATGGTTTCCACCAAACATATGAACATGTCACCTTCAGCTAGCTACCTGCTCATCATACATGCACACTACCAGGATTTGGCTCCCCACAAAGATTCTAATTTATCTCCTAAAATCAGTTACAGTGCCTCTGGAACAGCAGGATGATTTCAAAGGTATTTAGAAGGGGAAATGGAAAAAAGAAATATGGGCTGATAACTGAGTTTTGCTGGTTGCGGCTGAAGTTCAGATGGCCCCACCCTGTTGCCTTACATCTGCATGGAAGGCAGAAGGCGAAGGAAAGGAATTAGACACATGCAGTGGTGCAGTGGGAGACTTAGATAGCAGATTTATTTAAATAATAGCTAACACTTTTGAGAATATCGATGTCAAACAGTAAGGGCTCTCAATCTGCCAGTAGCCCTATAGAGGGATGCATGGTATAACTTGACCAGTCACTACAATACAAAAGCCATTTTCACTTTCCGGGATTCATTTGTCTAGGGAAAATCTTATGGAGCTTGTTTCTTCCAAGTTTAGATGTTGCTGCTGTAAGATTTGAGGGACAGTGAAAGAAAACTCCTTGTAGTAGAGATCCACAGTTTATATAAAAAACAAAAATCTTCCTTGTTTCAGGGCTGACTTTCAGAAAGGAAATATGAACATGGCTGGCATCTTGTCAGTGTTAAAAGAAATACACATTTGCGATAGATCACCAGTAGAATGATGTTCTTTTTCTCCATCTTTTTCTCTTGGAGTCATATCATAGAACCACCAGATAAATCCATAGAGTCATGAATGCCTGCAGGACCACCGTAATAAGATGTGGGAATGAAACCATACTTAAGGGGGAAAGGGGACTTCTTTTTCCCATCTGTCCTAAAGAAGGGAGCAATAGATATTCTGCTTATTACCAGTCTCTTTTGGCTGGAGACTACACCATCCATCTTTCTGATCAAATTCTAGGACACCTTTTGTTAAAAAGTCATCTTATTTGATTTTTGCCATTCTTTTTTTTAAAAGTTTTTTTTTAAAGAAAAAAATTGTGCTCCTTTCTCAACATCAGTTATATCAATTAGTCCATTCATTCAAATTACCCACATGTGAGGATGATGAGCGGTCTACAATGCCTGGAGGAGTTAAGCCACACCTGAATTGTGGAATTTCTCTTGACAATTGCTTATATCCTCCTTCGGCACACAGTCAAAATGGCAAACCCTGTCTGCCTTCCTCTTACTTCCTCTACTTCATCTTGCCCTTCCCTTTCAAGTATTAAAAAAAAAAAAATTACTTCCTCCTCCTCTCCCACAGCCCTCAACTCTGAAAAGGTTTTGAAATTCTCTGCGCAGTGAAAAGCAAAGCCCTTATAGGCAGATCTTCTTCAAACTAGATCTTTTCTCAGCATGGATGGTCAAGGTCCACGGTGGTGAGCAGTTCCATGCCATCCACACTCAGATGGATGCCTTTGGAGGCTCATTTCTGAAGCTTCCACCCACCCCCTTTGTGGGCATGATTCTTGTGTCTAACCAGCTTTGTCTGCTTGCACAGTAATGGCTAGGAAGGAAGGTTCGAGAGCTGCTGCAGCCCTTGAGTCCTGGGGTAAATAGGCATGCACTCCTGCATGCTGGGACATTCCGGAACGCCCACCTCTTGGGAAAGGAGTGAATGGTCAAGATGAATAAACAAGCAGGCTGCTTTAGGCCAACAACGGCAGAGATCCAAAAAAAAAAAAAATTCTTTTAATTAAAATCTTTGGAGATGATGTGAACTCATAGACCTTTTTTTCTTTTCTTTTTCCTTAATGCAGAAAGATTTAGGCAGAAAGGGTGGAGGCTGCCTTGTTCTCCTTTAGGTCAGTCTCCAAGGACACACCTTTTGCACACATACAGGCAGGTCAGGTTTTACGTGTTTTGCAAGAAAACTTTACTCAGCAGCTCATCAGGGGCTGGTGCAGTCGAGTTAGGTTTCAGTATCCTGGAAGGCACTGAATTTTAGTTCTATTTTTCTTTTCTACCCGTTTGAAGGACTACCTTATGAAGAGTTGCTGCTTTTTTTCTAATTAAATGAGGTAAAGTATTTATCTCAAATATATTGGCGAATACCTCTTACTGCACATATACATATGAAATATATGTATACGTATGTAATTTTTAAATAATTTGAGAAAAGGCTTAAGGGAGTTGTTTTTTTTTTTAATAAAAGGTCTTTTTCCACTCTCCCCACCCCACCCCAACCACCATAAAAATTGGGACTCTTGACTCTGCAGATGAGGTGGACTCAAAATGTCTGAAATAGGGAGCTTGACATTTCATCAAAAATGTTTCATGCCTATTACAGTTGTCCTACAGGTTAAAAAGAAAAGCAGAGAGATGTTGTACTTCAATACCTCATTTGTTATCACCTTTTCCAGAATCATTTTAAGTTCTTGACCCTATCAGAAGAAACAGCGTTCCCTACCAATCACCTTGTGTGTTGATCACAGTGGCCCAAATGATTGCTAGTCATACTTGGTGCTCTTGGAGACTTAAAAATGAAATTAGCCAAGCTGCTAACAATCTCAAACCTTTGCTTCTTACAGGCGTGGTCCTAGGTGTGGTGATGGCAGCAGTGGATTGTATCCAAACTAAGTGCGATAAGTAAGTACCAGCATTGCTAAATACCACTTGACTCCTCATCATTGCTGGCTTGCCTCTTGCCTGCCATGTTCCTCTTTTCTCCACACTTCCCACAGGAGAAATAAGAAGCTGGGGTGGGGTAAGGGGGGGAATTGCTAATGAAGAATGAGTACTCTTGGGAGATACCACCCCATTCAAACAAATTAGGACCCAGTTATGTTGGGATGTTATGAATCAAGGACAAAGACACACATCTTTAGTTCGGCTTGTCATTTTGTTTGAAATGGCAGTGGCAGCTAACCAGTAGGGTGGTTAGGGAGATGGTGGAGGGAATGGTCTGGTACTGAATTGACCTGTATCTCCAGATACCAGATAGCCTTGCCTATCTTCATCTCTGCATTTCACAAGGAGTATTGATTATCTCCAAGATGGGAGAAGTAGCATATTGCAGAGGTCTTCCTCTCTGTGATAACGTACCATGACTAGCTAATATTTGTACCTCCCTCCCATGAAAAGCTCATGGAACTGCATTCCGAGTTCACCTAGGGCAAGAGCATCTCTGTTAGCTTCAGAACCTAACTCTTGACACCATCTTGCTTGGTTGACACCATCTTGCATAGTCAGTTTCAGATATGGGAAAAGAGGTCGTTGTCACATTAGCAGAAGTGTTTTATAGGACTGAATTTTAGGGGTTTCCCAGTTCTTTCAACTAGCATCTTTCTATAGCCTAAATGCTTCCTTCTCTACTGCCCTTTTAGCGAAGAACAGTCCATTCTCTAAGAGCCTCAGTGCAAATTTAGAACCTTTCCCTGCTGCTCCGGGATTTCAACCTGTAATTTATAAGAATTTTCTAAAATTCTTAGGCATTCAAAAAATGGCCAGGTCCTAGGAAATAAATCTCAGGAAAAATTTCCTTTCCCTCTCCCCTCATCATCTTATCCTTCTGGTTCCTTACCACCTGCATTCTCTTATTCCCCAAATACCAACTTCCACATGATACAGACCCCTCAAACATCATCCTGTTTCTTCTCCTTCACCCCCTTCCCTACTGGAATTGCTAATAATCTTTTGACACAAATAGTATATTAATTCCTTAGATTCTTGTTTTTAACATAGTCGGATGTGCATGATGGGGTGTCATTTAGGGGGAAAACTTACCAAGTTTATAAGAAATGTTAAGCTTCCCATATTCATGAGGGCAGTGCATAAAGTAGCGTGTTTACCGTAGCGTGACCAAGTAAGCATGGGCTCCGTATTCTCCGACACATTCATTTGCTTGGCTGTTTAATATCAAAGGTCAGGTTTATAATCTCCAGACGGTGGTGTCTTTTCTCCTCAGTGTTGAGATTTATGTATACAGCATAATGTATATAAAATCATTCCAACCCATCTAGCTAGGAAACCTTTTCTACCTGAGGAATACAGAAAAGGCAAACAGATTTGCCTGAGATGGTATACATTTAAAATCAGCTACTGATTTATGCAATCCATATTTTTTAAAGTTTTTACCATGTGTGTATGTATCAAGGCATCCACTCTGTGTATGCAAATACCGTTTTTAATGTGTATACAGTATAATGTAGTGTATATTTGGAGAAAAGCCTGTTTTGCATATTTTTAAAAAAGCATTTGATCCAGCCATACATGATAGAGAAATGAAACCATTTAAGAAATTGGGTTTTTTTTCTTTAAGTGAAACTTGTTTATAAATTTTCATCTGTAATTCTCTAAAATAGATTTTCCTGTCAGAGCTAGGTTTGGGGTGAGAGGTATGCCTGTGAAATAATGCTCCTTATAAATATCTAGCTTTAAATAGTCGATCTAATTGTTGTTACATGCCACACACTTTATATAGGGGGCTGGGGGAGGATATCTAGTCCCAGCGTTCAGATTGGAAGCCTGGAGATTTTAGGAACTACAGTTTTGTACTGCTAAGTAATGTCGTAAGGAACCGTACAGTCAGAGGTGGTTGGGTGGGGCACGATGCAGCATTCATCTGGAAGCCTTTTGTCTCATAAAAGTGAATGGGAGGAAGGCCTCTTTCCCAATCAGCATTCCCCCAGCCTTCTTAATGCTACAAAAACCCAGACTCTTCTACTTTCCCTACATCTTGCAAGGTTAGGTTTTTTTCCCCTTCTTTTCCTCTTTTCCTCTTTTTCTCTTTTCTTTTCTTTTTTTTTTTTTTTTTTTGGTGCATGACTACGAAGGCTTTACTCCATCTGTCTTCCTTAGTTCATAGCCAGTAACCTGACTGCTCTGAAGACTGTTATTCATCAACGAGACAGTACAAGTGACATTACTCAGACTCGAGAGAAGTAAATTCAGGAGTTGCGGCAAAGTCAGCTCATTTTTTTTTCCTTCCCAAATGGCCTTGAAGAATTTTGCTCCTTTCTTTTTGAATCGTCCAAAATAGAGATCTCTCATTTCTCTAGGTATCCGGATGCCTACAGAGGGAGAGGTAGAAGGGTGGGGTTTGCCGATGAAATACAGTCATGGAAAATGAGTGATGACTGCAGGAACGGTGGAGAACTTGAGAGTTAGCAGCCATGCATTCCAACTGAGATTCCAAGGTCTCTTCCTCTCTAACATCCTACTTTCTTATATTATTTCATTAAGCTTTTGATATTCTAAATAAAGGCCCTTCCAGGCATTCCCTGTTAAAATGTCAGATTCTGGGTTTTCATGCAGTAAAGGAAGCAGTGGCATCTATTTCTATGCACTAGAAGAAGCAGGAAGATGAGATAGAAGAGGCACCTTCAGATATCAGAGCATGTCTGTGTGTGCATATGCACAAGCATGCACAGCCTTGCTTTGGTGAGGAGGGTACGCTGCTGAAGTCACAGATGCTGCTGACCTGTCGCAGCGGCGCTAGCTGGCAGGGCATTTGGGAGATAGCTGTACTGCTGGCAAAGTTTTAGAATTAAGGAAAAATAAGGAAAAGTTGTCTTTACAACTTAGACCTTCTCCTGGGTTCACTTCACAAGGGTGGAATGAATGGAGAAGATAGGAAATAGGCAAAGGAAACCAAAATGCTTGGAGCCGTGGACAGACAGGAAGGGGAAGACCTTCCTACAAGAGGCTGTAATCTGCAAACAGTGGGGCTAACTCAATCCCTCTATAGTTTTAACTGAGGGACTGAAGTAAAAAAAAAAAAAAAAGACTAACCTAGCCTGGGGGACTGAAACAACTCCCCAAGCAAAAATGGGTAGGAAGAATTTAATGAAATGGCAGTAGAATATTATCTTGTTGCAGAGAAATGGGTGGAAAAGATAGGTCAGAAGAAAGACCAGGAAAAAGCTTTCCAGTCAGTCAGAACTAGAACAATTCATATTTTGCAGGTGCAGTGGACCAGCGTGCTCAGACACCTCTTTCCAGGTAGAAATCAAAACCAGATCAGCATACTTATCAAATCTCTTTGCATGGATTTATAACTTTAAAAATATCATTCAGCATGAATTGAGAAAAGGCATTGACTTTGCAGCTGTTTAACCGACATGGGGGTGTTCGCAATGCCTGCACTTCGGTTTTATAGATGCTAAAAAATAGACAAGGAAATTAATCAGACGCCTTTTTTTTTCATTTGTTCTTGCTGCCTGGTCAGAAATCTTTGGTTCACAGTTATATTTCAGGGTGTGCCTGCACGGTGAGATAATTCCTGGGGCCACTTTCTTCAGACTGGCATTTCTCTGATGCCTCGGTAAAACTGAGTAGATCAGAAAAAGGTGACAGATTTCAATTGAAAGATAACAACCACCACAACTAAATGAGCTGTGTATTTTGTTTTTTTGCTTTGTTTTACTTGGCCATAAACACATGCATCTTAGAGAAGGAAAACCATAATGGATGCTTTAAGCAGGCAACAAAGCTGGACCTTGGTGCTTGTATGTGAATAAAACTAGCATTCCCTTCTCCAGAGAAATGGGAAGCTTTGTTTCCAGATGTAAAAGAAATCCATCAGACCTGCTTGTTCAGCACCCCCCTCCCTTTTCTTCCGGGCCTTTCATTTTTTCCCTAGATTTTATCTTCTTATCTAATTTAACAAAAGCTGTAACATTAGGCCACCCTACTATATAAAGCTACCTTCTTGGACAACAGTTTAAGAGGATTCATCTTTTAAAAGGCCCTCCTAAATAGAGGGGCCTGGGAGGACCCACCCCACCCATTTTCCTTGGTGGGTTGAGACTGCATCAGATGCCCAAAGTGACGGTGCAAGGGGAAGATGAATTTTGTTTTTGGAGTGGGTCGGGAGGGAGATTGATATTATTGATGCTAATAGCTAACGATGTTTTATCAAGCCCCTTTATCATACGTTTCCTCATTTGCATCTCATGCCAACTGTGAGAGGTGGGTGGGTTAAGTATTGATTTATACCTTCAGTTACTCCTTTCCAGATCTAAATCTGTAAGCCCCATTTCACAGATAAGGTAATAAAATAAAGAGCGCAGTTTGGCCTAGTATCTACCAGAGACTCCAAACTCTCCGGGGAGTATGGGACCTAAAGAGGTGACTGTTTGGGAACTTGGTTTGGGATCCTTTATGGGATCAAAACATGTTTTTAAAAATAAAATAAAGGTGCTAGAATAAATAGGATTATTAGAATAATTAGTATTAGGATAGAATAAAACATTTTTTTAATCAATCAACATTTATTTTTTAAATATTTTATTTTTCTCCCAATTACGTATTAAAACAATTTCATCTTTTTTTTAAGTTTTGAGTTCAAAATTCTGTTCCTCTGTCAGCAGGAATGATCTTTCTGTTATGGCTATTATTGATATGTGTGGGAGGAGGATAGGTGCAGAGAGAAAGGAAAAATCTCTTCCGCAAGACATTGCCCAGTTATCCATCATACTTCTCTGTCTAGGCTAAAACAAACAGATTTTTCAAAGCTCTTTACAAGTATAACCTCATTTGAGCCTCAGAGCAGCTCTGTGAGATAAGTGGTGTTATGTTCCCCCGCCCCTGTTACTTCCTAACTTGATCAGGGTCTGACACTAAGTTAAGTGTGGGAGGGCTCTTCCTGATGCCAGGTCACCACGCTGCCTCATTCCCATTGAAAAGGCATTTTCAAATACATGACGCATTTGCCATTCACCAGTCATTTGGGACAGAGCTAATTTTGTTGTACCCATTCACAGTAGAGGAAACTAAGACTCGGGTGCCCCAAATCTCACAGCTTCTAAGTGGCAGGGCCAAGCCTTGACAGCAAGATCTCTGATTCTTAGATTGGTGCTCTCTCCTTAATCCCACACGGTGCAGCCGACATTTTGGCCCAGTTGGATGAAATGTTGATTATCGTGTAGAACTGAGAAAATTTCAGACCTGAAAGGACCTCACTGGTAGTTGGTTCAGCCTCTACCTGAGGAGAATTCCTTCTGTAGTAGCATTCCAGATGTGGAGCTATTCAGCCCCTGCTTCTAAACCAACAAATCAGTTATTTGGAGGGCACATAGTAGGTGCTTAATAAATGCTTGTTTATTTTCTACTTCCTTAGGTAATGAGATGACCTGAATTCAAATGTCACTATTGCCCCTTATTATATCTGCATGTGTGTCCCTCTGACGCTCTGGGCCTCAGTTTCCAAAATCGCCTGTAAAATGAGAATGTTGGCCTGGGTGAATGCTGAGGGTCCCTGAGCCCTCGGTTTGGGGGAGCTGTGATCTGATTACTAGGAAGGGTTCTTCTGCTGCTGGCCTGGTTCTGCCTTCCTGCAAACACTGTGTCCACAGTCCTAGGGCTGGTTGCTCCTTAGCAGCAAGGGGTATGTTCAGAATTGCTTGTTATGGTGATTGCATCTTTCTGCTGTCTACACACTCTCACACCAAGAGAATATGATTTTCATGAGTCCTCCTGGGGCTATTTCATGTGTTGTTTCTTTCCTTTCAAACCTTTAATCCTGTGATTTGGTGTCTGGGAGAAACTGAGGGGGGAAAATCTGCACTAACCCAGTAGAGACTTTCAGCTCTAATTTTTCCATGATCTAATAAGACATGCCAGAAATCATTCATGTGGTGCCGTCAAAAGAGATCTAGACTTAAAGTCAGGACCTGGGTTCAAGTCTTGACCCATCTGTCTTTAGGCAAGTCAGTTAATGTCTCCAGCAGTCTCTCCAGTAAAGTGAGGTGGTTGGATTGGTAATGTTTGTCTAAAAGCAGGTCAGCATTGCCCTACAGGTAGACCTAGCCCCAACACTAGTCTGTCAGATTTAAAACAGGAAGACCCTTTTAGATATATACTGTTTTAACCTTCTCTTTTTGCAGATGAGGAAACTGAGGCCCAGAGAGGGAAAAGGATTTGCCAGAACTCACCAATCTAATGAGCAGCAGAGCCAGGTTTTGTCCAGGGTTGGGGGGAGCTTCAATCCAAGCTCTACCCATCTCACTTCATCAATTAAAGGCTAACCAGTGTGACTCACCCATCTCTAGTGGTCCAGAATGGGTGATTTCATAGATACGAGGTCGCTTCTTGATGAAGAAAATCCCTTTTCAATCATAGATGGTCCTCAGATGGTCCCCTGAGTTTCTGAGACACGGACAGTGGTTGTTAGAGGGGAGAGGAGTCCAGGTTTCCCTATCCCTCTCCCTGTAGTGAAGGACATTCACTAAGCATCTTTGCCTCGATGAAGTCCTTGAACAACCTTGGATATTTCAAGCCTGGCCTCGCTGCTAGAAGTATCTCCCACTGCCCACTTTTTTGCAAGGGGCAGTGCTAACCCCAAGGGAGGGTGGGTACCAAGAGAAGTCAGGGATCCGTCCTCGGAAGCCCCAGGGGATGGGTGATTGGGCCAGTAAGAGAGGGTCGATGGAAGAGACCATCAAGGGAGTGATAGCCCTTCTGGCTTCTGCTGGTAAGCCTGCCATAGACCCAGCCCCGACACTTTCTCATTGGAGGCTTCAACCTTGAGATTCCTACAGTTTCCCCATTTCTCACAAAGCACATTCTTTATGATGTCTGCTAGGTTAGAGGTGGGGCCCTTCCATTTTGCAGTTGAGGACTTTGAGGCCTGGATGGGACTTGAGCCCAGGTCTTTCATGATGCCCAAAATGCCTCCAGAGCTCGGAGAAACCCCAACCCTTGAAAACCCTAACCAGGACAGACACTTGTCCAGTCTTGTCCCTGTAACCCTACGGGGTCCGTAATAAGCAGAGCACAGAAAAGTGAAGGCTTTAATAAGCAGTGAATCAGGTTTCATTTTCAGCGGAAACCAGGGGAGGGTTGCTGTTGAGCACAGTGGGCCCACCACTGCCCCGGTGGAGGCTTCTGGCTGGTCCAGCCCAGAAGGGAGGCCCAAGGTGCTGTAGTCCCACATCCCCCCTTTGCAGAGGAGAATGGATTCCAACCCCAAGGTCACATAGGGAGGAAGCAGAGAAGCCAGAGTTAGATCTCCCCAGAGTTGGGCCAGGAAGATGCCCAGTGCCTCTAGTCCTGCTCAGGGCTCTCGTGGGTGCTTGGCTTCTGTCTGTCTGTGGAGGGGGGAAGGACTCCTCAGAGGCCGCCTGGCCTCCATTTCTGCTGTCCTCGGCCCTTATGGAGAGTCCTGGAGACAGCTAGACGGACCCTTCCCTGCTCATCTAAGACAGTCTTGGGGTGGGCCTTGGGGAGGTCCAGAAGCAGAACAGAGATGCGAAATAGGGTGATAGATTATTCATGGCGTGAGTAAGCCATGGTGTACTCTGTGCTGAACTTGGAATCAGGAGAGAAGCAAGCTTTGTATGCTGACTCTGATGCAGTCTGCCTGCTTGACCCTGGAAGCCTCAGTTTCTTTATCTGTGAAATGGAGATAGTGCTTGCAGAGCTTATGTGACCTTCTCTGAAGAGAGAGGACTGCACATTCTCTCTCTGAGTGGAGAAAGTGATAGATTAGGGGTCATGAATCAGAGGAAATAAGCATTTATGGAGTGCCTACTGTGTGCTTCCCTCCATGAGTGAGGCAACAGCTGTCTCTCAGGCTTTGTCCAGATTAATTAAGCCCATGAGGCCGCCTATCCGGGCATCTACATGGTTGCCTTTTCGTCCTTATTCATTCCTCTCAGTTTTGCCACACCCGGGCAGCCAGCTGGTGCAGTGGGTAGAACCGAGTTCAGATCCAGCCCCAGATACATACTGGCTATGTGACCCTGGGCAAGTGACTTTGCCTCAGATCCCTCATCTGTAAAATGGGGATAGTAAGCATGGCACCTGCTTCCCAGCGGTATTGTGGGCATTAAATGAGCATTTGGCACCTACTAAACTGCACAAATGTGAGCTGTGACTATATTATTAATTATTAAATGAGATATTTGTAAAGTGCTTAGCACAGTGCCTGGCCCACAACAGAGACTCCATCAGCGCTAAGCTGAATTAAAGTCGTGGAAAGAGTACTGAGTGTGGGACTGGACAATCTGGGTCTAAATCCTAGGGCAAATCATTTAAGCTTTCCTCAATGGCCTTATCTCTATTTTTTGTCTGTAAGGAAACAAAAATTTGCACTCTCTGCTTTTCAAGATTCATAAGGGTCAGATGAGAGAGCACTAGTGAGAGAAATGGATGCTGTTGGGAGTGATAGGAAGGCTTTGGTTCTCTGCTGCCTGGTCTGATGTGCAGGAGAACATAGGTTCTGGGGAGCTGGGTCAGTCCAGCCAGGTTGGCAGGATTCTGAGGATGGGCCTGGTGGTGAACTGGGCTGCGCCTTTGTTCTTAAGGACCAGCCTGCCCACAGTGAGGAAGGCTCCTCAGCGAGTAGGCTGGGCTGGTGTTGTTGGAATGGGGCTTGAGCCGTTCTCAGCCATGGAGGCCAGAGCTCAAAGCGTCGTTTAGAAACTGATCATTTAGGTTTAAATCAGTTAGCCCACCCACCTCCCTCCTCTGCTATTATCACCCACTTCTATATTCTGAACCAGTACATTTTTATTTCTATTTCATATCTATAAAAAAAATCATATCATTCTATTTCATATCTATTTCATATCTTGGTGTTTTCCCCTCCATCTCCAAATTTGCTTGTATTTACAGACCCATAAGCTCTGCAAGGGTAGGGACTAGGGGAAAAAAACTGACATTTTTCATTGCTGCAATGGAAGGAACATTATTAGCTCTGGAATCAGGGAGCCTGGGTTCGAATTCTGCTTCTGATGTTTGCCGCCTCTGTGGCCTTAGATAAGTTACTTTATTTTCCTGGGCCTCAATTTCCTTACCAGTAAAATGAGTTGTTGATGACTAGTTGACCCCCTGAGGTTCAGTCTGTTCCACCTCTAGATCAAGTATCCAATGAACCTAGAACCTTGTGTGTAGTAGGTGCCCAGTATGTTTTGATTGAATTATGTGAGATTGGGGAGTACTATTCCCATTTTGTAGGTGAGGAGACTGAGACTCCGGACCTGTTTGGCCCACAAATAGGCACCTATAATTTATCAGTGCTGAGAGTCAGACTTTCCAGGCTTGGGTCCTAACTCTTAACCTGGGGTGGGTTTTTTAATCAATATTTTGATAGGTGAATTTCAACCTAGTTGCTGCCTGCTGTAACCCTGCATGTCTTATTCAGCCTTTACTCTGAGAAGGGGTCTGTGGGCATCTCCTGACCACTCAAGGGAGCCCAGCTCCATGGACTGGAGGAACAGCTGGAGATGCTGGGCCAGGAGGGTGGGGGAGGAAGCTAAGGGATGCAGCCCCGCAGCTGTGGCTGCCTCCGCAGAGGACGCAGTCACCTTAGTCAGTAGGGAACAATCCTTTACCTTTTCAGTAGCAAACTGTTGGGAGTCCAGCAGGAAGCTCAGGGTCATAAATTATCTCAGGTTACAATCTCAAGGACTAGAAACCCTCATTCAGGAAGGGCTGAAGGCATCCATCCAGGATTCGACCTATTCATGCTGTCGGCTGAAATTTCAATTGTCTCCCCAAAGATCAGTGACTGTCTGTCATTCTGCCAGACAGTACGTGTGTATGCAGCACACACACACACACACGCACGCACGTACCCCTATGTTTCACAGCATCCCATACATAGAGTTGGCCCAGGGAATCTGAGAGACCATCTCATTCAGTGTTCTTAAGTTGGACACTTTTACCTTGTTTTTGGTTTGTTTTATTTAAACTATTTTGACAATTTTTTCAATATAATTAGTTTACTTTGTAATCCTGTGTATTTTGTTCTGAGAAGGCAACCAGCCTTCCCTGAACTGTCAGATGGATCCATGACACACAGAGATTAAGATTTCCTGGCAGATTTTAGAACCACTTATTACTGCTAAGAAGGCTGGAGCCCAGACAAGTGAGGTGACCTGTCATAGAGTGAGATCTGAACCCAGCTCCACTGACTCCCATCTAGGAGGGTTCTGCTGTTGGAGGGGTGGGGGAGGTGAGACCAACCACCTTTGTTGCTCTAACTCAGACCTTGTTTCAGGGGCGCCTTCAGACCCAGGCCTAGGAGGGCAGCAGGTGTGGCAGTACTAACTGTAGCCTTCCTTCTACCTTCCTCCCACCCCCCAAGCCAGGGTCTGGGGATCTGGTTTAGGATTCCCAGGACTATTCCTGAGTTCAGCCTGTGGCTGAATTGGACTCCCAGATTAAC
>CM053770.1:17823164-17993033 GCA_028658325.1 Potorous gilbertii
CCTCAAAACTCATCTCATTTTATAGAGAGTGAGTGACTTGCCAGGGGGGTCACATAACTAGGAAGTGTCTTGAGTCAGAATTTGAACTCAGGTTTTGAACTAACGTCCCAGACTCTCACCCTGCTCACTGTATCACCTAGCTGCCTAAAGGAAAGTAAGCAGGTGCTGCCTTCCTCCACAGTAGACCTCCTCTCCAAGTGCTTCTTCATAATCAAGTCCTCCAGAAGAAAACTCTCACCAATAGGTGGAGAGATGATGGTCTTCTGCACCCGCCTAAAATATCCAAACCAGAACTCATTCTCTTTCCCTTCAAACCTACCCTCTTGCTGTCAAGGACTCATCTGTCACATTGTCATTTTCCTTTTAATTGTCAGTCATCATCATCTTTAAGTCACCCAAGCTTGTGAACTTAATTCATCCCTGATCCCATACACCCACTCTTGACATGTAGTTACATCTCCCATGTCTCTCCTCTCCTGCCCCACCTCTGCTCACATAGCAGTCCCCCTAGTCCTGATAGGTCTCCCCTGCCCCTCTGCTCTCTCCCAGCATCCACACAGCAGACAAGATGATACTTCTCAAGCATCGATAAGATCCTGTCACTTCCCTTCTCAGCAGACTTCAAGAGCTCAGTATCACCACCAGGCAAATGCCTTTGTTTGGTATTTAGCCTGACTCCAGTCTTACTATGTCCGACTCCCTTTCAGACACTCTACAATCAAGCCAGCCTGGTTTTGTTGTTAATGACGTGTGACATTCCATCTTCGTGCCTTGTCACAGGCTGTCAGTCTGTACTGGGGGCACACTCCCCCCTCATTGCCACCTCTCAGAATCTCTGGTATCCTTCAGTGGATGGTTCACATGCTGCTTCCAACACGAGACCTTTCCTGATGCTCCCTGCCCCCTCAGATGCTAGTACCTGCCACCAAATGATCTCATACTTATTTTCTGTTTTATATATGTAGAGTAAGCTCTTGAAGGACAAGAAAAGTTTCACCTTTGTCTTGTTGGCCTCAGTAGCTAGAACAGTGCATGGCACGTAGTAGGCCCTTAATCATTGCTGCTTGATCTTTTAATCAAAATGGAGAGGCCCAAGAGTCTCTGCTCAGATCCCATGAATAAAATATTGCTAGAATACAGAACGTGGCATGTTGCCCCAACCCAGCTTCTCCTGTGACCAAGTAACGTACGTTCTTGTTCAGTCCCAGCTGACATCAGTCCAGAGATCTACGCCATCGTCACTAAGCTGATAACTACCAACATATTTTTAAAGGTCTCAGCCCAGATTTTGGAAAACAAGAAAGTTTAGGGATGCTGGTTTCGGTCATGTTCCGGACAAGCCATCTGTAAAGAGGAGATGATATTTCATGTTCTCTGGCTTATTGGGTCCCTTCCAGCTCTGGTGACACTCTTAGCAAGCCTGTCCTAAATATCGCCAAATTCAATTCAGTACCCAGTTATTACATTTCCACCACATACTGAGAAAAGACTGGAAAAACAGCAAAACCCTTGACCTCCGGGAGGGGGTCACAGAATACAGGTAGAATGTGATATGAGTAAAAGAGGGAGTCAAATAAAAGACTATGAAAATCCAGGTGGAAGACTTGTCAAGAGGACTCTCAGGTTTGAAATCTAGGTGATCTCCATCCAAGGAAACAAAGTTGAGAGTTGGGGGAAAGTGAGTTTTCTTTTAGTTATATTGAATCAGAGGTGTCCAACCCTTGATCGTCAGGTGGATTTGCACAATGGGCATTGGGAAATGAAGAATTAGAGGTCAGAAAAAATCAAATGTATAGATTGAAGAGCCATGTGCTGAAAGGAATGGATGAGGTCCACAAGGGAAGGAGTGTAAATAGAGAAGAGGTTTTTTGGAGAGGACTTTGAGGGGACACCTACATTGAGGAGGTGAGAGGAAAAAGGTATGCTAAAAAAGGAGCCTGACAAGTAGCCATCAAAGAAGTAGGAGGAGAGCCAGAAGAGCTTTAAAAGGAGTGACTTAGCCATGGCTTTCCCTCTGGTTCTCTGGCTTCTACCTGCCCATATTTTTAATTGACTTAGATTTTTTCTTTCTAGTTATTTTTCCTGTCAGGAACTCTCAGGTTGAGGAAATTCTTTACTCCCACCCAGGTGGAGGCCTTGAAGCCAAAGTCAGATGACCACTTCTTAAGGGTGAGGGGATTCTTGCTTAGGTACAGGTTGGACCAAATAGTCTTAGGTCCGTTTTAATTCCAAGGTAATGTGAAGAGTGTGTGCCTGTACTAAGCAGCCTCATTTCAGTATCTCTGATGAAGATGCTGGTGGCTATTATACAGATGTAATAAACTCAGCCAGAAGTACTGCTGTGCCATAAGAAATTATTAACGTGAGGATTTCAGAGAAGTAGGAAGTCTTGTATGAACAGAAGCAGGATGAAATAGAAAGAACCAAGAGAATGATAGACACGGGATGACAACAGTGTATACGAACAACAAACAGAACTGAATACTGTGTCACTGCAGTCCCATCTCAGGGAAGAGAAAGGAAAATTCACCTCCCTGTCTTCATGTGGGACATGCATACCCTCAGATGTAGCCACGGTCTTGGTTGGTTTTGCTTTAACGAAAGCTCACTGTGGGGTAAAGGGAGGGGGAAGGGATGCTGGGAAAATATCTAGAAAGAACTCTGATGTTAAAACAAAAGACATCAATAAAACTTTAGAAAAGAGAAAGACAGAAAGCCATGAATTATACATCTGGTGTGGTTTAATGGCATTCCGTTTTGTGAAGCTCACATGCTTTGTCTGCCTGCTGGATTGGAGGTGTAGGCGGTGGACAAGTGAATTTTGACTTGGAATGCAGTGAACAAAGAGTCCACATTTTGTTTATGTTGAAGTAAGCATGTGCTTACCAACAAAGACATTTCTAGTGGATAGGGCATCTCTGAGATACTTGAGGCTTCCCAAGGAAGGAGCAGTGATGGTGTGGGGTTTGAGTTGAGAAGGAACACAGAGTGACTGGACTTTGTCCTGCAAGCTCAGACCCTAAGGACAAGTTTAGTTTCCCTGAGACGGACCGAGATGAAGGGAAGCTGGCCCGTGCCTCCCAGAAGCCCCAGTGTATATGCAACAGAAAGCCAGCTCAGCACTTTGCATTGAGAAACCAGACTGCCAAGCAGACCATTATGTTATAAATGCCAGCTGGTCAGCACATTCCCTCCCCAGTAGGAAAGTCTGCTCAGAAAATAAACAAATGAAGTCAAGAAGATTGAGAGGCAGTACAGGGAAGGGTATAGGGGCCTTGACTGTGTGTCAGTAAGGCCTGGGTCCAAAATCCTACCTATGATACCTGCTATGTGTCATTTAGCCTAAGCTGCAGTGTTTGTATCTGCAAAATGAGGGTAGTAACATGCATTACTTTGCTTCAATGGGGCTCCGATGAGGTAGAGTGTATGAAGAGGTCTGGAAACTTTAAAGGCTCAGGAAATGGCTCTTATTCTCATCACAAAGGCAATAAGTTGTTTCATTTCTTGGTGGTCTTGGCAATTCTGTGTAAGACTACACACAGCAAGCAACCTGCTCTGAGAAAGTTCTTCCCCAGGTCCATCCCTGCCCTAGTGTTCTCAGAAGGCCGGCATGGCAAGGACATGGTCTCAGAGCAAGCGGGGCACGTGGGGCCAACCATGCAGGAGAGCAGAGGTGCTCTCCTTCTGCCTGTCCTGGTCCTGCCACAATCTCTTGCTTTTCCGGCTAAAGGGTCCCTGCATCGGTGCTTTGGGATGTCTTTAGTCAAAGATTCTTCCCACCTGCTTCAGGCCCAGGAGCTTGGGAGCTGGAGACCCTCCTTAGCTTTCCAAGCTTCCTAGGAGATAGTTTAAGCCACAAAAGGGGTCCAGTACAGGAAGCCCAGTTAGATCTTAGATTGAGGAGTAGAATCTAGTCTAGTTCAGCTCCCTGGTTTTGTAGATGTGGAAACTGAGGCTCAGAGTCTTTTCCAAGGTCCCACAAGTAGTCAACATGGAGGGCTGGAATTTGAGTCATTTATTTCTTTCCATTGCCCAGGATGCTAGACTCAACTGATTTACTGTCCAGGCTTGGGAACTTTATGTGGTTATTACTTTAGACTGCAAGGAGGCCACACCATCAATTGAGCAGTGACCAAGGGCCTATTCACCACACATTTATTACGCCCTTCCCTGTGCAAGGCACTGTGCTCTGCGCCACTCTGCACCGGGGACACAAAGACAGGACCAAGAGGCCACTCTCAAGAAGGTCTTTGTTTAATGACAACTCACAGTTATAGAGGCTTTAAGATTTACAAAGAGGGTTCGCCTCCCCCCCCCCACCACCCCGACAGGATGAGGAGATGTCCTCACAAAAGAGACAGACTGGCCAGTGATGCTACAAGCAATAAGCCTTTATTACGGGTGTGACTGAGCCAAGACAAGGGAAGATATAAGTCCTAAGGAGACCCCCAGGGCCTGAGGGCACTGGGGACAAGAACCCACGGTACATCCAGCTTTGGGTGCCGTGAACTTATGGAAGGAGAGAGAATGGGTTTATTTTATAAATGTCTGTGGAGGAGCCATCCTCAGGACTTGGCACACACAGCTTACCCTGAATTTAATCCTGCACTCCAGAGCAGCTCCAAGTGGCCAGAAGCAAAAGCTTGGGTTTGGTAGGGTCCATGTAGGGTCTCTAGCAGCCCCAAGTGATTGGTGTCCCACCTGAAGGTCACTAGCAAGGAACCCTTGAAGATTTGGCAAAAGACACCACCCATTCTTGTGCCCAAGCAGTCTTGGACTATGGGAATTTTTAGCCTAGACGCTTCTGGAAAAGTAAGGAGTGTTTGGAGGGAGGAGGAGAAAACCAGCCTGAGCCATACAAGGCTTTTTTGATCTGAGAGAGCCCCTCAAAAGCTAGGACAAGCTAGGCTTCTTCCCTGTTTTGTGCCAGGGTCTGGGGAAGCCTGTGGCTCCCTCCTGAGAATTATGTTTTTTAATGAATTAAAGATCATATTAAATTTCAGTTAGAAGTTCATAAAAATAAAGATGTATTTTTTTCCCGTTCAAGTTAATGGACCTCTTGAAATCTACCTCATATCTACTGGATCCCAGGTGCAGAATCCATGAGTTAGAGATTTTTCTGGAGTAATGCAGTGGTGTAGGCGGGCACTGGGTAGGGTCAGGTGGTGTGTTTGCCAGCTGGGAGTCTGGATTCTGATACTCCTTTTGCCACTTACTACTTCTTACCCTAGTGTCAATCATGGCCGTCCTCTGGGCCTCCATTTCCTGTCCCTTCTTATTCCAAAGCTAAGGTCCTATTAATGTAATTCCAGTCTTTATAAAGGAGGAAGCTAAAACCGTAACAGTGAAGAGGGGCGTCGCTTGGGGAGTTAATAGCTGCTAAGTGGAGTGGGTCTGATATTTGAACTCCAGCCTTCTTGACTTAGTCTCACTTTCTTTGCCTCTAATATACATACCCCTCCATTTACCCCTGGCACGGCCAAGGGACTTGGCATTGCCTTTGGAATGTGCCTCTGAATCATTCAGGTGACTTTGGCCCCCTTCTGAGGACTCACCCTGGCATCAGCTCAGGAAGCCGTCCACCTTGGCTGTGAGTGCTGTGTGATTCCAGCCGGGACCCAGTCTGGGCAGTCCAGCGCGTCTTTGTACACAGACAGCATCACCTTGGCATTCTTGGGGCCCTTTCTGTGTGACTTTCAGAAATTTTATGAACCGACCACCTATTTGATAGATCTGGATGTTTCTCCTAAACCAGAAATTCCCCAGTCATCTGTATCCTAGCCCAAAATGGTGCCTAGTGCTGGAGGAGGATTGAGGAAAGGAGTGGGGCACAGGCCCTACCCTAGGAAGTTTGGGGGCTGGTAGAGACATGGGGCAGAGCTGCTAGTGTCTCTCCCTCCACCCAGCAACCTCGGACATATTTCTATATGTAGACATACTATTCCAAGTAAATTAACAAGCATCATTAAGTGCTTACCCTGTGCCAAGCACTGTGCTGAGGACTGGGGATACAGATAAAAAGAATAAGAAAGCTGGCCCCTACCTTCCGGAGCTTATACTCTAATGGGGGAAAAGAACACAGAAGTGGGGAGAGCAGAGGGGCAGGAAAGCTCCTGAGGGCTTTGAGGGCTGTCTTCATTCTTGTAACCCCAGCATCTACCTCAGAGCAGGACCAAACAACTCTTTGTTGATGGATTGCTCCGGCGTTACTTTCATAATGAGCAAAAGTTATGTAATCTACCAGTCATGGATTTTCTTAGAAAATTACCAGGTCGAGTTTTCAGGCTTGTGAGTTCTGTGTTTTCCCCGTGGGAGCTTCCTAACCTTTGGGGTTGCCTGGAAATGGAAGAGGACTGCTGCCTCTTTGGGTGGTGAGATCCCTCTCACTGAGAGTATTGGGAAAAGGTTGGAGGAGGGGTGATTATTTGTCAAGGAGAGAGAGAGAGAGAGTGTGTGTGTGTGTGTGTGTGTATGTGTGTGTGTGTGTGTGTATGTGTAAGAGCTGCCCTCAGAGGTACCTTTCCAGTCTAAGAGTCTGGAATTTTAGGATATTACAGTAAGAAGCTTCTTGCCACTAAAGGATTCCTAGCAGGTTCCTGTGAATACATGCTGTCTTTCTCGGTCCTTAACACGAGGCTCTTTGTGGAGTATGCGCTGGTTAAACAAACGTTTGTTAAGTCAGATAAAAGGAGACTTTGGTGTCCCAGATAGAGGCTGTCCTAGGAGGCCCCAAATCCTGCCTCAGACACTAGATGTGTGACTGTGGGAAAGTGCCCTCATTTACCAGAGTCTTAATCTGCAAAATAGGGGTCACCTTTAGGACCAGAAAGGTGAAGTGCTTTCCAAACCTGAAAGCATGTCCTTGCGCTAGCTGCTGTTATTTTCTTTCATTCCCCCAGGGAGAGAGACATTGCTCAGATTCACAGATGCTTTGCTCCCACACACTTCCAGGTCCCCACCAGGAACCCCCACAGGAGTGGGGGTTCTCTTTCCTGCCCCCATCCCTGTGATCTAAGATTCCTCAGTCTAACAGAGAGTCCTTGAGGCTACAAGGAGGCTGCTAACCCTAAGCCTCTTCCCTTACCCCATCAAGATTCTCTCCTTAAGTGGTCCTTTGGGAAAGGGGATTGGATTCAGCCCAGTGGTCTTCCCTTATGTGTCCTTCCTTCCAGCCTCTGGGGTAGCTAGCCCCCTGTGTGGGAAATTGACTGACCTCCATCTGTTCCTAACTAACTGTATAGGGCCTTGGTCGATCCCTTAACCTCTCTGGGGCCATTAATTCATCTGTAAGATGATGCTGGGTTATAGATCTCTAAGTGCTGACAGGCCATGGCTTAGCTCCCCAAATCCATGACTGGCCCAGTCAGACCTGGGGAGAAAGTGGGCTATCACTTAGCGGGGAATTTCACGGAAGGGAAAGGCCTAGTCCAAAGACAGAGATCTCCAATCTCTCTGTTTATTTCATGCAAGTGAAAACCCCAAAGTCTGTGGTTGTGCTTGAATTAGAGATGAAGTATCAGGCCTAGCCAGGATCACCCAGCCAGTGAGTGTCACTTGAAATAAGTGGCCCATTAACTGGGCTTCAGGTTGTTATGACAAAGTGAACTGATTAGGAAGGCATTTGTTTTAAAGAATTGCCTGTAGATACACATTTGTCAAATGATCTCAGATCCTGAAAGTGGAGAGTCTCAGCTGTAGAGAGGGAAGGGGCCTTTTGTTTCAGAGGTGAGGACCTGAGGCTTGCCCAGGGTCACCCAGGTGCTAAGGGCCTAATAGCCTAGGAGCAGCCGGAGCTCTGTGAGCCTCAGGCCAAGTGGCTGCTTAGAGCCATAGCTGGGGTTTGATTGGTTGGTCAGACACTGGATCCCCTACCTTGCCCAGGTGGATCCCACCTCTGCCTAGCCCAGGAGGCTTGACCCGCTCCTTTTCTGACCCTGGCTGACTGGCCCATCTTAGGCAATCTATTAGTGCCCTCTCTCCTCCTAGGGGCTTTCCATCTTGGTGCAGACCCCTGAGCAGATTTAGCCTCTATCAGCAAGGGACTCTGGAGGCAGCTGTTTGGCACCCTGAGCCCAGAAGACCTGAGTTCAAGAAATTCAGCCTTTGACACTAGCTGTGTGACCCTGGGCAAGACACTTGAACCTCTGTCTGCCTTAGTTTCCTCACCAGTAAAATAAGGATCCTAATAACACCAGCTTCCCAGCCCTGTTGTGAACATCAAATGAGATAATATTTGTACGGCACTTACTATAGTTCCTGGAACATGGTAAGTGCTCAACAAATATTTGTTCCCTCCTCCTTCGAGTGATCCACCAGTCTCATCTTTCACAGCAGCAGAGATTTCAGGGGGTCTCCTTTTGAACACAATTACAGGAAAGCTGCCAAAGCAATGCTACAGGGGAGAGAGTGCCAGACTTGGAGTCTGGAAGACCCGGGTTCAAACCCCACATCTCACATTTAACAAGCTATGTGCCTGCAGCAGCTAGCTCCCTAACACAGCCCTATTAAGTCCTAAATGAGTTGCACTCTGCATCGGTGGATAGACCTTCCCTATGGGGAGCTAGAGTTCCTCACTTTGGTGAAATCACAGCCCCTTGAAGCATCTCTGAGTAGGAAGGCTGATCTTTGGGAGGAGGGCACAAAGAAAATATTCCCCTTCTCCTTACTTAGATTCCACTACAGGCTTGGTTAGTAACTGTTTTGCATTCTTGACATTTTTAAAGGCTGATTTAACTTCCAAGTGTTGGGATACCTAAGCTCACCAGAAAAATCCACTCCAGCCAGTCAGAAAGTCAACTCGTTGGACATCACTCAATTAAATTTCAAAGGCAAATCTGGGAAAACATAAAAGATGAAGACTGTGGGTCAGGAGATTTGGTTCAGCAGATATTTTCAAAGCACCTACTGTATGCAGAGCTGGGTGCTGGGTTGTGGGAAGACAGAGAAGATTGGGGATCCCAGGCCCTCACTTTTCTGGAGTTTTAGACCTTTAAGGCTTCAAGAGGGGAGAGCAGAAGGAAGGTTGGAGTGGGGTCGGGGGAGACAGGGAGGGGATCCTAGCTGCAGCATGTTCTGAGCTTGTGGCCTCAGTGGAAGTAGGTTAACTTCTCTGAGACTTAGTTACCTCATCTGAAAGATCAGGGAAATAGCACTTGACAAGGATCTTCCGTTGCCAGACTTGAAAGTTTAAAGTATTGTAGAAGTGGGAGGGTTTTAATATTCTTGTTGCTGGAGTATAAGAGAAGAGTGGTGTACTATGCTGAGGAAAGGTAGTCCTAGACCCACACCCCCCTTCAGAGGTGAGTGGTAATTGTGTGAGTGAGCACCCCTGATGGAAAGAAAGCCCCAGCTCACTGGGGGCACAAAAAGCAAATGGGTGGCTGCCCATGTCATGGCCATCTCATGGGGTACATAAGTCCCTCATGGAAAACAAAAGCTTTTCAAAGAACTCTTTGGGGAAAACTAGGATCTCCCCCCAAATTGAGCATCAGGCAATGAAACCAGCAGGTCAGTCTTTTCAGGACAATAGAGAAAATGGCAGCATGGATCCTTGGCATGGTGACACATTGGGCTTCAGCGGAGTCTAAAGGCTAGAAGACCTGAGTTCAAATCTAGCTTCAGACACTTACTTGTGTGAGCCTGGGCAAGTCGCTTAACTTCTGTCTGCTTCACTTTCCTCAGTTGGAAAATGGGGGTGTGTTGTGAGGGTGTGCCATGTAAATGTTATTTATTGTATTAGCCATTATCATCACTGCTGCTGGTTGGATTTGGAGTCAGAGGTCCTGAGGTTGAATTTTGCCATGTGACCTTGGGTGATACACATCATTTTTCCAGGGTTCCATTTTCTCATCTCTACAGAGATCACATTACACTGAGCAAACGCCAGCCCTGACCCTGTGAGCCTTTGTGTCCCTAATACTGTGTACAAAAGGGTAGGTGATGTCCCCAGGGTCACACAGCATCCGAGGTAGGATCTCAGCCCAGCTTCCTTTCGACAACTCCACGACTCTGTGTTGGGAATTTATCCACTTTGAGCATACTTTTATTACAAAATTAGCCCCCACATATTGCTACCCCCTCCCACCTCTGGCAAAAAAAAAAGGAAAAAGTTAGAAAGATTGGGCCTTTGGGAAGGTTAGGTTTCCCTCTTGGGTTGGGTTGGGTGGGGTGGAGGTAGAGGAAAAGCAGAAATTGGGGGCAGGAGCAAACTGTAGATGGAAGAAGGAAGGAAAGGAGAAGGAAAAGAATGTCTCCACCCAACTCCAGTCTTCTTTGAAGGCTCTGCCAAGACAGAGAGAGGAAGGAGATTCCAGAGAGAGCCGCAGATGGCCACAACTCTGCCTCCATAGCCCCAGAGTCCCAGCCTGGACATCCAAAGCCTGGGGCTCCCACTCTTTAAGTAATTGGAACTCCCAGAGAGCAGGGGACACGGAGACCACAGAACACCCAAGAAGGGAAAATTGGAGCCGTCTCTCGGGCCCTGGGGAGCTTGGTCTGCGATTACCCACATTCAGGCCAAGACTTCTGCATTCATGGTAAACCAAAATTACAGCCCTCCAACAGAACCTGGTGCCAAGTCTGCCATTCTCCCAAGGCACACGTCCTACCCTTCTTGGGCCCTCCAGTCTCTGACTGTATACCCTGCTAAGGTCAGGACGGTATAGGGGGCAGGGTAGTGGTCTGAGAATCAGGAAGACAGTTGAATTCAGATTGGATCGTACCTTTGATACTCCGTGACTCAACAGCTATGGGGATGTCTTTTAACTCCAGTGAACTTGACTTTCCTCATCTGTAAAATGGGTGTAAAAATACAGCAGCATTAAGAGGGTGGCTCAAACGGAACCGATCAGCTGGCACTGTGCCTATCATGTGCCAGGCAAGTGCAAGCCCCTGGAAAAACAAAGACAAAAATTAAACAGTCCCTGTCTCTAGGAGCTTACATTCTTAGAAACAATATAGATGCAGATAAGTAAAGACAGACTATGCACAAAGTCAATACAAAGAAATTTCATCGTAAATATAGGACAGGCATTCTGTAAACAGTGCCATATAAATGTCAGTATTATTAGTAGTAATACCATTCCATTATCCAGAAGAGAAGGACATGATCAATAAGTGGCCTTGTTCTGGGTGCCGCTGGGCACCTTGTAAGTCTGCTTTGATTAACTTTCTCCGGATCGCTGCGAGCTTTGGATTTGCTCATCATCATCACCTACATTGACATAATGTGTTAAAGTTTTCAAAGCATCTTCCCCCAAAAACACCAAAAAGTAAGTGGGTGACTGTTGTGGTAAATGAAGGCTCTGATGGCTTTGGGGGAGCCTTGCTCCTTTCAGTGCCCTTCTTGGGACATCTGCACACTCAGGGAGGGGCGTGGGAGCTTGTGCTGTTCTCAGGAAGTGCCTGGGCATGGTGAGGCAGGGGTAGAAAGGATGTCCACCGACAGTGAAATTCAGATCTGAGGAGCAGATGGAGAGGCTTGTAACAGGTGAGGATGGACGTGGAAAGATGGGGGCACCCTGGGCTTGGGGAGGAGTTAAACAAGGCCATGCCTGCCTTGTTTAGGCAAGGAGCAAGGGCTTCTCCCAGAAGAGTTGAGGGGAGGGCCCTTATGGGCTGCTCAGTGCAGAAAGAACATGGCTGTGCAGCTAGTAAGTCAGGGCCAGGAGTTGAACCTGGGTCCTCTGACTTGAAATCCGGCCCTCTTCCTGAGGCACCTTGGACTGTCCTGTGGGAAAGGATGCAGGTGTTCCTTTCAGCCTGCCTCCAGGTGTTCATGATGAAGGGAAACCTGGGGGAAGGTTTACTGCCAAGCCCCGGGAGTTGTTACCTTGGCTGTAATCAGCCCAGACTCTTTCTTAGCTTACTGCCCAAGAGCTGGACTTGTTCTCCTCCACTCCCATGAGCCTCAGCTCACCAGGTGCAGCCTGGATCTTGGGTCTCAGGTGTGCCAAGGGCCTCTCACGTGCATTTCCCAACCCTTGGTTCTGAATCTGGAAATATTTCTTCTTGTCCATTCTACCCCACCCTCACCAAGCTCTGTCCCTTCAGGCCCTTCCCCTCACCTCCCAACCCCAGGGAGTCCTTCTCCTTTTCCCTGGTCACTACTCTGACAAGAACCAGTTTTTTTCCTCCAGCTCCAGATAGGTTAATGCTTCAGCCTTTTTGTATCCTTAGCACAGTACTGGGCACATAGAGGGCACTTTAAAATGTGTTAGGACTGATTGAACTCATGGCATAGAGAGGGTCTCAGATTGCAGATTTCTTCCATCTCAGGTAGACTTCAGGCTGGGATCTCTTCCCCCAAGGTCATCCTCCTACAGCAAGGTCTGTAAACTGGGCTTTTTTCAAAAATATTTATTTTGGGAATTTAAACTCATGATTCTAAGAAGGGTCCAGAAGCTTCACCAGACATGACACACAGAGGTTAAGACTTCCTGCCCTAGGCCTATTCTCCAATTCTCATCTCTTATCTAAGGTGAGTTTTATTTTGGTTTTATGTCACAGTTATTTCCAGAAATCCTCTGCCTTCCTCGTACGGGGATCTCATCTGATAATGCGTGTGGCACTGTGTCCTGTCACCCCCATCCCCCAGCTCTGCCAAGAGAAGGGTGACCTTTACTGACTTAGCGCTTACTCAGAGCCACCTCCTTCCTCGTCACATCCATGGTGGGACTCCCTGTCTGTTAGCCTTCCTCACTATTGGTTCCTGCAGATCTTCCCAAGGTTCTCCAACTTTTCTTAGGATATTTTGTTTTCACCCTGGCAATGGAGGGCTGAGGGGTTTTTTTTTTGGTTTTTTTGGTTTTTGATTTTTTTGGCAATTTGATGGCTTAGAATTTAGCGTCAGGGCCCCCTCTGAAGTGACCTGCCCAGAATCTCACAACCAGGATGTTTGGGACAGGAGATTTGAACCTAGGCAATTGTTACTCTGAGGCCAACTCAGAATCCACCCTTCCATACTGCCTCTCTGATAATGGTATGCAGTTAATTATTTCTTAATGGGTGTCTACTTTATTTCTAACTGTTTACTGCTGTAAAGTTCTTCTCTGAACATATATGTGTATGTGTGTATATATGTATGTATATATGTATATATGTGTGTATGTGTGTATATATACATATATGGATATGTGTTTTATATATAAATGTACATATTTGTGCCTGGCTTTCCACGGCCCTCCCAGCATTGACCACACCTTTACAGGATTGTCTTTATCAGTTTGCAGGGTATGAGGGACCTCCATGAAAGTCATTCTGCATGGAAGCAGCCTGGGTTCTTGAAAGAGTGCAAAGATGAATCATAGACAGGGCTGCTGGCCCAGAGGGATGACTTTTCCAGCCACCACAAAGGCAGCTGGGGGTGCCACAGTGCATAGAGCATTAGGCTTTATGTCGAAAAGACCTGAATTCAAATCCAGCTTCAGATGCTTACTTGCTGTTAACCCTTGGAAAAGTCACTCAGCCTCTGTCTGCCTCAGTTTCCTCCTTAAGGGGAATAACAGCACCTCCCCCAGAGGGTTGTTGTGAGGAGAAAATAAGATATTTGTAGAAGAACCTTTGCTTGGTGCCTGGCCTGGATTAGGTGCTGTATAAATGCGTATTCTATCCTCCCACAGCTCCGGAAGCCTCTCTTATTATCTGTTCTGGAATGATTCTGGTTCTTGAACAGCTCCTGAATCTGAGAGGGGGCAGGCAGTTCTCTCAGATGATGTTCTTCAAGATTGTTATGAGAGTAAGTCTGTGATCTCACCCTGCCCTGTCTCACTCATTCCCCTTTGAAAATGAGGATGACCAGATGAAATTAACCTAGCCTCTCATTTGGCACCAGGAATGCTGTATTTTCATCATCGTGTGTTTTTTTTCCTTTTCTTTTATAACAGTTTGGAATTTGAAACGCTGAAAGACTGGTCTTTTGTTTTCCTTGTAAATCACCTGATATCGTTACTTCTTGCCAATGGGTTTGGACCTTTTTGTCCCCAAAGTGTTCCATGAAAAGCTTTTCCTGAGCCATTGAGCTGGGTGGGTCCGATGAGCTGTACAATCGTATGACCCTGGGGTCCTAGAGAATATAGTACCAGTAAGACGGAGCCGTTCTAGCCCTCACTTAGGATCCTTCCAGGCACTCATTCTCACCTCTATTCATCTGCCATATCCATCAATTGCCATATCTCATCCTCTCAACCTCCATCCACACCTAAATCAGACCCTTGTCACCTTCCACCTAGGAGACTAATGACATGGAGACTAATGTAGAAAAGCTGTCCTCTTCCCATGAGTCCTTCACCCAACACGGAAGCAATTTTCCCCCAAAGGTCCAGTCTGACAATGTCACTACTCAGTAACTTCAGTGACTTCCCACCATCTCCAGGATCAGTTACAAACTCTGATTGGATATTGGTCATCCTTCACCCCCTACCCCTCATCCAGCCTCCCAGACTCGTTGCCCACCATTTCCTTCCTCACACTCTGGGATTTAGCCACATGACCCTTCTCCATGATGTCCACACAGGACATTCCATCTCTGTCCCTGCACCCTTGTCCTGCCTGGCCTGCTGTCCCTCCTCAGCCACTAGTAATCCCAAGCCTGCTTCAAGCCTTAGTTCAGAAGCTCCCTTTACACGGTCTTTCCTATCCCCTCACTCCCATCCCTTCTTTCCCCAATCTCTCTCTCTCTCTCTCTCTCTCTCTCTCTCTCTCTCTCTCTCTCTCTCTCTCTCCCTGGGGGCAGGCCCTGTCTCACTTGTGTATTTGTATCCTGGATGCCCCATATAATTCCTAGAACATAGTTGGTGTTTTATAAATGCTTATTGATTAATCAGTTGACAGTGACCACCGAAGTCCTTTCTGGCTCCAATGCTGTGAGCCTTAGGACCTAGCTCCAGGAATTCTTGCTCAATGATCCTAGACAAGTCATTAACTCTCTGGCCCTTGATTCAAACTCCTGTGAAATGATCATCACACCTGCACTGCCGGTCTCACAAGACAGCCTTAGAGAGAGCACCTTGCAAATGTGCATGGTCGCTAGCAGCACTGGAAAAAATCTCGTTCCATTTCAGTAGCAGAAACCTGGGTATGAAGTGACGCACCTGCCTTTGAACCTGTCAGGTGCATTCAGTTTATTCCTCGACCCTCATTTCCATAATTCTACCCCTTTTCTCTTTCTTGCCTTTTTATTCGGACCCCCACATCAGACATTATTACCTCTCTGTGGAACCTGGGAGAGTCCCTGATCATACACATACCTACAACACAAACTCTTAGCCAGCCAAGTCACTGACAGCCACCCCCCAGGACTCTGCAAGGGTGGTCTCCAAGCTGACCAACTCTTCATGCAGCAGCCATCAGGAGGTGCCAGTTTCCTCTAGGTGAGAGGTCTATGGGTTGCTCAGTACTCTTTGGGGAAGAGGAAAGTCATACCTGCATATAAGCTCCAGTTAAGTGGGGAGCCCCTCTGACCCTGAGATCCTTGGTCTGTAAAACAAGAGCTTGGAGGAGCCTCAGAAACTAGCAGAATCCATTTTACAGATAAGGAAACTGAGGCTTATGGGATTAGTTGATTTGCCCAACATCACACAGGTATTAAATAGCTTTCCCTCTTTGGGGTACATGCCTCCCGTTGGTGTTACTGGGTCAGCCGTTGAGCCGATGTCAGGATGACTTCTTTTTTAGCCTTCCTTGGGAGGTGGGGGAAGCCAGCCCTTAAAGGGAACGGTGGCTGCCATTTTAAAATAGTGACATAGGAAATACCAGAAGACTTCTAGGCAGACATTTCCCGATCGATGAGTCACAGAAGTCATTCCCTTTCAACCCACCAGGTGGATTGGGTTTTGCTTGTGAATGATGAGGTCCAGGCTTAGGAAAGCCTGCTCAGCATGTACCTGGGCATCTCAGATCCACCAGTTAATTCATTGACAAGAACATTGGTGGCAGATCAGAGTAGGGGTAGGTTTAGATGAAAGGCATTTTAAAGAAAAACCACCAAGAGCCATTCTGAATGAGGAGCACAGCCCAGCCTGGGCCTTGGAGTGCAGGGTGATGAAAAACTTGGTTTGTTTCTCATTTCCTCAGACCCAGGCAGAAGCTGGCACATGGGATAGGATGTTTTCCCCTCTTTCCCCCAGGGGCCTTTCCTCTTTGACCACACACAGACAGCAGCCAGGTTAGTCCCTGGTCAGAAATAGAAGTGGGTTCGCTCATTGTAGCTGATTCGAATCCCAGCACCTCCAGCTTGGGCAATTTCTGTGAGATTTGTTGTTTATTACCCTGTGAGAGTTGTTTATATTATCCTGTAGGTTATACCCTGGGAAGGCAGCTGGGGGCCCACACAGGCCTGTGATCAGAGAAGTATCTGTCAAGTGATTAAGGGCTTTTAATACTCTGGCAAATGAGAGGAGAGTGGGCTTGGAGCAGCCCAGCCCCCCTGCTCTGCCAAACGCCAGCCAGTAAACCCACATGATGCCAGCACTGCTGCTTCTACCTCTCCAAATAAAAAAGAACAGGACCTAAAGTATGTGCACTCTGGGCAAGGGAGGGAGCTGGAAGACCTCTCCCGGTCCCAGCACCTTGTGCTGTGTGAAGTGCCTGCTAAGTGCCCCAGACTGATGCTGCAAGATCCAAAGCCTCCCCACAAACGCAGCCATCCCTCTGTATTGGTAGAAGGTCTTTGCCGCTCAAGAATTATTTAGAAGAAAGCCAGGGACGCCTTCCATGAGAGCAGGCTGCATGCTGATTTTAAAAACACACATACTAACACTATCTATAAATTCTACAGGAGTCTTATTTATTTTGTTAAATATTTCCCAATGACATTTTAGCCTGATTGTGAGTGGTACACGGGGCAAGTGTTTGACATCTTTGTATTAGAAATTATCACTCTGTGCCATGAACTGTGCTACATCCTGGAATCCAATGTAAGCTTAAGGAATGTGGAAATGTACACAGCTAAGGGGGGGATGCCTGTACTGGTGCAGCTGTGGATTTAGCAAGGGCTGACCATGGAACGAAACCTGGGATGGAGAGAACAGAAGAATGGATAAGGCATGTTTTTGTTCCGGTAGTCTGCACTAGTCATTTCATCTGTACTGAGAAATCCAGGTGTGCATACTTCCTTCACTGATAGAGATCTGCCACTCCTGTGTAACTGATAGCCTTAGAGAGTGACTTTGTCATTGCACAGGAGTCAAAAAATCAAAGTCTTCTATTTTCATGGGCCTCCAGTGATCATGATTTATTCTAAATGAGATATGCAGAAATCTAGGAAAGAAATTTCTTATATATGCATAAGTGGGAGGCTCTGCATATATTAAAATCCATTTAAAAATCACATGGGAAAACATTTTTAGAGTAGAACCACCAGTTTGAAAACCAGCATCTTCCTCCTCCTCCTCTTCCCAGGTTAATGTCCTCAGAATTTATTAATCAGTCGTTCACCCAGTAAACACATATTAAGCACCTACTATGTGCCAGGCACCAAGATTGTCACATCATTAAGTCAGGCCATCAAAATGATGTATTTAAACAGCGAATAAAATTAGTTATTTGATAGAAACATAATAATCACCCCCTCTGGAAATTAGTTCCCTCATCTGTAAAAGGAGCTGAAGAAGGAAGTGGCAAACCCCTCCAGTACCTTTGCCAAGAAAACCCCAAATGGGGTCACAGAGAGTAGACGAGACCAAAATCAGAAACTGAGCTTGTTTTTCTTAGGACCCTTGGAAAAAGAGGGGTTTTTTGTTGGAGGTTTTTGTTTCCCTGTCTGCAGAGCTCTCCCATGATACTGCCAATCCAGGCCCCCGGTGGCACAAAAAGCACAATCCTGTGGCCGTTTGGCAGCGTCTGAAAAGAGAAGGCAAAGACCTTCCTTCCCTTGTTCCCTTGACAGGAGACGAGGGAGCCGAATTTATCATTTTGGTCGGGATGAGGATATGTCAGTTATAGAGCCGTCTGCTCTCTTTAGCCACTTGCTCCAGTGCTGGGTTTCTCCCATTCCGCAGCAATTGACTTGGAAGTTAATTGCTGTATTATTTTACATTGACCTCGAGTGTATTTCATATCAGAGGGAAGCAGTGTTGGGGTTTTCTAATTTAGAAACACAATGGAGGCTGAGAGAGAGTCGGCACAAGGACCTGGTTGATGTTTGATGGGAGAGGGGGGAGGAGAGGGAGTACTTACATTAAATTATAGGCCCCCTGGAGCTGGGACCGACAATAATGTTATTAGGTTTTGGCATTAAATATGACAGAAGAGACAAGAGGGAATCCGCTCTTGGGGCCTCCTGGTGTGTAAACATCCTTCTCCCACTTTCTCTTCTTCCCCTTTAGATTCCATCACTAGGAGAACTAGTGGGTGGGTGGACAGACATACAGATGTGAGTATTCCCTTGAATTTCAGTGATGAATCAGAGCTAGAAATCCTCTTCCTCATTTATCATTTATTTATATATTTACCATTATTCTTTCTTTATGGTTTGGGGAAAAGGACTATCTTCCTGTTAGTCTTGGGGGAAAGGGGAAGAAATGCCAGCTTACACGAGGAAGATGATGAGCTTCTACTGTAGGGTTCCCCCATCATTATAGCATGTCATGGTGCCTTGGTGGAATCAGGAAGGTATGCCTGCCTCTGACTAATTGCGTGACCCTAGCCTATCATTTAACCTCTGTGGTTGCTTATTTTATAAGTCATCCATTGAATAGTGATCTTGGTTAGAATGTAAGGTGCCTCATAAATAAATATCGGTTTATTATGTTATCAGGTTCTATAGTTCCACACACTAATGAATTAATGGATCCTTAGCATGTTTGCATGCCCGAAAGGAAATACCACAGGATTGTACAAAGAGAATATTTCTTTTCTAAATCCACCAGCGGGTCGGTTGAGTTTCCCAAGGTCAGGCTATAATGTTAAACAGCTATCTGTGATTGGTGGTTTCTCGGTCTATACCCAATGTAACTGGTGGTGATGTGAACAGTTTGAGACTGAATCTGAAGTGACAATTTGTTTCGCTCAGACTGAAACAATGAGCAATATTCCCCACTCTATAGGGGTCTCATAGCTTTGGTCTCCTCACCTCTCCATCATGGGGGTTGGTGTTGGTGACTTTTAAGGCTCCTTCCAGCGTGAGGGATGTGGCCAGCCTCCCTGACAAGCATCTGAGGGCTGCGTCTCAGGCAGAAGGTTCAGCTTTTTCCCTCAGTAGCTAATGAGACATCTTGTAAAATGGGGAGGTTTAGAAGGGAACTGTACAGTTGTTGGTGGGAAAACACACGTCATGGCTGTCAGCATCCGCTCCCTGGAGGAATGTTTGGCTTCGTAGTTTTGACAAATCAGGATCAAATGCAGGAAGGCTCCCTACACTTCTCAGATATTGCTGGGCTGCTGAGGCCGTCGATTTGTGTCTGCTCAGGGATGATGAAGGGGGTCTCTCCAGCGTCCTGAAAGGGAACATCAAAACGACTTTGGTGTGAGGAAGAAGACAAGTGTTTCTGCTGAGTCATTTTTATTTTCTTCTCAAGTCTTGTATATCTGGAATAAAACCTAGAAAAGGCACCAACTTTCCACACTGATGCGTGTATGGAGACACTACCTCACCCGTGGGAATCCTCCTCCATTCGGGTCCAGCTGGGACCCCTGGATGTTTCTCATTAATTTTTTCCCCACTGTGTCTTTTCCTGGGTGGTATTGTAGCATAGTGGCCAAATGCTGGTCTGGGAGTCAAGAGGACTTGTGTTCAAATTCCACTTCTGCTCATTTCTCTCTGAATCCCTCTGCACCTTGGGTTTTCATCCATGAAAGGATTGGATTTGATGAGCACTAGGGTCCCTTCTATTTGTGAATCTACAGATATAAATCCTGTGTACAAGAGTCATCCAGGATATCAGGGGCTATTCTCTGCTGCTTTCAGTATCAGTCAACAAGCATTTATGAAGCACCTGCTGTCTGCCAGACCCTGTGCTAAGCTCAAAGATAGGCAGAAATAGGGGCCATTCCCTCAAGGAGCTCACATTATAATGGAGAATGAGACAACATGGAAACAGCTATGTACATACAAGATATGTACAGCAGAAATCTCAGAAAGAAGGCCCTGGGGATGGGAGAGGGATTGGAAATAGGGGTGAGCCTCGAGGCTGCAGGTTCCTCATCCCTGTTAAATATTGAAACAAAGGGCTGAAGGGGGAAATCCAGCTAGGTGGCCAATCCAGTGGCCCATACAAGTGGCTAAGAGTCTGTCCTAAGGGAAGTGACTGAGGGGACAGAGAGAAGGGCACCACCTGATAACTGATTAGATATCCTAAATGAGGAAGATAGAAGGGCCAAAGAATAAAGCCTTTTTATGTAACATGGAAAGCCTAGTAAGAGTGGTAAGCCTGCCAAAGGTCAGGATGAAGAGGATAACTTCTTTCAAGGGATAGCCTCTAAGTCTGAGGCATTGCTTCTGAGAAAGAGATGCCCTCCCAACCCTTCTCCCTCATTCTGGGGCCAGCATATTGATCATCCTCAGTGTGTATCCAAGGTACACCTGATGAAAGACTGCCTGAATGGTCTGCTTGTCATGGCCTGGACAATAGGCATTTTCATCCACTTTGTTTTTCTCGTGTGGGTGGTTGAACCAATCTATTTCCGTAGCATTATATAATTCATTTAGGATTTTTTGTCCTAGCAAGGACCTCGGTGCATTTAATACAAGATAATTTATGACTTTGAGAATCTGTCCCTCAAGAGGGAATCCTTTTGTGTGAACTCTGGGCAGGACATCTGCTGTGCCACTGGTACACTCTGAACACTTGCAGGCAAACATATGTCCCCTTGGTTAACTTCTTGCCTGATGCCAGTAGTCAGCAAATGACTGAACCACATTGTCAACAGAGACGCATCTGTTGTGAGTTCTTATATAAGGTTAATACATGTGTGGGAAATGTCTTGCCTCACTGAGGCAACCCTTCAAAGCTGCGTTTTGTTCTGAGGCTCAAATAATGTTGTAAAACTTACACATAGGAAGCACCCTGGGACCTTCTCAGGCAGTCATCTGCTTAATACAGGAATATGAAGGGATCTATGATTTTGTCAGCTTCAAAACAGTTGGCTTAGGAACGACCTCCACCAGGGCAGATTGCAGCCAATCTCTTTACTTTCCCTGGGTGTAAAATGAGGCAGTTAGAGTAGATGGCTCCTACAATGCCTTCCTGCTATGAAAACGTGATCCTGTGACCCTCGGAAATGGCATTCTTAATCTTTTTAGCGCCATGAACTCCTTGGACAGTCAGTCTGGCCAAGCTTACCGAGAGCCTTCTCAGAATCATGTTTTTACAGCTGTAAAATAAAATTCAGAAGATTGCAAAGAAAATGGATTATATTGAAATACATTTACCTTTCTTTTAATTCACAGATTTAGGTTAAGAACACTGGTCCTATAGTGTTGCCTGAAGCTCAGCAATTAGGTGGTTTATCTAGCATCACACGGCCAAGAGTCAGAGTGAGATTTAAAGTTAGCTCTTCTTTACTGCAGCCCACTACCCACTAATAGTGAACATTGATAGAGCACTTTTGGGTTGCAAAGGGCTTCACAAATGCTTTCTTATTCTTTCCTCACCACAGCCTTGTAAGGCAGATGCTATCGTTATCATCCGTATTTTGCAGATTAAAAAAAAAATACAGAGACAGACAGTGGTTAAATGACTTGCTCAAGTCTCAGTTCTAGTAAATGCCTGGGGCAGGATTTGAACTTGGGTACATCATGCCACCCAGCTGTTCTGTCACCCACTTAGTAAGGTAGAAATATAGTTTGAAGCCAGTCTTCAGGAAAAGGAGATTTTCTGACCTTTACTCAAAAAAGAGAGAAGGCTCAGTTTCCCCATTGTGTCTTTGCTTTTGGAGACCTTCTCTCTGAATTTAGCTCCCCTGAAGTGACCAATAATTCTCTAGCTGCTAAGGAAAGGGAAGAGCTTTAGAATTCAACCAGCTTTCCCCCCCACACCCCCAACAAAAGAATCCAGATTCAATCCACTTCACTGGCTCTGTCTAGTTTTTATATAAAAAGTCATTGCTGGCTCATCCTCCTTTTTTTATGGTGTCAGAAATAAAATTGCTCCAAATTCTTCTCTCCACATCCACCTCCAGCTCCCACAATCCCCTACTCTGTCAGCCCCAACCCTGCTTTCCTCTAGGCTGTTCTTAGGTTGCTGTTGGCTTGAATCCTTCAGGACAGTGACCGAGGAACCAGCCTGCAGAGGCTTCGTTCGCCAGTTGAAGTTTCCTCGTTGCTGATGAGTGATCCTGTCTCAACCCTTGCTGAGAGGCCAGGCGGGACCCACTTTGACCCAGGTTTTGGTCATTTGGCTCACAGGCTAAATCAGGCCTACAAGAGGCCGGGATGCCCAGGCTGGGGAGCCATCACCTCCACCTGTCCGGTCACTGCCTATTGGGCTTTCTCCAGCATCTCAGAGGAGATGGAGAACCCGGTTCATGTGCAGAGGAGGAGTGAAAGGAGTGGGAGGGAGCTGTCAGAATTCAGTTCAGGCAGATGGGTGGAAAAAACATGAGCCGAGAGGACAGATTGGAGGGAACGTACGAGCTTAGCAGGGCCCCAGTGGACGATGGGGAAGAGCTCTGGGACATGGCCTTGGCACCGATGAGACCTTCAGGACCTTCTGAGGCCAACTCCCGAGAGGAAACTGAGGCCCAGGGAACTGACGTAACCTGCCCATGGAGGCAGAGAAGGTGGCTTTAAAATGGTAAACTGGGGGAGATCCTTTAGTTAATTGCTCTTGGGAAAGATGGAAACTGGGCAACGGCAAGAAATGAAGAGGCCTGTATACAGAATTGGGGGGACTCTCAAGGAAGTGAGGTAATACTGGACTTGGGGTCAGGAAGACCTAAGTTCCATCCCATCTCAGGCCTGTGTGACCCTAGGTAAGGAACTTAACCTCAGCCTCAGTTTTCTCAGCTGTATAGTGGGGATCAAAGTAGCCCCTTCTATCTCTTCCCACCCCCAAGTAAGAAAACACATGTGAAGCACATTGATGTCTCTAAAGTGCTTCATTACTGTTGCAGTCATCAATTATTATCTATCCAGTTCCCTCATTTTACATATGAGGAAACTGAGGCCCACAGAGCTAACAAGTGCTAACGTGGCATGATCCGAGCCTGCAGCAGAAATATGCACAGGAATATAATTGACAAGGAGATGGAGGCTGAGGGGGATGTGGATGTTGACGCGTATAAGGAAGGGGAGCAGGAGAACCTAGCCTGAATCCCAGGGCGATGGAGAGAGAAGGTGAAGGTAGAAAGTCCCTTGTCCTAATAAATCTGCTCTCTCATTCACCCTCATCTTGCCCCAGTCAAGCCTCCCAGGGGGCAGTTCTGTCCTCTCCTGGTCATAATGTACCTCCTTTTAACTCTCTTTCTCTAGGGAACAATTTTCAACTTAACGAGACAGACTATAGAACGAACGAGCCCTAATGTGTGAGTCAGGAGGCATTTACTGGCCAGGGATGTGGAATTTTTCAGTCTAGAGAAGAAATGATTTAGAGGATGACTTAAATTGTGGTCGTTCTGGGCAAGTGGAGGTTAATTCTACAGTGGAGAAGAGACGTCACTTCATCTTAGCCTGGTTTCCTTAGGGTCTTTTATCCATATGATATCTGAGTTGTAAGAAAAGCTTTCTGGCATTAAAGGTTGTCAAAGACTAGAAGGAATCCCCAAAGATGTGTGAGATCTTCCTGGAAGAGCTTGAAAAATAGGGTACCTGTCCTTGTCCCCTCCATAGTTACGAAGGCTTAATACAAAAGGAACTCGTCCCCACTTCATCCGTTTCCATGCATGGAACGCTTGCTGCCATGTGAATGACTGGCCCCAAGCTGGTGGAAGACCAAGGCTGACTTCTTCTATTACCTCCCTGCACGTTTCTTACAGTAACCTAGACAGTTAAAGTAGGAGTACAAATGGAATGGACCAAGATCCGTTACCTTTCAAATTCAACAAAATTTTCATTTGGCTCCTGCTGTTTACAAAGCATCAGGAAAGATATAAATTCAACTCAACAAAGATTTATTAAGTACCTACTATGTTCTGGACACTTATAGTAGAGAGATTAAAAAACAAAATTATTCTACAGGGGTAGGGGACAGCATAACAACAGAACAGATAAGAAAACACTAACAAACTCAAATTTATATAGTAATTTAAGATTTGCAAAGCACCTACATAGATCACTTGATCCTCTCAATAAGCCAGGTCAGAGTTATTCTCATTTTACTGATAAGAAAACTGAGGCTAAGAGAAGCCATAAAGTGTCTGAGAGAGGATTTGAACTCATGTTTTCCTGATACCAAGTCTAGTATGACATACTGTTGTTAAATGCAAGTTAATTTTGGATGGGGGCGAGAAGCAGCGAGAAATTCAAAGCTAGAGGAATCGGGAGGCACATCTCGAGCTTTGAAAGGAACTCCAGGTTCAGAGATGAGGAGGGGGATCATCCTGAGGCAGAGGCAGGGGATGGCATAGTTTTTTTAGGGAAAACAAGTGAACCATTTTGTCCAGACCCAAGAGGCTCATGCCTGGAAAGATCAGCTGGAGTCAGATTGATAGGGACTTTAAATGGAAAACAGAGGAGGTTTTATTTTCATTTGTTTATTATTTTCAATGAGCAGGGGAGTTGTATGGCCAGACCTGTATTTTAGAGATATCAAGATACTGGCTCTGCCTTGGAAGGGTCTGGTGGAGGGGGGGAAAAGGGGAAGGGGGATACATACACAAATGCAATCCTTGCACCCTTGGACAAGTCACTACCTCTGTTTCTGTTTCCTTACCTTTAAGATGAAGGCATTGGAGTACATTTCTAGTCTCTCCCCTGCCTCACCATTCTATGAATCTATGAAAACCATACTACATTCGGTTCATTTATATGTCTGCGTCAAGCATTGTGCTTAGTGCTAGGGAGACAGAAACAAAATGAAATGATCCTGCCTTCAAGCAGCTTACCCTCTCCTGGGGACATAAAACATTCACAAAGATAGTGAAAACTATATTGCACAAAGTAATGAAAATAATTCTGAGAGAGTAAAATATGTGCACAAAGTAATGCAAAGTAATTCAAAGACAGAGTAAACTCAGCTAAGGATCATCAGAAAAATCTTGTAAGAAGAAGAATCTGAACAATGCTTTCAACCTTAGGCTTAGGAGTCTAAGAGGCAGGATGAGAAGAGAACACTACCTACACAAAAGTTTGGAGGCTGGAAATAGAATTCTGTGTATGGGAAATGGCTGATTGGCCAATTTGACTGGAAGAGAAAGGGTATAAAGAGAGAATGATAGCAAATAAGCCTAAATTCCAGGCTAACACGTTGTCTCCCCTGATAGGATGTAAACCTTTTCAGGGCAAGGTTTATTTCCATTCTCTTTTTGTATCCCCAGTACTGGGCAAAGCCATTTGAAAAATCTAGGTGGTCCTGTTGGTGGCCCAGCCTCTTGTTTCATTTGAGTGAGAAAATCCCTTCGCTGGTGCCAGTCAGCATCTCCAAGAAGATTTTAGTTAGCAGTGACATAGACCACTGACTGTTATATGTCCATGGTAGCACTTGAACCCAGGGTCCTCCTGGCTCCAAGGTCTGCCTCTTAATACAAATCAATGACCTTTATATAGCCCTTTGAAGTTTAACAAGTGCATTACCTCCAGCATTTTTGAGCCTGACTTCAAGGCCAGTCCTCCCTCTGGTACTCGGGGTTTCAAGTTCATAAATGAGCCACAGGAATTCAGACAGCCGTGAGCTTATGTCCTAACATTCATATTCGGTTCCAAAAGCAGTCATGTGCATACCCTCTCCTCTTTAGATGGGGAGATCCTTCAGGGCAGAGACTGTCTTTGGCCTCTTTTTGTATCCTTGGTGCTTAGCACATAGTAGGTGCTTAATGTTTCTTGATTGATTGATTGATATTACCCACCTGAAAGATAGTGCCCAGAACATTAATTATATAAGAGAGTCACAGCTAACCGCACTGCAGTAAACAGATCTCAAACTGTTTCTCTAAATTCCATCCAAAAGGGGTTAACGACCCCAACAACTAAAATATCTCTACGTGTTTACGGTTTCCAAAGGAGTCCGTGTGGTCTTTATATCAACCCTGTGAAGGAGGTAATTCCAGGTAGTATCCCCATTTTATAGATGTAGATAGTAAGGCTCAGTCAAGTCAGCCAGCATTTATTAAGCACTCACTGTGTGCCGGGCACTTTGCTTAGTGTGGGACAAGTAAAAAGACAGTACCTGCCCTAAGAGCTTGTATTCTAAGAGGGGAAGCACCACGTAAGTGGAAGCTGAAGGGATGAGTAACTGGCCTGTGGTCACAGGACAACAGAGGGCCGGAAGTGAGATTCAAAATGAGATCCTTCCAAATCGTATGCCCATCACACTACCCACTGCACCTCACTGCCTCTCGAAAATTGCGTATCGCCAAGCCCCAGAAGATGGTGAGGGTGTCTCCACACGTGTCTTTTAAGTAGAGCAGTTGGCGGTCCTCCACTTCAGCAGCTTGTGGGACCAGGAAACGGCACATCATCTCGAAAACTACGGGCACCCAGAGGGATTGTTGATGCCAAAAAAAGTGCCCATAAATAGATTGTCCTGAGAGCCCACATTAAAGCACCCGGAGGAAACGGAGACCCTGCCAATTGCCCAGGGTCGCAGCCCCACCATCCCCACCATCCACTGCCTTTCCTCCAGCAGTGGGGCATCATGAAAAGGGCTCTCTCCTGGGACAGGATCATCTATGAGGAAGGATGTTTCTGCTTAACTGATTTCCTTGTTGCAAGGATAGTGCATCTCCTGTGGAGAGGAAAATGACGTATTGGGATATGATTATGGGGTTAAAAACAAACAAACAAGCAAAACTTTTTTAAAGCGTTGTGGCGTGGTAGAGTGAGCACGAACCCAGAGAGCTGAGTTCAAGTCCATCTTGGCCCTTCATGACCTTGGGAGAACCAAGGAAATTCTTCCAGTCTCAATTTCTTCACCTCCTTGCCTCCCCCACAAGGCTGTGCGTGAAAGCAAAGAAAAGCAGTTTGTTTTTTGTTTTTTGGGTGTTTTTTAAGTGCTTTACAAGGGTCACGCCTTTTTATTTCTTTCTCTTTTTTTAACCAGATTCAGGTTGTGAAACGCGGAGCCCGGTGACCTGGGCTACACAGGGGATGCTCTTCATAGACCTCTGAAGCCCACCGAAGCAACCGACGGAGGCAGCAGTGGTGAGCATGATTCCCTCTCGCTCCTGGCACCGAGATCTTTTTCTTGGAGAGTCTCTGTGGACTTTGGCAAATGTTTTTGGCCCCCTTCCAGTAGATTGGGTTTATACCAGTCCAAATGAATTGGGCATTTAATCAGTCACCCAGGGAACACGCTGCTCCGGGCTCTCTGGTGACTTTTTTATAATTAATTTTTAACATTTGTTTTCAGTATAAAATGTGTGCCTTTATCCTTGCTGAAATAAAAACAGAGGCTGCACATTAGAAAGTCCTGGCACTATATAGAACCCACCATTGTTTTTATTCCCGTCCAACTATTAACTGCTATTAAGTGAGACAGAGTACAGATAATCAGATCCCCCGGCTCACTCCCCCCCTTGCTGGCATGTAGAATCTCCCCTCAGCTTTGATCGCCTTGATAGGCAGGATGTTTTCTATCGTCGTTAGTGTTCCTCAGATGTGACATTGTCGTGGGTGTGAATACACCTCCCCTTCCCCAGAGCAGCCCCCACTGTCCGGGTGCCCCATTCTTCAGGAAGTTGGCTTTGTTGTTAAAAGACCCCTTGTTGAACTAGGGTCTCCAACTTTAAATAGAAGGTGCTGGAGGTTGTTGTGGGGTCATTTGGTGTTGGCATCGGGCCAGGCAGTTCAGAGACCCTCTTTCTGTCTGTCTAGGACTAGGTACTGGTCTGTGTGTGGCAGGCTCTATACAGGGCACTGCAGATTTAACAAAAGGAAACAGCCCCTGTCCTCAAGAAGCTTCTGTTGAACTAAGCAGGGCAATCCCCCCCAGCACCGAGGGCCCCCGGGAAGAGCCATTTGTAGATTAATTAACAGAGTGGTTCATAAAGGATTGGGTTGATCTTTTTAAATTTTGTTTAGAAGTCATTCCGTTTTTACTCCGCCCCACCCCCCGCAAATACCCTAATTTTTTCACTGTTGAACAAAGGTTTCAACGAGTTATAGTCTGTAAGATGTCTTGAAAACTTTTAGGTATTGTAGAAAGTAGGTTATTATTCCAGCCATCCTGGATTCCAGGTTACCTAAGGTACATTGACCTTGTCAGGCTCTCCCTCATCAAAACATGAAGAAAAATTCCAGGCTGCCCTTGACTGGCCCCTTTAGAAACCTGATCTCTCACCTTGTTTGTAAAGAGGAGACAGAATTCCTCAGGCTGCCCTCTCCTGTGGCTCCCTCCTGTGGCCTTCTCCCATGGGCCCCCTCCTGCAGCTTCCTTGAGTGCCCCCCCCTTCTTGTGGCCTCCTCTTGTGACTCCCTCGGTTGGTCTCTGCCCCTCCCCAGGCCAGGAGCATGCTGGTGCTCAGACAGGCAGTCATCTCCTGGTATCAGGAGTCAGGCTGGGCCATGAGATGCCCTTCTCACCACTGAATAGATCGTTGACCTCAGGGTGGCTTCTTTCAGTCGTATTTCACCTTGGCCTTTTCTACAAAACAGCATGAGACATTGGGGTGAGGGTGGCTATGGTGGAGGTGAAGGAGCATTCCTAACCCACTAGTGAGAGGCACTGGGATTCTAATAACGAGGGAGTCAGCATGTTGTGATAGGCCTGGGGGTCAGGAAGACTTGGGTTGAAGTCTTGCTTGTGACACATACACTGGCTGTTTTTCTTGGGCAAATTACTTAGCTTCAGCATCCCAGGCACTCCAGCGAAGACTCTCCATCTTTCTCACTACTCCCCAGACGGGTCTGATGGTCACTCCCCTGCTCAAGAAGCTTCTGTGGCTCCCAGGAAATCCGTGATTTCTTTGATGGAGAGAATGTAGATACAGAAACTTCCTCTAGAGGGAGGCAAGTCTGCCTTCTCTTTTTGTTGGGATGCTCAGAGGCTAAGTGACAGGCCCTAGCTCCACTGACTTGTGGCTTCCAGCCTTGGTGCTTCCAGGATAAAATGCAGTCTTCAGCCTGGCGTTTAAAACCCTTCCCAGTCTGGCTCCAGCCTCTCTTTCCAGACTGCTTAGACTTCCCTCCCCCTCATCTGTTCCATGCTGCAGTCAGACTGACCCCATCATGACTGCCAGGACACCACCCTCCGTGGTCACCTCCTCACCAGCCCCCTCACAGGCTCAGTTTAGAGTGTTTCTCCTGCCTTCCCATGCCCTCAGTTCAGGTGCCAGCTGGAGAGCTGACAGGCCCCATCCTAAGCCAACCCCATTATTTTAGAGAGAACATAACTAAGCCACAGTGAGGTGATGTGACTTATCCAAGGTCACGAAGTTAGAAAGAACCAGAGCTTGGATCCAAATCCAAACCTTTTAGCCTTTCCCTTGGGTCAAACTCCTGACTCTCCCCCCATGGCACCGTCCACAGGCTGCTGAACTTGGAGTTGGTCAGATCTGAGTTCAGAATCATTGATCTTTTCTCAGCCTCAGTTTCTTCACCTTAAAACAAGGAGGGGGAGGGACCCTGGCTCCTGGGGCTGTTGTAAGGATCCAGTGAGATAATGTATGAGAAGTATTGAGCAAACCTTTGGGAGCCGTCACGAAATTGTTTACCTCTCTCCTTCCCATCTCCCCTCCCCGCCCCACCACAGTGGGAACCAGGTAGAGATGATATTTTAATAACAATAACTAGTGGTGATCATTTGACTCACACAGTATTATTAGTTCTGTGTAGATTTTGTACACACATCGTGGCCACGTCTTCCCCAGTGGAGCTGCCCTTCCGTGAGTACAGGGCCCGTTGGTCTGGATCTGACGTGCTTAGCAACATGTCTGGAATGTATTGTCATCAATGTTTATTGAACTGAATAAGTTACAAAGTTGTTGATCTTCATGGATGGAAGGAGTTTCCACACAGGGGTTGTTGAGGGCCAGACAAAGTAACAGTAATCCTTGGCATTTATTAAGTGGCATTTTATGCAAAGGGACGCACCCACACAGAGGAAGGTACTGCTTTGCAGTATTAATCCCACTTTGCAGATGAGGAAACGGAGGCTCAGTGTCAGAGGCAGGACGAGGTGACTTGTTCAGGACTTCCCGTCCCTCCAGTGCTGCCCTTGGAGTCAGTGAGGTTCCATCACAGCTTTGGGAGCCGTGGCCCCCCATGATTTCTCCCCTCACCACCCCACACAGGAGCCTGGCTCTCTCCTTTTTGTTGGAATCTAGTATATGCTTATCTGTTAGGTTGTAAGCTCCTCTTGGGCAGGGACTTTTGCTTTTCACCATCTCCCCAGCATGCCACAATACCTGGCACATCATAGGCAGTTAATAGATGTTTATTGACTATGTATTGTTTCCCTCTAGTACAATGTCACCTCCTTGGGAAAAAGGACTCTGTGTCCCCTGGACCTAGCCCAGTGTCTGGCACAAGACTGGTGCCTCATAAATGCTTCTTGGGTTGGGTTGGGTGAGATTGAATGAGGGGTGCTGCTGTTTGCTTCCTGGCCTGTGCCACCTTTCTCCATCAACCCTCAGAAATCCCTGAGGCTCCTTTGGTCCAGTTCAGTTCAGCAAATATTTATTAAATGCCTCTTGTATGTACCAGATGTTTGAGATGCAGAAGGCAAAACAAACAAAAAAGCCCGTCTACCTGGAGCTTACAGTGGATGGGAGAGAATGCTGTGTGCCCCAGTATTTGCAAAATATGTGCAAGTGCTGGGGGAGGGGAGGCAGGAAAAGCCTCTTAGGAGAGGTGATAATTGAACTGAGCTTTGGAGGGAGCTAAGGATGCTCAGAGACAGGTGGGAGGAGGAGGAATGAGGACAGTCAACTGTCCAGCCCAAGACCCAAAAGACAGAGGTTTTATGGAGCCAAGCGTTAGTTGAGAGGGAGGATGCCCTCTTGGACCAGGGTGGTGGATCACAGGTATCACAAGATCCCACGCCTGGGGCACCTGTGGTTCAGAAAGGGAGGGGAAAAGTTCAGGGTCAGACCATGGGTCTTCACCACACCCTCCTCCCTGTGCTGAGGTGGCCCTTGAGGAGGAGAGGGGAGAGGAGGCTTCCCATGGGATGGGCTCCGAGTGAACAGAAGGCTGGACAGCCCCGTCCAGGGACAGCAGCAAATTATAAGATGTGCCCTGCAGGAGCTGGCTAGAGGAGAGGTCTTGGTCAGGGAAATGCTGTTCATCTGTGTACTGTCCTCCCAACTTAACTTGGTGAAATCACAGGGTAGGGGCTTTTGTTTGGGGGCACCTTTCCACGGACTGGAGGCAGATGACTCCAAGGTGCCTGCGGACCCCATCAGGTGGAGGAGGGCCTCCCTCATCATCCCTCCCTCCCCCAGCTTTCCTGAGCTAATAAGGAGAACCTGGGAAAACCCAAGTGTTTCTGCTCTCAAGCTGAACTTCTGACTGGATTTCCGTCAGCAGCTACACAGTCCGCTTCGGACCCAGAGCCGAGGGCCCGCTGCTGACCCCAGGTCAGAGAGCTGAGGTTGCTCACACAACAGTTTGTCCACCCCCTCCCTCCACCCCATGGTTGTTCTCCTGCAAACACTCCATATCACGGCGTTTCTCCCACAAGCTGTTCATCAAGGATGCACATTTTTAGAGAAAAGCTGTTTGCTAGAAGCTCATCAAAGGTTATTTTTCATTAGCACTGCAAAGGTTGAACATACAGCTCTCAGAAGTGCAAAATCCCCCCTCCCAGCCTTGATCACCACGTGGGTTTTGCTCACTTTCCTGCCTCCCCACACAAAGACTTTGCAGATCCCCGGAGCCCTCCCTCCCCTCCCCAGCAGCAGCGGCTGCTGCTGCAAGCCCCCAGCACAATGGCTTACTGGCTGCATCCTTCGCCTGGATAGACTGTCTTAGACTGTCTCCACCTGCTCTGATTTCCAGCTACATTCACTTAACAGGCTTAATCATATTTCATGGGGCAAAAAAACTGTAGTTTCCTGGCAGCATTTACCAGGCCTGATGGGCAGATTGGTGAAAGGCTCCTCTGCCTGCCTCTAATGCCTCGTTTATCTGCCCTCCCCACTGGGCGGTGCCGAAGCAGAACCGGAATCAGAATGGGCTCTGTGGTTATGTTATAATGAAGTCCTGGGAGAAGGAAAAAGAAGTAGTTGCTAGTATTTATATATGGTATTTAATGCTTATAAGTTACTTTGCATCCTTATCTAATACTTGTAACAGCCCTTTAGGTAGGGGGGTTTATTATCCCCATTTTACAGATGGGGACACTGAGGCTAAGGGGGTAAGTGGCTTATCACAGCTGATAAGCGTCTGCAGCCGGGTTTCAGTTCAGATCCTCCTGACAGACCCAGTCATCAGCACCTCATTCGTCTGCTTAGACACCTTTCTCAGCACAAGGTGGTAGTGAGGCTCAAGCATGTAAATGGGAGTGCTACGAAGATGAGAGAGAGGCAGTGTGAGGTAGCCCCGGAGATCCGAGTTCAGTTCAGGAAGACTTGGATGCAGATCCTGCTGTGAATCGACCAGCTGTGTGACCCTGGGCTCTCTGAGCCTCGGTTTCTTTATCTTTAAATCAGATGAACCAGATGGCTTCCGAAGAGAAATGCTTTACCTTTCAGTTGCTCTTCAGTCGTTTCAGTCATGCCCAACTCTTCATGACCCCATGTAGGGTGTTCTTGGCAAAGACACTGGAGTGGTTTGCCATTTCTTTCTCCAGCTCATTTTTACAAAGGAGGAAATGGGCAAATGGGGTGAGGTGACTTGTCAAGGGTCACACAAATAATAAGTGTCTGAGGTCAGCTTTGAATAGGGTCTTCCTGACTCCTGGTCAGAGCTCTATCTGCTGCACCACCTAGCAGCCCCTAAGCATTTTTAAGTACCTACTACTTGCTGGTGCTTCAGATAAGACGATAAAAGACTAAGGTATAGTTAGAGGCACGGTGACAGTCTGGATCATTGAAGAACAGTTTCCATACCAAGAGTTTCCTATATCAGTGAAAATACAGGGAGGGAGGAAGGAAGGAAGGGAGGGAGGGAAGGAAAGACAGATAAGCAGGTGACCAAATTAAATCTCACTTTTGAAGGACTTTGCCCCGGTTCCTTTTCCTGTAACCTTTCTAAAAAGGCTTTCCCCCCCCCTTTGCCACCTTCTAATGCTTTCTTGCTCTCCCCTATCCCCAGGGGGATGCCCACAGATCCACACTCAGTATTGTAAGATGCTTTAAGCTCCTTGGAGAAGGAGCCCCTGCAGCTGTACAGAAATGCACCAAAATTTCATTCATCCCTGAACACAATGTGCTCCATGTTGTGCATGTTGGGATCCAACCATCCTTGTTGCTTCCTTCATTTCTTGAAAGCCTGTCCTGAAACTTCTCTATCATCCTGCAGGAAAGAGACTCCCCCATCCCTCCCCCAGGTTTGTCCTCCAGCCTGCTTCAGTGTGCTGAGTCGTGGGCGGAGAGGTCATCCTCTCCTTGGTAAGAACCACCCCAGATCAGGCGTAAGGATCGACTAACCAGAGACAGGAAAGGGTTGTTAAAATTCTAAGCCAGCCTCATGCATCTGGGTCACCAGACAGGCCGGCATCACAAAATAAACTGAATGTTGCGAGAGCAAGGAGGTGAGGGAGACAAGGGGAAGAGCCAAGAGCAGGGGGATGGAAGGGTTTGGTCAGGCCATTTCTCTGACTGCCCATCAGAGACAGGCTGATGTATGCCCTGGAGGAAATTCACATATGTATACAAACACACACACCCACACACTATATCCCCAGTTGCTGTTTTGTGTAGGAATTTGATATAGATTAGGCAACCTCCTAATCAGTGTATTTATTTATTTTTTTAGTTAATTTCCTGAAATGAAAAAATATCACCGAATCAGGGTGGAGGGATTCTCACCTGTCTCTGTTCACTATTGATGCCTACCAGATTTAATCGTTGGTCCAAGCAGTAGGGGTCCTTGGGTGTGGCCTTTAGACTGAGTCTAAGTTTTACAGAGCGAATCCTTTTATTAAAGGGATTTGTGAAGTTTGGATTTAGTCCAAAGGCTGCATTTGAAGACCCAGAGGGCCACATGTGGCCTCGAGGCTGTAGGTTCCCCACCACAGAGAGGTTCCCTGGTCTCAGGGAAATCTCTCTCTGAATATGAGTTTCTCTTCCTTTTTTTATTCAATTTCACCAAAATTTGTTATGTAATCACTGTATGCAAAGCAATGTGCTGGGGAGGGTGGGGGTGGGAAAGGGAAATGACTCCATGCCTATAAGATGCAATTCATAACTTCTTGGAACCTTGCAGTTGAATATGGAGAATATAGTAGAAATTCAGCCACCATGATAAAATGCATGTACACCCAACTCAAACGGTCACTGATCTCAGGATCAAAGATCTGCAACTGGAAGGGAAATTTTGGGGGTCATCTTACAACCACAAGTGGTATCTTGACCATTATAGATGTAGAGCTGACAACAAGCTTAAAGGTCATCTCACCCTAATTTTGTAGATGAGGAGATGGAGACCATAAGGAGTTGATGAATTGTCCAGGGTCACACAGGTGGTAGTTGTCGAAACCAGGATGTGAGCCCAGGTCCAGTATTCTTTCCACTGTTCCATTTCCTACCATAATTGATTTTTAAAAAAAGATAATGTTGTATTTTGTTAAGGAAGGGATATGACAGTCCTCAAGTATTGGCATTGGACTCTGCTAAGCCTACTTTTTCCGTTCACCCTGACCCCTGTCCCAAGTCACATGAAAGGTTCCCTTTTCTCACCTTGTCTCCTAATACCATTCCACCTCTTCATGACAATGTCCACGAGCTCTTATTCATTCCAGCCGTGATGAACAAGGAGCTAGTGCATACAGTCCAAACAGATTATCATTCATCCACCCAAACAGATTATCATTCATCCACCCCCTCCAGAGCCCAGGTATTCTGGGAATAAGGGAGAGAATCTGAGCAACTCTGCTACTCAAGCCAACAATCATTTAATAATCCCAGGGCCAAAGATTCCTCTCCTTCTCAATGCCCCTGCTGTGACTGCTGTCTCCAAAGACTTACTGTTCTGTGTAGGGCTATAGCTATTAAATGTAAACCCTTAATATATATTTATTCAACTGAGTATTTTGTTGAATGATACATGTGGGAGGCAGTGTGGGGTTCTCATGAAGACCTGGATTTAGATCTGGCTGTAGATTAGGTCCTCGATGTACTCATGGGTCTGAGGTTGGGGCATCCACCCACCTGAGATGTTTGCTAGTTGTTGCCTTATGACCCAGGAACAGGTCAGATCATTCTCCTTGCTCAGAAGAGGGAGGTGAAAGTGGCTCCGTGAAATACTCAGTCCACCTTCCTGTTGGCGGGGCTTCTTACTGGCCTCATCTCGGGTTTTGGTGGGGAGTGCCTAGAGAACAGGGATATGAGAACATTTTTCCATCTGCGTGTTTTTCTCACTCCTTAGGGCAGGATCTGTGTACCTCGGACCAGACTTTGAGTACCTTGGATGTTAGGTTTAGAGATGGAAGGAGGGGCCTCAGGGCTCCCTCAATCACTGGCCTCTTTCCTGGACTGTTGAGAAAATGGAAGGACCAGAGAATTGTCAGTTACCCCTTGTCTGCATCTCTCAGTAGCCACTCTCCTGTCAGTGGCCCCGCTGCTTTGGGAATGGGGGTGGTGATGAGCTAGGGAGGAAGGGAGGATCAAAGCAACTCCATTTTGTAACCAGAAGAGTGTTTCTTAAGGCAATGCACAAGCGTCCAAGTCTCCCAGCCGCTGCTCAGTGGAGAGATTTCAGTTGGATCAATGAGAAGCAATTCCCTTCCTTCCATCAGATATTGAATCCGTGCAGGGACTGACATGATCAATGACTTTCTTATCTGCACAGGATCAACTCTCTGCAGAAGGATATGAAGAATGTTTGTTTAAAAAAAAACACATCCTTCCCCCCCCCACCATTTCTTATTCTATCATCATAGTATCAGTGAAACAGCCGTGATTCATTCTCTGTCCACTGCATCTTCCGCAATTAGGAGGAAAGAGAAGGGGGAAGGGGGGACAAAATGGAAGCAAGTAATGGTTTTTCTGGGTTCCTGCTGGACTCGTCTAAGACAATCCCATCTGTGTAGCAGGTCGACCTCGCCCATCAGGATGGAGGATGGAGCAGCGACAGCTGGAAGCTGGTGAAGTTCAGACAATATCCATCGCTGCCTGGCTCAATCAGATGTAGTCTACTTAACTCCCAGGCTTTGTCAGCATTTTTAATGATGTGGTGTTTGATGTACAAAGAGACAGCGATCCGAATCCTATTCCAAACGTATTAAAAATGGAGGGGGAGGGGATGAACGCGTGTGCTGAGGAGCCACCATTGCTTGCAGAACCTTGTCAAGGATTCACACTTAGAACAGCTCTGTACCCCAGCCTTGGGCCCAGACCAGGGGCTTGATATACAAACATGGGTGGAAAGCAGCTCCTTCGGTCTCACCTCCATTCAGAAAGTCCTCTGCTGTGACGTCAGACGTGTCCTCACCATTATCCCTGTGAAGAACACGATTCTCTAGACTAGGGGCCTTCACCTTTTGTGTGTTCAGGACCCATCGGCCAGCCCATCTGGTGAAGCCCCAAAGAATGTTTTTATATGCACATGATAAAATAGATAGGAGTACAAAGGAATACAGGCCACTAGGTGGCACCGTAGTGCACAGAGCACCAGCTGGAGTCAGGAAGACTCATCTTCATGAGTTCAAATCTGGCTTCAGACACTTTTTAGCTGCATGACCCTGAGCAAGTCACTGCACCCTGTTTGCCTCAGTTTCCTCATCTGTAAAATGAGCTGGAGAAGGAATAGCAAACTATTCCTGTATCTTTACCAAGAGAACTCCAAATGGGATCATGAAGAGTCAGACTTGGTTATAAATGATAACAAAGGAAATCAGTCGTGTGGAAAGAGTTACCCCAAAATATTTTAAGTTCACAGACCCCAGGTTAACAGCCCTTGACCTAGAGAATTCATCTAGCATGACAAGCAGCATCCAGACAAAGTAGAGGATCCAGCAGTTATCTGGTCAGTTTGGAAAGTCAAGTCAACAAGTATTTATTGAGTACCTACTAAGTGCTAGACTGAACCAAAAAATTGTGGTTTTTTTAAAAGTTTATTGACAGATTTCTGACTGAATCAAAACTGTGAGTGACCCACAGGAACATGGAGAGGCATGTGTGTGTCCAGAAGTGGTATGGGAAGGACACTGGCTGGCAGTGCCTGAGATGGGGAGTTCCAGAAGAGCCTCTTGGAAAGCTGCCCCTGGACCCCAGAAGGGCAGTGATTTCTCTGTACCACTTCATCGTTTGCAGTATGATTACTGTCTCGTCAACAGGGAGTCACACGTAAAAGGACCGTCAAGCATGCCCCCAGACAAGGAGATGAGTCAGTCGTGTGTAAAAGCCTGGAATATGCCTTACTCCCCTCTAAATATTCCTTGATCCAGGGACACTGGTTGTCCTCCATGCCTAGGTGCTTACTCTCATCTCAACCTCCTGGCTTCCCAGCTTCCATCAAGTCCCAGCTAAGATTCCACCTTCTACAGGATGCCTTTCCCCAACCCCTCTTAATACAAGAGTCTTTCTTCGTTTGATTGTTTACGATTTCTGATTATAGTTTGCATGTAGTTGTTGGGTTCTGTCTCTCTTATTAGAATGTGAACTCCTTGAGATCAGGGACTGTCTTTTGCCTTTTTTTGTATCCCTAGTTTAGCATATAGTGCTAGTAGCTGGCACATAGTAGGTACTTAATTAATGCCTGATGACTGACTGAATCACAAACAGTCAGCTCCAGGAGGTCCCTTGTGAGGGTTTATGGAAAGATATGGGTGAAGATGGAACAGGATGAAAAGGCAGGCATAGTTGGTGTCTTTGATGGAAGACACCAACATTGGCTATAGTGAAGCATGCACTGGGAAGGTCCCAGAACTGTTGGAATATCGAAGATGATCATCCATGGAGTAACCAATCCACCTCAGGTGGATCGAAGCAGGTGCGCCATGTGGGGCGCTGGGTCATAGAAATGCCTCCCCTTGGCTTTCTTCCATCTGGCCTAAGACATCATTCCAGAGCCTCAGCACATTATGTTGGACTCATTGAAAACTGAACAGCCACACTCCAGAAATGAACCAGTTGTTCCTAAGCAGAGGGGGATGGTGGATTTTTAAGTTTGAGTCCCACTTAACCAGAGGGCCTTAATTTTTTTGTCTCATACCCCTCTGGCCATCTGGTGAAACCTATGTGAACCCCTTTCTGAAATAAGGTTTTTAGATATACAAAAATAAAATGCATAGGATTACCCTCTATAAATAACTGTTATAATGAAATACAATTATTGAAATATGTCTTGAAATTCACATACCTCAGGTTAAAACCCTCTGCTATCAGTTAACTTTTGAGGCCAGAGAGTTGGGGGGAGGACCATCAGAGATTCAGAGCTGCAAGGACCTAATCTCATCTAATCTTACCCTCTTGTTTTACAAATGAAGAAACTGAGGCCCAGTCTAAAATTCAAAACCAGGCCAGTGTTTATTCCATTAGCTTAATAGGGGGAAGCCCCCAACTCCAGGTTAGAGATGCAGGCTCTCGGGCAGTCAGCAGTGTTCTGTCCCTAAGGACACAGCCCTGACAACTCTACGTATATTGTCCAGTGGCTCAGCGCAACCAGTAATAGATTGAAGACACTTCATTCCAAAAAGAGCCAGATCAAAGAAGCCATTTCCAGCTGAATGGATGGAGTGCAAGGCTGACAATCCCAAGGGCATGCTTTTGTGACTTTGTCATTGTGCCCTTTGATCTGATCTGAGGTACCTGCCCCAGGGCTGTCCGGAGCTGTACCACATGCTCAGGAGGCTGGACTTTCTTTGATGTATGTCCCAGGAGCCATTGTCTGTGTACGAAAAGGATGGGTCTTGAACTGTCCGGTGCTGCTGGGCCCTAGACGGGGGGCAGGGAGAGCAAAGGCAAATCAGGACATCTGGCTGCCTTTCTGTGCAATTAGTACATAAGGGAAGGATTCTTTCCTCTTCCCCCACCCACACCCCAATACCTGTCCTGCCCATAGTGCCCCGCATCTTCACAGCACTCCTGAAAATCCCTGCTTTTTTCTGGGCAGCGTACACCCAGGGATTTTAGCTGCTGTGTACTAACAAATAACCAAGTGTGAATTGTGGGGAAGCAGTGAGTAATATGTGGAAGATTTCCTTCCTTTCCCTATCAGAGTCCCCTGTAAGACCGCCAGTCAGTTGTGAATACTCGTGGATGGTCACTCTGCCCTTCCTAAGTGTCTGCCATCTTTCAGTCTGGTCAGAGCCAATGCGGCATTCCAGGAATTCATTCCAGTTGTTGTAATGTTGGCATTCTCGTTCTCTTTGTCTCCCTGTCTCCCTGTCTCTCTGTCTCTCTCTCTCTCTCCCTCTGCCTCTGTCTGTCTCTTTCTCTCTCTGTCTCTCTGCCTGCCTGTATGTCTGTCTGTCTGTCTCTCTCTCTCTATCTTTACCTCTCTCCCTCTCTCTCTCAAAATATCAAAATATATCTCAGGTATAAGTGGCATTTCTAAAACCCATTTAGACAGGCAAAGGGCTTCTTCTGTGTTATTTCTTCGGATCCTCACAAACAACCCCATGAGGTAGGTACTAGAGGTAACAGTGTCCTACTTGACAGATGAGTAAAGTCTGAGGCAGGTAGAGGTCAGGTATGTGCCTAAGATCACACAGCTAGACGATGTCCGAAGCAGATTTTGAACCTACTCCTTTCTGACTCCAAACCCATTGCTTTTTTTTCAGCTGTGGAAAAATCCCCAAATAAACCTAGAAATACTCACTTGGGGTTGGACTAGCCCTTTCTACCTCTCTGATCCCAAGGAGAATGAAATTCAGGAAGGAGCCTCTGGACTTGTTGGTTAAGAAGAAGTGACCTTGCAGGACCTAGTTTCAGAATGCGATCTTAGGAGAGGGGAGACGTGTGCAGGTAGACAGAAGGGAAGATGAAAATGGATCATTGGGGTAGTTATGTCCCAGAGGATAGTGCAATAATAATGGATCCCATTTTCAGAGCCCTCAAAATAGACAAACAGCCCTCTGAGGAGGGGGGTTGTATGTCTTCTCAATCCCTAGTTTGCAGATGAGAAAACTGAAGCCCATTGGAGGGAGGTTGTGGAATCTTGGGGTCCCAGGGGCCATTTGGTGAAGTGCTTAAGATTGGAGGGGCTGAGATTAACACAAGCTCTAAGGATTCCTCACTCCATTTATCTTTTCTCCCAGGTGGAGGGTTGGTCTTGGAAAGGAGCAGGGACCCCAACCCACCCCAATACATCGTGGTGCAATGGTCAGAGACACTGGTGAACTTGAAGTCCCAAGACCTAGATTTAAAGTCTAACTTGGCTGCTTACTACCTTTGTGATCATGTCCCTTAATCTCTGTGGGCCTCAGTTTCCCCATGTATAAAGTGAAAGCATTAGAGGTGGTCTCTGAAATCTCTTCCAGATTTACTGTCCTTTGCAGCTGGGTGGCCCTAGAATCCAGACGACCAGAGCTCAGAATCCAGGCTCAGACTTTACTCTGTGACTCTGGACAAGTCACTTAACCTCTGCCTTCCTCAGCTCCTCAGATGCACAGTGGGGCTAAGTATAGTGCTTACCTGTCAGAATTGTAAGGTTCCAAAGAGATAATACTGGTTAAAGCACTTAGCACGCTGCCTAGAACATGGTAGGTAAACACTTAATAAATGTTTCTTCCTTTTCCTTCTGCAGTCCTCGGAACCTTGGAGGGCATTGGATTATGTGGATTTTTAGGTTATTATACTGGCTCTAGAAATCTGACCCTAGGACCAAGCCATAGTTGTCTTTGACCAGCCTGCCATTCCCCTCTTTTTTCCTTCTGCCCCGCCCCACTCCCAGCTCCACAACCAGGACAAGGGCTCAAACAAACATTTACTTTCACAGCCATCCACCCTACTAGTATACCTGCTTCTATGGCAGGTGAGGAGGAAGCTATTTCCCAGGGTTGAGGCTGATAGAACACTTCTAGATCCCCCAAATTCTGGACCTCACTCCACTTTTCCTTTTTTCCCCAAAGCCTGACCTAAATCATGCTGTAGGATAATTGGCAGGACACGGTGGGGAGGTGGGGGGTGCTCCCATCTGTGGAGTTCTGCTAATCTCCTGCTCAGTGGGTGCTCCAGGAGGCCATGCAGAGGGATGAAGAGATGAGAGACAGCCACGAAGACAGAGGAATGTTCATGCTGAAATGCCGCCACATGGAGCCCCCAGCCTTTTTACTGGGGCTTTGATTTAAGGATGTCTCCCAATCTGTACTCTCTGCCTTTGCCAGCACATTACAGTGGAATAGTCTGGGGGCACATATCAGGAGAGACACCTTTTAAAAAGCAAGCTTTCTAATTTAATTCTTTCATTTTGTGTGTAGGGGTTTTAGTCCTCTCCACCCATCACCACCCCACCATTCTATTTCCATGTCTGGTCTCTTAATTGTCACTGATAAAAGCTGAAATCTGGAGAGCATGCTTGAGACCCTTAGTGAAGGAGGCCAAGTGTGTCCTCAGAGGGCCAGGCAGAGAGCAGTGTGGGTCAGGGCAGTGGAGGGGTGGCCACTTCCTTGGTGGTGGCGTTCACAGGTGCCAGAGCCGGCCTGGAAATGCCTCCCAGCCCACACATTCCAGCGACAAAGCAGCATGGGGAATTGTTAGAAAAGCCACACTCTTGAACTAATAAGGCTCAGGACCAGTGGGGGCAAATTTTCTCCATATGCATGCCCTGTTTACTTAAAAACAGCCACACTTAGGAGATGAAATGCTTAATGCAAATTGTAAATTATCCTTTAACACCAAAGAACAGGATGAAAATAAATCGGTAGAGCACCAGAAAATGGAGCCCCCCTTAGTAGGAAACATAATTGCCCTGCCCTGCCCTTCCCTTGGTCTTCTTTGCTGTGTTTTAATAACCTTGATTTTTTTCCCTACCCTGAACCCTAAAATTAACCTTATTCATCTTGGCGTTAACAATTAAATACCCTATATTCTGTTTTCATCATCATCCTTAATAACATTTTATAGGAAAATAGGCCTCCTTTGCCAACCTTCACCTGGTAAAAATGAATGGGGGTAGGGGGAGGGAGAGACAGAGAGGGAGCAGTTCTCAAGAGGCTGTCTAATTAACTGAAAATAAGACTTTCCATTTTTTCCATGTCTGAAAGGCATCTGGCTGTGCTGGGGAAGGGAGCAGGAGGGTGCGGAATAGGGGCATCTGGACATTTTATGATTAGCTGTCCTCAAATAGAGCTAAAACCCATTCAGGATTGAGAGTCCTCTACCCCAGAGGAAAGCTGGGGACCTGGCCTCCAGCCATTCCTACCTGTGTGACCCAGGATGGGTCTTTTCCCCTTTGGGCTTCATCTTCATATCCATAAAAAGGGCCATTGGACCATAGGGCACTTAAGGCCCCTTAATGCACAGGATGCTTCTGGGGCATGGGGATTCAACTTCTTCATGCATCTCAAGCCTTCTTCTAATACTTGATGGGGTAAAAGGGGAGACTTGGGGTCGGGGGATCTGGGTTCAAGATCAGAGTCTGACACCTGAAATCGGCTCTTTTAACCCTCTGAGACTCCATTTGCTCATCTGTTATATGGGCACCATGATATTGGTACTTCTACCTCTTTTACATGTTGAGAAGAAGGCATTAGGAGGCCCCAGGGAGCTGGAGAGACCCACAGGCTTCCCTACCTTTGATAACCACCCAGATTGCAGCAGGCACCCTCTAAGCAGGTGGAGTAACCTCTCTGTTCAGCAGCCAGCCTCCTGTTCTGATGTGTATTGGTTGGGTCCAGGGGAAGAGTGTATTAATGTGATCAATCCCATTTATTAAGAGTATGTTCTATCCTAATGGAGGAGACAACACGTAACTACTTAGGAACGTACAAGATTTGTGAGGAGTAGATGAAAGGTGGTCTTGGAGTAGAAGGGCCTGGCAGCTGGTGGGGACCAGTGCCGGGCCTCTCACAGAGGCTGCTGAGTCTTAAAGGAAGCCAGGGATTGTAGAAGGCAGAGAAGAATCCGAGGAAAGATGGTTGCTGAAGTCCCTTCTAGTTTAGAAATTCTGTGACGTAGTTTGAGAAAATGTTCACAGAGGAGCTCAAAGAATCCCACTTGTAACAACAGCACAAGTCCCACCCGAAGAAGAGTTCTCATTCTCCTCCACCTGGGCCATGGTCCATATACTGAACGGAGGAGAACAGTGACCCTGCGGCCCCCTGTCGAGGAGCTAGTCATTCCTGTCTGAACCCGGCCAAGCACAGATTGAGAAGAGTGAGGAAAGAAAACATATTCCCTGTTTTTAAAGTGCTTTGTCTACAGTGTCTCTGGCATTTGCTAGCCTTCATCTGAGATTGGTGGGGTCCTCATCTTCATCTTATAGATGAGGAAACTGAGAGGGATTTAAGTGATTTGCCCCAGGGTCACACAACTGGTCATTCTCTGGTCTGGGAAAATCAGGCAAAGAAGCTAAAAGTCTAGTATGACATCCTGGAGAAGGCAATTCTCCAAGATGGGTCCATCCAGGCCCAACCAGGAGCAGTGGGCAGAAGAAGGTGTAGAGAGGCAGGTGTAGGTTTGTCCCTGGTCTCAGAGCTGAAAGAGAGGATCTCTTTCCAGCCCTCACACATGCCCTCATATCACCTCCAGGCACAGGCCAAACCAGGACTGTCCTGACCTCCCCAGAAGGCCTGATCCCTGAGGATGGTGGAGTGTCTGGCTGGGAGTCCAGATGAAAGGTGCTGGACTGAGGCTCTGGACCGTTTGGAGCAGTAGGTAGCCCTACTCTTGTTTTGGGACCAGTTTCAAGGAAGCCAGGTTGAGAGGAGCCGTGAAAATTGGTTGTCTGAGTGGGAGATGAAAATCTTATAGAGCATATGGGGTTCTTAACCTGGGGTCTGTTAACGTGTTTCTTTTTAATTTTGATAACTGTTTTGTTGTTGTTGTAAAGTCATTTTCGCTCGTGTTCGACTCTCCATGATCCCATTTGGGGTTTTCTTGGCAGAGGTACTAGAATGGTTTGCCATTTCCTTCTCCAGCTCATTTTACAGATGAGGAAACTGAGGCAAAGAGGTGAAGTCACACAGCTACTAAGTGTCTAAGGCCAGATTTGAACTCAGGTCTTCCTGGCTCCAGGCCCAGCACTCTACTCACTGCTCCACTTAGCAGCCCTTGATAACTGTATTTCAGTATAATTGTTCTCCTTTGTACTCACCTGTATTTTATTTTATGCATGTACAAAAATGAGTCTGAGATGGGGGGTGGGGCATCTGCTCAGAGGGTCCATGAGACAAAGAAGGGGAAGAATACCCCCCAGGAGAGGTGCACCCGGCATTAAGGTGAGAGGCCATGTCCTGCTTTGGTCACTCTGCATTGGCAGACCATTCATTGCCAGCATGTTATGCCCTTCAGGAGCCTGGGTCTCTGTGGGTGTGTAAAAACCTATAGGAAGACACCATTCAATATTTAAATTTTGTGTCCCCAGTGGGCTCAGCCCAGCCCCTGGCACCTAGTAGGTGCTTCCTAACTGACGCCTGTTGAGTGAGCAGTGGCTGTGCAAAAGCAGTGGCAATAACTTCATTATTGGCCTCTTTTGAACAAAAGCCCATTTCTTCTAGGAGCCAGTCCTGCCGCCTCCAGCCAAGAGTGCTCCAAGGAAAAGGTACTGAAGGACAGAGCCGGAAATCGGCTTGTGAAAGTGCATGAAAGTAAACATGATTGCAGCATTTATACAATTACTTGCCCAGGTTTCCTCATCTACAAAGAAAATGTTCTTTTTGTAGCCTTCGTATTCAAGTGCTGAAATCCTTCAGTTTACTTGCACGTGCATCTTGAAAGGTTTTTAGGGGAGGGTGTCCATTTGAGGAGGCAACATTCAGCCCTTTCTCTCACCCTAAAGCCGTTTCTTTCCTTTGGGCTGAGGCAGGACAGTCGAAAGCGTGCCGGAGTAGATGTCTGGTAACCTGGGTTTGAATCCTGGCCCTGACCCTTGCTGCTTAAGTCACCGTGGGTAAGTTACGTCTTCATTTGTAGAATGAAGGGATTGGCCAGATGATCCAAAGTCCTTTGTAGCTTTCAGTCCATAGTCCTGAATCCTGCTACTGATCCTTCCTGACTTGTATGACCCCAAGTAGATGACTTAGCTTTCCTGACCCTCATTTTTCCCATCTATAAAATGACAGAGCTAGATTGGGTGATCTCTGTGTTCTGTTCCATCTCCAAGCCCGTGAGCCTGCGTCTTGGATCTAACATTTCTGTAGCTTACAGAGTTGTTTCTAAGTGCTTTGTAAACCTTAATGTGCGCTATAAAAATGGGAATTTCTATTTTATTAAGATCGCTTAAAGGCTTATCAGAACAATCTCTCCCATTCTCTCAAAGTGGGTGGCTTTAGTAGGCATAAAATCCTAGATCCAAAGATAGAAGACACCTTAGAGGACACTTAGCCTAGCTCTCTCATTTTACAGATGAGGAAACCTGTCCAGTAGGACATCAGTGTTTGCTTTGTGGATTGCCAGGCTGGCAGTGTGTAGCATACAGTGGTGTGGGATGAGTCAGGAGACCCGACTTTGCCACATACTGCCTGACTAGTGCCTACCTGCCTTTATCTTATTACCTGGCCATTCATTTGACTTCCCTCAATTTTCCCATTTCTAAAGTGAGGGAGTTAGCATATACAGTCTCTGTTATCATCCTGCAGCATTCTCAACTCTCCCTCTCTCTCTCTCTCTCTCTCTCTCTCTCTCTCTCTCTCTCTCTCTCTCTCCCTCCCTCCCTCCCTCCCTCCCTCCCCATCCCTCCCTCCCTCCCTCTCTCCCTTCTTCCCCCTCTCTCCCTGCCCCGCCCTGCTTCCTACCCCCACTATGGTTCTTATTCAAGTGGGTTCATTGATGTTTTTCTCCATGACTTGGATAAAAACTCATGACATTGTCATCAAATCTTTGGGTCAAGCAGTGCTAGAGAGATAGCTAGGACTCTGGTTGGTAGATCCAAGATCTGAAGAGATCTTAACAGACCAGAGCACTGGTCTGGAACTAGTGAGATAAAAATTCCTTTGAGATAAATGTAAAGTCTCGTACCCTTGGGCACAAATAATCAAATTTAAAAGTACAAGATGTGAGTAACATTCAGCACTCCTTAAACTAAGATTCTCAACTAAGCTCTGAAGGGGTCACTAGTGGAAGAACTTTAAGAAGCAGTGCCTAGATAGCAGTTCTGAAAAAGATCCAGGGTTCACAGTATGCTACAAGTTTCATAGGGTCACCTGTGTGATATAATAGCCAACTATAGCAGTCTTGGGTTGAGTGAAAAAGGAAACAGTTTCTAATAACAGGGGGAGGGATGATAGCCCCACCATACTCTGACCTCATCAGACCTTATCTAGAGCACTGTGTTTAGTTCTGGGCACTGTAGTATAAGAAGGGCATTGATAAGCCACAGAGTACAACAAGGAGGGCAATCTCTAACTGAAATGTAGCGTGGGCAACAAACCCCCTGTAGTATTAGGCTTTCCCAGCCCGCCAAAGGTGAGAGGCAAGGGGTCTGTGACACAGAAAAGGTTTGAGATCCCTCTGCTAGACCAGAACCTCCTTCAGCGCAGGATTGGTATCATTTTTGTCTTAGCCCTAGGCCCTGCCCTGTCTTTATGGATTAATAAAGGCTTGTTGAAATGAATTGTGTTACATCTCCACCAAAGCCGGTGGGGAGGTTCACCACATGAAGTAGAAGCTAGTCTATTTTTTACTGTACTTCTTTACTTTTTAAAAATTTTTAAAATAGCAATTTCCATTTTTACTCTTCTAAAATATTTAATTCTCCCTCAGAAGATTTAGCATCTTATTTCCTGAGGATTAACTCTTCCATTTTTCAAGAGGGTGCCTTCATTTAACTCAGCCAAGAATAGGTTTTTGGGTTGCTTTTTTTTTTACTGAGTGGCATGGAGGCTGGCCAGCCTCTGGGTGGCCGGAAGGCCCTGACCCCTCTCTCTTTAGGTCTCTGCTTTCCTATCAAGAAAGCTCAAAATCAGTTGGTTTTTTATTTTTAATATTATTATTAAACACATTAAGATTTTTTTTAAAGCAAAGTTTCACCCACCAAGACCAATTTTAAGGGGATTGATACTCAATGGGGGAATCTTATAGCAATAATGCTTAATTGGAAGAGGCAAAAAAAAAAATCGGCTGTCACAAAACAGAGAGAATCCACATTGGAAATGTGAAGCGTGTTTTCGAGGTTAGTGTTGATCCTGAGCCAATCAGAAGAGGGAGGGAGGGAGGGCGGCCTCCTGGGCGCCGTAAATATCCTGGATTTGGCACCAGCCTGGACAGTTACGGTTACTGGAAGCATTTCCCTAATTGTCTGTTAGTTAAGGACTGCCAGCGAAGGGGAAGAGACACACAGAGAGATTAAATAAAGCCTTCCTAATGCCACCTCCTTTTTTATTTGTAGGTCCTAATCAAAAGCTTCATTTATCCCTCTACTTGAGTAATTAAGTCATGTGATGTTGATCTCATGTGACTACCCCAAAATATTTCGAGGGCAGCAGCTTCCTTGCCTTCTTTCCTGGGGGCTACTGCTGTCCTCCTCCCCAACCTTCCATCCCCTTGAGTCCCCCCTCCTTCCCCATTGGTGGTATCCATTGTTGATCTGGCCGTGCCTGTGCTCTGAAACCTTGGTTCTGTGATATTAGCTCGGAAGAGAGATTGTTTAGTTTTCAGAAATCTTCATTTCCCCTCACCCCAAATATAGCCTAACCTCATTTTAAAGAGATGTGAAAGACTAAAATGCCTCTTAGAGGCAGCTGGATAGCACCATGGACAGCACTCTGGACCAGGAGTAAAGAAGATTTGAGATCAGATTCTGCCTCAGACACTTACTAGCAGTGTGACCCTGGGCAAGTCACTTAACCCTGTCTGCCTCAGTTCCCTCATCTGTAAGATGAGCTAGAGAAAGAAGTGGCAAACTATTCCAGTATCTTTGCCAAGAAAACCCCAAATGGGGTCACAAAGATTCAGCTGCAACTGAAAATAACTAAACAACAACACCTTCCAGGGCTGTTGTGGGGAGTAAATGAGACGGTATTTGGAAAGAGCTTTGCAAACCTTAAAATGTTATTTTAAAAAGCTGTTATCAAATAAAAGATTTCCTAGCAAATACTTAGTCAGAAATAGTTGGAGTGGAAGGGAAGGATGTCTATTGGGGGGAGGGGTTACTAGATCCAAATTAGAATAATTCTTGACCAGTTGGGATCATGGTTTTTTCCTACAAATTTAGATTTGGTATCTAATGAAAGGGCATTTTTAAGCTCTCCTTCACATATATTATCGGTAAGAGAATCTATGTAAAGCTCTTTGCAAGTCTTAAAATACTCTATAAATGTACTTTCATAATACTTATTGTTATTTCTATTTAACACATTGTTTCAAATGCATAGATCCAGTGTGGTATAATGGAAAGTATGCTGGATTTGGATCCAAAGGACCTGGGTTCAGATTCTCACCGTAGAGCTGACAGGTAGACGCTGGTCTGAGGCCATCGATTCAGGGACGGAAGGAACCTTAGAATTTGTCTAGTCTAACCCCTTCCTTGTAATGAATGAAACAACATAGCCCAGACAGGTGAGAGAGAAGTGTCCAAAAGCCCACAGCTGACCAGGAATGGAATGTTCCCTTAAGCTCTACCCACTGCAGAAAGTGTCTAACTGTCCATAACCAAAATCCCCTTCTGGCTCAGAATCCGATAAACCTAAGTTAAATTTTTTAAAATAAAAACAGAATTAGGATTCCTCTCTAAAACACACACATACGTGCACATACGCACACACATGCACACACGGTCACTTTCTTCCCATTTCTAAGCTTCCCTTCCTGGGATGAGGGAGAGGAAAGGATTTGTATGGGCAGTTTTGCCCTTCTGCTCTCTCCTAGGACCTTTTGATTTATAAACCCAGGGTAGAGAAGAGAGTCCTCCTGCTCCCCCAAGGGTTCGATACACTGAATGCTAGTTCATTCTGTGAACACCTGCTCTGCTATGGATGTTCCTGTAGCCATGGGGACCCACTGCCATGATCGTTTCCCTGCCCGAGTACCACCCCCATCCATACACCATGGTGGCACATCTGTCTGGTGACTTAGAATGCAGTGTGGCCTTTGGGATGTGCTGGAGATGTCAGGGGGAGAGTGTCCCTGGAACATGGTATCTGAGATGACAGGAACATCACACATTCCAGCCAAGGGTTTCCCAGTCAGAAAAATGTCAGAGCCTGGTTTCTTTCTCACTTCATGGGGATGCTCATTTGCTGTTTATCATACCCTTTCTATTGGTTTTTTAAGGATATTATATTCTTGAGGGATTAGACGCAGTCCTTCCGCCTCATTCAGGAGCTGTAACAGCAGAGGAAATGCTGCAATAAAATAAGCCATTTCTGGCTACCTTTCGGTATCTGTCAGAGGCTGTTTAGTGATAGCAGATTTGACCTTCCGCTCTGGGTCTTGGCTTATATTTCGCCAGGCACCTTAGACCCAGGAGGGCATTTTGGTTTTGTATGAAACCAACAATGTTGATTTATAAGAGTCTGTCCCTAGAGAGAAAGTCTTCTTTGTTCTAGAAATGCACAACCTGGGCAAATACATTCATTCTAAATGAAACTGAGATCTCCAAAGGATCGCTGTCACCAAAGAAACAATCAGACAGAGGCTGTAATATTGATGGCACATTTGAGGCAATATTGCGGAGGGGTGGACGTGGTCACCTGCATAGTCATCGTTCTCAGAAGTAGCCACTGATTTGTGACAAAGCAATGAAAACAACCACTGTTTTATCTGCATTTTAGAAAAGTTTAGCCAGAGTGATATGGCCTGAAGAAGACTGGGATGGGAATCAGACCTACAGCTCTCACCTCGCTTGGGCCCTGACATGGTGTTGATCATCAGCCTCTCTGCCTCAGTTTTCTTCATCTGTAAAATGGGGGACAGTCCATCTCTACTAGAAACACTTGGTCTTTAAAAGTTACAGGATAGCAGCTCCTGTACCATTCTGAAAAATAGCAACTAGTTTGGTCTGTATTTTACATAGACATATACAGATAATACATAGTCTGTATCTTACTTAGACACATAACACTCCTCATCATTAACAGTTATAAAATTTGAAGTTTGCAAAACACTTTACACCCCTTATCTTAATTGAGTTTCACAGTACCTTTAAGATGGAGTTACTGCAGTTGTTATCAGCATTTTAGAGAGGGGGAAGACTGAGGCTTGCCTACTGTCATACAGTTAGTATGTGCAAGTGAAAGAACAGCCCCCCCCCCAAGAGAAATACTGTCACCTGGGATGTATATTTTATGTACATTTCCCATTTGTGCCAGGTGTTTGCACACCCTCCTGCAGAGGGAAATCATTTTGGGGTACAGCCCTCTGAAAATATCTCCTAAGGTTTCCAAACAGACACAGAGAGATGGGCAGAGGGAAGCTCTTTATATGCTCGAGTCCTCTCTTCAGATACATTTTATTTAAAATATTCAGCCATGAAGTCTGGTCAATTTGTGTGTGTGTGTATGTGTGTGTGTGTTTAACTCATTTTGAAATTTCCGCATTTTTTCCGTATGTTTCATGTGGAGTTTTTTTTTTCTCCCCCTCTGCACTTATCACAGAAAGATTAACCCTGATGCATAGTTTCAGATCTAATTTAGCCCTTCCTGTCCTGAGGAAACAAATATTTTCATAGGACATCCTTAAGGTTCCTCGTTTAATGTACACCAGTGTTGCTTTCTTCTGGGTCAGGAAGCAATAGAAATGGAGAAATAGAAATGTGATGTTTGTGACAAGATACTCATGAAGTCATAGATGAAAGCGTCTAGTTCCTTAAAATGATATGAATGGGGAGGGGGGGATTGTGGGAATCCAAGCCAACAAAATCTTCTTTTGGTAAAGAATTCAAAATTTTATCACCTCTTTCATCCCTCACTCCTGTTCCAGATGGAGACAGAATGACCTCTTGCTTGAGATGATGGCCAGCACCTGGGTTTCAGGGAAAGGAGAACGGACTAGATTTGGAGTTAGAGATCTGAGTTTGAATTCTGACTGGGCAACTTAGCTCCCCTCTCTACGCTTTGGTTCCCTCATCCCTCAAATGAGGGGATTGGGTTAGATGATGCACGAAGACCATCCCTCCAAGATCTCATTCTTGATTCTATGTAGTTGAGTCAGGGAGGAATGGATTAGCTGGTGACCTTTGAGTTCTCTCTGGATTCTGTAATTTCTTCTCACCTGAGTGTAAAAATTAAAAAAAAAATGAAGAACCCTTACTTGCAGTTATGATGAAGTAAGTGGAGGCTGGCCAGAAAGAATAGCTGCCCAGCAGGAGATGGACCTTAGCTCCATATCTTCTTCCCTTCCTGCTAGGCTCTGGTCAGGTAGATTGGCTATATCTATTAAAGTGTAAGTATTAGCAAATAGAGATAAATCTGGCTGTTGCTTGGTAACTAATCCAATCTGAGAAGGAAATAAAAATAGACTCCGTAAATTTAGAACTTTTAGGCCATGTGCCAAGCCAAGTATTCTTGCTCGCCTCCATTTCACAATCCATAGATTGAAAGGGAAGGTGGATGTGTGTGTGTGTGTGTGTGTGTGTGTGTGTGTGTGTGTGTGAATATGGGATAGGTGGTGTTCTATGTTGACAAAAGCAGATGCGCCTTTCCTGTGCTGGTAGCAGGGTCAGAGTTCTCAGAACACAGTCAGGTAGGACTGTAGGACTTGGGGATGGCAAGGAGGAGGAGGAGACAAGGAACAGATGCTACTTCAATAGGAAAAAGAAATTCCTCGAAATTAATCTGATTAAAAAGCCAAAAGGGTACTGTATAATTTAAGCCACATTATACTGTCGGAAGAAATAGGATAAAGGTTCAGTTTTACTCATCTTAATATAAAAAAATACTCTCTTTCCCTCCCAAGAAGCTTTCCCATAAGGCACTGAAAATTAAGAAACACTTCCTTATTATGTGATCATAGTAATTATAGAAATGGTACTCCGAGATGGAGTCTTGGGAAAGCGGATGGAAAATAAATCAATTGTATCTTCTGCATCCCTGCTCAGGAACAATCCTTCAGCGAGTCCAAATAGTACCTTTTCTGTCTCATCAACAACAGTATTCCAATGAACCGTGAGCCTGCGCTGTTTCAGATGGTGTCATTTGGGAGAGGTCAGAGGATCATAGATTCAAATGTGTGGCTTCCAGTCCACTCATTTTACAGATGAGGAAGCTAGTGGCATACCTGGGAATCAGCAGAACCTCAATGGCTGGTGAGTTCTTTCCAGGCCCAAAGATCTCTTTAAAGCTGATATGACTTGCAATTTGGATCTTAAACCCCGCCTGGGAATCCATCAGGCAAGACAAGATTTTCTGAGACTTTTTAGAGCCAGGAGAGAAGAAAGCTGAGTTGTTTGTGTCAAAGGCTTTCCCCAAGGCCTGTTTGGACAGCCCAGCAGGCACGTGGCCTCCTCTGGCTTTCACCCCTTCTCTGGACGTTGCACAAATAATAGTCCTCAAGTCCTGAGAGAGGATTGTCACTCCCTGCTCTGTATTCCGCAGAGAAGAAAAGGTGTGTCAACTCCAAACGTCCTTTTCCCTTCTTCTCTTTCCACTTTTTAGCCACTTCAGACGCTTGCCTTATTCAGAACGCCAATTTGAAAAGGCAATAGAAGAGAAAGAGGGACCTTGAGAGCAGCAAAATAATCTGGTTTTCACTACTGTTCTTCTTCTAGTAAAGAATGAACAAACTAATGGTTCTTTGAAAAGTTTTTTTTGTCAACAACTATGGGTTGTTTAAGCAGAAGGTTAGCTGATAAAAAACGGCCTCGTGTGATGAAAGTACATCCTTGGTGGGGGTGGGCAAGAATAAATGAGTTAAACTTAACGAGGAAAATCATTTTTGCTGGGCCAATGGCTTGGGTTTCTCATATCAGAAAATAATACGTTTTGCTTGGGTTTCTCATATCAGAAAATAGTAAGTTTTGGTAAACAGTTCATAATCTTTATAGCACTTAAAGGTCTAGGAAATGTTTTCTTTCAGTTGACCCCAGGAGGAAAGTAGTATACTTATTAGTATCCCCATTATACAGGTGACACAGTCGAGTCTCAGATGCCTTAAATCACACAGTGGGAGAATCAAGACTTTGCCCTCCATCCCGTTTCCCAGTCCAGCATTCTAGCCTGCTCCTGTGATCTGCTGGTCTTAAATCAGATTATTACATGTATTCAGAGTGTTTAAATGCCTATTCTTGGCAATATAGCAAATAGTCAAGTAAGTTTGGAGAAGCAAAATATTATTCTCTTGTTGCATTAAAGTATAAGCTAAAAAAAGAAAGATTTTTTTTAGAACCTCACAGGAATGGGGGAGGTGAGGGTGTGATTTAGAAGTGTGTGTGTTTTGTTATTTTAAAAACCATATGATGAAATGGATTACCTTTTGCAAAGAGCACACGTTTCCGAGTCCATAAAATAGCCCTTTTTAAAGCCCTTACTCTAGCTTCTCCAACCTGTTTGACCTTGAGAATTTGAACTTACGACATAAATGCCTGTTTGAAAAACGCCACCATAGCCATATGGCATAAAATGTCTCCTTTTCTCTATGTCTGCTGAGAAAAAGAAAAATCCACCCAAAGACCCTCTGCTATGTGAGCAGAAGGAATCTTGCTTTCAGAGGGGCCACCATCTCACCCTTTCATTTCTGAAGCCATCCTGGCTCTAATTGGCAGGAAGGTGTCAGGCCTCACTTGTAACTGGTGACCCCTTCTGGCCTTGTTCTTTAGGGCCAAACAGAAACAGAGTTAAGCCCTTTTCTTCAAGTGTCTGCTCTTCCAAGTAGTTAAAGACAGCCATCATGGTCCTGGGGTCTTTAACCAGTCCTCATGGCATGGACCAAGAGGCATTCACCCTTCTAGTGACCCTCCTTCAAACTCTGTCTCGATTCTCAGTGTCCTTTCCAAACTGATGCCCTGAACCAAACAAAGTAGCCTAAATGTGAGCTGCCGGCTAGCTGAGCATGGCAAGATGGGCACCTTCTTATTCCTCATTCTTATTTCTTATCTTTATTCTTATTTATTGTTCAGTTGTGTCGGTCATGTCCAACTCTTTGTGACCCCATTTGGGGTTTTCTTGGCAAAGATATTGGAGTGTTTGCTTTTTCCTTCTTCAACTCGTTTTACAGATGAGGAAACTGAGGCAAACGGTGAAGTGACTTGCTGAGGGTCACACAGCTAGGAAGTGTCCAAGGCCTGACTGGAACGCAGGTTTTCCTGACCCCAGGCCCAGTCCTCTGTGCACCGTGATGCCACCTAGCTGGCCATTGCACTTCTCTTAATACGGCCCCTTGGGATCACATTGAGATTTTTGGTCTCTCCTTCATGCTGCTTGCTCCTATTGAGTTTAAAGTCTTCCAAAACTGGAAATGGTCATTTTCAAACCAACTGCTTTCTAAACATGCCTTCCCTACCTTGCCCCCAAGTAAAAGACTTCACCTTTCATCCAAGTTCTGAGCCATCAGGATGTCTCCAGGTTACACCTCAGGCAACCCAACTCACCTGCTACAACCTCCCCAAGCTCAAACCCATATAAATCGAATGCTCTGCCCACGGGTCAAGCTGACCTAGAAGCTCTCCCCGCCACAATGGAGGAATCACCAGCTTTCTCATGTTGTTGACTTTCAACTGTTTCTTTCCCCCACACTTTAGGGTTTTGTGAGGGCTGAAAATTGAGTTTTAACTATCTCTCCTCTCCCATGTCCCCTGGCCATGAGAAGGCTGGGAGTTTGGCCAAGATGGCCCTTGGAGAGAAAGGGAGGAGGGTGACTGGGGAAGATATTGTCTTCTCCTCCCCTTCCCAGGAAGATAGGAAGAAAATGGGCTGGGAGTCAGGAGAGACCCGGGTTCGAATGCTGCTTCTGATTTATGGATGGTATAATACTTGTTGAGATCAGAGGAGCTCGTGTACAGAAGCATTTTGTAAACATTGAAATGAACAATGATGACCTTTACATGTGTGTGTATGTATACCACTTTCAGGTTTTCAGTGCATTTTATATAAATGTTGGCTCTTGTTCTTATACTCGTCAGTCAGGTCCCACCTATCGAGATTCCAGAAGCCAGTTTTCTCCTGTCCTGTCTGTTCCTTTGAATTAGCCTTTGTGTTTGACAGCTCCTGCCCTGCTCTGCCCAGCCTCCCTGTCTGGCCCCCATTTCCACTGTTCTTTCAACTTCTCCCTCTCTTTGACTGCCTCTTCTTCTCCCTCCCTCCCTCTCCTCTCCCTCTCTCCTCTTGGGCCCAAGCCTGGAGGTGGGGAAGCAGAGAATTCCAGGAACTGCATCTTACTGGTCTCTGAGAGATGCCAAGTCAGACCAAGCTCCCTGGGGACCGAGCCAAGCTTTGTGCATCCATCGGACAGCCGGAACCCAGGGTCAGAGATTCTTGGCATGTTTTATGTCTTGATTGCTTGAAGAAATAAAACCCTTGCTCATTTTGGAGGAAATTATTTTTATTGCTCTAGTGAAATCTTATTCTACAATCCCTCCAAAAGAAGAAAAAAGATTTAATCCTGTTTTTAAATTCAGAAACATTTAAGGGAATTCTTAACCTAGAATCCATAGGCTTGTGGTTTAAAATAGTTTGTTAACTGTTATTTCAGCATAACTACTTTCCTTGGTAATCTTAGGTGTTTGATGCATTTAAGAGTAATATTTGGAAAAGAGGCCCACAGGCTTCACCAGACTGCCAAAAGATTAAGAATCTCTCATTTCAAGGAACATCCACACAGTTCTCTTACCTAAGCATCTTGCTAATAAATAATACAGTTAAAAAAGTAACGTCTGCCCTTTGAATCTGACCACATGTGTAGGAATCATAGGATTGCAAATTTAGAGAGGACCTCAGAGGCCAGGTAGCCCAACCCCCTCATTTTACAGATAAGGAAACTGAGGCCCGAACAGATTCAGCTGAATATTTGTCCAGGGTTACCCAAGTCCTGCCAGAGGTTGGACTTGAACTTTAAGATGTCTCGTAGATACCACAGTGTATCTTGTGTAGCTTATCTGACCAAATCATTTAAGATTATGGTTTTCCTCGGTTTTTTTTTATTTGCCCTATATTTTCACATCTTGGTATCAGGTCACATTTAATGGGCCATTCACACCTAAATAAAGAAGCACACTAAAACGTGCTGGATTTGGACTTACGACCCACAGCACAGAGGCTTCATGTGCTGAAGACTACTTGGTCCCTGAGTCGGATGCTCTCGAGTAGGTTTTGCTGTTCAGTCATTTCCATGATCCCATTTGGGGTTTCCTTGGCAAAGATACTGGAGTAGTTTGCCATTTCTTTCTCCAGGTCATTTTACAGATGAGGAAACTGAGGCAAACAGGTTGAGTGACTTGCCCAGAATCACAGTAGTATCTGAAACTAGATTTGAACTCAGGAAGATGAATCTTCCTGACTTCAGACCCAGCTCTCTATCCACTGAGCCACCTAAATGCCCTGCTGATCTTAGTTCTTAGCAATTTTAGATATCCTGGAAAATCTTAACATTTTATTTTAAAAGTTTGTTTATAAGTTTGACCTGAATGAAAGTGTCAGTCTTCTTCACTTGGATCTATGCCCCTCCAAGGCCAAAGTCTCCCCACTGAAGCTTGATCAAAAATGTTTCCCTTCCATTTTTAAGACCCAAAGACATCTTGTGGTGTGGAAGCGACCTTATCAAAACCCAATGGTAGTACAGAGGGTCTCCCCACTTCCACTATGTTCCAGCTACCCTGGGTCTTCATTCTTCAATCCTGGAAGCTTCGAGGACCTGGAGGTAACAGACAAAGAAATTCCTGAGTCTGAAGTCTTCTCCAGGCATTTGATGTTTTCCTAAAGCTGCTTCCTCCCTCTCTTCTCCCATGGTATGAAGTTTGAGGTCATCAAGGCAGAAGAGGCAGAAGTCAGTGCCTGTGTTTGGTGGGATAGCAGGAAGTTCTCAGTGTCAGTGCCCTCAGGATGGACGAGACGGGTCTCCCCTGGTCAGGATGGATGACGTATTCAGCAGTTTTAAGTCCTCCTGATTGTAGTAGCAGAGAGAGACAGAGAGAGAAGAAAGGATGAACAGAAGGATGGATGAATGGACTTATCTAATGCCTACTCTATGCCAGGCTATGCTAACAGCTTTACACATATTATCATTTGATCCTCATAACAACCTTGGGAGTCAGATGCTATTACTTATTCCCATTTTACAGATAAGGAAACTGAGCTCTAGAAGGGTAAAGTCACTTATCCAGGGTCACACAGCTATTGTGTCGGAGACTGGATTTGAACTTGCATCTTCCTGAAGGCCTGTAGGCCAAGCACTTTCTCCTCTGCATCTCATCTCTCCATCTTTTCCCCAAGGATGGCATGAGAGATTTTCTTAAAGGCTTTCCTGAAAGATGGTCTTCAAGAGTTGCTGTAGCCAAAATATTTTTGGTAGTGATCATCTCTGAACACCATCACAAGGGTAGGTCCTCATAAAGGATGAACAGTTACTCAACCAGGTCACGCCCAACATCTTTTCACTTAGAGAAGGACCTGCCCAAGGTTGGCTGCCAGTGGCATGACCTTTGAGACACAGGGATACCTCCAAACCACACTGAGGCATCATGAAGGGAGGGGAGGAATATAGATCACATGCTTTTAAGCCTCTATAAATTATCCCTGACAGCTGAACCTAAGGCAGCCCTGTAAGATCATAAGTGGCAGTGCAGGTTCTGTGGATTGGTGTGGTTGTTGGTTTTTTTGCCTTTCTTTGTATTCTCAGACCTTAGCACATAGTAAGTGTTTAATAAATGCTGTGGACTTGAATTATACCCATTTTACAGAAGAAGACAGATTCAAAGGGAAGTAACTTGCCCAGAGTCTCACGGGAAGAAGTAACCCCTAACTTAAACTCAGATTTTCTGACTCTTAGGTCCACTGGTTTTTTCTATGCCATCTGGGGATAAGGCACAGTATGGGACAGGACGGGACAGCTGTCTTCAGTATTCTTAGGCAATGGAAGAGCAAGGAGCAGAGATTATGTTTGGTCTCGTAGCCAAAAGCAGGAATGCCAGGTAGAAGTGACAGGAAGGCAGACTTTGGTTCTGTATTGGGACCAGAGCCTTCCCAAAGTGGAATGGCCTGCCTCAAGGCAGAGAGGTCTACAAGCAGAGGCTGATGTGCACTTGTCTGGTGGATTAGATGGGGATGGTTTTTCAGGTGAGACTTCTAAATGGCCCTTGTTCTCCTCCCCCTCCTCCTCCTCCTCCTCCTCTCCTCTCCTCTCCTCTCCTCCTCCATGACTGATTCTGGGATCTCAGGCTCTGTCTGTCCTGGGCCCCAGGGGTGGAGGTTGGGGTGGAGGGTTGGACACCACTGGCCTCCTTCCCTGTCCCCCTCCCTTTACAGTCTGCTTTGCCTGATTATGGGCAGCCCTGGCTTCACAACTAAAGTCTAGGCCAGGCCTGATGATTAAGGTCATTGCTTGTGTTTATACCTGTTTTTTCTTATTCTCCCCACTCTGTGCTTGTTTTTCTTGGATCTTTTCCTCTGTCTTTCCCACACCTATTTCACCCCAAATGTAGGCCACATAGAAATATTCCCAGCCTCATCCCATCCCCACGCTACTCACGACCTCCTAGAAACCCAAAAGTTACAGACAAAAAGTCTGACTCCCCCTCTGCCCAGCCCCCTTTTTTTAAAAAAATAAAATGAGTATACCTCCAAAAGATAAAAGTTGAAGCTTAGTAGAAAGCACCACCCCTGGGGCACATGCCACTGCATGTGCTGGTAATGGCAGTCAAAGGCAGCTGTCAAAATTCCACATGGAGAAACCCTGTCCCCTCCCAATTATGCGCATTCATTAGCTGAGCTCCCATTCTCTTTCAGAAAACATTTTATGACAATATCTCTTCCAGGAGGCAAGCACCTGTCTCATCTGGGTGTCAGGGCAATGTCCATAGCATGCAACCTCCAGGGAGATCCTTCTGATAACGCTGTATTAGAGACAGCCAACTTAGGGGTTTTATCACAGGGGCAGGAGTTGCCTGTTCCATTTTGGCAGACGACCATCAACAAAAGCATCTTCCTCCCGAGAAAATTAGACGTACAGGTTTCAGGAAGCTATGGTGATGATGACGCCAATAATGCCAGCGCCATTGTCTGCCACCTGAAAGGCAGACTTGGCAGTGAGTGGCCGATGGTTGTGTCTTTACACCCAGACCAGCAGCAACTGTGTTTAGTATTTGTAAGATGGGTCTTAGATAAGGCGGAAAGTGAAAGGTACCATAATTTCCAGCTTTCAGGCAGTTTCTTTATCTGGGTACAACAGTGGCCATTTTGGTCAATATGAATTAATAACATGGCAGCCTTTGTTGCAACAGTCAGTAAATAGAGGCTGGTTTTTAAAAAAGATTTCTGAATGGTCTATTGTGAGTCTGATTTGATGCTAGGTAAGCAAAATTGAAGGTGCCTCAAGAGGGACCTCCCTTTATTGTCAGTAATGCTCAAAGGATCACAGATCTTGGACCTCAGGTAGATCCAACCACCCCTCTCATTTTGTAGATAAGGAGACTGCTGTCCAGAAATGTGAATCACTTGCCCAAGATCGGAGTAGTCAGGATTCGAACCCAGTTTCTCTATCTCAAATCCAGTGCTCATTCTACTGCCCCATGCCACCTCCCAAAAAACAGAATTCCAAAGCAGCAAGTGTGACTAAGCATTCTGAGGGACTGTCAAGCTAGGCTTTGGGGGAAGGGACACCCATCTTTGCCTTCACAGCCAGTGGCTTGTTCCTAGCATGTATTGTTGTGTTGGGTTTGTTATTTATAAATCGGAGTCTCTCGAGACACATACCCCTTATCTACTCCTATTCTATTTGGTTCCAGTCTCAGGCAACAGTCGGGTTCCTGGAGTTCTCAATGTACAGGGAAGCATCTTGCATTCTATTCTGGAGGTGGAGATTTTGGAAGCATACCAGTCAGACTTCTATCACCTAGTGATTTAAAACTGAGATGTGTAGGCAAGTCTGCAAAGTGGGCATAACACCCCTGCCCCATCTCTGCCTGAATTGTAAGAGTTTGCCTTGCTTCTCTTGCTCCAGAGCAGCCAAGAATGGATTTCTTTTTGTTAACCAGGAATGACTGTTAGTTATTCGTGCCTATGTGAATGGCTCAGCCCTAAAACTTAAGTCAGGATAAAGCAATCGTGCTATCACTGCAGCAAGATCCATGCTCCCTGACACAGAACTTACCCCTAAAATTTGTTGTGCTTTGGTGATTGGAAACCGTCAGCCTTTGATAAACCCTAAATTCTAGGAGAGCTTGTAGAAAATCTCAGGATTCTGGCCCAGAACATTCTGTCCACTTTGGAAAATTGGCTTTTCCCTAAAAGTCACTAGATAGAATTTCATCTATGTAAGGAGCTCCTGATAAGGTGTTCTCTCTACCTTTTCCTCTGCAGCACATGGTCCTAGAGTGTTGCTTGGGGCACTAAAAGGTTGCATGAGTTGCTAAGGATGACATCCCATCGGTGTGAAAGTACACAGGACTTGAACCTAGGCCTTCCTGATTCCCAAGACCAACTCCCCATTCATTGTGTAGTTGTTTTTCTTTTCACTAGTGTCTGACTCTTTGTGACCCTACTTGGGCTTTGCTTGACAAAGATACTGAAGTGGTTTGTCATTTCCTCTTCAGCTCATTTTACAGATGAGGAAACTAAGGCAAATAGGGTGCCATGATTTGCCCAGGGTCACACAACTAGGAAGTGTCTGAAGCCAGATTTTTACTCAGAAAGAGTCTTCCTAACTCCAGGCCCAGGACTCTATCCACTGCACCATCTAGCTACCCATAAATGATAATTAAGTCATAACAACTTCCTGCTGGCTAGTAGTAGAACGAGCACTAAATTTGTGGCCAAGAGACCTGGGCTAGAGTCCCATTGTACAGCTTGCCAGCTGAGTGACCTTGAGCCATCATTTAGACCCTTTTAGCCTTGACCTCCCCAGCCATAAAATGGGTATAATAGCTCTCACCTCACAGGGTTACTGTGAGGATTGCATTAGACAAGCAAGGCTTTATAGCTCATTACTCCAAGTTATTGTTATTCATTATATGTATTTAATCATCTAATAAATTCGTTGATAATGACCCCAGTTCTCCTAGACTCTTCTGTACAGGAGCTGATGTGGACCAAAGAAATTGTAAGGATGAGAGGGAAGGCCTTGGCCTGCTTCAGTCCGGCAGAGCCAGACCTCCCAGATCTTGGTGCCCAGGAAGGACATCAGGCCAGCTGGTCCAAGACACCTCCCCTCTCCTAGCCTCCCAGGGCAGCTCATCCCACTAGAGAAGGCTGTTTTCCCAGAGCTTTTCCTCAAGCAAGCTAAAAAAAACAGCCACTTGGCAATTTCTACTCGTCCCTGGTTCTGCCCCCAGGGCCAACAAGAACACGTTGGATCCATCTTCCACATGACAGCCCTGCAAATACTTCAGGACAGCCCTCATTGCTACCACCAGCCTTCTTTTCTCCTGGCCAGGCGTGGCCTGGTCCTTCCCCCCCCCACCCCATCCTCAGCTGACACAGATTCAAGGCCTTTCACCTCCCCCATTCCACCCTCACCTCATCCCCAGTGTGTCTGTTAAGTGTAGAAAGCCGCTGGCAAATACCTAACCTGATCCACAGACCAACCTGGGAGTAAAGTGCTATTATCACCCCCTATTTTACAGATGAAGAAACTGAGGCAAACAGGGGCACACAGCACCTAAGTGTCTGAGGCTAGATTTGAACCATCAAGCAACTCCTTTGTGGAAGGTTTGTACTGCCACCACCTTCACATACACACAGACACACACACACACACACACACACACACACACAGGCACACATACACCCTCTGTCTCACTCACTGCTGCCAAAGTAACCTTCCTATTGTACTACTAGGACCACATCCCGCCTGTGCTTAGGTGCTGCCTGGTGGGTATCTGAGACCCTCTGCAGTCTGACCTCAGCTCACTTTATCAGACTTGCTTCACTTTACTCCCTTTCAAGTTACCTAACCTCCCCAGGTCTCTGTTCCCTTACGTGAAAAATGCAGGGGTTAGCCACCCCGGACCCTTCCCACTCTAGTTCTAGGGTCCTTTGATTCCATAATCTGCATTCCTAGTAAACTGGACATTCCCCATCTCCCAGACTCGTTCTCCATGGATCTATAGGATCATCACATAAAAGACAAAACACATATTTCCTTTAGCCCCTAAGGACAGAACCAGAAGCACTGAGAGGACGTTACAATGAGGTCAGCAAAGTATGAGAAGAAACTTCCTTGTCATCAGAGGCATCCAAAAGTGGGTCAGGCTTCCTCAGCCTTGCTGGGGTCGGAGGCCTTCGGGCAGAGGCTAGATGATGACTTACTCTTGGTATGGATGCTCAGAGAGACTCTCTGCTGAGATTCTGTCCGAACTGTTGCTCCATTTCAAGACCTCTGTCTTCGGTCCTGGGGGAGACAAGACTTGTGATCTGATGGTGCTCAGCCCTCAGGGAGCCAGAGGGAGGCAAGTCACACCTGTGACCTGCCACTGGGGCCCTTGAGGAGTCCTGTGACCCGGCCTTCTTGTAGTAGACCCAGGGCTTCTAAGATCACGGATGTGTTGCCCGTGTGTTCACACCGGCCTGGCTGCATTTTTCTCACAGAAAGCCTAGGAAATGAGAAGGGGGAAAGGCTGGTAGCTAAGAATATACATAGGACTCATTTATTCTCAAGAGACTTGAAAATTTTTCTTTCCCTGAATATTTTCATATTTTCTGAGGAAAATTAAGCAGAAATAGCAAACTCCAAAGCTTCCCTTTCCCTTCTCAGCTTCTCTGTGGCCAGGGTGACATGGAGTACTGCTTTTTTTTTTCTTTTTGTAAAAGAGGCTGTAGGGGGGTGGGGGGAATGCTTAGAGGAGAGACTCTAAGCCTCTCATCTCCTAGCGTTTAGTGACAGAGGCATTAAGAGCCTTTCTTATCGAAAAGTCTAAATGGTGCACTTCAGTAAGAAAGTTATTTCTAGGTGAATATTATAAGAACACTTGACAAGCCTTCCTAATTTTGCAGAATCTGAGTGGGAAGAGAACTTCGGAATGGCAGCGGGTGCTATGGAAAGAGTCCTTCGAGTTTTTGAGTCAGAGGACCCAAGTGTGAATCTTGCCTGCACCCGTCCTCCCCTGTGGGAACAAGGGCAGATCCATTCCCCCCACCTTTGGGCTTCAGTTTCTTCACGTGTAAGATGAGAGAGTTGGACCAGATGGCTGCTAAGGTCCCTTCCTGCTTAAAAACTCATGAGCCCATGAACCCCAGACATGATCTAGTTTATAGTTTAGCCTATGACTAAACAGGAATTCCCTCTAGAACATCTAACAGCCAGCCTTAGCTTGAAGACTTTCAGGAAGTGGAGAGTTCATTACCTACCAGGGTAGCCCTTTCCTCTTGTGGAAAGCTGGTGATTATGGAATTCTGTTTTTATTAAGTCTTCACCTCTCTGGGACTTGGTTTCCTCATCTGTAAAATGGAGGGGCTGGGTTTAGTGTCTTCTGTGGCCCTTTCCATCCCCCCTGTCCCCCAGAATCACACACTTCAGTACATATTCTCTCCCCAGTAAAGTGCAAATTCCCTAAAGGAAGAGAAAGTTTCATTTTTGTTCTTGTATCCCCAGCACCAAATGCAGGACATGGCACATAGTAGATGCATTATAAGTGTTTGTTGATAGATCAGTTGTTCCCATGATCCTGGTATTACTGAACAAGCCTCATCTATGTAAGTGCTCTTCTGGACTTTCACAATACGTGAATAAGCCGTTTTTCTTGATCAGGAATATGTACCAACTCCAGGCCAAGTGATGCTTCCCATTGGAACATTCCACAGCAGTACTGAAAGCCCTGAGATGCAGAAAGAGGAGGAAGGAACACCAGAATGTGGGAGAGTGTGGTAGTGAGAGCTCCCAGGAAAAGGGGAGGGGAGCACATCTGGATGACATGGAGGCCTTCCTAGCTTCCTGCTGGCCTGGTCTCCAGACCCAGAAAGTGCCCACCCTCCAGGACCAGCCTTGGCATTTCCAGCCCCACATTTTATACAGAAATCATCTCAGTGGACAGTAGCAGCCGATCCAAATTGGGGCTGACCTTAGACACCATGGGACTGAGAGTTCACACCTGAGGGAAGGATGAGGATGAGGATGAGGATGCCCAGTGCAGATATTACCCTCTGCCAGTAGAGGTCTGTGGGGAGTGTTAGATTTGGGAGTAATATTCGCTCACATTCATAGAGCACTTTTAGGTTGCACTTGCTAGCTATGTGGCCCTGGCTAAGTCATTCAGCCTCTGCCTCAGTTTCCTCAACTATAAAATGTTTATTTAAAAAATATATAAATGTATAAAAATAAAAAACCAACAATATAGAGGTGTCAGGATCAAATGAGATAATTTTTAGAAAGTGGCACACAGAAGGTGCGTAATAAATGTCTGTCTCCCACATACACATACACACAAACACAACAGCCTTATAAGATGGGCACTAAAAACGGTGTGCCCCATTTTAAAAATTAAAAATCTATATGTGCATAAAGTGTAAATTGTCATTCTTAACACTGTCACAGTTTGTTTTTGAAGGAAATCCAAATGTGAAAAACTTTGATAAACCAAAGGCGTATCCCATAATTCATCAGTTGTATAAATCCAAGTTTTCCGACATTGTGTTTGCTTAAGGCAAGGTATGTGATTCATTTCTTGGAAACAGCATTACTAAAATGCCTCAGTGAGAAGTAGTGTGGCTCAGTGGACAGGGAGCCTAGATCAAAGTCTTGCCTCTGGCACACACTGGCTATGAGACTCAGCAAATTATTTCATATCTAGCCAAAACAACTCTCTTAAAACAGTGTCAGAGATGTTTCTCATATTCTATTTCCGTCCAAGAGGTTTCTATTGTCCAATGCTGTTATTGGAAGGTGGAGTTCTCATTTGGGAGTGCTCTCACCAGGGACATCACCAGTGTGTATAGGAAGCTCCAAACGCATTTGGAGGTCTGATCTAACCACCATCATAGGAAACGTGGAAAGGGTCCACGACCAGTCAGACCTGGGTGGCTTTGGGAAAGTCAGTGCCCTGGGCCGCAATCCCCTGGCCCAGCAAATGAAGGGTTTGGTCCTTCCAGCCCTCCCATTATGATCGTGCCGTGGTCTTGATGATCAGAAATGAGGACATATCCCTGCCCCCTGGGGACTCAGGTCACCAGTCCTTATTCCAGAACGAGGGAAAACCTCAGCAGCCTCCTAAAAATATGTAAATGAGGGGCAGACAAATGTGGCGGAAGAAAACTAAGCCTCCAAACAGCAGGGTAGTTTCAGTTATGTGAAATTGATATAGTAGAAAAAAAAAACACAGGTTGACCAATAGATATTAGGGAAAGCATTTTTCCTATTGGAAACCAAGGATCTGGGCTCAAATCCAGCTGTGTGTATGACCTAAGACTTCAAACTTTACAGTGGGTTCTGCTTTAGGGAGCAGATTCTTGATTGTTAGTGAAATCATGAAGACCCAAAGGGAGGTAGGTTAGACCATCAGTGACTGGCAGAGAGTAATCTCCCCATACCCAAAGATGCTCCAGACTCAGTCAACAAACATTTATGAAGCACTTACTTCCTAGTGCTGGGCATTACTTTGCAGAATGAGCTGAGGCACCAGATTCTGACTCTAAGGGAAGAGAAACTCTCTTTCCCTGGTGTATCTAAAAACAATCCTTAACTCCCTCGTGCTAATAAGTATTCATTGCAAAGACACATTCTCTCCTCGGTGAATCAGCCCCTAAAAAAAGCCTCCCCCTGGATGGAGCATGAAGCGGCCTTCGTGAAATGATCAGCTGGGCATTATTCTCCTAGGTTTGATTTTTTTCCTCCCTGCCCCCTGCTTGGAAAGTCTGCATACAAATATAACAATCAATCGCGAGAGCTGCTGCCTGTACAAGATTAATTACTAATGGAGGCCACTGTGTCTGGCCAGTTTATGATTGATCTTGGAGGAGGAAATGCAATAGAAAGCTAATGCTGCTTTTTATCCGGGAAGCAAAGTTCAAAGATGTTTACATTCTGCTAGGTAGGCACAGCTGTCGACAGACGCCGAGACGGATGGACTCGCCTGTCAGCACAAATACTGGACAAGGGGGCACACTGGGCTATCTTTCTAGACTTCCCAGTGACTACAGACATGTGGAAGTAGTTCACTGCAGTGTGGCTTCATGAGTGCTAAACGTGGCCCACTTTTGTTGGGCCAGAGACGGTTTACCCATCACAGGGTCTTTGCTGTTCAACACTGTCTCATCCCCAAATCGGGCAGGTTAGACAGAAGATGAGATGAGAGTTTTCTGGAGTTAAAATTGTAAGTTTGGGAGCTAGAAGGGTCCCTCAGAATTGAGTGGTCCAGCCCCTTTGTTGTACGGATGGAGAAGAAACAGAGAGGAAGCAACTTGGTCAGGGTGACCTGCTTGATAAGTATCAGGACCAACCCCTGGAATTTGAGTCCCCCAACTCTGAATTCCAGCTGCTTCCCTCCTCTGCAATTAGTCCTTCAGTATTTTGTTGGGGAGAAGCACAGTGGGACATGAGTTGGCAGGCCATGCTAGGAGAAACCTTAGTTTTGCCATTTAATTTGAGAAAGCTCTGTCACTTTTCTGAGTCTCTGTTTCCCATCAGTAAAATGGGAATAATCCTGTACTGGCACTTTATCCTTCACAGTGTCGTTAAATTCAGAAAAGGGTTTCTAGACAAACCGTAATGTGCAATAGTCACATAAGCTCTGTACATGGAACCTTCATCTCTAAAAATGGCCCATCTTGCTTCCCTACTCAACAAGCCCACCCACCGCCCACCCACCACTTGTAACAAAGAAGGAAAAAAAAGAGGAGGGGAGGCATATACAAAACTAAACATCTCACCAACCATCTTTTTTGTATAAATTTTATTTAATATTTTTACTTCTATCTATGTATTTATAAAAATTTTAAATTATTTAATATTTTTCCCTCAGTTCCATCAGCCACTTCTGAAAGCACATGGAGCGTTTCGCCCCCATAGTACACCACCTCTGCAAAGGTGAGAGGAAGGAATGTTTTCTCAGCTATTCCCCAGATCAAGCTTGACCATTGTAATTACACAATAGTCACTTTCGAATTTTTGTTTTTCCATTTAGGCGTCTGTAGCCAGCATGGTGTGTGTGTGTTTGTGTGTGTGTGTGTGTGTGTGCGCGTGCATGTGTGTGTGCGTGTGCGCGTGCACGCTGTTTTCCTTGTTCTCCTTAATTCTTCAAGGAAAAAGAGTGAGTTTAGCATAGAGAGGCTAGAAACTGTTGGATTTATTTCTTTCGAAAGATTGTTCAGTTGGAGAAGGATTGGTGATTTTGGTTGGGGTGGGGAGCTTCTCCTTGTGGGAGCCCTCTTCCCCCACCCCAGTAGACCCCAGGTGCCCCAGACACTCTGAACCCACAACTGGTCCCAGAACGAGGCCACATCAGAAACAGGATTCAAATTCAGTATTTCTGACTCTAATCCCAGGACTCATTCACCACTTTGCTCCCTTCTCTTCATTAACCTCAAGGTTCAGAATTTCCAGAGGAACAAGTGAGGATGATCCATTTTATTTCTTACAGGAACAAGCAGGAGACGATGGAAATTGGAGGAGAAGAGAGGAGATAAGCTAGAGTCCACTGGACACCTTCCCTATCTCTCCTGCCTGGGATAATGAGAAATGAAGGCAAGTAGTCATGTATTTATGCCCTTAAATATTAAGATTAAAAACCCTTCTCTGACAGCTCCCGTGACAGCCATTACTTATTTTTAAAATTTTATGGACATCTTGTAAGGTAGAAATTTTAAGCATTTGTGCTTATGGGTAATGTAAAAGGAAGGCCAGATTGGAGACAGGACCTGGGTTCGAATTCTAATTACTTACTCCATGAGTATATGGCTTTAGGCAGGTCACCTCTTTTCTCCGAGCCTAAGTTTCCTCTTTTATAAAATAAGGATTTTGAATAGATGACTCCAAAGTCCCTTCTAGCTCCATATTTTGGACCTTATGAAAGGCAGGCACCTCTATATACATGGGAAAATTCCCTAGCCTTGGAATCATATGATCTGGGTTCAAATCCTGGCCCTTGGTGGGAAGAGGGAGGGGAGAAGGGTCTCAGGAGGGACGTTTGGAGTGGACTCTGGCAATCCTCAGCCCATACTGGGGATTGCTCGACGTGCATTTATTTGTTTGGGTCATTTTTTTTTAAACCCACAAGCCCAGCCAGTGTCTGTGAGTGTCCTCCCAGTCGCAGAAAGTGCCAGAGAATCCTTTAAAAGGGCAGGCAGCCGCTGCCAGACTGCATGGTCCTCTGCTCTCCAGCTCAGAAATCCTGCCTGGTAAACATTTATCTGGCCTGACCAAGGTTATTGGGACAAATGACAGGCCTCTTCTAATAATTAATGTTAATGAGACTACTGAACAGCAAATGAACAGCAAACCAGACAGCTCCAAACCCTTAATGAGGAAGCCTTGACTCTTTGTTTAATCTGCTAGTTGGATAATGGCAATAAATACAGACCATTCGGCCTCCCTTCCAGCCCTTAATGTGTGAACAGTCTTCTCAAAGAGACTTGAGTGGATTTTGGCCACCCTGGCTCATTCAGCTGGCAGGCTAGGTGGGGTGGCTGAGGGAGGCTCAGGGAGCCTGGCAGGAAGAAAGTTGATGTTCCCTGACTCTCTGAAGGATGCTGGCTGGTACCCAACCCTGGGTTCTCCCCTCCACCCATTTAAGGGAAACTGTATTGCAAAGGGGAAGGGAAGAGGGTAGGGGAGAGGGTGTGGGAAGGGCTGGGGGGCTATCTTGGCAAAGGCCTCCCCAGAGGTTTCTACACTCCTAGATTGACCAGACAGGGCAACAAAGCAGATGAAACAGGATTAGTGAGACTGCATTGTAGGCCGTGACTCTCAGTGACATGTCGCAACAGAGGAATTTGGCAGGCTTAACCTGCCGGGGATAAAGATGTAGCAGACAACAGGACAGAATTAATGTACCGCCATGACCAGAAGCAAGGAAATCTATTTGCATGCAATATTAACCGTGCTAATCAAGTCGGAGCTGTGGCGAGCCTGGTGGGCGGCCCCGTCCCAGACCAAGAGGTTGTCTCTAAGCCTGCTGAGGAGTTCTAACAATCTGAACCAGGGATTCGGGAATTGAAACCACCTTTTGTTTTAGTCTTTCGTTCAGCTTAACGCTGAGGGTCCCACAGGCAGCCTTGGATGGTGTGGATGGTGGCATAGGCATAGAGCTGGAAAGGGTTGGGTTCAAACACTACTCCAGATGCTTATCAGCTGCGTGACCCTGTCCAAGTCACTACCCCTCTGCCTCAGTTTCCTCAGATGTAAAATGGGGATAATATAACACCCACTTCCCATGCTTGTCGTGGGGACCCAATGAGATGATATTTGTAAAGCTCTTGGCACACTTTATAAATGAGCATTTATCAGGTACTCTATAAAAGCTTCCTCTCTTCTCCTTTGGGAAGCAGTATGGCATGAAGAGCCAGAGGTCCTGGGTTCCAGTCCAAGCTCTGCTGTTTACTTCCTCGTGCACCTTGGGGCAGGTTATTGAATTTCCCTGGACCTCAGTTTCCTTATCTGTAAAATGAGAAAATTGGGCCAGGTGAACCCTGATCACATCTAAAATTCTGAAATTTTTGCATTTCAGATCGAAATCATTCCTTGATCTAGGATACACTACATGAACTGCAGAACTTCATGTCCGTGTACAAATCCCTACCTTTTGTGAATCATCAGAAAAAATTAATCTGGACTTCTTCTTGCCCCTGTATACACCGGTGATGACCCACACATTCTGGCCCTTTGTTTCTGCTCTGCTGCTAGTAAAATCCAAGCCAGAATCAGGAAGGAATTGTGCCTCCTCTCCTACCCCAGATGTTGGTGCCCTCTACCAAGTACGTCAACATCTCTGAGGGCCTCACCTTTTTCACCATCATGCCTATTGTCTCCCCTTCCTCCATTACGCCATCCACATCTTCTTGGAGGTTGGGGTTCTCAATATGACTATACCCTGCCCAGTTCAACTGGCTCATCTCCTTCCACTAAAAAGTGATTTTGCCTCAGATGCTCCAACTTCTAGTTACGGCTGTTCAAGATCCAACTCCTTTCATGAAGCATTTCCAACTCCTCCATTCATCATTTCCTCCCCTCTCCCACCACATATGCATCTAGTTCTAAGTGCCTATTGCGTGCTAGACACTACACTGGGTGCTGGGGGTATTAATGAGTCGTTTCAGTTGTGTTCAGTTCTTTGTGATCCCATTTGGACTTCTCTTAGCAGAGATCCTGGAGTGTTTTGCTATTTCTTTCATCCACTCATTTTACAGATGAGGAAACAGAGGCAAACAGAGTCAAGTGACTTCTCCAGGGTCACACAGCTAGGAAGTGTCTGAGGCCAGATTTGAACTCAAGAAGATGAGTCTTCCTGACTTCAGTCCAACACTGTATCCACTAGGCCACTTATCTGCCCTAAATAAAATATAGTCCCTGCCTTTGAGGAACTCACATTCTAGCAAGGAAATAAAACATGCACACATATAGCCAAGTATCTGGACAATAGACACCAGGTGATTTGGGAGTGGAGAAGAAGGTCAGTGTTCAAACCTCAAATCATACTTGGTTTTATGGACTTATGATGTGCTGTTGTGTCTTATAGGGATCTCAGTTCATGACTGACCCACCCAGCTCATTAAACCATTACGCCCATAAGGGGAAGGACAGCCCTTACACTGTCCTCTGGATGAATAAGTGGTCGTTTCATTGGAAAATGTTCCAAAGTACAAAACAGAAAGATGGCCAAGTGTCACTGTGTCTATGTATGTGTGTGCATGTATGTATGTATGCGTGTCTCCCTTTAAGCAGATTCTGTACATTGAAGCCAAAGAGCTATTATAGAATGTGGAAGCCCAGTACTCAACTCTCAGCTCTAATTAATGAATTACTCAAAGTTTCAGCCTGCTGCAAACTTGGCAGAACTCCCGTGGCACCGCCAAGATTAGGCACTTGCCAAGTGTGAGTTTTTGGAATCAAAAGCAACTCCAGGCTGGATAGAATAAAGGGTAAATTTGGGGGAGGTTTTAAATTGGCAGTTGGAGAACCATCTCAGAGTAAAGGGCTATTCATTTTAAAATGTTGACAAACACCCAGGGAAGACAGATGAGATCCTTAATCGGGTGATTGTGTCAATCTGACATAGAGTTATTTTCATGTAAATGGTAAAGTTGACACAGAGGCTAAAAGAACGTCTCCAAAGTTGGCTGCTGCTTTCTTGTTGTTTTGAACATGGTGCAAGACACTGCTTAAATGGCTGGTTGTTACTGGTTTTTAATAAATTCATTAGTGTATTTTGCTTTGGCGTCATAGACGCATCCAAACAAACAAACCCCTCTGTACAATACAAGTCCCCCAAGAAAACAAATTTTCAGTTATTAACAGCAAGGAGTAGTGTGACCTTTCCTTTTGTAGGTATGTTAATGGGGATGCTCCGCTTCTAGAAGGAAGGTATGTTAATAACGTCCCTGGTTTGAGGTTTTGTCCTGTCTATGTTGTGTGAACATCGTGGTACCTAATCGTCCCCTCTGTGGTCACCATTCTCAACCTTCATCATTCTCTCTTCCCATTTCCCCCAGAGTCTTAACGCCCATCCTTCCCTCCTGGGCCCTGCAGATACCAGGTTATCATCACTTTAGTCATTTCCCAATTGATAGGAATCCATTTTTTCCAGCACTTTTTTTCAGCACAAATAATGTGCTATGAATTGTTTTCATTCTTTTCTCACCCTTGGGAAACTTTTCCCACCTCCCTTAATGCTGCCACTTTCCCTCTGTTGATTATCTGTGATTTCGCCGATCTGTATCTTGTTGGCACATAGTTGTTTACACATTGTCTCCCCCACTAGACTGGGAGGTCCCTGAGGACGGAGACCTTCTCGAGCCTTTCTTTGTAGCTCCAGGGCTTAGCACGGAGGCTAACACATAGTAGGTGCTTAATATATTAATATAATAAAATGCTTCTTGACTTCCTGTGGAGGGACCCAGTGGCAGCTGTGCAGTTACGGAGAGTATAGATAGATAGTTGTGTGCTTTGTCTTGAATAACTCCAGAGAATTTTCTCAACGAAGTAGAGCTGGTCACAGCAGTGAGTTACTGGGCTTTTCTTCTCATAATGCCTCTGACTTCCCATGTTTTCAGAGTGTGGTGAGCTTGGCAGAGGTTGCTTTCATTTGCCCTTTCTGTGATTGTTAGTGGTTTTTAATGTGATTATCAAAATTGTCATCCTGCTTTTGTAAACCGAGTGTTCTTTGCCCTGCGCTCCCTTGTCCAAGTAGCTGCTTTAATTCAAAGATCCTAAGAGGGTAAGGATGCAGGTAAGACTCCTTAGTGATGAGCAGGTGTCCAGTGCTGATGGGCTGAAGCCTGATGTGATGGGAGAAACTGTGGGCTTGAGCCCCAGGAGGCCTGGCTCTGTCAAATCAGCTCTTTGGGCCTCAGTCGTCACATTTGTAAAAATAAGGGCATCAGACCTACATGTCAAAAGTGCCTTCCAACTCTAATATGGGATCCAAAGCCATAGAGCCCAGGCTGCCTTGCTTGTTACTTACTTGTCCCCCAGACAAGACCCCTGACCCTGGATGCTCCTACCCTGGGGCTGTTGTCTTCTTCTATTAGGACTTGGATTTTTTGAGGGCAGGAGCTAGCTCTGGATGGATAAATACATATCCCCAGTATATAGCACAGTGCCTGGGATGTTCATTGTCACCAGTCGGTTGGGTCCAATTCTTCATGATCCTGTGGGCCCTACTGACCACGGGGTTTTCTTGGGAAAGATCCTGGAGTGTTTTGCCATTTCCTCCTCTGATGTATTAAAGCAAACAGAAGTTAAGTGACTTACTCAGGGTCCTACAACTAGTGAATATCTGAGGCTGAATCTGAACCTATATCTTCCTGCCTCTAAGCCCAGCACTCCATCCACTGAGCCACCTAGCTGCCTCAGGATGTTCACAGTTAGCACTTATTGAATGCTTTTTCACTTACTCATCTGTTCCACCCACTCTCCTCCCTCATTTTGCAGATAAAAAAACTTGAGACTTAAGGAGGACAAATGGTTTTCCCAAAGTCTTACATATAACAGACATCAAGAGAGACTTGAACCCAGGTCTCATTACTGGAGAACAAATACTCTTTCCATCCAACTCATGAGAGAGTTTGTCAAACTAACCTAAATTCACCATGGCCCCAAAGCCTCAAAGAAATACAGTAGCTCAGTCAAAACCAAAAGAGTAAATACCTTTTTTGGGGCTGTTTTTCAGTTAATATTTTGGGGTCCCCTGAGCTGACTGTCAGCAGGCTGGTGATGTCAGGAGCAAAGTGGGGGGTCCAGATTCCAAGAAAAGCGAAGTGCCATTTTCCAGCGCTGGCTCATTATTCTTGCTTTGTTCTGGGTTTTTGTTTCCTTATTTTGTTGCTTTTTGGGGATGTGGATTTGGAAACTGACTCTCCATCTCTCACATAGACCGAACACACTGTGGGGCCAATCCCACTGTTGACAGCTACGGAAGCTTTGACCTGCTCCATTCCTCCAGTCTGAAGTGCTTCACCCTTCCATCCTCTGTTCCCAGGGGCTCTCCATACTGGCACCAGACTCCATGGAGACACCCAGGGGCTCACGTCTACCCACCTCATCCTTCCGAGTAATAGGAGTCACAAGTATGCACCACCATGGCCAGATCAGGTACACTCTCCCTGCAGAGACTTTTTTTGCCCTGTCTCTCCGACCGTGTTAATATCTGTTTTGTTTGTTCAGTCTGGGTGTTCGACAGCTACATCCGATATTCCAGGCCTTTTCCAATTTTAGAGGGTCAGATGGGTGATTTTGGAGAATTCTGGCCCTCTCCAGTCTTGGCACCAGATTTCTCCCCAGGACTTCCAAGGTGAAGAAGATAGAAGCCTACTCTTCAAAGTATGTGATCCCCTTGGAGCTACCTGCTGAGCTCTCCTAGTGACCCCCACCCAGCATGGCCTTGGGTCACTCAATCCCCAGTCACTCGGGGCCAACCAAGCCTCTGTTAGATGAAGGCTAACTTTCTGTGCTCTGAGGGCATCCACTCCCAGCAGCCCCAGAGAAGAGGGGCGGGCCAGAGGCGGAAGCTCATCCTCACGTGGCATTGCCCCTGGTAAAGTAATCGTGAATGTGTCTCAGGGGTGGAGTTCCAGGCTCCAAATTGAGTACTCTGGTCCTCCCCCAGCACTGTCCTTGCATGTAAAAACAGCAGAATTTCAATTGTTAGAAAAGTTTGAGTGTTTAATTATGCTCCAACCCAACCTAACAAGCTGTTATTAAGCGCTCACTCCATTACAGTATTAGGTATGTTAGGTGACACGGTACATAGAGCACCGGACCAGGAGTCAGGAATACCCAAGTTCAAATCCAGCCTCAGACACTTCCCTAGCTCTGTGACCCTGAACAAGTCACTTCACCCTGTTCGCCTCAGTTTCCTCATCTGTAAGACAACCTGGAGAAGGAAATGGCAAACCACTCCAGCATCTTTGCCAGAAAAACCCCAAATGGGGTCACAAAGAGTCAGAGCTGCAATGACTGAATGACGACAAATACTTTGTGTCAGGTACGGTGCTCAGCCCTGGGAGGTACAAGTTACAAATGCTCCCTTACCCTTAAGGAGATTACACTCTTTTTAAAAAGTAAATATTTGTTTTTACATTACTTGACATCTCCCTGTCCCAGAAAGCCATCCCTACACCAGAGAATGAAAAAGATGGGAAGAAAGCATTTGGCCAAACCACTGAAGGGACTTGGGTAATGCTGGGTTTGGAGAGGTGGGCCCTGGTGCCAGGGCTGAGCTCACCAGCATCAGGGAGCTTGGTCCCTGGGATGGCCCAGGAGGCCCCTACACGTTATTCCTGGTAGAGGATGTGCTAGACTGGGGCTGGCCGCCTACTGTTTTCTGAAGACGCCTCTCTCCAGAATCCTGTCGGAGTGAAGCCCCGACTCCCTTTGTGTGGGTGGGAGCCTGTCAGGACACGGACAGGCCCAGCTGAATACAGACAACGGCATGTGTTTGTTCAGCAGGGCTGAGTGTCCCAAATACTTCCCTCGGTCAAACAGGATCCTGCATGTTTTCCTGGTTATCTTGCTATGCTAACTGGCATTTACACAGCACTCTCAGACATGTAAAGGATAGTACATCCGTGTCCTCACTCAATCCCCTCAACAACCTGGGGAGGTTGGTGCTACTTCTCTAGCCATTTTATGGATCAGGAAATAGAAAAGTCAAGTGACTTGCCCAGGGTCACCCAGCTAATGGGTGTGGGAGGTAGGGTGAACCCCCCTCTTCCAGACTCCTGCTCTCTCTGCCTGTCTGCTTAGGGAGCTCCCCTGGGTCTCACCACACAAGCAGCCCCCCTTTTTTTGTTCATTTTTACATTGCCTTTATTTCTGAATTTATCCCTCTCCTACCCCGCAAGCCATTCCTGGTTTTAAGGTTTTTTAAAAAAATAACACAATTAACTGATTTGTTCTCCCACTTCTGCAAAGAAGGAAGTACCTTTTCTCATCTTTTCCCCAGGGCCAAGTTTACTCATTAGAATTACATTTGCTCTTGTATTTCTTCGATGCAGTTTTTCATATCACTTCTATATAATTGAGTCATAGGCTCATAGGAGTGGGGCTTGAGGCCCCTTATTTTTCAGGTGAGGGAAAGGAGCCCCCTCCTTGGGTTACATGCTATGTCCAAGGCCGCACAACTGGGGACCCTTTGGTTGAAAGGGTTAGCAACCTGCTCACTGTGTGCCCCCCAATGCCTGCTGGGTGAGCTCCAGGTACAGCTTTCCTGAGTCACCTGCATTCTATGACAGGGTTTAACACGTGGTTGTGATGAGCTTTCTTTGTGTTCTGCCTCCCCTTGCCAGCCCCCCACCCCTCCAGAAGTGATCGAGTCAGCAGCCTGGGCTAGCCTCAGCCCTCATACCCACCTGGCCAGGTGTGGCAGCTGGTGTTGTGAATCAGGCCGGCGCCAGTCTCAGAACGGCTCCTTCACAACACCAGGGTCACCCCCCGCCACTCTCATCGACCCAGGACTCAACGACAAAGACAAGGATCCCTGTGCTCCCTGCAGACCCCGCTCACCAACCTTCTTGGCATCCTGAGAGATCCTCATCCAGCATACTTACCTGCAGGCCTCCGCAGGAAGGGAGTGGGCACAGAGCTGGCCAGGGTCTACACTCAGCCATTCCATGTCAGTAGAAACAGTTGCCAGCCCTAAGAGGCTTCCCATGGAGCAGGTGGCTTCATGCTGGGGAAATGGTGCATCCCCCTCTGGATAGGGCTGGCAACATCAGGTGCCCCAGCTGGACAAGACCCACTCAGCCCTGCTCGCCTCTAGAATGGGGCTCTAAAAATGGATGCAAAGGAAAGAACCAGTGTGGATTATACTGGAAACTGTCACAGGGGCATGGAAAAGACCAGGGGTAAGCTGTAAGATTGAGCATCAAAGAACTGCGTTCAGATTCCAGCTCTGGCACTACGTGGGTGACCTTAGCCAAGTCACTGAATCTGGGCTTCAGTTTCTTATTCTGTTAAGTAAGGAGGCTGGACTGTTCTGCCTGGATGACCTCAGCATCCTCCCCTATAAGATGAGGGGATTGGCCTAATTAGGGCCTGTAAGGATCTTTGTCAGTTCTCCTGTGGTCTTGTGACATAATGATAAAGAATCAATGTAACCATATCCCATGGTCTCTACTGGGGGCTGAATTCAGATCCTTCTGCCTCCTGGCTAGATATCTGATTTATCTAAGTCAATGCCCCTCTGTGAGACTCAGTTTCCCCATCTGCCAAATGCAACTGTTACATCTAGAATTGGCAGGAACTTTAGAGGTCATGTAGTTTAACCACCTGCTCTCCCTCGTTTGACAGATGAGGACATCCTTCACCTAGCACTAAGCATGCTACCTGGCATACAGCAAGTGCATAATAAATGTTTGTTGATTGATTTCCGTTGTACTACACTCCCTAGTTATCTCTTAAGATTCTTTCCAGTGCTAAATCCTGAGAGACACACATGTACACACACGTACCCTGCTCCATTCCCAGACGCCACCCAATCTCTGACTTTTCCTCCCACTAACTATTAAGGTCAAGAAAGAGTCTACCACTGAGTTCCTTGGGTGGGAATGCAACCCAATGACTCTTTTGTAGGCATTCATCTGCCAACCACAACTGTCTGGAAGGCGATAGAAGAGTCCATTCCGCTGACAGATGGGCTTGTCGCTGACACTTCATGCTCCTGGAGTGAGTGATGGGCAGAGTCAGGAAATGAACTTGAGCCTCCACAGTTCTGCTGGTTTCCCATCAGCCCTAAATTTTAGCAGCTGCCATTTTTGAGGAGACAAGTTGACCAGCTTGTCCCCCACCAGGAGACTTCCGAGAGTGACTTTAAAGCATGCTCTCTTCAATAGCTTGCTACAATGCTGTATCCTAGATGAAAGCCATGCACTGATGAATGAAGCATTTATTTAAAAAGCCATGCACTGATGAATGACGCATTTATTAAGCACTTGCTGTATGCAAAGTACTGAGCTAAGGCTGGGTTTACCAACTGAAAAATAAAAGTCTCTGCTCTCCAGGGGCTCCCACTGTATGTAACTGGGAGATAACACCTCAGGAAGCCAGATGAAAAGGTTAAGTGGTTCATCTTTAGGGGAGGCAATGCTGCAGCAGATAATTGGCTCTCATCTCTAATGTCATTACCACTGATAAGATTATATCCATTTCTAATGTTGAGCCATTTGACAGGACCAAGGACTTGAATGACAAGAACTTTCCTTTCTGGGTCTTGGGAGGTTCTGGCTCCAGGAGCCAGTCCAGGCTGTATCTCCAGCGGAGAGGCTTCCCAAGGTGATGCTACCCAGGTTTGGAAGCATCAAGGTCTCAAGGCTTTGGGTTACAGGGCACTGGGCTGCCTCCATCAGGACCTGAGAGGGGAAGCTGCCTCCTGTCTCTCTCCCATGGTGCCTTGTTTCTTCAGCTAAGCTGGCCTCCCTGCTTTGTGAGTGATAACTGATGTAAAGGGGACTGTAGTCCTGGCCACGTCTCCTGATTCCTGAGGCTCTGAGCATTCCTCCTTCCTTTCCTAGGAGACAAATGTCCTGTTTACAGGAGTGTCCTGTGGTCATATTTTATACTAGAATTTCCTGCCTTAGAAAAGTTCAGTGTTGGCTGAGCAGGGAGGATCCAGCCTTGGCCACACCAGAGCCCTTGGGAGGGGTTATCAAGGAGTCACCAATCAAGTAATCAAACATTTATTAAGCACCAGTGCTGGGGATACAGAAAAAGAATAGTCTGGTCTGTCTTAATGTCAGGAGGTATGTCTATGATCAGACTTCCTGGGGATTGAAAGCGCTTCATTCATTAGAAGGAATGTCTCTTTGAACAACATGCTCCAGGAGCCTGTGCATGGGTGACAGTGCTCAGCACTGAGTCTGATTAGATGGGTGTGCCTCCAGTGTATTTAAAATGTTACAGGAATCCATGCACACATTTCTAGAGGGCATCACCTCAGATTATAAGGTGGACCCCCAGGTGAAGATGTCAGTTGTTTTCTCAGGAAAGAAGCCGCCCTCCAACCATGAGTCAGCTGTTCAGGTCAATTTCTTCTCTCTGCAGCCCCGCCCTCCAACTTCAGGGCTTCCATTCATTCCCCTTAGGTTTCAAGACACCATTTCTGCAGCCTTCATCCATCATGCCCCTGGACTGGGCTCTGTCCCGTTACACCCCTAAGGGTTTCTGGGGAACAACGTCCCAGTTCTCTGAAGGTCAGGCTCCCATCTTGCTGAATTCAAAGAACTCCACCCACTGATCTGATTAAAAAACTAATAAAATTCGAAATAGGGTCACGTCCGGAGAGAGGGAGAGACCTGGTTAAGAGGCCAGGGAAGCTCATTGCAATTTTGTCATAAAGTTCATGAATTCTTTGGAGGATTTTCAGAGCACTGTGAGAATGGGGGGTGGGGGGGAAGGGCAGGAGTGGGGTCTTCAATCACAGAAAGCAAGCAGGGGAAAATCTTTCCTTTTGCTTCTTTTAAATTAATTATTGAATGATTCATCACATTCTTCCATCTGGGGCTCTCAGCTGTCCCCTGCCTTCCCATCTACTCCCAATTTCCAGCCTTCTCTGAAAACCTGCCCCACTGCCCCAGGAGACCTTCTGCCGCCCTCACCTTGGTCATCACCCTTTTTAAACATGGCTTATTTTTGGAGTTTTGAATGATCTGCCCTGCTCTAGAACCTTAAGCATGAATGCCCTGGGGCCACCGTGTAAAGATCTAGTTTAAACTCAGTGTGGAATTATTAATAACTCAGCTCTGGTATAAACAGGACAGAAATTACTACTCTCATTTCACAGATGAAAAAAACTTCGTGGGGCCACGCTATCCAAGGTCTGAAACAAGGTGAAATCTAGTTCCGCTGACTCTGGTCCAGCACACTGACCCTTACATGCATCAGTAGGCATTTATTAAGGACCTACTGTGTGCTGGGCATCATGATAACTCCTGGTAGAAGATGTTCCAAGAGAAACTTTCTAGAAGCTGCTTTTTTTAAGACCTTTGGACTTTAATTTGGTCTGACCACCTCCTCAGACTGGAAATTACCAGTCATCTCTGGACAGTGCCAGTCACTTAATCTTGGAAAAGGATTTCTGAGAAGACATCCAGCCTTTGTCAACTCAGATTAAATCATGGCATTTATTATCAGTTCAAGACCTTTGTTGAGTGGAGAGCATTTTATTCTCCTTAAAAACAAGATAGCTACTCATTTCTCTAGTGCTTTTTTCAGTCGTGCTGTGGGAGTAGGTAGTGCATCCCCATTTTATAGATGACAGAACTGAGGCCAAGGAGGTGAAGCAGCTTGAAATGGGGTCCCTCCATTCATCAATGAATCAACAAGCATTTATGAAGTATTTTACCTCCTAAGCATTATGCCAAGCCTACGAATACAAAGATAAATCAAAATCCCTATATGTATATATATTTATAATGTATATCACATATATGATATATACACATGTAAAATATGATATCATATATATGAAATAGACATATCTCTTTCTCCATTCTTATAAATAAATCCCTGCTCTCAAGGAATTTATATTCTAATAAAAGAGACATCATCAATAAGTAGCTAAAGTGGGATTCGCACCTAGATCCCCTGCAGCAAAGAGTAGGCAGAGAGCTGTTCTTGGAATTAGGAAACCTTGGTCTGAACCATCCAAATTGCCTTTTTGTTTTTTCTTAAGAACCTAAATTACCCCAGTCTTAGAGGTTTTGTAAATTAAAACCTCTTGGCCTTTGGTCATTTTGGATCATCAGGGCTGCTGGATCTATTTATTTGGGAATATTACTAGTTTCATTGTCCAAAATGTTAACGAACTGCCCAGGGCCCTGAGCTGAAGTGACTTGTCAGGGGTCACACAGCCACTAAATGTCAGGGGCTGGATTTGAACTTGGGTCACTCGTGGAAGACTGGCTCTACATGTTTGCATTTCTTTCTCTACTACCAGGTCTTGGATCATCATAGGCACTTGATAAATGCTTACTTGATAGAATTGAAATGAAGTTAATTTCTCACTCCAAGGCTGGCCTTCAGTACTATACCATGGTTAGTTATTTAAAAGGGGCAGAGGGAGTGGATCTGTTAGATTATAGGATCAAAGATTTAGAGCCGGTGCCTATTGATCGACCCAGTCCAACCCCCTCATATTTCAGATGGGGAAACTGAAGCCTAGAATAGTGATGTGATAGACAGGATTTGAACTTGAGTCCTCCTGGACTTTGAAAGCTAAGAATGCCCTCCTTAGACTCAAGTTATATTTCAGAACAGCCTTATGTGGGAGTGTGGCCTTCCCAGGCATCCCCAGTGGAGTAGAGCCTTCAAAGCCTACTAGGGCTAAGTGTAAGTCTGTGGGCTTATGGATTGTGGGGAGTAGGGAAAGAGAGAAGACCACTTTGTCTGCCCTAGTTCCCATCTTAAAAGGCAAAGGAGCATTAGATCACCAAGGAAGTTCAATTGATGACAGGGAAAGATGCAGCCCCACCTGAGATCAGAGGAAGCACCGGGGAAGGGGAGACTTGGGGCTTCTTGACAAATTGAGCCCCTTGTAAAGGGGAACGAGGAGGGGGCTGCTACTCACAGTCAGTCCATGAACAACTCAGGGATGCTGCTGGTAGAAGGTGGGTTAGTCCCAGGTCTGAAGCCTCCTCTGAACATCCAAGGCCAGAGTGGTGCCTGGACGAGGGGCCCTTTGGGCAGGGTCCACATTCTCTGCAGCTCCCCTAAAGGAGAATAGAAGTGGCAGAAAGGTGGCCTCTGGGCTGGGTTTCAAGCCAACTCAGTGGGGGTGGACTCAGAAATAACCAACTGGCTCCTCACTGCCCCACAGGCAGAGGAAAATTCAAAGCGGTCAGAGGACCTGGATTCAAATTATGTCTCTTCCAACACTGTGATCCTTCCAATTCAACTCAACAAGAATTATGTATGCACCTACCCCATGCCCTAGGTTCACCTCTGTGTGACATTCAAGGTCATCTCTTGTCTGACACCAAGCTGCTTTCCAGCCACATACTTCACATACTTCAGCCCACCTGGGGTACTCATTGCCCCCCAATACCCCAGGGCTTTCTTGACTCTGGGTTCAACTTCTGTGACCAAAACAATGATTTATTGCATTATTAACTGCAAGCCTTGTACATGGAAAGTTTGTTCTCTGAAACTTGCATCAGGTGCTAGAGTGTTGGGCCTGAGGTCAAGTAGTCAAGTTCAAATCCAGCCTCAGACACTAGCTGTGTGACCCTGGGCAATTCACTGAAAGTCTGTCTGCCTCAGTTTCCTTAACTGTAAAATAGAATAATAATAGACAAGCATTAAATCTTCTTGACGTTTTGACCATCTTGGAAACTACGTACCTCCTGACAGACAGGTGATGAACTAAGGTTACAGATGGAGGTATTTTTAATAGACTGCAAACGGGAGAATTTTGTTTTTGCTTGATGTTGCATCATTGTCATGGTCTCTCCCTCTCCAATTTGGGGGAGTTGAGAATAAGAATAGATTTGGGTTTTTTCATCATTTAAATTTTAATTGAGCAAATAAGCCTTAATTCCCCCATCCAGCAGGCCCTTAATAGATACATTTAAAAGCTGAATGTTTGAATGGGTCACTGAGAATCCCAGACTTCATTCAGTGGAAAGGCTAATAACTTTTCCCTGGCCTCTGGCCCTACTTTCAATCTGCCCCCAGGAAACTCCACTCTTACTATCCAGACCCACAATGGCCAGCCCTAGACCCCACCCTGCACCGAGTCTGCCTCGTGGCATACTTCATGCCCACAAAGGCATCCATGTAGATGTAGTGAAGGTCTATAGAAAAGTCATGGTTCTGGCCTTTTTTTGTCTGACTCAGTACGTTTTGATTTGGGTTTTGGGGCGTTTTCCCACAGTCTCTCTCCCACCTCCCTACTGGGGAAAAAAAACCACAGACCACAAACCAAAATGTGCTGAGTCAAACAAAAGTAGGCCAGAAACATGGGTTTCCTAGGCCCTTGCTAAGCGGCCTACTTACTATGAAATGCTGCATGAATTGGAATGAGGAGACGTTGGAGATCTGTCACCCGGTGGGGAGAGGGAGGCAGTCAAGGTCAAAGACTGGGTTGTTGGGTAAGTTTGTTGGCAGCGGTTGTGGATTTGGGAGCAATCTTACATTCATTCCTACGGTAGACTGAAGGAGATCCAAGACATCACCCAGGCCAGTTCTTTCACTTTGCAGGAGACAGAGGCCCACGGTAGAGGCAGAGCCAAGACTACGCTCCTGAGACCTACTCTCAGCCTCTGTCCACCCCTGGGAAGTAGCATGATCTGGATCTTCCTCAGTATGGTGGCCCAGGCCCCTCTCTGGCCAGCCTGGCCCAAGGCAGGTGGGCTTCACTCTGTTCCCAGACAGTACCAGGGTCTTCCATCTCTTCCTTTTCTGATATTTGAAGTCAATACAAGACAATGTGTTCTCACAATTAAGATCAAGAAGCCTCTGTGTCTCAGAATAAAATCCCCCCTTTTAGGGTTTAAAGAACGACCGTCAGGGTCCAGTCTATGTTTCTAGATGTTTCTCACCACTTCCCTCCAGTGATTCTGCTGAAGCGCCCTATTTGCTGCCCAGTACACACCGTCTCATCCCCCATCTGCATGCTTTTGAATAGTCTGCCCTCATGCCACATCTAGCTCATGATTTCGTTTAATCCTTGTAACAATCTTGGAAAGTAGGTGCTGATATTACCCCATTTTACAGTGAGGAAACTGAGGCAGACCTAGATTGAGTGACTTGCCCAGGGTCACACAGCTAGAAATTGTCTGAGGCTGGATTTGAGCTCAGATCCTCCTGACTCCAGGTCGGCCAGAGGCCTTCCCTGGCTGTCCTCCCAAGCTGATAATGTTCTTTGTAAAAGTCAGCACACAAATTTCCTTGGGCTTACTTTGCACTTTTTTTTTTTTTTGCATCTCCTTATCTAGGTCCATGTCATTTCTCCTGGTAAACTGTAATCTCCTTGAAGGTGGGACATTCTGAAGGTTCTTTGTCTTTGCACAGCACAGTGCCTGGCAGGCACACTGTAGGTGCTTAATAAATGCTGTTGAATCAAATGCTTACACCTGTGTAATCCTGAAGACTCTGTTTCCCCTCCCATGGCCTCTGTAAATTGAGAGAGGCAGCGTGCTCCCATGGAGAGAACGTGGGTCTTACATGGAGCTAGGTACACACCCCAGGGAACGTAGGCAGCTTTGCTCTTTGGGTCTCAGTTTCTTCATCTGTAAAATGAGAGGGTTAGATTAGATGGTGTCTGTGACTGGAACATGTAAATCTCAATGGAAGAGCTCTTCCATTCAAAAATTTCTTTTCCTTGGTACCTTCAATCAGAAGGAAATTGAGCTCTCCATCAATACTGCTGGAGAAGTCGTGGCTGAGTGAAGCAGAGGCCGGAGTGTTGGATTTGGGTCAGGAGAAACCCGCGTTCAAATCCCTATGGCAATAGCTCTGTGACTGTGCTCAGTTTCCTGAAGTGGAAACTGTCACAGCTCAAGCACCTCCCTAAAGTGGTGAGGCTCAGACATGATATCTCTAAAGTGCTATATAATGTCAGCGAGTATTGTTGGACATAGGTCATTCTAAGCCAGAGAGTATCCCAAATGTCAGAGTGAGTGGACTGGATAGATACCACAACCTCAGCGACTGAACTTATTCCAAGCCATTAATAAGAGGGACACCGGAATGCTCAGACCTCTCCCTCCTTCCCCAAAAGGCAGCTAGGTGGTATAGGGGACCTGAATTCAAATCCTGCCTTAGATACTTTCTGACCAAATCAATAAACTTCATCTTCAAAATGGAGATAACCACCCAGGCACAGGATTATAGGAGAATCAAATGGGGTAATGTAAGTAAAGAGCTTTCATACTTTAAAGCCTATGTCAACGTTAGCTGCTGCCATTAAAATGACCTCCTGTATACATTGTGTATATGGCTCTACCTCTCTCTCCCCATCAGAATATAAACTCCTTGAGGGCAAGAGCTCTAACTGTGTCCAACACCTTGCACACAGAAGGTGTTTAATAAATGCTTCCTTCTTGGTTGTTTGCTTGATTCTTCTCTGAATTCACATCTGGGGAGTCCAGCAAGGGAGCTGGTACCACACCACATACAAGTATTACTGTTCTTATGGCCATTCTTGCCCCGGGAGCCCCTAGAATCTCTTAGAAACACCACATGGGAGTTCTTTCTCTCTTAATCCTTCAGGAAATCAGTCATCTTCCTGGGTGTGGAGGTACACACCTATAATCCCAGTGGGAGGTTGAGACTGAGGAACTGTGAGCTGAGGAGGAGCTAGTGCTATGTGGTGTGTAAGGTAGATCCTGCAGCACTATGAGGAGCCCCCATGAGTGGAGAGCCATGAGACTGCCTAAAGGGTCAGAAAAGGACTGGATCAAAACCTCCCTGGAGATCAGCAGCAGGTTCAGGCCCCTAAGTGGGTTGCTACATGTTCAACCTGGGAGAGGTAGAGAGACCCTGGTCTTTTAAAGAGGAAAAAGGCAAAGAGATCAACTTGCTGTGAATTTAGAGCTGAAAGATGTCTTGCCTGACTTTAAAATTTCACAAAGAGGGACAAAGTGACAAGCCATCCCTCCCCTCCATATTAATAATAGCTGATAAAAGCCCTTTTGGCAATAAAGCATCCTCCCCACCATTATTTCATTTGAGTCTCACAATGACCGTAGAAGATGGGCAGTACATTGTGCAGGTGAGAAGGCACCTACGATCACACAGCCAAGAAGTGGGGGACTTGGGGTCTCCCTTTCATGTATCAGAGCCACTGGGAAGGCCAATTCCCTCCCTGGGATGGGCAGGAGTTCAGCCTGCCTCTGCCACCAGTTTGCCAAAATGACCTCACCATCTGGGAGTTTGATACTTGAGGAATGATACTGGCCACCGTAACATCATTGCCAGCCTCACCATCACCTCATCCTGTTAAAAATGTGTTAGGGGGTTTGGTGGTGAGAGAGATAGACACTGCATAAATTCAGATGCCTCAGCTAAATATATAGCAGGAGTGCAGAAAGTATGCATTTCCATGGCAAGCGTATTCCTTTCAAAGAAGACAATGTGGGGGAGGGGGAAACCTTGGACAGAGACCCAGACCCCAGGGCCAGCTCTGCTATTAACTAGCCACGGGATACCCAGCAAGTCCAAACCACCCTGGACCTCAGTGATCTTGTCTGTCACTGCCAAGCCTGGCTGATTCTATCTCCGCACCTCTTTCCACTCTAACCCCACCTCCCACTTTCCCAGACCATCACAGTAGCCTTCGGATTTGTGGTCCTGCCTCGAGCCCCTCCCACTCCAACCCATCCTCCACCTGCCTGCCCAAATGACGTTCCTTAAGCCAGGTCTGATTGTGCCATCCCCCTCTTCAATAAGTACTGTGACTTCCTCTGATCTCTGGGATCAAATATGAAATCTTGCTTAATATTTAAAGCCCTTCCTACCCCTTCCCCTCCACACAATGATCCAGCCACACTGGCCTCCTTGCCATTGCGGGAACACAATACTCTACTTTTGCGCTGGCTGTACCCTCCACCTACAATGGGGGTGGAAGGAGGAGAGAGGGAGGGAGGGAGAGAGAAAATGAATGAGAGCACTGATTAAATGCGAAGTACTGTGCTAAAGTGAGAATACAAATGTACCTTTGTCTTTGCCCTGTTCTAGTAGGGTAAGGCAACAGCTGGAAGGAAGATGGCAAGGGAAAGAAGAGCCTCTGGAAGCATTAGATAGAAGGCAGAGAACTGGAGAAATTCCTCTAGGAGGCCACTATGTGACACGGTGAATAGACTGTTGGACCTGGAGTCAGGAAAGACCTAAGTTCAACTGGTCTCAAACATATGCTAGCTTTGTGACCCTAGGCAAGTCACTCAATCTCCCTTGGCCTCAGTTTCCTCATGCATAGGTTGCTGTGAGGATAAAATGAGTTGACACATGTAGAGCTCACATCTCGCCCTAGGGAAGGCAGCCTCCTGTGACATTCTCTGATACTTCACTGTGGTATTCAGGAGCGAGGAGCCAGGGTACCAAGTCCTGGCAGATTTTTACCAGAGAAGCTTGGAACCCGGCAGATAAAAGAACAGGCCTGGTTCTGCCCCTGGGGGCTCAGTGCCAGCTTGGCCAGAGAAGGATGGATGGACTGCTCAGGTACCTCAGACCATCTGCTAAGTGGAGAGTGGTTAGGTGCATCCGTGGCAAGGAGAATGCACCCTTCAGTGAAACCACGGGTCTGCCATGGAGGGAAGGGGGGCCTCCATCAAGGTGTAGGGTGGAGGATATGTGATCAGAAAGACCTAGAGTTAAATCCCATCTTGGACAATGACTGGCTGCTTATCCACACTCGGCTTCAGTTTCCTCATTTGGAAAATGAAGGCAAAATCTATGGTATAATATATGTATAGTTGGTCATTGAACAGAAAGGACATAATGTGTTTGGGTTGTTCATTCAAAAAGTGCCTAATATATGTGCTGGCAAAACCAAACTGCCCCCACCCTCAAGGAAATGACCTTGCAAATATTAGGTATCATTCCATCGTTGCTGCTAACACGGTGGAGAGTGCCCTCGATTGGGGGCCAGGAAGATCAGAGTTCAAATCCTGTCTCAAATACTTTCTATGTGATCCTGGAGCAAGACACTTAGCCTCTGTTTGCGCCTCTGTAAGATGGGGATCATAACGGCATTGTAAGAATCAGATCATGTATGCAAAACCCTTTGCAAGCTTTCAAGTACTCTGTAAGTGCAAGGTTAGTGACTGTAGCAGGCAGGAGTATGGGGTGGCTCCCTGTGGCTAGAGAATAGAGGGTACATAGCAACTCAGTCTCAGCACTTTCCTTCCAAAGGTTCCCCCACACCCCACCCACCCACCCGGCACTTACATTTTCTACATTTGGTGCTGCCCCCACTTCCACCCAGGCACCCACTCTACCTGCATGCTATCAGTGACAAGTTCTAGAAAGAGACAAAGAGAAACCCATTGCTAAGAATTCTGTGCCACTGTCCTCCATCTCTCAAATGTACAACGGGGCAGGACATTTTCCAAATCATTCTCCTTTCCCAGAAAACTGAAGTAGAATTGCCGGAGGCATAAGCACCTCTCTCTGCGGCATACCTGTAGTCTGCTTCAGGTCTCAGGGTTGGGATGCTGAGGTTTGGGGGGAGTGGAGGGGAAAGCACCCCAGCCATCCAACTAATTCAGAGTAGGGATTAAACTAATGAATCTGCCTTCTCATCTTCATGATCCAAGCATGTGTTCTTTGAATAGGGAGCAGTGAGTTCATTCCCCCATGCTCCCCTCACTGTGTGGGGGTTGGGTGGTTCTGCAATGGGAGTACCAGGAGAAGGTAGCTGCAAGTTGATGGCATAACTAATGCCAACCACCCTTCTTTGCAAACAAGCACGTTTTTTGCATTGACATGTTTCCGGAGATTTGTAGGGACTATTTTTATTTAAAACACCAGTTGCCATAGTAACATCCACATGACCCAATACTTATTCTAAGTCAGACACAGAACATTTCCTTGGGAAGGGAAAAATATAAGCCCCAAGATAATACAGAGCAGGAGGTTTGGGTGTCAAAACAGTGGGGGTGGGATGGATGGGAAGGAGAAGACCCCTCAGATTAGCAGAAGTCATGACTTTCCCCTCTGAGGTAACCCAGTGTTGGGCCCATAGTTTGGGGCTCACGGTTCAGCGATGGGTTTTTTATTTTTTCTTTTCTTATTTAAAAGAACGGAAATAAAAAGAAAGATGGATTCATAAAGAGAGAGAGGCAACAGTGAGTGCTTTCTGGTTTAATGAGAGGAACTGTGTGTGGAAGGGATGTCTGGGGAGTACTTGGCAGGCTTCCTCGATGCCAACACAGCAGGGACTCAAAATGTTGGGTGCCTTGAGCAAAGCAAAGTCCTCCCCTTGCTAGGCTGGTCAAAAGAGAGGCTGTCTCTGGCTTTCTGTCTCAGATCTCAGAGAGTTGGAAGTGCCATGGTCCAGCACCCCACTCCAGACCACCCTCCACACCCTGTGCCTTCTTCATTTGTTCAGAAAAAGTATGGTTATTGGTGAACCCTGCCAGTCCTACTCTCTCCTCCCAACTCTTGAAGAATAAGGAAGCAAGGGAAAGGGCATCCAAGGTCCAAGGTCATCCAAGGAGGGGAGAACAGGTTAAAAACTATGCACTCCCAAGGCTTGTGCCAAAAGATCACAGTCTCTCCTAGAGGAAAGGGATGCTCTGACTCTGTTTAGTTTAACCCGCCCCTAGACAAAGAGCACTCCCAATGAGTGGTCACCCAGAGAGAAGGACCCAGCGGCTGTGCCCCAGCAGCTCTTTGGCTGTGGAGAGGACCAAATAAGATAGCATATAAGAAAGTAAAGCACTTCGCAAACCTTAAAGCACTATCTAAATGCTAGCTATAATCACGTTTGTAATTATGACGAATTCTTGTCCCCTGGAATGGATGCGGACCCAACTGGCCCTTGTTGCTCCTAAGTGTAAGGTCAATAGTTGGAGATTCTCAGGAACATTCAAGGTAGAGACATGAGCAAAGGTATGCTTATTCTTAGGAAAGTAGTGTGGGACAGTGGATCTGGAGTCAAATCCCATTTCTGCCAGTTACAACCTGTTTAGCCTCAGACAAGTCATGACATTTTGTAGGGCTTTAGTTTTCTTATGTATAAAATGAGGGAGCTAGATCAGATGACCTCTAAGGTCCCCCCAACTCTAAATCTAAAGTCCTATATAAATGTAAATTGCCAACCAGATGACAGCAATCCAACCTGTTTTCATCCCTCATCTATATCAGCCTCAGTTATTGTCTGATGTTAAATTACAGATAGATGAACTCAATGGGTTACCCATCCAACTGCAGGTCATAATCTGAATCACTGGCACTCTTCATCCACTTAGTTTTTCCGGTGTGAATTACTCAGCTTCTCTCTTAAGAAGCCAATTTATCTCACCGAGGAACCCCCTTCAGGGTTCTAGGGCTTGAGACAACCACACAATGCCATTCAGTCTGATGAAACTCTCCCTCTCCCAGAGAATCCCTGAGCTGTGCAGAATCCCTGCAGGGCATCAGATTCTTTGTTCTTTGATTTCTTGAATGAAAGCACTGCTGCCACTTGGTTGACAAACACAATTTCTGTTGGTTCCAAGCTGGCAGCATGGCATAGGGCATAGAGGATTGGACATAGACCCTCACAGTCTTGGTTTCCCCATCTGTAAAATGAGGCTCATCATTCTTGTAATACCTACCTCCCAGGGTTATCATGAAGTTCAAATGAGATGATGTATGTGAAGTGCTTCATGAACCTTAAAGTGTCCTGTCAATGTCATTTAGCAATATTATTAGTATTAAAAATAACATTAATTCTACTCTAAGAAAGTGATTCTCAATTCAACATTACTATGTGCCATGCACTATACCAAGCACCAAGAATATCTAAACCAATCCTCAGAGAGTTTTCATTCTACAGACCCCTTTTTCCTTTTTTTCTCCCCACATTCCCTTCCTCCCACCTCCCATTACCCACCTCTCCTCATTCTTGGACACCTCGAACTGGTGGGGCATATTCAACAAAAAAGATTTGGGGGGGGCCTAAAATAAAGATTTTTTTAAGCACTTGGGCAATATGAACTGTTACAGTACTTACATCCCTCAGAAGAAGACATCTCTATAGGGAGTGTTCTTGAACAAACCCAAGCAGTTACCACTTGCTTGTCAGGGAGAGGGGGTGGGGAGCAGGGATTCTACTCTTCTGATCATCAGCAAAGGCCCAGTAAACCAGTTTCTCTGAAAAATAGCCAACCCAAGTGTGTGCTCTAAGCTAATTCTGTGCTCAGCCCAGGAACATTCCACCCCTCAGCTTTGTAGGTCTCCCATATGATACATACAATCTCTTCCATTTGTTTCAAGACTCGAAAGAATAAGAAAATCAGCATACAAGCAGTTTATTGATTTTTTTTTAAATGACCCACCAGATGAGACAGTCCCATAACTATGCAATGATAAGCTTTCTGATCGACCCATCACGAAGGTTCAATGCATAGGTCCTCCCTGCTGGGTGAACTCCCCACAGGCAGCTCGGAGTCATGTTTCTTTACAAAGGATCAAGGATGAGATGCTCTTGAATAGGACAGCCCCGTCTTTGGAGTCTGGTCACACAGATAAAAGCAAGGATTTCAAGTTAAATGCAGGGGCTTGGAAATGAGAAACCCTGAATTTTCATCAAGATAAAAGTGCCTGCCCTCTGCTTGGGTCCCTGGTACTGATCGCTTGAGTCCAGTTATAATGAGAGTAGCCTCATCTGAATTACAGCATTCTGGGTTATGGAGGTCCTCTGTTCATACCACTGGATACCCAGCTGGCCAGGGTTTGAGGTACAATGACACAAGCTGGTCTTGGAAGAAAGCATTTGGAAATGGGGATGTCTCTGAATTGGGGAAGTTAGGGATTCATCTAAAAGCATTTTGATAGATTCAGAGCTGGGAGAGAGCTTAGGGCTTATTTGCTCACAGGATCATAGTCTGAGAGCTAGGAGACATCCTAGATTCCATCAAGTTCAGCCCCTACATTTACAGAGGAGGAAGCCAGCCCAGAATAATGAAGTGATTTTTCCCGGTCACACAACTGAGTAAGTTTCTGAAAAAGGAATGGATCCTAGGTCTTCCTCTCCCCAAGACCAATGCTCTGTCTTTTACAACTGGAAGACCCAGGTTTAAATCCCACCACCAATATTCACTGGGTCATAGACAAATTATTCCAACTCTCTGCACTTCAGTTTCCTCGTGTGTAAAATGGGAATAGTAATAGGCTCAGTACATACCCCAGAGAGTTGTTGTAAAGTCCAAATGAGATCAGGTTTATAAAACACTTTGCCTGCCACATAGTAGGTGCTTAATAAATGTGCAATCAGTTGAATTATTACTACTCAGTTTCTAGTGCCAGTACTCTGCTTCTGCCTCTGCAGGATACAAGATGCAGCCCTGTGATGCTCTAGATCACTAATCATTAGAGAAATGTTCATTAAAACAATCCTGAGTGAAATTCCACCTTAAACCAATCAGACCAAGGGAGGTGAAAGATGCTCTCTATCTAAAATCACTTTTAGGAACAGTTTCTCAGAGCCCAGAGTCCCAGCTGACAGTTTGTCCACCTGCCATCTCCAGGTTTCACCTCCTTCTGGTCATGGTCACCCTTGAAGGTGTCTTTCACCCCACTCTTCAAGTGCACAAAAGTCACACAGTGTGCACACATGTACAGTCTATGTCAAATTGCTTGCTGTCTTAGGGAGGAGAGAGGGGAGGGAGAGAGGGATAATATTTGAAGCTCAAAACTTTTTTTAAAAGTGTTAAGAATTGTTTTAACATGTAACTGGGGGAAAATAAATGTTTTTTAAAAAGATGTAAGCATTATCACCAGTGAAATCTCTGAGCAGTTTCCCAAATGTAATTCAGCCTGGTCTCTTTTTCCTTTCTGTCTTCCTCCTCCTCCTCCAATCTGCCTTGACTTCTAGCCCATCTGCAATGTGTGTCCAAGAAACATTTGGGAAAAAAATGTAACGGACCAACTGCATGTCACCATGTGAATAAAGGGACTTTTTCTTCCACACAGTAAGTGGGAGAGCCAACATTCGAACCCAAGTCCTCTGGCTCCTAAGTCAGTGTGCATCCCACTACTCTGCACTGCCCCTCTCATTATGCAATATGAAAACCCACGGAAGGAATGGAGGCTCTTTAGCTGAGAGAAGAGATGACTTGGAGGCAGGATGCATGATAGCTGTCTTCAAGTATTTTAAAGCCTATCGTAAGAAAGGGAGACTAGACTTGCTTGGCCTGGCCCTAAAGTCCAGAACCAAGAGTGATAATCAGCAAATGTAGGCTTGAGATAACCTTGTGGTCATCAGCTATGGGAGAGAGGTACTGAGCTCCCCTTCCCTAGAGATCTTCAAGCAAAAGTTGAATGAGTACTTATTAGAGATGTCTTATGGGAGACACCCAAAGGTACAGGCTGCACTCGATGGCCTCTTCCAGCCCTGAGGGTCTTTGTGTCTTAGGGCAAGTCACTTGTTTTCTCTTCTGAGAAGTGGAAGGGTTGGATCACCTGCTCCTTCATGGCCTTCAACTCTAAACCCTAGGACAGCCTTAGGTTTTAGGACTGGAAGAAGCCTTGGATATCATGTTGTTCACTCATTTTTCAGTCATGTCCAGCCCGGTGAGGCAAATAGGGTGAAGTGCCCAGACTCAGGCAGCTAGGAAGTGTTGGAGGTCAGATTTGAACTCAGCTCTTCCTGACTCCAGGTCTACAACTCTGTCCACTGCATCACCCAGCATACAGTCCAAGCCCATTATTTTACAGAGAAAGAAACTGAAGCTGAGGTAGGTGAATTCACTTGTCCAAGGGTCACACAGGTTAGCATGGTTACTTTCTGTCACCGAAAAATGTGCTCTTCAGATGAGCTTAGACCCATTTCAACTCAGGTTTTCCTTCAGGAGCCCACTGAGGTGCTCTCAGGGTCCCTGCTAACCTGGGGAGAAGCTGAGATTATCAAGTTTAAGATTGTATGAACACTGGGAACAATCCGTCCATCAGCAAACACTTAAGTTCCTTCCATGTATCAAGCATTGATCCACATGACTCTGAAGGAGAAAGTAAGGCTGGAGACCTTGCACAGCCCTCCCTACCTCAAATCAAAGTCAACTGCAAGGTCATGTCATCATTTCCCTGATGTCATGGTCCTCTTTAAAAACAAAGGACAAACACAACAATAGTACAGAGGATACAAAGATCAAGTGAAATCATCTCTGCCCTCAAGGGGCCAGCCACAAAGGGAGTTACATGAAGTAGAATTACTTTCAAGGATCATTTCAAACAAAACAAATGCAGCCAACATTAGAATAGAAGCAGGTAAGTAGAGAAAAAAATCTTTGCAGCAGGCTTCCCTGATAAAAGTCTCATTCCTAAGGTATTTACAGACCTGATTCAAATTGATAAAAAATAAAAGCCATTCCCCAGTAAATGGTCAAAGTTGATAAATGAACAGGCATTTTTCAGAGAAAAAATCCAAGCTATTGACAACCATATGGAAAAATGCTCTAAATGACTAATAATTAGAGAAAAGCAAATTAAAATAACTGATATTCCCCCTGATCCATTAGATTGGCAAAATTGACACACACACAAAAAGGAAAATGACAAATACTGCAGGTGCTGGGTATATTAATACATTTTTGTTGGTGTCGTAATGGGTCCAGCCATTCTAGAAAGCAATTTGGAATTATGCCCCCAAAGTTACATACATAAACTATACATACATATACTAAACCGTGCATACATATACATACATAGACCTGGTATATACTAGGTCTATAAAGAAATTTTAAAAGAAGAAGGAGGAGGAGAGGACCTATGTACACAGAAATACTTATAGCAGTTGTTTATGGTAACAAAAAGAACTGGGAACTAAGTGGGGTGCCCTTCAATTGGAGAATGGTTGAGTAAGTTAAGGTATATGAATGTGATGGAATGTTATTGTGCTATAAGAAATGATGAAGGGAGTGGTTGCAGAGAAAACCTGGGAAGATTTGTATGAAATGATGCAAAGTACGGAAAGCAGAATCAGGTGAACAGTTTATGCAGTAATGACAGTTTTGTAAAGATGATCCACTTTGAAAGTCTCAGGAATACTGATCAACACAGTGATCTACCACAGCTCCCTCCAGAGGACTCTTGATGAAACAAGCTTTCTATCTCCTCTGTGATTGACGCAGAATTACAGATTCAGACATATTTTTTGGGATGTGGCCAAAATGGAAATTCGTTATACTTGACTACACATGTTTGCAATAAAGTATTTTGTTTTCCTTCATTCCTTGTTGCTAGAGGAGGAAAGAAAACAGATCTTTGTTTTAAAATTATAATTCAATTTTAATTTTTTTAAAAACTAGAATGTGTTCAGTGGGAAAGAGAATAAGTATTAATTTTTTAAAAGACAATTTAATTTAAAAAGACAAAGGGTTACATGGATCTTCTTGATTTGTGAAATGGAGATTCTAAGTTTTAGAGCCTTAGCTCCATCCTCTCACTTTTGCCATGAGAAAGTAATCTGTAGACCAATACCAAAGATTATCATAACAGCTAAAATTTAGGTAGCATTCACCAAGCTTTGTGATAAGCACCTTAAGATTATTAAATGAGATGATCCACACAACAATCTTATGAGATGGGCTAGAATTATCATTCCCATTTTACAGATGAGGAAACTGAGACAAAGAAAAGTGACTGGTCCAGGGTCACACAGCTAAGTGTCTAAGACTGGATTTGAACTCCGTTTCTCCTGACTCCAAGTCTGGTGATCTCCTGAGCTAGCTGGTGATTAACCCAAGGTCACACAGTTATAAGTAATACAGCAGATATCTATTTCACAAGGAGACTTAAAAGAAATTAATATTCAGGAACTCCAGGGAGAATGAAGGAGAAAGAGTAGTATTACTAAGTGACCATGTTTTCCTCCAAAATCCATCCTGGAAAAACAGCCTTGGCCTATTTTCAAAGTTAAAGGACCTGTCCCTGCTTTCTGTGACCATCAGGAGACTAGCTGTTTTGGGAGAATGTACCAGGCAGGGGTGGGGAAGTTGTTTGGGCATTTGTTGGGAAACATCACAAAAAGTAATTCTGGAACAGTGACCAGGGGCAACACCCCCTAGTTGGGTTAGAAAGCTGATACTATTGGATGCCAGCAGATGGCCTTTCTTGCCCACAAGGTGACACATGATTTGTCACTCTGTTGTGGGGGTCAGCTGGTCCAGAAACAGAGGGATAAATGGTTGAACAAAGCCATAACTAGGAATAATTGTACCTAGGGTAAACAGAGATAGGAGCTGGCTGGAGGACAGCCAGTCTGTAGGAAAGAGTGCTGAGTCATTGCAACCAGCAAGGACTAGGACCTGCGGTCACAGCAGAGAAGGTGCCACCCTTTCTCAACTGCCAGTGTCAGCCCTCTGGACTAAGCCCTCTTCACCCAGGGCTAGTCGAAGTTCTGGGGCTGGAGCAGACGATAGTGATATGCAGGCATTTCCTAGGTGGTTATCTGACAAGAAGATCTGCAGACTCCAAAGTGATGGAAAGTGGAGCCTGCCTATGTTCATGGTGCAGGAAAAAGAATATTGGGTTTGGGTTCAGAAGAAGAACATTCAAATCACTCTTCTGTGATCACTGGCAAGTGGCAAAACCATTTCCTTGTTGGTAAAATGCAGTATGGCCTCAGGAAACCTGAAGTCCCTGGGAGCTCCAAACCCTAACATTACCTGTTAGTATTGAGATTCAACCAAGAAAAACTCTCATCTTGAAATGCCCACCTCCCATTGAAAGTGTACCCAACTGTTTTTTAAAAACAATAATTCACTACTTGTGTGGTCTTGGGCAAGTCACATAGCCTCAGTTTATCCATCTGTAAACATGAAGGGGCAGACGAGGTGATCTCTAGATCTAGCTCTAGAGCTACAGGTCTATGGAATTCACAAAGGCAGAGATTGTGATGTATCAGAGCCAGAGATGGGCAGTCATATAGAAAGGGCACAACTTTCATGACAAGAGGAACCATGTCTGAGTTCATCTTTTCTATCTCACCCCTTCCAGTCTTCTCTTCTGCAAGAATTTGCAGGGACATGAAAACTCTGCATATGGCTAACTATCAATAAGCATGTGCTAGATTTAATTAAACCCCTTCCAAGGAAGGAAGGAGGGAGGGGGGGAGGGAAAAAAGAAGGAAGGAAGGAAAATAAGCATTTATTAAGTTCTTACTCTGTGCCAGGCACTGTGCTACCAAACCAAGTTTTGTGGTGTATATACATATGTGTGTTTAAATCAAAAGCAATTTCCATTCTGGCTAGCCTGAATCAAATCTTTACAATTTTATTTACCATAGTGAGAGCCAAGGAAAAAACTCTCCCTGCCATCAGATTGCAAATATGCTCTTAAAACAATAGAATCAAAGTTTCACCACAATCTTAATGTTTCTCACTTCTATAAAACCTGAGAATTTTCCATGACAAACCTGCAAGGGAACAGGTGGCGAAAAGGGAGTTGATTTTTCTTCTGCAAGATTTAAAGAAATTTGCATGACCAAGTCTACAGTTTTGTGTTTGTTTTGTTTTGTGTTTTTTAGCAAATGGTGCCCTGTAGATATATTATTACTGGAGTGTGTTAGACAGCAAAGGATTGGTTATTTGCTCAGCGTGGAAAACTGCCCATGTGGGAATTCTTTCCTAGCTCAGATCCCAATCATCTGTGACTCAGCAGGGCTGTCCTAGGGTGCTACCCGAGGCCCAGAGGGGTTAGGTGACTTGCCCAAGGTCATCCAGTTAGTCAACATCTCAGGGAGAACTTGAACCCAAGTCTTCTTGCCTTCAAGTCCAGGACTCTCTCTCCCACACCACTCAACCTCTGTATGTTTCTTTATATTCCATGAATCTCTGTTCTTGTCAGTATAGGTATTCTATTAACTGAAACTCCTTCAGGTCCTTTCATCAGTCAGTCAATCATTAAACACTTATTAAGTGCCTACTGTTGGAGATACAAAGAAAGGCAAAAAACATGATTTTCAGGGAAATGTTCTTTTTTGACTTTAAGGAATCTCATATCATCGTGCTCTTAGCCTCCTCCTGGATAAGGGGAATTTGATGAAGAAACAGCATAGCAGGAAAAAAAAAAAAGGAAGGAAGGAAAGGAAAAAAAAACCCTGACTGAAATCAAAACAAAAATGATTTTCTGCATATTAATCAGACTCCTGATTGAAACTATGCTGCTTAGAGGGAGGAATATTAAAAGTAGAAACACTGCTAATTTAAGCACTACTGATTGTAAAGGCTGTACCTTGGAATAAGCAAGAGGGAGAAGGAAAGAGAAGGGGAGAGAGAGAGAAGGGGAGAGAAAGAGGAGAGAGAGAAAGAAAGAAGATAGAGAAAGAAAGAGGAGAGAGAGAAAAAGAAGGGGAGAGAGAAAGAGAAGGGGAGAGAGAAAGAGAAGGGGAGAGAGAAAGAGAAGGGGAGAGAGAGAAAGAAAGAGGAGAGAGGAGAAAGAGAAGGGGAGAGAAAGAGGAGAGAGAGAAAGAAAGAGGAGAGAGAAAAAGAGAAAGGCAGAGAGAAAGAGAAGAGGAGAAAGAGAAAGAGAAGGTGAGAGAGAAAAAGAGAGGCGAGAGAGCGAAACAAAGAGAGACAGTTAGTTGTCTGGACTACATCAAACACAGGCTTCCTTGGGTGAGACATAGGTCACAATGTCCATGGAGGTCCCTGCGTTGACCTATGATCCCTCTGCATTTCTGTCCTTGCCTCCTCCCTTCTTACATTGTTCTTACAATTCCAAGCAGGGAAGGACACAGTTAATACGGGAGCCCTGGAGGAGGTTGAGGACTTGGAAGTTGATGGGACTCACAACATGCCAATATCTAAGTGTCTGGTTCTGTCTAGTGTGTCAGTGCTACTACGTGGTCCTCAGATGCATCCACAGTTCCACAAAAGACACCCCTACCAGGGGTGGGGAACCTACAGCCTTGAGGCTGCATGTGACCTTCTAGGTCCTTGGATGCAGCCTTTTGACTGAGTCCAGGTTTTACAGAACAAGTCCTTTTATTAAGGGGATTTGTTCTGTGAAGTGTGGGTCAGGTTGAAGGGCCATCTTTGAGGACTGATGCTAAACCCTCTGAATTTCCTCAGCCTGTTGTATTACCTCCTCCCTTGGGAAAATACAGAATGAAGAGACTGGGTTACACTCGAAACAGTCAGTCCACAAACATTTATTAAGTGTTTACTACATGCAGTCGCTTACCTCTCTCCATTGGTTATAAACACCAAATAAGCACAGCTGAGTTTGAGGCTATCTTATTTTACAGTTCACAGAAAATCATAAAGAGCTCTTGGGAGATTGCTAAGAAATCTAAAATTTCAAGCGTGGTCACTGACTCTGGCCCTTCGTATACAAAGGGAGCTTGGTCTGCCTATTTTCTCTCTCATTTCTAACTCAATTCAACTAACAAGAAACAAGGTAGCAGAGTGATAGAGGATAGAACTTGGAGTGAAGACCCACATGCAAATCCTGCCTGTGGTACCTACTAGTGGGTCACCATGGACAAATCATTTAACCTCTCAAGGTCTCACATAACTTTCCAGGACTATGAATCACAGGTCAATTATTGAACTGTATCTGTAGAGGATAACTGGGAATTCTTCTCACTAATAAAATCACAGGACTGAGTTTTAAAAATTATTAATAATAGAGAAAATTTATGTAGTGCTTTAAATCTATTATCTCATTTATCCTCACAAAAGTCCTGAGAGGTAGGTGCTGCTGTTACCTTCATTTTACAAAGGAGGAAACTGAGACCAGGAGAAAGAAGTTAAATGACTTGCCCAAAGTCACACAACTGGTAAGGATTTGAACTCGTATCTTACTATATCCAAGTGGTTGGCAATCCCCAAATGAACAATGCCAGTCCCTGCCCTCACAGACTGGTTCCTGTTCTCCATCTGTTCTAGAAGTAGGCCTTCTCTTCCCCAGCTGGTGGCTTCTTGCTACACTTCCCTGGGAAGGCCAAGCACCAAGGAAAATCCCTGCTCTTCCCCTAGCTACTGACAGTCTGAGCAGAAATCTACTTCTATCCTCAAGGTGAAAAAAGACAATGTCGGGAAGGTTATTTGCACACCTAATTAGAAGACATCCGAAATATACAGGCATATCTAATAGCACATTCAGAGATCTGGAGATGCTGCTCAAAAAGCAACAATGCCCCCAAATTGGCTTACTCATGTATTTAACATAAATGCATCACAACCACCAGCTTTAAAAAAAAAAAAAACTAATTTGATTCCAGGAGGGGGGGAGCGGATTTGACTTTGGCAGCTCCATGAGAAAATTACCCCAAGTCCTGAAATGACCTCAAGAGGGACTCCGTCTTAAGTAACTTTGGGCAAATCACTCTGGCTCCCTGAGCCTCAATTTCCCCTGGCCTTTGAGATTCTTTCCATACCTGTGATCCTAGGACCACAGGAGAAGCTCTTTCCACTTTAAAGCAGTAGGTTTGACCCTCTGGTGCCACACAGGACAAGTCCAATCTCATTCTACGTGACAGCCCTAACAATATTGAAGACAGCAAGGGGTGTCCCCATAGGGCTTCTCTTCTCCAAGATAAACATCCCTGTTTCCTTTAATTGAGTGGTCTCAAAGGTTATATGACTTGCCCAAGGTCACATAGCTAGTAAGTGTTGAATCTGAATTTGGAAGCAGGTCTTCCTGTCTCCAGTTCCAAATGGTATAATAGGCATCTGTTGTCAAGTGGTTTACATCATATCCAACTCTCCATGACCCCATTTGGGGTTTTATTGGCAAAGATACTGGTTTGCATTTCCTTCTGAGCTCATTTTACAGATGAGGAAATTGAGGCAAGCAGGGTGATGTGACTTGCCCACAGTCACACTGAGGTCAGGTATGAACTCAATTGCTCCTGACTCCATTGCCCAATGCTCTATCCACTGCACCACCTAGATGTAAAATAACGTCAATTTTGTCAATTATTAACAATTTTTAAAATCTAGAACTGTGATTTTATTGGTGTGAAGAACTCCTAGTACATGGTGAGGCTCTTCACTACCCCAATTCCCTTCTTCCAGATACCCTTTAGTTTTTCAGTGTCTTCCATAAATCATGGCTCACAGACCAGTATTCCAGGTGGGATCTTGCCAGGGCAGAGTCCAGAAAGACAGTTCTTTCCCTAGTCCTGTACATCATGCTTTTGCTAATGCCAAAATTCTCCTAAAATCACATTAGCTCCCTTAGAATATCCTATGTAAACCCACCAAAGCCCACAGACCTATTCCAAACAAACTGCAGTCAGTCAGCAGGTAATTACTGAATTCCTGCATGAAGAAATTGCCAGCCTAACACTGACTTTCAAGGGGCTTACCACTCAGGGAAGAAAGACTAACACAGAGATGGGATGGAAAACTATTAGACCAACCATTAAGGATTAAATGGTGAGTCCTTATTAAGTGTTATAGATGTTCATAAGAGAGAGGGGGACACAGAGCGAGAGGGGGACAGACTCAGAGAGATGCAGAAACATGTCAGTAAGGACTGAGGTAATCTGAAAAGACTTCATGAAGGGAGTGGGCCTTGATCAAATCTGCAAGATGAGGGGCCGGGAATTCATCGACTCCAAGGTCTCTGATGAATGTAAAGGTGGCAGTGAGCTAGCACAAGGAAGAGGAAGATGCTTTGGGTTTAGCGTCAGAGCTTCTGGGTTCACATTTCAGCCCTATTATCTCAGGGGTGGCACAGCGTAGAACTCCAGGCTTGGAGTCCAGAAGGCCTGAATTCAAATCTGAGCTTAGATATGTACTAATTGTGTGATCCTGGGCAAGTCACTCCATCCCATTTGCCTCGGTTTCCTCATCTATAAAACAAGCTAGAGAAAGAAACGACAAACTAGGAATTTTGTCAAGTAAACCCAAATGGGGTTACAGACAGTTGGCCAGGACCAAAGTGACTCAACAACAAAAAATTCATTGTCCGTGTGATTTTGGGCAATGCCACTTGTCATCCCTGGGACTCAGTTTCCTTGGCTGGAAAATGAGGGCTTTGGTTTAGAATGAAGTTCCCTCCTGGATCTTCAGTCTATGATATATGCTCAGTAGCTCCCCCTCCAGCTGCCCCCCACCTAGAGGGAGGAAACTCCTGAAGGGCAGGGCCCATCTCCACTTGTGTCTTTGTGCCCTCCCCAGAACAGGCACTTGGTAGATACTTGTTGGTTGTTCCAGCGCAGGGCACTGCCCCAGAAACCCAAGTCTTGCCCTTATTCATTCCCTCCCAGCTTGCAATTATAGGGAACTGAATACAGTCATCCCTTCCACATCTCCACTTTCCCCAATGCAGCTTATGTATCTCAGGTGGGCATAAGAAATAAAATGGGAATTTGGGGAGTTTGGCAGAAACCACAGGAGGCTCAAAAAGGCCAGCAGAGGACATAGAAAAAGTTTAGAAACTCAGAAATGCATAAAATGTATGGATTGTGTTGTATATTATCAGCAGATTTTATCATTTAATACCATAATAATTCAGGCTTCTCTGGTATGAAGGGAGGGCCAAAAGGTTTTCCTGGGATTTTCCAGATCCCCAGAGCACCCCTAATCCCCATGATGCAGAAGGGATGACTGTACTTTGTTTTGTGTGACAGAATGGAAGCCCTTGAGGACAGGCATTATTTCCCTTTTGTCTTTGTATCCTCAGCACCTAATCCAGTACCTGGAAGTGAAGTCAGTTTCTTCTTCTCTTTTCTGTGCCCTCCTCCATCAGAGGTACATGAGAGATGACAGAGAGAGAAAAGTAAACTGGGCTTGAACTCCCAAGAGCTGGAGTGCCTCAGGAGCCAGAGGCATTTAGGGTTAGGGTTCAGAGTCAGAAGAGTAGTGACCCTACTCCTAAATGCATCAACTTGTCATATAGGCCCACCCCCTCATTATTTATTCATATTACTGAGTTCAGAAGACTGCTATCATCTGACAAATGGGGTTCATTCATGGTCCATTCGCTTGCCTAGGCTACATTGAAGGACACATGGAGATGGGGAGGAATGAGCAGTCTTGAAATGGTCCGAAGGGGTCGTAGCTGCTCTACATGTCCAATGACCAGGTCCGGAAGCGTGTCCCACCCAGATTTGCTTCTGTTAGAGCTGAGGAACCTATGCTTACCATGGAGGCCGGGCGAGGGTCAGTGCAGAGTGGTGGCTCAACTAGCATCTCCCACTGCACCCACCCCAGGTAGGACATCTCTCCCCTTCAAGTCTTGCTCTCTTCTAAACTCCTTCTGCATCCTTTCACAGTTATCTTCCAAGGAGAATAGGCATCTATCTTTCCCCAGCTCGTTTTATGATCATTGACTCTTTTTTGTCATTGATTTTTGGCTGGATCTAGAATTTCATGGACGTAGACAAGGAATTCCCAGAGAAGAAATTCTCTTTGCCAATGAAGGTTGGCACCTCTTGTGCAATTTATAGTCTTACTGCTTTGCTCAGGCCCACTGAGACATTAAGTTACTTGCCCAGGGTGCCATAGAGAACATGTATCACAGGTGGGGACTTGAACCCAGGTCTTAGTAACTCCTAGACTGGAGTTAAACTCCATTAAACTATGTTGCCTTTCCACTTAAGCTAAAGAAAAACTAAGCCAAATGGGATCAATTTTTTAAACCTCAAACCAAGATGTCTTTAAATTTTTTTTTCTTTTCCAACAGTATTTTTCTCAATGAGCATTTCCGGTACCAGAGAACTGTTATGTCCAGACTGTCCTGGGCTAGTGAAAACTATTACTGTACCAGATCAAAATATGGAAACAAGAAAGTCTGGCCAGAATCCTTAGTAATAACAGTGGTAATGTCGTATTTATGCAACACTTCACAGTAACAAGGGACAGTCACATACTTTAATATCATTTGAATTTTACAACAGCCTTGAGAGGTAGGTTGTCTGTCACTCAGCCTCAGTTTCCTCATCTGTAAAATGGGGGAGGACTTGATGTCCATTCTGCCACTACCCCCCATTTGATTGTAAGATCCTAGAGAACAGGGGCTATTCCATTTTTGTATCTCCAAGTCTAGTATAGTACCTGGCATATACTTGATAAAGGCTTGTTGACTGATTAATAAACTGAAAGTTGTCTACGTTGACAAGTGAGAAAACAGGTTCAGAGATTTTCCCAAAGTCCCTTTGCTAGTAAGTGTTGAAATCAGGGCTCAGGTCCAGGTCTTTGGATTTGACATTCGCTGGGCTTTTCACCTCATCATTTCTCCTTAAACCCAAGTCAGATGGGATGTTTTGGGTTTTTTTAGTAGTTCAGAAGACAGTTTTGTTTGCTTTTTTAAAACATTTATTTAGAATACATGTGGAGACTAAACTACACTAGCCTAAATCTGACAAGATCTCTCTCTTCCCTCCTACCCTCTCCCCGATTCGGGGTTAAATATAATTGGTCGCCTTTACCTTAGTTTCTCTTGGGTCTGGGCTGATGGTGCTCCGCCTTTGATGCAAAATGAGGAGGTCGTTTCATCTCCCGCTAATCCATGGGGTGCTTTGTTCCTCATATGCCTAGGGTTGAGGCCTTCTCTCTCATCCAGGGAAGCAATGAAACATGCTGGTTTGCTATTTTGATTTTTCTCTGAGTCTTCATGACTCTTCCTAGTAGGTTTCAAAGGCATCAAAGAAACATAAAATACTTCCTAACAGCAGATACCAAGGACTGTCATCACAGCATGGCGGGGGGGGGCAGGCAGGAGTGGGGGGGGAGAGAGAGAGAGAGAGAGAGAGAGAAAGAGAGAGAGAGAGAGAGAAAGGGAGGGAGAGAGACAGAGAGAGGGAGAGACAGAAAGAGAGGGGGAGGGAGAGGGAGGGAGGGAGAGAGAGAGAGAGAGAGAGAATTAATGCTTTTATTTTAATCATAGAATATTAAAGGCAGCTAAAGTACCCTGAGAAGAAATGGGAGCAGGGTCAGATTTTATATTCTTGGACTCAAAGATCACCACAAATAGAGACTGGAGCCATGAAATTAAAAAACGCTTTCTCCTTGGAAGGAAAGCTATGGCAAATCTGGATGGCATATTAAAATGCAGAGACACCACCTTACTGACAAAGATCTGTAGAGTCAAAGCTATGGTTTTTCCAGTAGCAAGGGAGAGCTGAGAGAGCTGGACACGAAGGAAAGCTGAGCACTGCAGAATCAACACTTTCAAATTGTGTTGCTGGAGAAGACTTTTAAGAGTCTGTTGGAACATGAGGAGATCAAATCAGTCAATACTTAAGGTTCAGCGGAAAATCAAATACTGAAGCTAAAGCTTAAATATTTTGGTCACATAATCAGAAGATGAGACTCACTGGAAAAGAACCTCATGTTGAGAAAGACTAAAAGCAAAAGTAGAAGGGGGTGGCAAAGGATAAGATGGGGAGGTGGTGTCGAACATGAGCTTGGACAAACTTTGGGAGATAGTGGAGGACAGAAGGCCTGGTGTACTGTGGTCCATGGGGTCACAAAGAGTTAGACAAAAACAACAAAAATGTACCCTGACAGCTAAATCGCCTGAAATCTATAGAATAGGAATGAGAGGGTCCCCATTAGTATTAAGAAATCGGTACCATTCCACCTAGATTTATGCCTCAGATAATGCCCAAGATGTCTCCAAAGAACCTTTTAACTCATAACAAGCTATTTATTTTCAAGAACTGTTTCGGTTATTTGGTTTACATTCCTGATATCAATTTTGCCTAGGATCTTCAACTGGTCTATCGTTCTGTCTTTGGGGTCCAGTAATTCACATCTTGGGCAACATGAGAGGTGAATATGCTTTATTTTCCTTTCCCAGCTTGCTGCATGAATTCTTGATTCTATCAAGGAAAGAAAGCAGAATTCACCTTGCCTAACCAAATGAATCCCAGGCTTCTGTCTCACAGCTGAAGACAAATCGGGCTGATTCTATAGGCAAGGTCATGCAATCCATCCATGAACTAAACCAGCCCTGAATATTTGCAACTAAAATGGATAGACTGTAACAGTTTCCAATATCCTAAAATAGTGAACTTTCTCCCAAATTTGAGGCTATTTTGTGTTATTTTTTAAAGGCAGGATTTATTTTAGCACTGGAATCCACCTCATGAGATATTGGTTTCATATTCTAATCATTTGCCATTTTATGTGTGTGTATGTGTGTGTGTTACTTGTGTGATCCTGAACAGGAAAATATCCTGTTTCCCACACTGGTTATTAGAAACATCTGAGCAGTTCATAACCCTGATGCTCCTGCATTGATCTAACCCAGGAAACTGATTTTCCTTCACTTTTTTCCAAGTTTGTATAATAGAGATGCCCATGGTAGCCATATTCCATGCCGTAGGGTCCTTCCCATTTCGTTTTATTCTGCACATCCCATATGGAGATAAAGGATATATGACATTTACATTTTCCTGAGCTTACCTTGGGACTATGGGACAATAAAGAGGAAAAGCAGACAGGACATTGATGAGAGTTCAACCAACCAAAGCTCCCCAAAGTTAAAAGCAGGGCTTTTTGAAAGTCACGTCATATCCATAATGATAGTTTTGAGAGATGGGACCTGGAAGGAATCTCTGAGGCTAAGGAGTACAATTCTCTCATTTTGCAGATAAGTAAATTTAGGCATTGAAAGATAAAGCAACCTGTCCAGAGTCATATGGCTAGTTAGTACCAGAGGCAAGATTTGAACCCAGGTCTTCTGGACATTAAATCCACTGCCCTAACCACTCTACCATGCTACCTCAAAGGAAAAGAGGTGACAAGGAACAGAGAGGCCTGCATTCATGGCATGCCAACATCTGTTTAGAAGACTATTTCAAACATAGAATTTAAAAGAAGTCGATATGTGTAAGATGTAGTAGAATCAGGTTGTAGTGGAAAGAAAAGCAGCTAGGTGGTGCCACAGCACACAGAGCACTGGGCCTGAAGTCAGCAAGAGCCCTCATACTCCACTAACTGCAAGCTGTGTGACCCTGGGTAAGTCACTTCACCCTGTTTGCCTCAGTTTCCTCATCTGTAAAATAATTTGGAGAAGGAAATGGCAAACCACTCCAGTATTTTAGCCAAGTAAACCTCAAATGATGACATAATGGAAAGCACTCTAGGTTTAGTGTCAAAGAGCTGGATTTGAATTCCCCCTCTCCTAATTACTACATTAGCAAGGCTCTCTAGGTCTCAGTTTCCTCATCTGTCAAATGAGGAGGTAGAGCAAGATGACTTCTAAAGTCCAAATCCTACGATCCCCACGCTCTCACTCAGAATTGTGATGGACGAGATTCATCAGACAGCTTGTGGGCACAGTCCCATGATATGCTGCTAGCATTCATACGGTGCGAAAAAATAAATAAATAAAAGATAAACCAGTCGGATAGGAAGATGTTCTCCATGGGAAATTCGGAAGAACAGGCAAAAGGAAGGTATACGAATGATCACATTCAGCCTTCATTAATGGGGAAAACTTCAGCGACGACAGATCCACTGGAGAAGATGTCCCAGAGCCAAGTTTCCAGGGGATAAAACACAAGTGCTGGGCCTGGACCCGGAGTTTACTAATGGAAAGAGACCAGACAGAATCCCATTTGGGAAAAAAATGTGAGGCTTTCAGTGGTCCCCTACCACAAATTCCCATCTCTTTATTCTCCCAGGGAAGTTGAACAGTTATCAATCACAGACACAATGTTCTCAGAAGAAGCTAAATGACAAGCATTCCAGAAAAATGGAAAGAGAGATGGCAGGAAGCTAGATCAAGAAATCCTAGCACATCCAAGTAGGGGATATCTGGGACAGGAAGCCAGGTATTATTGGAAAGGATCAGGGGGAGACCAAGCCTGTGGGGAACTCTCCTGGAACATGGGACAGCCCTAGGAAATGTTGACCTTGACTCTCATTGTACCATGCATGACTGTCCTGTGAGTCACTCATAGTTGGGTGGAGTCCTGCGAGGAGAGAGGGTAGTAAACTCAACAAATATTTATTAAGCACCTACTGTGCACCAGAGAGGGAGTCGGTCTTAACAACCACTGATACCTGACATTACCACCTGTCAAAAGGACCTGAGATGGAGTAGCAGCCTTCTGTTAGACCCTGGCATTCTAGGAGAAGACATGGCAGACACTGGAGTGGGGACCAGAAGATTAGGGGTAGTGACTGGACCAGGACAGACCAGAGGTATCAGTTCTAGGCATGGAGCTAGAGGTGCAGGGGCTGTGGCTGACTGAAAGAAAAGTCCTTCCCTTTGTGCCCCAAACTCTCCCATTCTGATGCGCCAGACTCCTTGCCCATCCCACCCTCTGGGTTTCTATGGCAACCCCTTCTCTCTGTCTTGAGCATACAGTGACACTGATACCATTCTGTAAACCTTCTTTGCTTGCCTTGGGTATTAATGGGACAGTGGAAAGAACACCAGCTTTGGAGTCAGGGAAGGTAAGTACAGGTCCCACCTCTGGCCCAATCTGGTTGGTGGCCTTGAGCAAGTCATTTTATCTCCATGGACCTCCATTTCCTCATCTATAAAATGAGGTCAGCCTCTTTGACCTCAGGGATCCCTTCCAGCTCTAGATCTTGAGGCCCGTGGTGAGGTTGCCTGACCTCTCTAAGACTCAGTTGAGTTGCCTGATCTCTGAGGTTGTTTCCAGCCTTGTCTAGGGTTTGTTGGAAGCTAAGGCAAAGAGGATCCTGTCTGCATCACAGTCTGCAAAGCTTAGATTATTGTCCTTCCCTGGGCTAGCTCTCTTTCAGAGGACCATCTGCTGAGGCTATAAATGTGGGAGCAGAAACCGCAGGGGAGTTCATGAGAATCACTGAGGCTTGGCCTCCCAGAAGCTTTGCTGTGAGATTTCTGCCGAAAGGAACAGAAGAGTGAAGAAAATGGTCTTAAGGATATTCGGAACAGAAGAAATGAGAGCCAAGCAGGAGAAGGTCCTGGTCAGATTAGGAAAGCAGTCATCACTAATAATAACAGCACAGAAAGTGCTTCATAAATAGCCTCCTCTTATTCCCTGGAAGATAAGATGCTGTTGTCAGCCCCATTTTAAAGATAAGAAAACGGAGGCCAAAAGAGGTGAAGTCACTTGCCCCAAATCCCAGACTGATATCTCAGGGCTGAGATTAAACACCACGGAGGGACTGCAAGATCTAAGAGATTTTACATATTATTTAGGCCAACAACATAATTTTACAAACAAAGAAACTTAGGACCCAAGAAGTTCAACGATAGGATCAGATATTTAGAGAGAGAAGCAGGAAGTAGCTAACTTGTACTAGCTCCTAAGAACTAGTGTGAACATTTCCTATAAATTGGGACCTGATTTATTGCTTTGTGTATAGATTTAAGAAAATGATGGAAAAATGGATAATGTAGATTAAATTGAAGTGTACTTTTTTTCAGAAAACCGGTTGTTAAACATTTACTACCATATCATTGGCAAGAAGGAACCTCAGAGATTAAGTTATTTGCAACTGGTCACATAGCTAAGTAACAACAGAAGTTCATGAGCCCAAGTTCATGATTAGATGCAGGTAGGGATAAGTCAGAGAATGTTTCTTTTTTTTTAATTCAATTTTATTTTATTCTCCATTCCAAATTCTTTCTCTCCTTATCCCTCAACCACTGAAAAGAAAAGGAAAGCCATTGTAAATATGTAAAGTCATGCAAAGCAAATTTCTTCATTAGGCATATCAAAAAAAAATTTTTTTAAAGGAAGGAAAAGTAAATATACTTCAGTCTGCACAGAATTCATTAGCCCTCTCTCTGGAAGGAGATGGTATGTTTCATCATGAGTCTTTTGGAACTGCCGTTGATCATTGTGGTGTTGAGAATTATTAAGTCTTTCAGAGTTGAACGTCCTTACAATACTGTTAGTATTCTAAAACTGTTCTGGTTCTACTCATTTCATTATGCACCAGTTCATAAAAGTCTTCTCGGGTTTTTCTGAGAGCATCCTGCTCATCATTTCTTATAGCACAGTAGAATTCCATCCTAAGTATGTACCGCAACTTGTTCAGCCGTCCTTAAATCCATGGGTCTCCCTTCAATTTCTAATTCTTTGCTAGATGGATAGATAGAAGGATAGATAGATAGATGGATAGATAGATGGATTGATGGATGGATAGATAGATGATAGATGGATGGATAGATAGATGGATGGATAGATGGATATATTTACATATAGGTCCTTTTCCTCTTTCTTTGATTTCTTTGGGGTATAGACCTAAAATCAGTATTTGCTGGGTGCAACAGTCTAAACAGTTTAATACCTATTTGGGTATATTTTCTACCAACTCACATCTCCATTAACAGCACATTTGAAGTACCCATTTTCTCACAGACCCCCTCCAACATTTGTCAAATTTTGCCTTCTGATGATATGGTATCTCAGAACTGTTTTCATTTGCATTTCTCTAATTATTAGCAATTTAGAATACTTTTTCCACTTGACTATTAACAGTGTGTATTTTTTCCTCTAGAAACTGCCTGTTCAGATGCACTACCCATTTATCAGTTGTGGAATGCCTGTTTGAGAATGTTTCATTAAAGGGAGTTTTAGGCTCAGAGTTGGAGCTGGGGAAGAACAGGAAAGAAAAATATGTCATCTTACATTTGTGGAGCACTTAATTTTTCTTTTCTTCATTCTCATTTTTATTGATACCTTTTGGTTTTCCATCACATTCTTTTTGGCCTATATCTTTTCCCCTTTGTCTATAAAGAGAGCCTTCCATTGGAACAAAGATCTTTTTAAAAAAAAAAAAACCACAGTTGGGCAAAACTGACCAACATAAGCTTTGATTGACAAAATGTACAATATTCCACATCTACTATCTCCCACCATTGCAAAGAATGGAGAAAGAAAATTAACTTTTCATAGATCTGTAAATTTGTATTGGAAATTAGAAACAATTGGAAACTGTTGTAGATTCCAAACAGAGTAATAGTTGGATCATTTTCCCAAAGTCATAAAGTTAATTAGGGCTAGAGCTGGAATCCTTCTAACCCTCCAGGGGGCCACCTCCTCCATGAAGTCCTTTCTTATATTCCCTAGATAAAAATGTTCTCATCCTCCACAATTCAAAGTGATAATGTCTCTGGGCTCCATGATCCAGGTCTCTTTCCCATTAGACAGACTGACTGCCTGGATGTTTTCTCCATTTCAACATATTCTAGTCAGCATTCCAATTACATAGTCACTCAAGAGTTAACTGCTCAGCCAAGTCTTGAAATTTATTTTTATGCTGATATAGCATTTCTAAGGGAGAAAAAAATACCAAATCACAGCTTAGCCAAGTAGAACATTAATAAAACCAGGAAGAAAAAAGTCGCTTAGCAGTTCCATCTTTTAGATTCTGTGCAATTGATTTTTAAACATTTTTAGAACAAGATTGAGAATACCCATATCTTAAGAATGTGGGACTCAGTGTGCCACATAGGTCCACCAAAGTAGATGTCTCTTGCTCACATGATGCTACTACTCAAAGAACCGATAAAAAGAGAAAAATTTTTCTCTTTGCTCCTTGAAACAATGATCAGTGGACCTCTGTGACCAATCCAAGTCCACTTCAGACAACATATAATTGGCACTTGTGATGCGCTAGACACAGTGCTCAACCCCTAACCTGCCATCACAGCCCAATTTCTCCCCTCAAGGAGCACCCATTCTACCTGAAAGATCACAGTTCATAGGACTCTAGATTTAGAATTGAATGGGACCTCAGGCATCATTGGGTCTGACCCTCTCCTTTTTCAAGGAAACCATGGCAGAGGTGGGAGGAAGCCATATTCTCCACTCCAGAGCCAACATTGACCTATTGGTTTAATGGAATGATGGCTCTCCTTCTCTTAGCTAGAGACCAGCCTTGTCTCTTCTCTAGTCTTCAGTTTCTTCACCCATAAAACGAGGGAGCTGAACCGCTAAGGTTCCATCTTGGATCCAGACACCATGACCTGAAGTCTGTTAACTCTAGGCTTGTCATTTCCCTTTTCTGGAACTCCTCATCAATAGTAAAATTTAGCAGGTTGGCCTAGATGATACCCAAGGTCTCTTTTAGATCTGAATCTTATAATCTTGCTTAGGAGAAATGTTCCTATTTTATGGCACAACAATTCTCTGACACAGGTAGTGCACGTTTTCTCCAGCTTGCAGATCTCATAGGCCAACCAAAATCCCATTTGGCCATGCTGCCTTTGATTGAAAATTGCCACTGGAGATGTACCCCCTCTGTCTGTCCAAGGCAGCCCATTTCTCTTTGGCATAGTTTTATTAATTAAGGAGTCTTTCTTCACATCAAACCTAAATCTTCCTCTTCCCCACTTCCAGTTCTGCTCTTAGGAGTCAGGAAGATGGAGCCCAATTCCTTTCTCATGGCTCTCCTTCACATTCCAAAAGATGGCGATCAAATATGCCCCTCACCAAGCTGTCTGTTCTCCCACTTCCTTCAACCGATTCTCATATGGCATCAACTTGACATAGGCAAAGAGAGGATCAGGTACACATAAACTGGTAAATAGGAAATACATATAAAGACAATGGAAAGAAATTGGTAGGGGGTAGGGAGAAAGTACTAATTATGGGACAGCAGCAGAAAAGGTAGGATTTGGAACTTGTGAAAGAACACCAGGTTTCTGGCTCTATCCTAATTAACTTTGTGACTTGGAGAAAATTATTTGACCCTTTGACCCTTTTCAGAAATCTATAGCAGCTTCCAATGTTCCCCCTTCAAAGAGGAATATTTCAGCAGAGTTTTTATTCTTTATACCTTTTATGAAAGAAAATGACAGTGTTTTGAAAAATTGTCTTCCTTCTTTACGGAAGCCGGGGGCTATGGGTTTGGGATAGTACGTGTACTGCCAGGGAGTCCAAGAGGTGAAAGGGAAGAGAGATGTGGTTTTTCTTAGCAGAAAGCACATTCCAAGCAAGGGAGACAGCCTATGAAAAGATATAAGGACATAAAATGGAATGTCATCTAAGAGAAACAGCAAAGAGGCCGGTTTAGGAAATAGAGGGGTCAAGTAAGAGGAGTAAGGAAAGATTGAAACTTGGGGGTCATTTAAAGTCTTGGCTAAATTCCATTGCTAGTAAATAACAGAGCCAAGATCTGGATCTATGTCTTCTGCTCCAAAGTCCAGGATGTGTTTAGTGTCTGTGTACCCAGAAATATGGAAGATACAAAAGTCTAAGTCATAATCACAGTAACACTAATAGAGCCTTTTAAAAATATTATCTCATTCTTTCCTCACAAAAACCCTGCGATATTATTATATAATGTTATTAATTATTTTTACTACTACTTTATGGGTGAAGAAACTAAGCATCTTGTCTGGCGTAACACAGCTATAAGCATCTGAGGCCAGATTTGAACTCAGGTCTTCCTGACTCAAAGTTCAGTACTCTACCCACTGTGCCACCAAGAAACTCTGGAGAAGATCTTAAGCTGGGCCTTAGTTTCCTCATCAAGAAAAGGAGAAGGTTGGTCTAAAGTCCTATACAAGGGCCAGAGTTGGGTTTTTTCCTCTACTCATTTCAGACAGAATGACCAATATTCCAAGTTTTGCCTGGGTGGTGATGTGCATGAGCTCATGAGCTTGTTTTCTTTTTAAAGAATTTACAGTCATTTATTATCTATTTTGAATTGGATTCAATGATCCTGCAATGGGAAAATTGGATGAAGGCTATAATGCATACTCTATGCTGGCTGATTAACAAGAGTAAGGAGAAGGAGGGAGCCAGAACGAGCCGGAATGACTTTGGATGCCATCAAGACAGAAATCAGCAGAGCTGAAAGGTCTTTATGGGAGCAATCAGTTTAGAGTGTGCCACGTAGCCCATCCTTCTCATTTTAAAATTTTGTTTTCAATTAACAATCATTTCTTTTCTCTCTCCCTTCCTCCAAAAACAAAGTCCTTGTTATCCAGTTGAGGGATAAACCAAGCAAAACAAATTCCCATATTGGCTACACCCCACAAAGGAGGTCCTCATTCTGCATCTTGCCTGGGAAATATGTCAGGAATCAGGTAGCCTCATGTTTCATCTTCAGTTCTCTGGGATTGAGGCCCAATTCCCTCATTTTGCAAATAAGGAAACTGAGGCCCAAGGACTGATTGAACTAGAGTGCATGATTCCAGTGGGCCACAGGAAGGAGGACAGAAAACTTTGTTGATGTACAGTTTTTTGTCTCCATGATAAAATTTTTTTCCCTCAAGGGAGGGGAAAGATTGTAAATTCCTATGAGTCAAGGACCATCGATTTTGTAGTGTCCAATTACTTAATGATAATGACGGCTCTGTGAGGTCTGCCAACAACTCTGCACACATTATCTTATCTGAACCTCACAGAAATCCGGTATGAGAGGTAAGACAGGCATCATTATCCCCATTGTACAGAATGGGAAACTGAATCTCAGAGGCTAAGTGACTTGCCCACAGTTACACAGCTATGTGTCAGAGGCAGGATCTGAACTCATCTTTCTGATTTCAGCTAAGTCCAACATTCTATCATAATATTTCGGTTACCTCAGAAGAGTTCACCAATAAATTCGAGTTCAAAGCAAGTATCATGGGTCCCCTGAGGGTAACCCTGAGGGAGTCCTCCACATGATGCTGATTCACCTGTGGCTACCCCAGATGAAGGAAATGACCTCTCCTTATCTTTGAGAAACGAGATGGTGACTGAAAACACAAAAGGGTCATCATAGGGAACAAATCAGAGTATGGAGAGGCAAGGTTAGATTTAAGGGGTTCTTATCTCCTCTCCAGGATGTAGCTCTACAGTTTCAAAAGAGGACCATGAGGAATTCTGAGAAACATGGTCAAAGATACATGGACTACTAAAGGGCCAAGAAAGCAGAGACCAAAGAATATGATGCAGAATGGACTGCATGTAGTATGAAAGGAGACGCATAATTCAATGACCAATCTTGAGTCCAGTGGTCCTGGAATCAAACACATTTCCTCCTCCCAGCAGAGACGGGGTGAACTGCAGGTCGAGAATGCTGCATACCCTCTCAGCTTAGGCTCTGTGCCCGGTGATTTTCTTTGTTTAGGAGAGAGTCAGCCCAATGAAGGCATAATTATCAGAAATTGACTGTAGTATAAACAGAACAAAAAGCATCAATAAAAATATTTTTAAAGGAATTCTACTCTACTCAAGTTGCTATTTTGACTATAAATAACAGTCATCCTCAGTCTTTGCATAGAACATTCCCATGAGAATCACAAGGTACAAGCAATCAAGCATTGTTAGCTCCATTATTTATTTATAACTTACAGACAGAGAAACCAGCCCTGGGAAACCGAGATTAAGTGACTTGTTCAAAGTCAGATGCTGAGTCAATGAGAGAGTTAAGGAAGACAAGTCATAAGCCAGTGACTAGTCTACAAGAACAAATGTTCTTTCAACTTCTACAGCAAATCTTTTTTTTTGTCCAAGTCCCTATGAACCCATAATAGACTTTCCTTCATTCTTTACAATCCTGTGATTCCTCTGATGTGGGGCATCCTTCCCCTGACCCGGACAGTGATCCTTCTGGGATTCAGTAGGCATGAGGTGCCCAATGAGAATTTGGATGTTCCATCAGACAGGATCATGGGACCAGAGATGTGGAGCTAGGAGGGACCTTAGACCTCACTTAGCTCAGAGCTCTCATTTTACACAGAGAAAAACCGGGGGCTCAAGAGGGGAAGACACTTGGTCAAGAGGAAACAAGGTTTGAAACCTAATCCTCTGACTCCAATCCAGGGCTCTTTTCTACTGAACCACAAAGCAAATGTAACCCTGATGCTTTGATGGAGTTGTGATCTGATTGACCCACCAATAAATCAACAAGCATTTATTAAACACCCAGCTATTTCAGAGTCTCATTTTCAGCCCTGGAGGGACAGCACTGATGACTGTTGGCAGGTCATATAAATTGAAGGACAGGAAACTTTTATCACCCAGAAGCCACAAGACACAGGGAAGAAATGAGCAGTTAAAAAAAATTACTTGAGCAGCTGATTATGAGGAGGAGATTTTGGGGGCTGCTGGAAACAGAATTCACTAGAGAGGTCCAGCCACTCTGGGGTTACCCCAGCACCTCTAAGGTTGGGAGCCTAAGGCTTATGCAATGAAATTTAGAGGAAGATGGGATTGTAGGGGCTGTTAATCCAGATGCCTCCTTTTACATGGGGAAGGAACGGGGCCAAGGAGGAGTAGAGCTGAGATTCAAACCCAGGTCCTCTGACTCCAAAGGCAGCATCCTTTCCTGGGCTCCTAAGATCACAGAATCCTACCTCTAGAGCATGAAGGGCCACTGAAAGTCATCTAGTCCAACCTTTGCATTTTACAAATAAGAAAACTGAGGCCTGGGGAGCTTAAGTGATCTCATCATAGGATAGAACCAGGAGAGACCTCAGGCCATAGAGTCAAACTCTGCATTTTATAGACATAGAAACTGAGGTTCAGAGAGGATGTGACTTACCTGTGACAAGAGACAGACCCTGCCCTCAAAGAACTGAAAGTCTAATGAGAGAGACAACATGCAAATCAATACCTACCAAGTCAGCTATACACAGGACAAATAGGAAGTAACTAAAAGAAGGAAGGTACTGGAGTGAAGAGGAGTTAGGGAAGGCTTCTTGTACGAGATGGGACTTTAGGGGAGATTTAAAGGAAGTCGGGGAGATCAGTAGTCAGAGCAGAGGAGGGAGAGCATTCCAGGCAGAGAATACAGCCAGAGAAAAGTCCAGAGTCCAGAGATGGAAGTGGGGAGCCATCAGGGGGAGCAGGGCAGTCCAGCTCCAGGCATAATTGCCCTGGGAGATGGGGCATCCAGCCTCAGAGAGTGTGACCTTTGCTTCCTTCAGGATATGGAGAGAAGGCAGGCCACCAGGAGAAAGATGCTGTGGGATTTGGGAGTCCGGGACAGTGGCAGCCGCAGCCCCTAGAGGAACAGAAAACGAGACATAGAAACAATCATCACCACTAGTGGAAGCACACCCCCCTCCCCACAAATGGCATGACCAGAGGACAAAGGCCTTTGAGGAAAGAAAAGATCTCTCTACACTATTGGATTCCAAGAGCCCTAGGAAGGTCTTTTGTCCTAGTCCTCCCAAATACATTCCCCCCATCTGCTTCCTGAGGTGTGAAATTATTTTTAATAAAAGAACAAAGCCTTTCATTTCCACAGTGAGAGATAGGGTTTAAAATGTGAAATAATCTAAATTCACAGAATTGCATACTTAGTGTGGGAAGGCACCTCTGAAGTCAGGCCATACTTAGCCAATCAAGTCAAGACATCATGCATTTGTTAAGGACTCTTTATGGGCCAGGCACTGTGCTGAGTGCTGGAAATACAAATAGAAGCAAAAAGAAAGACAGCCCCTGCCCTCAGGGAGCTTAATAGAGGAAGACAGCACACAAAAGAGAGTTGAAAACCAGAGGAAGGGAGAATGGAAAGTCAGGATCGGAGCCCAGAGAGCAAGGCAGGATTGACTATGGCTGGCCTGGGCACTTTGCTTAAAATGGTGATTCTGGGAGGAACTGACCAGTCAGAGGAAGGGTGAGAAAGCTGCTGGGTCATGGAAGAAAAATGTCCCAAAAATCAGGAGGAAGGTTGGGAAAGGAGTGGAGCAACCAAGGATCCCTTCCACATTGTACCTGTTCATTTCTTCTTTGTTTGGAAATCTCCAGAGACAGGGAACCCACTGCCCACTGAGATCCTTAGTCCCACTTTTAAAGAACTCCAAGCCTCAGCTTGTCTCTTTGCCACTCCCCACCCAGTGTTCCTAGCCTTGCCCTCTTGGATGCCAAACAGAACAAGTTTTCAATCTTTTTTAACAGGAGAACCTTTTAAATGCATTTTTTCTTCTCTCCTCCACACTTTTGCTCTGGCCATCCCTCATGCTTGGAATGCTTTCCCTCCTCATCTTCCCTTCAGACATGGAGCTCAAGCACCACCTTCTATATGAACCCTTTCCTGCTCCCTACCCTAAAATGGGACAGCCCAACTCCCCAAACTACCTTCTTTTAAGTAGTTTGTATTTATGAGTATTTTTCCTATACATTGATTCTCTATATGCTTATATGTGTACTCATTTCCCTCATTAGAATGTAAATCACTTAAAAGCAGGAATTTCTTCCTTCTTTGTATTTGACTTGCTTCTGTTCTCCCCATCATGCCTAGCACTGAACCTGGCACGCAGCAGGGGAGAGAAATAGGATAATTGTCTCCAAGTATAAATCAATCAAGTGTTCATAGTTTCCCATTAAATTTTCTTTTCTCCAGAATAAACACCCCCAATCTTTGTACAGAATGAAAGACATAGAGCACCATCCCTGGAGTCAGGAGGACCTGAGTTCAAATCCAGCCTCAGACATTGACATTTACTACCTGTATGACCCTGGGCAAGTCACTTAACCCCAATTACCTCATTAAAAAAATAAATAGTGTGAAAGTAAGACCCTTTCTCATGCTGGTTGTGCTCCTCTACTTTACTAATAGGCATAGCGACAGGACCTGCGATTTCACTGGTATAGGGAAATTACCACATGAGGAAACTCCCTCTACTTGTGCAAATTAGCACTTTCTCTACAACTTGTAGTCTTATGACTGGGGAACTAAGAAGAACTTCAATGATTGGCCCAGGGTTACACAGCTAGTAAGTGTCTGAGGCAGGATTTGAACCCAGGTCTTCCTAGTTCTAAATCTAGTGCCCTACACCATGCTGCCCCTTTCTAAGAGGAGAAAACTATTTCTAGGTGATTATGTTATGACTAATCTACAAACTGGGCTTCAGCAATATGTAATTTGAGAATTACCCTAAGAGCAGTCTGGTTTTCAAAGGGTCGGGGGAACTAGAGACCCAACTGCCAACATTTGCAGAATTATAGACAAAGCAAAGGGGTTCCATAAAAACATCTTCTTCTGCTTCACTGACTACACTAAAGCCTTTGACTGTGCAGATCACAATAAAATATAGCAAGTCCTCAAAGAGATGGGAGGATCAGATTATCTTACTTGTCTCCTGAGGAACCTGAATCAAAACCTGTATCAGGTTCAAGAAGCAACAGTTCGAACTGAACATGGAACAACTGATTGGTTTAAGATTGGAAAAGGAGTATAACAAGGCTGTGCATTGTCACCTTATTTATTCAACTTATATGCAGAATATATCAAGTGAAATGTCCAACTGGATGAATCAAAATCCAGAATTAAGGTTTCTGGCAGAAATATCAACAATCTCAGATATGCAGATGATGTCAATCTGATGACAAAAATTGAAGAGGAATTAAGAAATCTCTTGAGGAGAGTACAAGAAGAGAGCATAAAAGCTGGCTTGTAGCTTAACATTTAAAAAAAATAAACTAAGATCAGGGCAATTGGTCCCATCACTTCCTGGCAAATATAGGGAGAAGAAATGGAAGCAGTATCAGATTTTATATTCTTGGGCTCAAAGATCACTGCAAACAGTGCCTGCAGCCATGAAATTAAAGACAATTGCTCTTTGGAGGGAAAGTTATGGAAAATCTGACAGTGTACCAAAAAACATCACCTTGCTGACAAAGGTCCATAGAGTCAACACTATGGATTTTCCAGTAGGAATGTATGGCTGTGTGAGTTGGATCATAAAGCTAGTTGAGTATTTTCAAGTTGTGGTGTTGGAAACTTTTGAGAGACCCTTGGACAGCAAGGAGATCAAATCAGTCAACACTTAAAGAAAGCAATTTAGACTGTTCACTGGAAGGGCAAATGCTGAAACTGAAGCTTAAATACTTTGGTCATATAATCAGAAGATGGGACTCATTGGAAAAGAACCTGAAGTTGGGAAAGTTTGGAGGCAGAAAGAGGAGACAGCAGAAGATGAGATGGACAGATAGTATCATGGCAACAACAAACATGAACTTGGACAGACTTCAAGAGGTAGTGGAGGAGAGAAGGACCTGGCACGCTATGGTCCATGGGGTCATAGAAAGTTGGACATCATTGAACCACTGAAGAAATATTTTTCTCCCTTATGGTTGTCAACTTTTAGTGACATGTATGTGTTAGAGATGACCAAGTTCAGAAAAAACCTTAGCCATTTCATTAAGACAGAAGCTCTACAATGCATTTCCATGAAAGTTTTCTTAAAATACATTTAAATTCCATGGAGAGTGACATTTCTTTCTAAACTGGAGATGAGCTAAACTTATCTCAGCTTATCAATGACCTAGATAAAATCTAGTACCCAGAAAGAACTGAAAACAGTCCTCAAAATGTGTGACTGAGGTAGAGTGCAGTGAGACTATCAGCTACCTAGCCCTGGCACCTTGCATCTCTTAATGCATCCAAGACCCAGCAGCCTGGGCTATACTGGAGCCGGCTTGAACCACTGGAGCTGATTGTTAAATTTTCAGTAAGAGCCTTTACACCCTCAGAAATCAGCTAAGGCTACAAATCAGGATTTGATTTATTATTGCTTTAATGTTTGTCTAGACTTGAGAAAGTGGTGGAGAAAACTTTAATAATGAAGATTGAGAGCTCTTTGTTAAACATTTACCAGTATATCACTGGCACTAACTTTTTGACCATCATATCATAGTGCTGACATATTGACTTTTCAGTCTGCTAAAAATCCTAGATCTTTTTCAGAGGAAATTCCATCTGGCCATGTTCCCCTCACCCCCATTCCCCATTTTGTAGTGATAAAGGTGACATTTTGAATCCAAATATGTCTTTATTCTTATGTAATTCTAGCCTCTGACCTTTATTTTCTGATCATCATCTAACTTGTTAATTATACCTCTCAGCACATTTGGTCAACATGCCTTCTGTGGCTTTATTCAGGTTATTAATATAGAAGGTTAAGCTGCTTTGGACCAAACACAGATCCAGGAACAGCTTCATTCTTTGCCCAGTAGAATTCCAGTTACCTGGAGGGTCTGCTTCCCTACCAGTCCTCAGAGGGTCTATATCCTGTCTTAAGGCAATCTTCCTGCAAGAGAGACTGTCCCCAGTATACCAGTTGGCCTGGAGACTCAAGGCAAGACATCCAGTTTCAGCAGCCAGTGACCAAGTGGAGAAGGTTTGTCCCATCCTTTCCCACCCACTACAGTAAGCCTCAGTGGGTAACAAGCTCCCTGCAGCCTGGAGCTCTTCCTCACCTCCTACTGCTCACTGAAAGCTGACTTTCTTCCTGAAGATGGATATCTTGGTATCGTCTCCAAAGCTGGCTGTTCTCTTAGGCCCCCTGATGTACTTTTTGATCACTGGTGGTCTGAATAGCCTCCTCCATCCCAAGCACTGGCCCCTTCCAAAGCTCTGGCCTCCAAATTCCCAAACCTCTCTAGCTCACAAGTCTACTATAATCACGCATAGGAGTGAATGTACCTTGGATTCTCACCTAACCTCTACCCTATGTTGAATTTAATGCCAGTGTCAGGATTCCAAGTTATAGCTCTGGGGTTTGGTGGTGGCCACCAAACAGAGAAATGAAATTCTTGGGTTCCATATTCTTGCCAGGCATCTTTTGAAAAGTACAGAGATTTCTCTCCTCAATTGCAATGGATAGAATGCTGGACTTGGAGTCAGAAAGACCCAAGTTTAAATCCTACCTGTGTGACCCTAGGCAAGTCACTTAAATTCTCTCTGCCTCCATTTATTCATCGGTAAAAATGGGGTGTAGAATGAGATAACATGTAAAGCACTTGGCACATTTTATAGTGTTCTATAAATGTGAGCTATTATTAATCTCCCTCATCGGACTAAGTTCCTTGAGAGCCTCAGTCATTGGCACAGTGCCTGGCACATTGTTGTCATTCGCTCATTCAGTCCCACGGACCATATCACACCAATACTGTCCATGAGGTTTTGGGCAAAGATACTGAAGGAATTTGCCATTTCCTTCTCCAGAGACAAACAGATTAAGTGACTTACCCAGGGTGACACAGTCAGTAAGTGTCTGAAGCCAGAGGTGAACTCTGTCCTCCTTACTCCAGGTTCAGTGTTTTATCCACTGAGCTACCCAACTGCCTCTTGGCACATAGTAAGCACTTAACAAATACTTGCTGACTTAACTATGGAAAACTTCTAAATCGATGGCTCCCATGCTTGGGGTTCATCACATTAAGTTAATCACTATAATAAGTAAAGAAATATAATTTCTGCAGACTAGGAAGACAGCATGGCATAGTACTGACTTCAGAGTGAGGGGTTATGGGTTCAAATCTCATCTCTTCTCCTTGAAAGTTGTGTGATCTTGGGCAAATTCACTGCACCAATCATGGCCTCATTTGGAAAATGGGGGTATTAGTGAGTCCTCGAAAATTTATTAATGTCTACTGTGTGCCAGGCAAAAGGCAGTCCCTGCTCTCAAGGAGCCCCCAGTCTAATTATTGAGGGGAAGACAAAATATAATATAATATAATATAACGGGGGAGACAAGATGCCAACAATAGTGTACAAAGAAGGATTGAACAAGGGACAATGGAGAGAGGGGGCACTCAGATTGAGGAGGGCTGCAGAAGGTGGAGCTTTGAGCTAAGTCTAAAGCCAGGAAGCCAGTTGGTGGAGGTGAGGAGGAAGAGTATTCCAGCCATAAGGGTAGTTGGGCCACAGAACTGTGGAGGGGAGTGAGGAGGCCTTCTCATGAGGAATCTTAAGCCAGAAAAAGGGAGGTGGCTGCTCCAGGGACGACCGAGGACCAGCTCCCAAATCCTGCCCTCATACAGGGCAGCTAAAGTGAACCTCTTTGGGAGAAGGGTCAAGGGGACTTTGGGACCTTTGGCGGAAACTGTTCCCGAGTGTGGAGGCCAACGCCTTACCTCCTTTCCCCTGCATTGTTGCCCAGGCAATGGAGCTAGCTGGGTGATTTGAGGTAACAGCTTATTTCTAAGAGCAGAGAACAAGTGAGTTGCAAGTGAGTTCTCTTCCCTCCCACCCACCCATTTTCTCACAGAAGGAGAACAGTTGTTATTTTATTTAGCGCCTAGAGCCTTAGCATCTGCCCCCTTGTAATTTGGGAATCCGCTCTCAGAGCTCGCTGGTTTTCACAATGGCCATTAATCTCTCGGCTCAAGCCTCGTTAAGATGACAGGAGGTTACAAACTGTGACCAGAAGGGACTGGTCAGAAGTTCCCTCATCCATGTGTGCCAGACTGAGGGCATCACAATAGGGAACAAGGAGACAGAATCTGTAACTTCAGTAGCCCCGGAAGGCCATTTGGCCGGATGGAAGGAGGGCTGCATTTGGTGCCAAGGAGAGAGATCCAAATCCCAGCCCTGTCACTTAGAACCTGAAGTAAATCATGTCACCTTTATGACCCTCAGCTCCCTCCTCTAGAAAATAAGGGCATTTGGACTACCTGACTTCTGAATTTCCATCCCATTCTAAATCTATGGTCCCATAACTCTCTGTGCCTCACTTTCCTTAACTGCAAAATGAAGTGATTGAACCTAATGACCTCTAAGTTTCCTCTAGCAAATAAATAACATGCCTTCCACATGATGGTTAATCTTTTCGGATGAATAAATGAATAGAAAAGGATTTATTAAGTTTTTTCTATGTGCCAAATAATAAGAATGCAAAAAACAAAAAGTCAGTTGTTTCCCTCAAGCTCACATTTTAATGAGAGACAACAGACATTAGAGGTGTATGTAACAGAGGTAGAGGCTGTTGTAATTAATAAAATACAAATTCATGTTAAAATGTTAGTGAATCCCTCATTCCCTTTTTGCCAGCATGTTTTCAAGCCCTAACAAGTACAGTGACTGAACTGGACCAGGAGGCAGGAAGCCTGGGAGCCACACTGGAGCTAGGGAAGGACACCATGAGCTGTCCCTTCCCAGGTGTCCAAGTCCTTTTCCTATGAAAAGTAGATGTAAACTTAAAAGGACAGACTATGCATTTACACTGGCTGCCTCTCATGCCTGGCATTTTAGCTCAGTGTTTGGGAGGTCCAAAGGAAAGTGTGGGAGAGAGGAGGTATTGAACTGACTACCAAACTGAAAGTCTACAGAGCCGTTGTGCTGACCTCATTGTTATATGTCTGTGAAACTTGGACAGTCCACCAGCGCCATGCCAGGAAACTGAATCACTTTCATTTGAACTGTCTTAGGAAGATTCTGAAGATCACCTGGCTAGATAAGGTACCAGATACTGAGGTCCTTACTCAAACAGATCTGCCAAGCATTCAAACTCTGATACAGAGAGCACAACTCCAATGGGCTGGCCACATTGTTCAAATGCAAAACATATGCTTGCCTAAAGGACTATTTTATGAAAAACTTGCATGGAGCAGGCTATCTCATGGTGGTCAGAAGAAGCCATACAAGGACACTCCCAGGATTGTTTTTAAGAACTTTGGAATTGATTGTGTGACATGGGAGACGCTGGCATAGGATCACTCAGCATGGTGTGTTCACATCGGAGAAGGTACTGTGCTGTATGAGCAAAGCAAAATTGCAGTAGCTCAAAGAAAACACAGGATGCACAAATTTAGAGAATCCACCCCAAATGTTCACATGGACTATTTGTGCCTATCCTGTGGTAGAACATTCGAAGCTCATGTTGGTCTGATCAGCCACAGTCAGGCGTACTGGAACTTGACTCTAACATAATAAGGTCATTTTGGTCCTCTTCGAGAACAAAGGACAACACTCAGCCAACCTTTCACACCTGGAACTCTCCCCATCTCTCTCTCTCTCTCTCTCTCTCTCTCTCTCTCTCTCTCTCTTTCTCCCCTCATCTCTCTCTTTCTCTCTCTAACTAGGCAAACCCATTAAATCAGGTTAAAAGTAACCAAAAAGGCTCAAGCTTGTTGATGAGTAGAGGGGAGGGGCATCTACCCCAAGCGTATGAAGACTTCCAGGGATGGAATGGACAGATGAGTGTGATTCGTTCCCATAGTCATGAAGGCGGCTGAAGCAGGAGCTGTGGAGCACTTAGAGCTTGGTCAGGCATCAGAGATCATCCACTGCATCCCAGGCCATGGCCAATTGTCCTGACATTTGTCTTGCCACTGGACTTTAGCAACTCTGGAAGAAAGAGTGAAGCTGATAACATTGTGTAACTCTGTCTCACTTGAATCCGATTCACCTCATGATGTCAGTGGTCCTCTTAAAAAACAAGGGATGAGCAACAGCAGCCCTCTCTTACACTTGGACATGGAGAAAATGAACAGATGAGAAGCTAGGTGGTGCAACAGATAGAATACCACACCTGGAATCAGGAAGACTCATCGTCCTGAGTTCAAATTTAGCCTCAGATACTTACTAGCTGTGTGATCCTGGGCAAGTCATTTTACCTTGTTTGCCTCAGTTTCCTCATCTGTAAAATGAACTGGAGAAGGAAATGGCAGACCAGTCTAGTGTCTTTGTCAAGAAAACCCCAAATAGGGTCATGAAGGTTCAGACACAACTCAACAATAATATTATCTTAACACGGTAGATAAAGCTCTGGGCTCAGACTTAGGAGGAACTAGACTGAAACCTTGCCTCAGATCCCTATTTGTTACATGACCCTGGACAAATCACTTAATCTCTCTCAGCCTCAGTTTCCTGATCCATGAAATGGGAAGGAGAAGAATAGCACTTATCTGTTGAGACAGATATAAAAAGATAAATAAATGCCAGTTATTATCATTCATTTATTTTGACCAAGTTAATTTGGAGCATGTGTTCTTAACCACGTGCCATCCCTTTCCCCACAACAGAGATTTATGGATAGATTTTCAGATCTATGAACTTAAACGGGGGAAAATATCTTTGGTTTGTTTGTTTTGCTAATCTTTGGTTTCCTTTGTAATCCTATGTATTTTATTTTATGCATGTGATAACATTATCTGAGAAGAGGTCCATAGGTTTCCCCAAAATGTCAAGGGGGTCCAAAGAGGTTAAATGACATATGAAAAGTAGCCTCATTTAAAACACTTGAATCCAATCAAAATGAAGTGATTTATCTATGGTCCTTGTCTGCAAAATAAGGGCCTTGAACCAACTGATCCTTGAGGTCCCTTCTGGTTTTAATCCTTTAGGGAAAGAGCAAAGGGCTGAGCCTGGGATTTCATTGTTTTGAGGAACTTTCAGAGGAGAAAACTCCTGCTATCTATGCTGATCTCTGCACCTTAATCTTAAAGAATTGCCCAGAGGCTTTAGATGTTAAATGACTTGCCTAAGGTCACACAGGCAATATGTCAGAGGTGGGATTTAAATCCAGATCTTTCTCACTGAGATCGCTTCTCTGACCATCATACCACAGTGCTTCTCTTGAGATCATAGATCATCATTTTAGGGCTGGAAGGGACGTCATAAGATCATAGATTTAGAGCTGAGAGGGACTTTAGTGGTCACCTGGGTCCATAGAGGAACTAAACTCACAAGGCTGTGGCTTCAGAAAAAGTTTACTCCTCTCCCCTCCACACATTAATTGTTATTAAATACCTACCACCATACTTAATCAATGTCTGTTCAGTTGGGCTTAATTTAACAGGTCTCTAATGGAGAGAGATACCCCCAATTTAAGCGATTTTGCTTAGTTGTTCCTTAAATTTGTCCAGTTTTTTTCAGTCACATCTAGGCATATCAGAGAAGGAACTGTGGCAAAACATCGCCCTCCCTTCATCACACACACACACACACACACACACACACACACACACACACACACACACACCCCTCCATTTATATGGGTTGTACTTAATCTGTTTCTCTTAAAATAGCATAAAATGTAAAACTGAACTTTAGACATGTTACCATTCTTGCTTGATGAGAATATTTTAAGGGGAAAGAGCATTGGATTTGCAATTGGAAAACCTGTGTTCAAAGTCTAGCTTTGGAGCTCAGCCTGGGCGACCTTGGGATTTTAGTTGCTTCATCTTTACAATGAGGGGCTTGGACTGGAGGACTTCAAAGTTCAGGTGAGCCTGAGCTTTGGAACCAGAGGAACTGAGTTCAAATCCCAATTCTGTGAGTTGTGCGTGTGTGACCTTAGATAACTCACTTCACCTCTGTGGGTCTCAGTTTCCTGATCTTTAAAATGAGGGAGACGGATTGGGACCACTCTAAGGTCTCTCTCTGCTCTAAATCTACGAGCCTGATGGAAGGGAGAGGGTAAGAGAGTCTGCAGCCTGCCCACCTGAAGACCAGAGGGATGAGGACAAAGGAGGTTTGTAGAGCAAGCAGCATCATTAGACAGAGCTGGAAGTTACAGGGACAAGCAGAAAGAAGTTTGTCAGTGAAACCAAGAGTGAGTCACTTCACTCAAACAGAGGGGCAGTAAGAATTTTCCCAGGTGGAGAAAGAGGCCAGACCAGGGAGGTTAGAGATGTGTGTCTGGGACTTCTCCTTGTCCAGAAGCTGGAGAGGGAAGGAAGTTAACTGAGGTGAACTTCAATCCAATTCTAGGCAACAAGCAGGCATTAGACCCCTATTACCTTGGACCAAAATCTTTCTTTTTCACGCCTTCTTCCCTGTCCCTCCACTGCTTCTATACAAGAAGATCCCTGGCAAGAGGCTGAAGATGCCAAGTGTGCCCCTCCTCTGTGACTCAAGAAATACCAGCACTGAGTAGAAGAAGTCAGTTATTAAGCACCCACTCTGTGCCAGGCACTGTGCTAAGAAGATTAGTTGGTTGGCTGTTGTCCTTCATTCTTGAAGAAGACCAAAATGACATCACTGCAGTAGAGTCAAGTTACAGTGCTCAGTACCAGAGATACAAAGAAAGGCAAAAGATAGTCCCTGCTCTCACTCTAATGGGGAGACAACAAGGATACTGTGCACAAACCAGCTACAGAGAGGAGAAATAGGAGATCATCTGCAGAGGGAAGTCACTAGCTTTAAGGGGGATCAGGAAAGTCTTCCTGTAGAAGGGGATTTTAGCTGGGACTTAAAGGAAGTTGGGGAAGCTGGAAGGTGGAGAGGAGGACACAGCCAGAAACTCCTGAATCCTCAAACTGATGCTTGGAATTGACCTCCCTGACCCCCTAAGCCTTGGACATGAAGGGGGAGCCGGGAAGGACCAAACCTCTCTCTGCCACCTAAATAACTCCTTTGTGTGGTCCTAGCCATGGTTACCCGGAAGGAGATAAGGGGTTAGACTCCCAAGGTCAAAGGCTAAAGAAGAGATGCCTTGATCCTCCCTTGGAGCTGATATAGCAGAAGTCATTAGTGTTAGAGGTGAGGGCGTCTCCTGTTTGAGTGGGCTCTGTGCAATCATTTAGTCAGGACCCTCTCTCATGTCAGATGCCAGGAAAAACCCTTCCCTTTTAAGCTACCATTTTCTTGCCCTTTACACCCCTTACCTATAATGTCATTAGAGTCTAGCAAGTTCCAACCCTAATTTTTTTTTAAAAAGGCACTTTTGAGTCCTGAGACTCATGAATATTCTCTGAACAACAGTCTCTTTACCCAGAAATTAACAGCTCATGCATTCCTTAATTGTTGGTCATTTTAAACTTTATAGTCAAGTTCCCACTTATTAGAAGACTTTACCCAGTTCAGAAACCTGCCATCTTAAAAGATTGAGGCCAGATCTTGAAGAGAAACACATATGACCTGGGGAAGGGGTGGAGAAAAATGGGACATATGACAATGTTGAAGAAGCTGGGAATGTTAGACCTGAATAAAAGGCTAATGAGACTAAAAGCCAGGAGACCTGGGTTTGAATCTACACTTCCCCTGGGGCTCCCCCAGCTCTATTATTAACTAACATGGGCAAGAAACACTGCTCTTTCAGACTCCATTTCCTCGTTTTAATCAGAAAAAGCTGAACTAAATGATCTCTCTATAAGATCCTTCGTTTTAATTTTTGCATTCAATTCTGCTGTCCTGAAAGTGTGTTATAGAGCTACAAGAATGGATTTTTGAATGTTCTTTCCCTACAAGTCACTGAAAATGGAATAGATGTATCTGCCTGGTGTGGAAGATGGCGCATGGGCCCAGGGAGCCCATTAAGTGTTAAAGGACAACTCTATAGGAAAGGACACACACACACACACACACACACACACACACACACACACACACACACACACACACACACACACAGTGACTGGAATAAAAAACATTCCAAGAATCAACAGCCCATGACTCAAGGCACTTCTTTGTTCATAACAGTTAATGTCAAAAGACAATCACAGCAATCACTGTAAAACAGAATTCAACCTTAAGCTCAAAGACATGAGAAGAGTCTTGTGGTCAGTCATGGAAAACTTTACCCATGAAGTCTTTAAAAACATCCAAGCCCAAACAGTAACTCCCGCACTTTTGTACAGGACATTTCCATTTATTTCAGTACCTTTTTTCACCACACATTTTCCCTTGACAATCTCTGTTCCTAAGGCTTCAAAAATATCAGTTCTCAGCAGAGGATTGCTACATCTCTATTTCTCTAGAGACAGACTCACTCTCTGGCTTTAGATGAACATTTAAAAAAGACCACTGGTCATCTCCACTGCCAACTAAAATTCTTCCCAAACTGAATTCTCTCCTGTCTCCAATTCATTCTCCCCACAGTGGCCAAGCAGATTTTCCTAAAATACAGTTCAGACTGTCACCCCCCTCTTCAGATCTTCAGTATCTCCCTATTGCCCCCAAAATAAAATACAAAATCCTCCGCTGGAATTGGATGCTCTCCATGATCTGGCAGCCACCTACATTTATTACTGTCCTTTAACAGTGTCATATTTAGAAAGCAGTTCTCTGGACCCAATTTACAGAAACACCCTTGGTTCCGGTGAAACTGGCCAGCCTGCTGTTTCCTACACTTGATGCCTTTGACAGACTCCCTCCCTAATTACCTTTGTCTTTTAAGAATCCCTTGTTTTCTTCTCATGGTAGCTCAGGTCCTCCCCTCTATACAAGACCTTTCCTAATCTCATCCAGCTATTAGTTAGAGGTTTCCCTCTTGAAATGACTTTGTATTTATTTCATCTGTTTATCCAGGAGAGCCCCACTGGTATTTACTTGAGGCCAGGGGCCATTGCTGTTGTATTTGCCATCTCCACTCCAAATCTACTCCCCCTCCTCTTCCTCCTTCTATTTCTTCTGGTGATGGTTTCACCATCATTTTCCTAGTTGTCCATGCTTGAGATCTTAGTGACTTCGTCACCTCTTCCTCCCTCTCTTGCTGAAGGATGCTCACACGTCCCTTTCTTTCCATTCCCACCTTCACATTCTCTGGCTGTGTGACCATGGACAAGTCTCCTAACCTTTCAGTAACTCAGGTGTCTCTAAGACTACAAGGTATGGAGGAGTGGCCAATGTACAACCGTGGAGAGAGATGCCCTCACCAGGAGTTAAATCACAAGTCCAAATAAATAATAGTTATTGTTTATACAATGATTTAGAGTCTGCAAAGGCCTTTACAGATATTATCTCTCTTGACCCTCACAACACTCCTAGAAGGCAGGTACTGCAGGTGTTATTACCCTCATTTTAAAGAAAAACTGAGTTTCATGGAGGTTAAGTGGCTTATCCAGAATCACACAGCTAGAAAGGCAGAATTCAGATCTGGGCCTCTCCCAACTCCAAGTTCATCCCCGTCACCTTGCCCTGGATTCCCATAACTCTGGAGGAGACAATGAGGCTGATGACCTAATTCCAATTCACTCTTGCGTCAAGACACCACCCTCATGATGTCATTGGTTCTCTTTGAGAACAAAGGACGAGAAAACCAGCAGCAATCTCTCTAACAAATAAGTAGGTCTATATTATTGGTCTATAAACTAGGAAAAGGAAGAAGAAATCAAAGGAGAGAAAGAAGAAGGAAAGGAGGAAGTTGGAAGAATCTGGCTTATCCCAGAACCTTGTTCTAGAGTCTGTGAGACATCTAGGGGCAACAGGAATTTTCACATCCAAGGTAAGTGGATTTAAAATAGCAACAAAGAAAAAAAAAATGTGTGTGTGTGTGTGTGTGTGTGTGTGTGTGTGTGTGTATGGATGCCATTAAGTTTGTCCATGGACTACATTTGTGACTTAGCCTTCAAATTCCTCAAGTCAACCTCCCAACTTTAAGATAGAGATTAAAAACCTTTTTTTGGTATCATGGACTCCTCTGGCAGTCTGGGGACACCTGTGGACCTCTTCACAGAATTAGGCATTCAAATGCATAAAATAAAATAGAAGATTGCAAAGGAAACCAATTATATTGTGTAGTTATCCATATTTTTTTTAAAAACCAAGTTCCCAGACCCCAATTTAAGTCCCCTGGCTTTAAAGCATACTAAAGAGCATAGAAAGCAGGCTAACTTTTATTCAGGGCTTTTGTTCAGTATTTCATATATTCGAGTGATTTATATTTAGAATAGATATCAACAGGGAACTTTATTAAAAAAGCTATCATGGGCACTTGGTGGAGCAACCAAGCTATCTGTCTATTCTCCCTCTTTCTTGCTACATGACTAGCCCACCTCCTTGTCTTTCATGCATTTCATCCATGACATCCATGGGAGGAGCAGACCCTACCCCTAAGCAGTTAGTTTTTCCTTAAGAGATACTGAGGACACCCTCCAGATTTACTTAACTTAGGTGACTCAAGTCATTGTTATGTCAACAGCATGCCTAAGTATATAAGAATACCAGGAGAGAAAAATAACTTCTCTCTTCTCCCAGCCTCCTGACAAGCAGACCAGCACAGCCAATACAAGCACAGGAAACCTTGGCTCATCTAACTCAATTCTGTATCCTCAATGAATTGTCTTTCTGTACTTTGAATATCCTTCCCCTCCTATGGCCAAGTAAACCTTGTCTTGTTAACCACCCAACATTCTAAAAGCATCTCATTTCATTGCAACCTCCAACCAAAAGTACTAGGCTGGCCAGAATCAGGCCTGAGCTAGCAATAAAAACTAAAGCAAATGTTTTTGAATTGTTACCCTTGGATCACTAATGAATAACAATAGGTGCTTCAAAGGTTCATCCTAGGAAAGACAGAAGGGCTCTGAGCTCTGGTGAATAATAAAAGTTCTAATGGAAGTCCATGCAGGAAAAGGACAAAAGTTCATTCAATAGAACAGAAAAGAAACCAGGAAGGGAGCATACAACCATTTATTAAGCTCCTACTGTGTGCCAGGCACTGGGCTAAGTGTTTCACAAATATTATGTCACAACAACCCTACAAGATAGGGGCTATCATCATTATCCCCATTTTACAGTTGAGGAAACTGAGGTAATAAGAAGTTAAGGGACTTGCCCAGGGTGACGGAGCTAAGTGCTCAAGTTTCATGAGACGCTGATGCCGTGTGATGAACATAAAAAGCTAATCCTATCTTGGGCCACATACAAAAATGGAACTTGTCTTTAGGAACATGTTAGTCAAGCTTGCCCAAGGAACTCTGAATATGAGAAAGAACTTTCTTTTTTAAAGAAAATGATATTTATTTAATTTTCAATTTTCAAAATTTTGAGTTCCAAATTCTCTCACTCCCTTCAACTCCTCCCTCACCCATTAAGAAAGGAACATGATATGTTATACATGTGAAATCATGCAGAGCATACTTCCGTATTAGCCATGTTGAAGAGAGAGAGAGAGAGAGAGAGAAGAGGGAGGGAGGAAAAAATTATATTTCAATTTGTACTCAGAATTCATCATTTCTCTCTAGAAGTGGATCACATTTTTCATCGTGAGTTCTTTACGATTAAGAATATGCCTAGTTTTATAGCCCTCTGGGCATAGTTCCAAACATAGGATAGTTGGACCAGTCTACAACTCCAACAGCGCACTAGTGTTCCTATTTTTCCACATCCCCTCCTTCATTTATCACTTTCCTTTTCCGTCACGTTAGCCAATCTGACAGATGTGAGGTGGTACCTTGGAGTTGTTTCATTTTGCATTTCTCTAATCCATATCAAGTTAGAGCATTTTTTTCAAGTAACTTTTGATAACTTTGATTTTTTCTGAAAAGTGCCTATTCGTATCCTTGGACTATTCATCAATTGGAGAATAACTTATTTTCATAAAGTTTGCTCAGTTACCTATATATTTGAGAAATGAGGCCTTTATCAGAGAAATTTACTGTTTAAAAAAATTCGCAGTTTCTTGCTTTTGAAACTACTAATTTTGGCTGCATTGGTTTTGTTTGTGCAAAACCTTTTAATTTCATATAGTCAAAATTATCCATCTGACTTTCCATAATCTTCTCCATCCCATAAATTCTTCCCTTATTCATAGATCTGAGGTAAATTTTTTCATGCTCCTTTTATTTGCTCGTGGTATTATCCTTTATGTTTAATCATGTACTTTCTTTGATCTTATCTCGGTATATGGTGTGAGATGTTGGCTGTGCCTAGTTTCTGCCAAACAGCTTCCCAGTTGTTCCAGTCATTTCTTTCAGATGATGAACTCTTGCCCCAAAAGCTTGACTCTTTGGGTTTATCAAACGCTAGATTCCCACAGTCATTTACTACCATGTATCATGTACCTAATCTATCCTGCCAATCGCTCCATTTCTCAGTACCAGATTGTTTTGAAGATTACTGTTTTGTAATATAGTTTGAAATCTGGTGCTTCTAGGTCACTTTCCTTCACATTTTTTCCATTGATTCCCTTAATATTCTTGACTTCTTGTCCTTCCAGATGAAATTTATTATTATTTTTCCTAGCTCTATAAAATAATTCTGAGCCATTTGGTTGTTATGGCACTGAATAAGTGAATTAACTTAGATAGAATGGTCATGTATATTATATTGCCTCAGTCTACCTGTGAGAAATTAATATTTCTTCACCTGCTTAGATTATCTGTCTTTATTTGTATGGAAGGTGTTTTGTAATTATGTTCATACAGTTCCTATATGTATCAAAATATTTGACTCCCAATTATTTTATTTTATCTGCAGTCTTCTCAAATAGAATTTCTCTTTCTAAAGAAAGAACTTTCCAATGGAATTTTTAAAAACAAAATAAAATGGGCTTTCTAAAAGGTAGTGAGTTCCCTAATCTAGAAGTATTCAGAGTAGAAAAACCATCCATAGGTAGGTTGTCAAAGGGATTTCTTCTTGGGTAAACAGGTAGGATTATACGCGCCCTTAGGCCTCTTCCAATTCAGATTCTATGGTCCAACAGAGAGCAGCTTGAGGTAGTGAAGAATTGCAGTCCAGAAGGTAGAGAAAATTCATCCTGGACCAGGAATACTGAAGAATATATTGACTTCTCAGTGAGGAAAATAGACAGGAGAATTGGAACCAGGACAGGTCTGACCTCTGGTGGCCAGGCAGAATGGAAGAGCTCAGTCTAACAAACTGGGTCTTTGGTTCTAGTTTGAGCTGCGTGATGACTCCCCGAAGTCCCTCGTGGTGTCTGGAGCTTGTCTCCCTATCTGCAAGAGAACAATGCCAGACTAGATAAGCTCTGAAGTCACCTTCTACTCCCATGGAGATGGATTGCTGATCCTTTCATTCATACCCTCAACATCAGGCTTGGAACCAGGAAGACTCGAATTCAAATCCAGACTCAGACACTTACTAGGCATGAGCAAGTCACTTAACTTCTGTAAGTTGCCTTATTTGCAAAATGGGGTTAATAAAGCACTCTCTGCGCAAGGTTGTGAGGACCAAAAACACATAATGCATTTTGCAAACTTTAAAGACCTGCATGTGTGTTAGCTATTATTATATATTATTATTTTCGTATCATTGTAATCCAGGTTTCCAGTCTGTCCCATTTATATCATTCTCTCCACCACTGATCAGAATCTTATGCAAATTCTCCAGGCTTGAAACCTGGTTTGGTTTCACAGGTCCTAATGGATGGAGAGCTCCTAGGTTCAAGTCCTGTCCCCCATACACCTTGGCGTGTGGTCCTGGGCAGGTCACTTAACATCTCGGTGTCCTGGGCAACTCTCTGGACCATCAGGGGCAGAGAAGGGACTGATCAGTAATGGTAGAGGAAGCTCTCTCCAGCACCAAAATGGCAGGCTTGGTTCCAAAGTAAATTGTAAAGATCTCTCAACACCTATATGAAAAGACTTTCTCATTTAACTTAAGGAAATGAACATAGTGCAAATTTCTCACCAAGAAGTAAGGAGATGGGATTAGAGCCCCCCAGGACAGCCTTGGGCCCCCTGAAAGTGACAGTCTAGCCAGGGTCCCAGGGTCCCATTGTGTTACTACAAAGTAAGCCAAATAGAAATAACTATGTAAAAGAGGAGCCTGCTCCACATCAACAACCATGCCCCAAGGCATCGCCACCCCCCATAAGTATCATGCCATATTTATTTTATTTTCCTGTGGTCCTGACCTGTGATTTCATTGCTGTGGAGACCAAGCTGGTATGAGAACTCCCTCTGCTGACGCAAATTAGCAACTCATCAGATATATACAGTTTTAGCGAATTTTCTAAGACCCTATGAGATGAAGAGGAGTAGCGTGGGGGAGAGCAGAGGGAGTGCTGGACATGGAGTCAGGGAGAAACAGGTTCAAATCCTGCCTCGGACACCTAGGAGCTTGGTGATCCTGAACAAATAAATTCACTTCTCTGAATAAGCTACAGTGGAGTTGGGAGAGGGGGGGACTTCCAGGCCCTGGAGAGGTACAGATTGGCAAACATCTGACCTTTGGGATTCTTGCCCTATCATACTATACATACCCATTAAAAATGTGGACAACAAGGAGCTGCCCTTAGTCCTGTATCCATTCTAAAACCTGGCCCCTTTTCAGGTGTTATTTTGGGAACAAACATCTTGACACTTCCTTATCAAGGCAAAAACTAGAAGGGTGCTCGCTGCATCGGAGAGCCAGATGCTAGGCAGTGATGACATTCCCCTTCTCTCTATTTCCAGGGCATCCTTGGACATGATATCACTCATCCTAGGAGAATAAAAAGGTTCAGACCTGCCCAGAGCACCTAGTCTCCAATGAATGGGCAATGAGTTCTCAATTATTTCCTGCTTACCAGGTGACAAAGAGAAGTCTGATAGATGAAATTCAGGAATCCTTCGAAATTCCTATGAATTAATAGTTGCAGATTCTTTCCTCCTGGAAACATTTTTCCTATCACTGTTTTGAAATAACCAAGCAAGAATTTGAATTCCACCTCCTCTCTATCTCTTGTTCACTGACTAACAAAAACAGGTATTAAAAAGGTCAAATGATCAGCAAAAGTCCAATAGACTGAGGCCAAACAGGGAAGCATAGCCAACTCTTGAACAAGAGAGGACAAGTTCAATCTGAATCAACTGAATAATTGATTAAAATAACAAGTACCTTATCCAAAAGGCTGCCACATTCCTCCCCCTGGCTGGTTACAACCTAGCTGAGGTTCTACAGCTGGCCCTCCACCTCTTCAGTCCTTTCCTCCCCAAAACCTCCACAGCAGCATCCTCAAAGTAGCCCAATGTCATCATGTCTCTTGACATGGATCTGAAATTTCTGGATTTGAAAATTCTGACTTAGGGCTCTGAAGAGAGGTACCTACCTAGGAGTGGTCTTGGGAAGTAAGCCAAAGGGGACATTTGCCCAACACCACGATTCTCTCAGTCACTTCACATTTCATCTTGTCAGGTACAAGAGTGGATTTCTCCGTAAGTCTTAAAATTAAAAAAAATAAATAAAAGACAAAATCAAAAATCCTTCTGCATCTCTCCTGAAGAAATAGACTGGTCCTATAGAAACTAATATGGGGGAAACAACTGGACTAGGCCAAGGATATGCAGAGGACATGCCTAATAGAAGAAACAATTTCTAGGATATTGAACTGAAGGAGGATTATAAGTTGGGAGCCATGGTTTCTTCCATTCTGTAAAGAATTGACATTAAACAAAGAATGGAGGGGTCCAGGATGGACATGAACACGTTATAGAGAATTATACAGAGGAAGCAGCTTGAAGGATCTCCTCAAAAAAATGCTTAACCAGGAAAAAAGATGGGTTGGTGCCATGAGGAGGAGAAAACCCAGGCAGTGGACGTTCCTGGGTGCTCTGCGGGTGTCCCTAAGATGTCAGGAGAACCCATGCAAGACATTTAGTACATTGGGCACTTCCCCCAGGGACAACTTATCTGAAGCCCCAGATGAGAGTCTCACGAGATGGGCAGACATGGGTGGGCTTCACCTGCTTCTTTGGAGGGAACACAGCAGCTGAGGAAGAAATTTATCCTTATATTCATCTCATGTTTAGCTCAAAAAAACCTGGTCTAGCAGTAGTATTTAAAAGTTATTGGAGTGTTAGCATTATTAATGCTGATAATGAGCGTTTCTATACCACTCTAAATACTCTCATTTGACTCTGATAGAAACTCTAGGAGACAAATGCTATCATTATTCCCACTTTATAGATGAGGAAACTGAAGCAGGCAGAAATTAAATGACTTACCCAGGGTCATAATGCTAATACACGTCTAAGGCTGGATTTGAACTCAGATCTTCCTGACTCCAAACCCAAGGTTCTATCTATTGCATCAACTAGACAAGAGATCAAGGGATATCAAGTTGTTATCTTCCAGAAATTCAAAATATCAACAGCCACATAAAAAAAAGTGTTATGGAGAGTGAGAAGACCTAGTTCCTGCTTTTCTCATCTTTCTTCAAGGTTCTTCCCACTGGTTCAAGTCCTACCTCCGACTGTTCACTGACAGAGTCCTGCTCTGGGCAAATCACTAAGCCTTTTAGAGCCCCAGGCCGCTGCTTTAGACATAGGTAGGCTAAATCTTCACTGGCTGAGAGAATGCTCTTATCTAGAGTTCCCAAATCCAATGAAATGACAAGAATGGACAAAAATGAAACTAAAAAAAATGTTAACATTCCAAATCACTAATAAGAGAAATTCAAATTTGAAAAATTCCGATTCCACATCATATCCATTAAATTGATAAAGATAACAAAAGAAGGAAATGGTTAGTGGTAGAGGAACTGGAGAAGACCTTTAAGATGGGGGCAGGGGTGAATCTTGAAAATAAAATGAGTGCCCTTCCATTAAGGAATAAGTAGGGGAAGAAACGTAATAAGAGCATGAACCAGAGTTGTCCGACAAGCAAACAGTCAAGTAGTGCCACCTTAGCAGGAACAAATACGAGTTGAAGGAGATGTCCAAGCTACCTTCCACTTTCACGTAAGGTTTGTCTTTCCTTGGCTCTGAAAGGCAATAACAATTATAGTTAACCATTACTAATATTTACATAGCATTTGAAGATTTGTGAAGCACTTTGCATAGACTGTCTCATTATAATCAGGGAAGGGCATAGTTCTTCACTTAGAATTGATTCGTGACTAGTATTCATTAACTCACTACATGTGCTTACATAAGGTCCTGGCCTGGGAAGGGTAATCAGGACTTGGCTCTGGGTCATTGGAATTTAGAGGGCACTGTCAGCTCTTAAACTCCTTCAGCAGGAGAGGAATAATTGGACTTAGCACCTAGTCAACAGGAATCATTAGCCAAGCTGCAAGATGGTAGACTTTCTGCCCATCCCATGGCATGCTGCTCCTCAGGTGAGTGCCTTCCTGGCTACACTCTGCTACCCACCCACAAAGAGCTTCCTAGCCAGAAATAGTCTCAGTCTCCAGTTATGGCAACCAGCATCCAGGTTTCTCCTCCATTCCCGCCAGCCCTCCCCCAAACACTGCCATGGAATAGTGTCTCCATATCTTCCCCTATGGGATCTTCTGATCTAGCATCTCTCTCCTACAAAACTGAATTTATCTTTAAAAAGTTGATTTGAGGGTTTGACTCAGACACCAAAACCACTAGTTATGGTTCTGCCTGTGCATGAAACAAACAACTCAAGAGATTTCAGCCTCCACATGCTTATAAACAAAACTCCCATCAGGCAAGTAGTAGGAAGGAAAGAACCCAGAGACTTTGATCATCCCATTCCATATGAAATGCCTGTTATGTAAAGGAACAAGATGAAACTTGGCCACTTTTTATATGTTATATGTTCTTTTAAGATGTACATTCTTCAGGCCTGGGGCTGTCTCCTAGGATCTAATTGCTGGAAAGGGCAACATAAAAATGCATTTATGGCCTCAGAGAAATAGAAGCAGCCATCAAAGACGTAATCCGATTAAGGAAATAAACATATAATTGAATGAGATTGCAGTGGTCTTGGTTCTGTAATCAGAGATATGGTTGCAGAAGAGCCAGGCTCCAGTTACAAGCAAACAGACAGCCTGTTTCCTGCCATCACTGGGGAAATATTTTCAAAGCCACTGATCCTTTTCTGGAAATAGATACACAGTTCTTTAAAATGGGGAGGGGGGAGAATTTTATCTAATGGGCTTAAATTCAAAAGGTTAGAATTCACTTGTTACTGCCTTCAGCACACATTCAGAGCTTTCAGAGATGGGTAGAACCTGCAGCGCCAACTCCCTTATTTTTCAGGCGGGAAAACGGAAGACCAGAAAAGTAGAGGCATTTTCCCAAGTTCACACAAAGAGTTCAAGTACAGATCCAAGATGTGAAACCAGATCCCCTGACTCTTTCGGTGTTGTGTAAATGAGTATGACAGGAAGATCTCCTATGACTGGAGCTCTTTCTGGAGGATGCTGGAATTCAGAGCTGGAAGGAACCTTCTATCAAATCCAATCTCCATTTTATAGATGAGTCAACAGAGGCCAAAAAATCATAAGGGTGATTAATCTCAAGTGGGGGGAAAAAGCTTAGAGATCATCCAGTCTAATCCTTGCATTTTACGAATGAGTGACTTGCCTAAAGGAACCCAGATCCTCGTCCAAATCTAGTGGCTGAGTGACCTCCCCAACACCACACAGACAACAAATGACTTTGAAATCAAGTTCATCTCATTAAATCCAGAATCCCTCTTTCATTTGAGAGATGGAAGGGACCCTCAGGAACCACTCTAGTCTAACCCTTGCACCAAAGGAAACCCCACTAGGTGGTACTCCATGATTGGCCAAATCTCTACTTAAAGACCTACAAGGAATTGGAACCCAACCTACCATCTTTCCAAGACAGTCCATTCCACTTTGGGCCAGCTAGATTTGTCTGGAAGTTTTCCCTGACATCATAACTTTCTTTCTTTGCATGACTGCCCTTTAAATACTTAAACACTATGAACACATCAGTCAGTCAATTAGCATTTATCAAACAAATACTACCTACTAGGTACCATGGTAAGTGCGGGAGACACAAAGAAAGGCAAAAACAAAACCGGCTTTTGCTCTCAAGAAGTTCACAATTGTATGGGGGAGACAGCACTCAAACAAATTTGTACAAATGAGACATATTGAGGATAATTTGGAGGTAGGAGGGGGAAGACACTGAGATTAAGGAGAACTGGGAGAGGCTTCCTTCAGAGATGGGACTTTAGTTGAGGCTCAAAGGAAGCCAGGAGGCAGAGATGAAAAGGGAGGGCATTCCAGAGATGAGGAACATCCAAAGAGACACTTAGAGCTGGGAGATGGATTGTTGTGTTCAAGGAAGCAAAGAAGACAGTGTCCCTGGATCAGAGAACACATGGAAGGGAATAAGGATCATCCAGGCTAAGCATGCCCCATGTAACATGAACTCAAGATTCTTCAGTGTCCTGGACAACATCTTCTGGGCATTCTCCCAACTCATCAATGTCCTTCTTAAACTGTGGTGCCCCAGATGGCCACAATGCCAACACCTCCAGATGAGAGAGCTGATTTTGTCTACTCAAGTGCAACACTTGACACTTATCCCTGCTTGAATTTCATCTCATTAAGATTTTAGCCCAACACTCTGGCTTGTCAAGAATAGTTTTTAGATCCAAACTCTCATTCCCAGTGTTCATGCTCCACACTGTATGTCATTTATCCATTTTATAACATTACCATCTCTGCCTTTTTTCAATATTTAATGTTTATATTTAACTTATTTATATTTATTATTTTATATATTATATTTAATATTAACATTTATCCAAATGTTAAACGGCACAGGGGTGACACATTTGAACATAGTTATGGAATCTCATAGAACTAAAATAAGACACTAAATTTTGGTATGCACAGTAGCAATTGTACAGGCTACAATCAAAGCCTTCTCTTTAAAATATTGATTAGGAAAAAAATGCTGTGATGCTCCAAATTCTCGGAGAGTAATAAGTTGCTCCCGCAGCCAACTGAGAAGACGTGAGTCACTCCAGGAAGATATGCTTCATCTGAGCACTTGCACAGGATGAAAACTGTGTGAAGGCTGATTAATTATTTAACACAAAAAAGATATTAAGCAATGTCAGACTATTGCCTCCTCGTGAAGCCAGAATACTTTCTCATCCCTGTGTGTGCCTGAGTGGTTTTTCCCAGCTCACTCCCTAGAACTCTCTCCTCGCAAACTGCTAGGCAAATATTGACACTCAGGAACAAATGGTACCCTAGGCTTGGATCTCCTGGCTGCATCCTCATGCATGTCCATCAGCACGGCACCATCTAGCGGTGTAGAGAGAGAATGCTCGGAAGAAAAGCCTACATCAGGGAAGGCCCAGGCCAATATGAGACCCTACTGGGTTCTCAGGACCGTGCTCTGTTTTCTGAACTGATTTGTCTCTGAGGAGGTTGTACTTACAGTTACAAACATTTATAGATGAAATTAGCTACCTCTTACTATTTCACAATGCCTTTCTTTATCTCTTTGCGACACTGTCAACCCAATGTCCAAGATGTGGCCCGTAGGTCACAAGCAGCATCCTGACCCCAGCATGCACCCAACTTTAGAAAGAAAAAGAAGCCCTATTTAAGAGTAGAGCAGGATGGGTCTAGACCACTGCCATAGCCCTCCTTTCCCAAGTCTCTCCCTTTTCAAATCCATCCTCCCCCTCGTAGCTGCCAAAGGCACAGGTCTGATTACATACCACCCCTTCTCAATAAACTCCATTGACTGGATCTGTACTGTCTCCAGGGGCAAATATCCCTGCTTTGTTTGCTCTTTACAAACTGGTCCCACCCTGCCTTTCCAACCTTCTCCCCTCTATTCACTTGGCAGTCCAGCCAAACTGCTCTTTTGTCTTTTACTATGCTTCTTACATTATACCCCACTCTCCACGTCCACCCTGAATGACTGCCACTGGGTATCAGCCTACCAGGCTTGAGTTAATCATTGAAAGATATCCATATGGCTTACATACACCAACTATGATGCTTCTGCCGGATTGCATGACAGAAAGTCCTAACCCTAACCCAGCCCTACCATCCTCTCACTATCAGGCAATGGTGTCATCTCCTATATTAGTGAGAAGATGGAAGCTGTACAATGAGTCCCTTAAGTCTCATCCCCCATGCTCAAAGTTTCTCTGCACCTTTATTTTCCTTCTATGGCTTCCCTCCAATTTCAAACAAAGAGATATCTCCTAGCCAAGGCTAATCCTTCCATCTTTGGGCTTGATCTCATGCATCGCTTCCTTCCTCCTCTGGGACTTGGTTCCACCAGGCATCCCTTCTCTCTTGCCTTGAATCCAATGCACCAAGCACCTACTATGTGTAAGGTATTGTGCTAAACACTTGGGATATAAAAACAAAGAAAAGCCTGTCCCTGTCCTCAAGGAACTCACATTCTTTTCAGTTTATAATTTACAGATTCCTATAGATCTGCCTGTCAACATAGTCAAGCCTCCTCTGCCCTGAAAACTTATCCTTTCTGCCACCTCAAGCTACCATTTCATCTCTCGTTTGTTGCCAGGGTAGTTCTAAACAGTCTATGCTCATCACCCCCACTTCCTTACCACTAACTAGCTCTTCAATCCTAGGTAATCTGGTTTTGAATCCTACCACTCTAATGAAAAGTCACTTTCTCAAAAAGTCACCAGTGAATGACTTCTTAATCACTAGATCCAATGACCTTTTCTTAATCTCTTCCTTCTTGACCTTTCTGAAGCATCCAACTATTTACCATCAATCTCTCTCATGATTTCCCCTAGTCCCCTTGGTTTCTATGATACAACACCCTACTTTTGTTCTACTTCTCTGACTACTTCTGTCTTTTTCCTTTCTGATTTCTGTTCCTCTTCCTACTCTCTAAATAAAAATTATCCCCCAAATTCTGTGTTCAAACCCTCTTTTCTTCATACTATAAACTCTATCTCTTGGCAAGCCTGCTCCTCCAATGTTTTCAGACATCTGTATGCCAATGACTCTCAAATCTTCATATATAATAATACATCTATAGCCCTAATCCTTTACCCAAGAACCACACTCACATTTTCAACTACCTATTTCCAACTAAACTGAACTCAGAATCAATACATCCTAAGCCAAAATCATCACCTCTGACTCAAGACCAGCTTCTCCTCTAGACTATCACATGAAAAGTGCTTCTGAGCCTTGCTCGTGGCAGGTGCTTGATCAATGCTTGATGAATTCTTTCTTTATACGGCACCCACATTCTTCCACCCACTCAAGCTTAAAAGTCATGCTTGATCCCCTTACTCTCTATATCCTGTTTCCAGGTCCTAACTATTCTTCCTTCAACATTGTTTGCACTTTTCTCCTCTCTTCTGTCCCCATTGCCACCACTCTAGACCAGTTTTTAATTACCCCTCGCCTCATCTATTGCAATAACTTGTTTTTACCTCTAGTTTCTCCCTGTCCTAATCCACGCAACATACCCTCTTAGACCTCCTAAAAGTCTTCAGTGTCTCCTCAGCTCCAAGAGAATACAATTCAAAACCTCTTGGCTTTGCATTCAAAGCCTCTACAATCTTGCCCCAACCTCCCACTCTGACTTTGTTTCACATTATTTACCTTTGTAAAGAAATGGAGTATGGGGGGAAGCATTAAACAGACTTAACCAGAGCTAGTGTTGGATCTCACATCCAACACTTACTGTCTTTATGATCTTTGTTGATGTTATTTGACAGTTTTCAATCATGTCCAACTCTGGGACCCTACTTGGGATTTTCTGGGCAAAGATACTGGAGTGGTTTGCCATTTCCCTCTCTGGGTCTTTTTACAGATGAGGAAACTGAGGCAAACAGGATGAAATGACTTGCCTAGGATCACACGGTTAGTAAGTGTCTGAGGCTAAATTTGAACTCAGGAAGACTCATTTTTCTAATTCTAGGCCTGGCTCTCCATCCAAAATAGTGCCACCTAGCTACCCATATGACCATGGATAATTAATTTAACATCTTTACAGCAGTTTCCATATATTGAAAACAGAGGCAATAATACTTTCAGTACCTGTGTCAAGTAAAATAGAGAACACCTAATCAATTAATTAATAAATATGTATTAAGTACCAGGTTAATATATGTATATATAATATTATATATACATATACATATATATGTGTATATATATATACATATATATATATATATATGTATATATATATATATATGTATATATATATATACACCAGGTCCTGTGCAGTTCTAAAATCCTCCCAGTTTCCTCATCTATACCATTAGGGAGTTGGATTCAATGACCTCAGAGGTTCCTAAGAACTCTATACCTAGGATCCCTGTCTCGATGACTTTGCTCTGAAGGCATTTGCCCAACATCCTTTCCAGTCCACATATTGAAAGCCTGTCCATTTTTCAAGGTCATCTTTTCCATTGTCTTCCCCAGACTCACTCAATCAGAAGGCATCTCTCCTCTGAATCTTTATAATCTTTTATAGGTCCTTTACAAACTCTGATTTCACATTCAAGTATTTGTGTGCATTTATCTCCTTTATAACACAACTTCCTTGAAGGTGGCGATCACATATTATTTACTCATCATAGATTCCTCCCTTGGTGCCTACAACTGTGTTCCTCTCAGAGTAGATGCTTAATACTTATCCAGCCAGATTTTAATGAAGTCCTATTTGGGTTCATTTTTTAAAATTGTTTTTATTTTTTAATCACCAGAAATGCCAGAAGTTGGGTGAATAATGCAGAATGTCATCCCAGAACTTTGAAAAAGAATTCCAGAACTTAGGGCAGTCAAAGTAACCCAGAATAATATTTTTTTGGCAAGAATTCAAAGGGAGTCAATCAGAACTGAAATTGTGGCTGTTACTACTAGCTTTAAAAAAAATCATCTCCTTCCCTGACTCTTATCCCCTTTCTTTTGTCAGAATCTACCTCAAACAATTTTAAAAGAAATTTGAGAGCGTAAGGGCAGCAGAGAAATGGATGAGCTCAAAGTAGCCTCTCCTCTCATGGCAGTAAAGTACAAGGGAAAGAAGTCTAAGGGTCCAGATTCAGATCCTATCTCTATACTGCCTATGTGATCTTGGCAAGTAACTGAACCTCCTTGGGCCTCAGTTTCCTTAAATATAAAATGAGAGAAAGAGAAAGACTACCTCTTGAATCCCTTCTAGCTTTAAATGAAAGCATCTTAGATTAGTAGATTAAGCACTGAACTCAGGCAGACCTGAGTGCAAATCCTTCATCCCTTCATACCTGTGGGACTTGGCCTCAGTTTTCTTACAGGTAAAATGGGGATAATATTAGCATTTGCCTCCAAGGGTATTGTTTGACTCGAATGAGATAATATATACAAAGTGTTTTTGAAAGCCTTAAAGAGCTATTATTATTTCTGTGAAACACCATAGTTTTGTCATCCCAATTCAAATATTAGGTAGTCATAAAAGTTATTTATTCCCTACCAAAATCAATAAATTTATACATATATATATATGTGTGTGTGTATGTATAGACACATACACAAACACATATATGTATAAGCTGAACAATCTCCAACCCACTTTCCAACATGTTCCCATTTTCACCTCCAGTGGCGAGTTCTTCAACCCTCCATATGGGGCACCCATCATTTAGACTCAACTTAGAAATTAGAGATCCCCTTGTCTGTGCTTCTCATTTTCCAGATGAAAAAACGGAGGCACAGAGAGTGCATGTTCACAGAGACAGCTAGTGGGGAAGCAGCAAGTCAATGACAAGCCATGATCTCCTGCATTCTAGGGCCATGTTCTTTCCACTACTCTACACTGTCTTAAAACAAATGGTCTGCATCACAGGAGCAGAGGCTAGAGAGGGCTTTCAATACCACCTCTCACTCAACTGCCTCATTTTATAAATAAGGAAACCAAAGCCCAGAAAGATGAATTCATTGCTCATTATCACATAGATGGCAAATGGTCCATTCAAACCCGGGTCTCCTGGCTCCTGACTCATTCCCTTCTCAAGGCACCAATTCACTTTTGGAGTATACCTGAATGACTACAGTCAACATACTTTCCACCTTTCACACTGGTTAGGAACTGTTGCTCATTCCAGCTGTGTTTTCCTGCCTCAGGCTGAACAAAACCTGCATTCAATCTAAGCCATAAGGTAGAAAGCAAATAGTCACCACAAGGCATATATTTTTATGTTACCAAGCAGCAATTTCCACTGAAAATTAGATAAGGCAATTCTATCTGGGGACCAAACACAGAACCAGAACTAGCACAAGCAGAAGGAACTCTGCCCCATATACGGATATTCTAGGGGGCACACTTCCCCCTGTCCTCCCACACGGGGCTGGAGCTCCAGCTGACCTGGTCCTTCCCCTGTCCCCTCACCAAGCCTCCAAGCTTTCACCCTCATAGTTCTATCACACCCTTCTCCCTGATCACTTTTGTAAGTGGGGTGGGGACTTTCTGCCCCCTTCATCATGCAGTACACCCAAGACCAGCTAAGGATGAAGACAGCATGATGCTGTCCACTGAGTTTTCTTTAATCTCTTGATCTTGTGTTCCTTCTATGTTGGAAACTCCCTGCAATCTAGCTTTCTTCTGAAGTCCCCATATCTCTTGGTACCCTTGCTATACTCCCTCCCACAACTCCATGAGCACATGTCATCTCCCTGGACTGCCATGGACTGCCTCCATGTTGTTTTTGTATCTCCATTGACTGCCACATAATGGGTTTAATCAATGCCCACCAATAGATGCTGTTACCATCAAGGTTAAGCTTACCTCCATTATAGATCACTCTAGTCCAGGGATTCTTAAACAGAGGTCCAGAAATTTGTTTTTAAAAATACATATTTTAATGGCTCTATTTCAATCTAATTGGTTTGTTTTGTAATCTTGCTTATTTTATTTTTTGCACTTGAAAACACTGTATCAAGAAGGGATCCATGGGTTTTACCAAACTAAGGAGTCCATAACACACACAAAAAGGTTAAGAAGGTCTGCCAAGATTGTTGCTCCTGTCATCTGTGGCTCTCCCAGTTATAGCCCCCTCTCACCAATAAACTCAATATCCAGTTCACAGTTCTCTTCTCCACCCCAATCCCTCCCTGCTTTGAACACTCTGTTCCTCAATTCCTATGACCTCTGTCCCCTGTCTACTTCAGCCACAATCAAGAGTGTCATTCCTTTGACACCCTACACACACACACACACACACACACACACACACACACACACACTCAACTGAGTTTGCCCCTGGGGCCAGAATTCCTAGCTATGGCTGTTACCTTTCCAGTCTACTTCAGAAAGGCCATGATGACTATTGAATCTTGTTGTTGCTAGAGTATCAGGAAGTCCTCTTCATCTATTTCTCCTCCTCATTCAGGATTCTTTTTCTAATGTCTACAACTAGCCCCTTGTCCCCTCATTGAGATTCTCAGCAAGAAGAAAACATTTCAGTTGAAATCATTTCATGGAGAGAGATTGACCCGGCCCCTTCAAGGATGCCAGTAACAACTGAAACGCTTCTCCTCACTTTCACCTCCTCACCCTATGTGTCTGCTTAGAACAAGTGACAGGCAGAAAAGCTTCAGGGCTTCTCTTGGGCAGTGGGATTGACCCCAAACAGACTGGGCGAGGGGGAGAGAAGGATTCAGGGGGCAGAGAATGGGGAGGATGGAGTGTGTCCTGACAGAGAGGCTCTGAGCAAATTGGATTTTAAATGGTGAAGGTACTAACTATTCAGGGTGGCTGTCAAACAGTCATTATTTCCAACCAGTGAAACTTCAAATTTTTCAGGGTTTGTGCTGTAGTCTTACCTCTAAGTGTCTAGCTGGGTTGAAGTCACTCAAGCAGTCTCTGCCAGTGTACACAAATCATTTTCATCCTTTTTGAAGTTAAGATCCAACTATCAGATACAGCTTGCGATAACTCCAGTCAGAGACATCATAACTCTCATTGGAGAGATTCCATGGTAGAGATAGAAGATTGGGCTTGGAGTCAGGAGAGACTTGGGTCCAGAGCCCATCTTCAATACTTACTATCAGTGTGACCGTGAGCAAGTCTTTGGATCCCTCTGAGCCTCAGTTTCATCATTTGTAAAGTGAAGATAACGACGCTTGTAGAGTCAACTTCCCAGAGAGGTTGTGAGGTGATGTATTCAAGTGCTTAAAGCGCTCTACAACTGTGGCAGAGAGGAGCCTCCGGTCAGGATGGCCTGAGTTCAAATCCAGCTTCAGACACTTGCTCACTAGTTGTATGATGCTGGACAAGTCACTTGATCTCTATCTGCCTCAGTTTCTTCCTCTGAAAAATGGAGATGATAATGGCATCTACTTCCCAGGGTTGTGGTGGGGATCAAATGAGGTCACATTTGTAAAATGCCATATTAATGCTAGCCATTATTATAAGTACTTTTTAAAGTTAAAAAATAAATATTCCCTGTCTGTTCCAATGCTGGTCCAATGGGAGCACCAGAAATGTAACCATGGAGAGCTTAGGACCTTGTCTGGAGAACCTTGAGCATATTTGGTTTCATTTGGTCCTTGTAACGAATTCATGAGAAAGATGCTATACTCACAAGGTAGCTAATCAGAGTTGGTGTTTTTACAGCTCTTTAAACCTCACAAAGAACTTTGTGGATAGCACTGAACATAGAGTCAAGAAGACCTGAGTTCAAATCCAACTTCAGACACTTACTAAGCTATATGACTCTGGACAAGTCACTTAACTGCATTCTGTCTCAATTTTCTCATCTGTAAAATAGGTAAAATAACAACACATACTTCTGACGGTTGTTGTGACACTAAAATGAGACTTTTCAATTATTTATTTATTTATGTTTAGTTTTCAACATTCACTTCTCGTAAGATTTTGAGTTTCAAATTTTCTCTCCCTCCCCAAGACGGCATACAGTCTGAGATAGGCTCTACACACACTTTCCTATTAAACATATTTTCAACATTAGTCATGATGTAAAGAAGAATTAGAACCAATGGGAGGAACCACAAGAAAGAAGAAACAAAGCCACAAAAGAAAAGAAGAGCAAATATTCTGCTTCGATCTGTGTTCAGACTCCGAAGCTCTTTCTCCAGATGTGGATAGCATTTCTGGAGTTTTTTTGGATGTTTGCATTGCTGAGAAGAGCTAAGTTTATCACCACCACAAATCAGTCCTCACACAACGTGACTGTTACTGTATATAATGTTCTTCTGATTCTGCTTATCTCATTCAGCATCAGTTCATATGAGTCTTCACAGGTTTTTCTGAAATCAGCCTGCTCATCATTTCTTACCACAACTTGTTCAGCCATCCCCCAATTGATGAGCATCCCCTCAATTTCCAATTCTTCTCTACCATAAAAAGAGCCGCTATAAATATTTTTGTGCATGTGGATCCTTTTCCTGTTCTTATGATCTCTTTGAGGCACAGACCTAGAAATGGTATTGCTGGGTCAAAAGGTAGCCCTTTGGGCGTAGTTCCAAATTGCTCTCCAGAATGGTTGGGTCAGTTCACAACTCTACCACCAATGCATGAGTGTTCCAATTTTCCCACACCCTCTCCAACATCTATCCCAAAATGAGGCATTTGTAAAGGATTTTGCAAATCTTGAGGTGACACATTAAAAATGAGCTATTATTACACATTTGTTAACAAACAAGCTTAATCCTCACAAAAACCATACAAGCCAAGTGGTATTATGCCCATTTTACAGATTAAAAAAAATGAAGCCTGAAAAAGACTAAGTAACTTGCCCAGGATCACAGACAGAACTAGTAAATGAATTTGAACTTGGATCTCCCTGGTACTCTTTACACTGTGGCATCCCCTAGCTGCCAAAACTAAACTCAAACATACCCATGTGCTCCCAAAGTCTTCTCTGTGTATTCCAAGACGAATTTTAAAAAACACTTACAAATAGAAAATAATTTATCTTTTTTATGCAATATAGCAATTATCTTGAAAAGTCTTCCATTGCAATGTCAAAAAGAGAGTCAAAGCCTTCAAACTCTTACATGGAATTCCTTTGATCATGGAGGTGATCCTGGAGTCTTGAAAAGCTATGTCAGTGGACCATACATCCTGGCAGGATCTACAAAGCTAGAAACGCTTTGAGTATGGTGCCTTTTGGTGGACCTTGGGTAAATATATTGTTTAAAGAAAAACTCTTCAACACCCACCCCCCCACTCGGTCAGGGGCTCCTTTGTCCCAAGGAGCAAACCCTCTTATTTGACTTTTAAAGCCTTCTACAACCTGGTTCCTTCCTGCCTTTTCAGTCTTCTTACACCATCTGTCCCATTTCATACTCTTCAGTCCAGCAACACTGGCTTCCCTGATGCTCCTCTCCAAGATGCTCCATCTCCTACCTGGGAGTTTTCACTGACTAGTCCCTACCCCCTGAGGAGTCTCTCCCTCCTCATCTGGTCCTCTTGGCTTCCCTGGCTCCCTTCAAATCTCAGTTTAGGACCTATCCTCTACTGAGTCCTCCTTAATCTTAGTTCCTTCCTTCTGAGATGACCTTCTACTTACTAATATACACCTATATGTATGTATGTATATATATACATATTATATATAAATATATGTATCCTGTTTGTACACAATTATTTGCACACTGCCTCTCCCACTTAGATTATGGGCTTCTTGAGAGCAAGGACTGTTTTTTGCTTTTCCTTGTATCCCCAGTGCTTAATAAATGCTAACTGACAGCCTATGGGGGCTGAGGTGGGGGTGGGGGCAGGGATGGGGGTGGGGAAACATCACCAGGTTAGCCAGAGGACCAGGAATTTTTAGGGCATAGAAACTCTTGGAAACCTACTAAGTAATAAATGGGTTATGATCTGTGCCAGCAGAAAGAGTGCCCATGCTGACAAAATCACAAATCCTTAAAGTATTCAATAAATTATCTGGAATAGTCATTGTGGAAGGGTATGTCTGTCCCCTCATTGCACTGACCCTCTTCACAAAAGAGAAACTCATAAGATTCTAATCAATGGAGAGTTGAAATAGATGACAAATGCCCATAGAAACACTAAGTGGAGCCCCCTCAAAGGGTCATTGCAGAGGTCTCCTACAGTTTTTATAAGAAAAATGTGGCCACAGTCAAGGGTTTCGCTCCACAACATGGAGGAATGGGCCAATTCTGTCATTTTCATTGTGAATGGTCAACATGATTGTCACTGGGATGATATACAGGAGCTAAATTCAGAAGCATTTTACAGGGTTGGCCAGGTAGTGAGAGGCTAATATAGCAGTTATATTGAAACAGATAGCAATCAATACAAAAATAACGAAGATCACAGATTTAAAGTTGGAAGAGTCTTTCAAGATCAAGTCCAACACCATCATTTGACAAGTAGTGAAAATTGAAGCTAGGAAACATTAAATGAGAAAATATAGATTAAAACTACATAAAACAAACTTCAGTTTTTAAGTGACTTCTCCAAGGTCATGCAGGTGGAAATGACAGAGCCAGCATTCCACAGATAGTGAGAGGAGAAGGGAGTGGACCTGGTAAGTGAACATAAGGTATCCATGTTGTACTTGGGCGAGCACCATCTCCCCTAGCTAAGACAATTAAAAACTCTTCTGAGGTGTACCACTGAGCTAATTAGCCTAATGACCCCATGAGCTCTCTAATGGACAAGGAGAGAGGAAATCTTGATTGCAAAGCAGGAGAGCTGTAACTATCGAGTCAGGTCAAGTCAACAAGCACTTACTATGGCCTACTATGTGTCAGCAATTATGTGAAAACAGTCTCCAACTTAACGGAATTCACAGTAGTCTACCTAGGAGACAATATGCAAATAATAATGTACAAGCAAGATATACACAGAATAAATTGGAAGTCACCTCGAAGGGAAAGCTTTAAGACTGAAGGCACTGGGAAAGACTTCGCGTAGAAGATGAAATTCAAGCTGAGACTTGGAAGAAAACACAGAACCAGGAGGCTGACATGAAGAAGGAGAGAATTTCAGGCCTGAGGGACAGTCGGTGCACATGTCCAAAGTCCAGGAGTCAGGAGATCCAGAGCATTTTGCTGTGCCCAAGGAAGAGTAAAGAGGACCATGTCACTGGATCAGAGTGCACAGGGAGGAGCCAAGATGTAAGAACCTTGGAAAGGTAGAATGTGATTGCCTTATAAAGCACTTCAAAAACCAAAGAGGGGATTTTATATTTGGGTATTTGGGAGCCCCTAGAGTTTACTGAATGCAACAGGGACATGGTCATACAAGTATTTTAGAAAAATCACTTTGATAGCGTTTGAGGAGGATGGTCTCTGTAGGAAAAGACCAAGGCCTTGGCCGCTATATTGTTCCATGAACTCATGTTGAGTTTACAATCCCCTAAAATGCCTTGATTTTTATCAAACAAATCGCTATCTATACACCTCATTCTTTACCAAGGTGATTTGCTATATGAGATGAAATGGAAAGAAAGTTGATTTTAAAAGATTGGATCTATGAGACTGATTAAATAGGAGGTGGAGGTGGTGGAAACTAAAGCAGTGAGAAGTAAAGGGGTATGAGGTGCTGGTAGGCAATGTCACCTGCTACAGAGATGTCAGAGAGCATGAAGGTCAGAAAGTCAATTGGTACTGATTACCAGTGACTTAAGAAGGCAGTTCCAGGAAAAGATGGGAGAAGGGAGATGTCATGTTTTGTACAGGTACAGGAAGTCAAGTGAGTTGGCTAGGGGAATGGATGAAGGAGAATGAGATGGATAAGCTAGGGAAGGTCGGCTGGAGTCACATTGGAAAGGGCTCTCCATGCCCAACAGTCATTGGCAAAGTGTGACCTTGAGCAAATCTCTCTGTCTACCTCAGTTTTGGCAGCTGTAAAAGGGGGATCACTACCTCCCAGGGTTGTTGTGGGGATTAAATGAGATATTGTTTGTAAAGTACCTAGCACAGTACCTGACCCACGATAGGTGTTGTAGAAGCACTCCCTTCCTTCTTTCCTTCTCAACACTGGAGACAGTAGTATTAGGAACTCAAGCCCCATTAAAGCAGCAAAAGCAGAATTCATATCCAATTCTTTTTTTACTTCAAATCCTGTGCTTTTTCTAGTTGCTGTTTCTCTCTAAAAAGGGATGAATTGGGGGGTGTCCAGAGAGCAGCAGGACCATCTGAGTCTGTGGAGAAGCTGAGCTATGAATAACTGACCTTGGGGTCCCCTCCATCCCCAGGATGCCGATTTTAATGGATCACAAGGCCCTCATCAACTTCTTTGCCCACTCCTGGGAAAGCACAGTAAGATTCTGATTTTTAGAGGCTTTCAAGCCCTCTCCCTCCTTGCCTGAGTTATTTTTTTTTTATCTAAATGAGAAAAAAGCTCATGTAGAAAACCACTCTACTCTTCCCAATCTCACAAGAGGAGTGAACAAGCAATTGAGGAAAAGAGAGAGTCACCTGACTCAGTCTATTTATAGCCCGGGATTGGTTGGAGGACTCAGGTGAAAAGACTAATTCTACTCAAGTGCTTTTAAGTAGGGGAGGCCTGATGTTGGCAGGATGGCTCTATTTCTTAAATGTCAACCATTAACTCTTCTGTCCTCAAATAAATAGGAAGCAGAATGACACTTAGCCTGTCAGCGGCATTAGCCAGGGAACAGAGCTCAAGCTCAGGTCTACATGTGGGGTGGGAACAGCCATCGACCCTCTGAGAGAAATTTGGGAAAATGTGGGGAGCAGTTAGCTGCCAAGGCGGGCAAAAGCTTATTGTTCTACAATCAGTTTATATACTTCCCCTTTCATGTGTGATATTCTTTCCAGCACAAAAAAATATAATACTTCAGACGTGGTCAAGATGTTGGTTTTACTAGACTGATTTTCTTTTATCATTTTTGTTATGGAGAAAAGCTTACTTGGTGACGTGAGAGGGATATATTCAGAGATAAATGTGATGAAAAATCAAAATATATAAATACCAAATGACAGAGTTGCACTAGGGGTTCTTAATGTTTTGTGTGTGTTAGGAGCTTATGGTCTAATGAGGGAGACTATATGCAAACAACGAAGCACAAAGAAGATATAGACCAGATAAAGTGGAAGGAATCTCCAAGGGAAGGAACAAGCAATCAGGGTAGCCGGGAAAGGCTTCAGGAGATGGATTTTAGATGGAACTTGAAGGAAGAAATAGAAAGCAGCAGGGAGAGTCTCCTATGAGAGCAGGATAACTGGGTGGAAAATGGATGGGCAGAGACTCGAGGCAAGGAGTTCAAGTGAAGGAACTACAGTGGGCCAGGGAAGAAGTAATAAAGACCTGCAACCAGGCCCATAGAGGTGTTAGAGCAGAGAGGAGGCATATGCTAACCAATATACCAATGCAGAATTGACGGGCCTTGGCAGTTGATTGGAGAGAGAAGAGAGGAGGGAGGAGGGGGTGAGAAAGAGTAAGACAGTGACCATCATGCCTAGATTTTGAGCCTAGGTGACTGGGGGTGGTGGTGCCCTCAGCAGGCAGGTGAAGTCTATAGATGCCTTCTCAGAATAATGTTTTAAAAGCACAAAACAAAATACATAGGATTGCCAAGAAAACCAATTATATTGAAATATAATTACCAAAAAAAAAGTTCCCTACTACCCCAGATGGTAGGACCCCAAGTCCTGGATAATCTCCAAATTCTGTTCTTACACTAAATCCTGTCACCCACTTCATCCAATCTTACCAAAAGCTTACCAATTCAAAGACTCCAGAAAGCACCTTAGAAATTTCTACAAATGAGGAAACTGAGGCCCAGACTAATTGAGTGGCCTGTCTAAGGTCACACAGCTAGTTAGTGGCATAACACAATTTAAAGTAACAGGTGTTCTCATTGCCAGACCAGGGCTCTCTCCTCTAAACCTGGAATTTGTGCATAATAACTAAAGTTGGATTCCAAGAATGGAAAATGGACAATTTGCCCTCTTTGTATTCTGTGATCTATAATACTTTAAACAGTCCCTTACTCTGTGACTACAATCAAAAGATGGCATTTTGTAAAGAAAGCTGGTGCCTGAGAACTCACAGGAAATCCATTCAGGCCAATGCCACCCACTTCCATGTACAATGAAGACAATATTGATCCAAAGTTCAGAGCCAACAATACTATCACAGTAAACATTTCAAGAGGTGAAATTAATGGAAAAGCAATTCAAGGTTATTATCTCTCTGTGTAATTTTAGACAGCACAAGAACCCACAGACAAAGGGCCAGCCATCACAGTTGGTCTATTTCCAACAACTTTAAAGCAATTTAGCGATGCCATTTGAAAGAAGTCCTTGTGGCCGAAGGGAGAGAAATAAATTATACTTAGAAGAGTGCTTTACCATGACTGACTTCTTCCTTAAGTACTTCCAAAGGACCTGCTCAGTTCCCAAACTGTGGCTAAGCTGTACATTAACTTTTAAAAAAACAACAATGACCCTGCCTCAAAAGGCTTCTAGTACTTAAAATTCAATATCATTAGTCCCAGAGCTCTGAGTAGATGTACAATTTTGCTATGCCTGACCTTGCCTGTCACTGTCGAAAGAACTGAAATATGATATTCAAAGGTAAAGATTATTAAAAAACCTTCACGGCACCAAGTCAAGCTAAAAGGACCTGAGAATGACAATCCTTGACTATTTTAAATGAAAGGGGAAAATTCTCTTTCAAGCATACCTAAGTGTAAGACTCCTGCTACACCGGAGTGCATTGCCTGGTCTAGTACCTTTGGTGCCAGAAACAGATAATATCATGCCCTATGACATTGATGAGACTGATTAGAATAGATCTTTGGGGATCAGAAAGGATTAGCCATGGTATGGTTAGCAAAAGCTGTTAATTTTGAAGGTACGCACAATCATTTAGCCAAATTTTTTAATTAAAAAAATTATTATGAATACCATTTTTTCACAAAAGAATAAAAGATGGAAGGTTAGTCTAACATGCTTTCATGTTAACACACAGATATATTTAAATAATAAACCCCCACCCCTATTAGAAATCTCAGAAAGGGATCCCTTTTTTCATTTTTTTCTTATTAAGTTTTTTCATCATGAACTTAATCATCAAAAAACAAATATTTCAATATACAAAGAACAAAAAAGAGGATTGCATAAGAAATCATCCCTTATCCTTTGTTAAGTGTGAAATACTCTCCATCAAAGCAAAATGCCCCCTCCTTTCACTTCCCCCATTCTAGAAACTCAAGAGCTGCTCACCTTGCCAATAAAGACACTTATCTTGGGCTCAGAAGAGCTATGCGGAACCTCTTTTTTTTTTTTAAGTATGAGTCTGTATTACAATTTCTATTTGTTATATTTAAATGTTATCTCCAGAAATCAATTCTGTCACAGCCAATATCAGTTCAATGAAAATATCTATGACCAATATATTTGTAACCCCAGTAGGCATTTCATTTACCTTCAGCACTATGCTAAGGAGAGTGGAAAAACTGGACCAGCAGTCAGTACAGTCCTAGGTATGAACTCTGATATTTTACTTATGTGGCCATGGGCAAACCATTCCTCTTAGCCTTAGTTTCCTCATCTGCATAATGGGAATAATGGGAATAATCTATATGATTATTATATTATATTATATTAATCTATATAATCTATATGTGCTGTCTTTCTCACAGGGTTGTTGTGAAACCTGCTTTGCAGTCCTTAAGAGATTCTGTGGATTCTTTTATACATTGTTATCCTAAAAAGTTTTAACGCAGTCTTAAGCCATTAAAGCTTACCTTCACTAAGACTTTGGGGACACACAAAACTGAATTCCAATAATTAAACTGGAGGCTCTTTTTTCCCCTCCTTGGACTACAAATTTATGTCCAGTTTCAAAATTTTATAATTTTTCTGTTGATGTTGTAGTTAATTATCTAGGGCTGTGAAAGAAAGGTAAGATTTATTTGTGATCACTAAGGCAGTTTATCAGTGGTCATAGATAAGTTTCTGTTGAGTTTACAAGGAATATTTCTACAGTTATTCTGTGGAAGCCACTATCCCTTATTCTAGTAATCTTAAAATGGGTCCAGAAAAAGCACCATCACATATTTGCAATTAGTTATGAAAATCCTTTGGTTTTTTTCTAAATTTTTTTTACTTTTTAGAACAAATTTTTATTGCTATCTTTGTTTTTTTATCAGCAAAATTTCTCCCTGCATCTCTCCCAGAGTATCTAATTGTTTTTGATTGACAAGCTTACTTACTGAACTTTATTTGCATCTAAAATCAGACAAAGTTTCTAAGCATAGTTTGGAATACACATAAAAATGGGGATTGGAATTCTCCTTAAAAATAGATTTTTGTCTTCTAAACTGTTTCACAAATCTTGCCTCTTTTCCTACATATATACATTGGAAATAGTTTAAAACACACAAAAAAATTACCCCTGCCTGTTTTTATGAGAATTCCAATAACCAGCAAGGGGGTGTAATTCAGCACTATAATGTAGTTATAGATTAGTTAAAATAACAGTCCCTGGTTTGGTTCACAGCCAGGGAATCTACAGCAGGTGTGAGCTCCAAATAAAGAAGCAGGAAAGGATAGAAACCAGCTCAGCTGAATGGAATCAAATAAGAATCAGGAAATTCACCTATATAAATAGGAAGCTGATGGTGGAGTCTAGTGGGGCTCTTAGAATCAGAGGCTGTTGAAACAAGATTTGGGGATGTTCCTCTTGAAACTACAAGGGGAGGGGACTTTCCTGGGTCTAAACAACTCCTTCTGAGTACAGGATACTATAGCTGCATGATCAAGAAGTATTCCATTGCAAGATTACTTAGGGACTCTTAAAAATACTTTTCCCTCCTCTGTAAGACCAAAGGCTTTTTCTTGGAGACCCTTCCCTTTCAAATAACGTTAGCTTTCTCCAGTGGCAGATATAAATTTGGAGCAGCCCTGTGAGCCTTGACCCCCTTGGATGAGAAGAACATAGCCATTATCTTAGTCTCTAAGCAGCCCCTCTTTCTTAAGGCATCTTTCTAACTCCTCAATTCTCTCTGGCCAGTGAGTATTTTTTTTTCTTTATAAAGTACTGAGATCTGCATTGGTGAAAGCATCTTCCACACTAGGATTTCCCTATACTGACAAAACCATAAGTCCTGAAGAGGGGAGAAAATTTTGTAAAGAAGAGGGATGTTTCTTGAAACCCTATTGAATTAAGGCAATATACAGGATGAATATAGGGTTTGGGGTTTTTTTTTTTCCTGTTATCTATTAGCCATGTGATAGTTAAGTCTCAGCTGCTACAACTAGATTGACATTACACAGTGACCAAAGGAAGGTGGAGAGAGAGGACAGTTCTGTTGTATTCTACTCTCGTTAGACCCTCTCTGGGGCACTGAGTTCAGTCCTGGGTTCCACATTTAGGAAGGGCATTCGTTGCTAAGCTGGGAAACAGAGGGACCAGAATGAAGAACCTTGGAAGTCGCACCTTGTGGAAATTGTTTGAAGGGGCTGCACCTGTCTAGCTTGGAAACAAGAAGGAAGGGTTATATATGTCAAGTATTTGAAAAGGCCATCATAAGGGAGAAGGATTAGGTTTGTTTCTCTTGGCCCCATTAGCATCAGGATGGACAATGGTTAGGTAAATTCAAGACTTATTATAGAGAAGCTGCCTAACAATCCACCCTCTAGTAAAGCGCTCAGCCTCAACAGAGGCAGCCTACTAAAGGCTAAATGGCCACATGTCTAGGAGACAGGGGGTATACTGAGGTGAGGATTACTGAGTAACTAAATTTCCAGTAAAATGTACTTTTGAGAAAACCTGTTCTAATTTCTTGAGAGAAACGGGCCCACGTTAAGCTATATCTTTTCTCTGAACTTCATTATCCTTTCTTTCTAAATGTAGGTATTTATTTGAATGTTTACTTCCAGAATTTGGTCAGACTGCTAGATCCTAAACCATAGGAATCTGTAGGAAACAAAGATACGGGTCTATTTTCACATTTTGTTTGCTGGAGGCAGAAGGATCTGAGTCAAGCAACTTCTTTCTCTGCTAATCTTTTTTGATTAACAGTGACCAAGTTCCCCACTGGTGAAATTGACTTGATCTCAATCCCCTGAAATTTCTTCCTTCATTTTTTGAAATGCCCCATTTAGACCAGGGATTTTTCCACGTTCTTGTATCATGGACCTTTTTGGCAATCTGGTAAGTCTAGGGACCCCATCTTAAAATCATCTTTTTTAGATGCATAAACTACAAAGGAAGCCAATTTTGTTGAAATATTGATCAAGGTATTTTAATGAATTCATGGATCCCAGGTTAGGAAACCCTGATCTAGAGCAAAAGACCGGTAAATGTTCCTTATTTCCTCCTCCAGATTATTTTTTTTAATGGGGGGGGTGGGAACAAAGCAGAAGACTATAATGAAATGATGAAAAGTTAGGGTGATCTGCATTTTAGGAGACTCGTCAAGCTTTCAGTTTGGAACTTAAGTTGCGTTGATTCTGAAGGAAGGGTCCTATAGGGCCTACCCTCCTTATCCCAGAGAGCTGGGGGTGAGCTAGGGCTCCCAAATGTCTTGTATTCTGGAGGTGAGAAGGGGGAAGAGGTATAGACTGGGGAGTCAGTACTTAAGTGGTGCCTCCTAGATTTCAACCTCTAGCAAACTTAGAGCAAACTCCTTGGCCCTGAGAAGCCCTTGTTGGCAATGGCAATTGCCAGTCCAAGATGGGGAAAAGGAGGATCATGTGCTGTAATGAAGGTCTCCTCTCCCCTTGAAAAATGAAGCGGGTAAAACATATCCAAATGAGGTGGGGAGAGACATGATGTAAGAGATGGGTGTGTATAAGGAAAAGTGACATCATCATGGATTTTTATTACCTCGTTTGAGCTTAAAACTTCTATTTTCTCAAATGTTAAAAGGAATGAGACAAAAACAGAAGCAAAGAGCCTGGTTGTAATTCACAAAGGTTTCTGGGAATCATCTAGAGGCAAAAACTTCCTAACAAAAATCATGAACAGACTGCCTTCTGAAATCAAGAATCATAAAGCTGTGCTAGAAGGAGCCTCATACCATCTAGTCCAAGCTAGATGGGTTCTCTACATTTTACAGTTGAGGAAACAGAGGCCAGACATTGGACTTCTGATAAATTGTTTACTTAATGAGACATCGTGACTTGTACTAAGCATAGGAGGCAGGGCCTCTAGACAAATGCTGGATGACTCCTCTTCCAGTATGTTGCGGAAGAGACTTGTTCAAATGTGGGTAGAATTGGCTGCTAAGGTTCCCTCTCAATTCTGAGATTCCGACCCCACCATTAAGGAGGTCTAATTTGTAGCTTGCTTTAAAAGCCCCAAGGGGTGGAGGAGAAGAGAAGGGTGGAGAGATTGACCTGTGTTTCTATCTAGTCCCAGAGGGCAAAACTAGAAATAAGAAACAACTGACATTCCAGTTCTTGTTCCAAGAGGCAATCCCAACATGATAGGTTTTTTTTCCCCCCAAGACATCAGTGGATAAAAGGAACAGCCTAAGTTTCCATAGACTTCCTAAAATGGAGAGATCTTGCAAGTCATTTAAGACAAAACCTGAATGGGCACAGTTGGTCTCTATGAAGCTACCAAGTAATTTCCCTTCCAGTGAAATATTCTTTTGAGAATCTGCAGAGCAAACTCGCTGAGAGACACACCCTTTTGGTTAATCCTACTCTAGTAAAAATTGCTAAACTTGGAGTTAACAGGTTGTTGAAAGGAAAGTCAATAGGTGCTGAGGACCTTGCATTAAATTTAAAAAAAAAAAAAAAAGTTGAGTCTGTGTCTTTAGCTAATTAGCATGTTCATGATATGACTAAAACCTGAGCACTATATATGATCTGCCCCTGTTGAGGTAGGAAGTTTTCCTTTTCCACCCTTGTTCCATTCCTCCTCCTTCTTTACCTGATTTACCTGTGTTCCTGCTCCCACAACTGGATAATTTTATGCTTGAGTTACCAAATCATTGTTTCCTTCCAGGTACACTTGGAACTTGATTACTATGTTGTACAACCTGCGATACACCAGGAATACTGAACATCCATAATAAGATGCTGGATTTATCAAAACATGTCGGTTGAATATGATTCTAAGAATGTCTTGTTTGGGAGTTGTGGGGGTTTTTAGTGGCTTTTGTCATCCCCCCTATTTAATGTGACTTTGAGAATGCTAACTTTGTTGGAGTCTAAGGAAAAAATCATCACAGAATTAAATCTCAATATCAGGTCACCCAACAAAAATGTTGCAAAGCTTCACTATATCTAAGCTCACAAATTCTGAATTAAGTCTTCAGAGGTCACATTCAAGTCCCTCATTTGATGGATGAAGAGACTTGGCTATAGTCAGTAAGTGGCAAAGGTGGGATTTGAACCTAGGACTTCTTCCTCTAAATTTGGAATTCTGTCCACTTTACTACTACTTTCATATTCTAGGCCTGTCCTTTCACTGACCCCAATGCACTACAGAGACTGTACTTATATTTAACTGTGTCCAAGATCATAAAAACCTAATGATGGAAAGTACAATGGGGAGAAGTCTGGTTCCTCTATTTGCCTTTGTCCTGGATAACTCTAAGCCTTTGCACCTGCCATGCACAAGTGCACTAATGAGGTTGATGAAACTAACTGTATTCCCAAACATCTTTTAAAAGCCAGAAACTTGCATTGGTGCAATGGATGACAATTAATTGAAATGATAGGTGACAACTATTTACCTTTTTAAAAATATTTAATTCAGTATCCAATTGCCTAATGATAGGAAGCACAATCCTTGCCCTCAGGTGGCACTAGAACATTTGGACAAAGTTTTTAGCCCCACAGATTTAGCATCCCATCCTGAAAGAATTTTCAGTAGGACTAGGGAGAAGAAAGAAACTGACTAAGAATACAGAGAGCTTTGAATGAGGAGTTAAGAGATTCCTCTCAGGAAGTTATTAGTCTCTTTTGTAAAATAGTCAATTTGTAACTACAACTTCAGTCCTACTAGATCCTTAATCCCTTAAGGGCAATAAGGTCGTGTTCTTCCCACACACACTCAGATCACTGCTTTGAGGCATCAGTACATGATTTATAAAGGTCCAACGCACGAACCCAGAGATTTCTTTGAGTAGGAATCAATGCCCTATTTTATTTGAGTTGACTATCCAAAAGATACCGGATTCTGAGTTTTCTCTGCCTCTTCTCCCTACTTCTGACTGATCTGCTTGACCTAATTTTCTTTTTTTCCCCTATCATCACTAATAGAAAAAGTAAATATTTCTAGCTTTGCATTTCTTGATCCATAGCCCTTTTTTTTCCTCCGATAATTTGGCTCAAAATATTCATTTCCTCAGTCAACATCATCAGAAGATGCATGATTGCCTGGATTTAGAGACCCTGGGTTCAAATCCCAGCTGAATGAATAAGTCCCATCCCTGGGTTTTGATTTCCTCATCTATAAACTAAGGGAATCTGGCTGGATGACCCTTAGGGTCTCTATCAAAGAACAGTCATTTTTATTCAGATCTTATTCAGCCCAAGGCTAACTCAATGGCTGACTCAAGGGGGAAAATGCCTGACTATTCCTCTTAGATTTCAAAGAGCTTTCCTTACAACCTCCCTGTGAGGTAAGGAGTACAAATATTAGTATCACCTTCTCAGGCAGGAAACAGGTTTGTAGGTTCTGATTTGCCCAAGGTTTTATCACTCAAACCCAGGCTTTCTGACTACGGCCACCATGTTTCCCATCACACAAACTGCCTCTCCAATGCTTTTCTTCCTCGTTTATAAAATGGAAGTTCATAATACTTGACCATGAATTGTTATCGAGACAATGTGAATGAAAAGGCCTTGTAACTGATCTGCTATATGGATGCAGACTATTATTAATCACAGAGGTTTCCAGAGAGAAAATTGAAAACTGCTGACAGCTCTCCTTCATTCTCATTTTAGTTTTCCGTTGGACTTACCCTTATGCTTTTTAACATTTTCATCATAAAGATCTAATTCATTTATTAACAGATATTTCATGAGGGCTTTCAGTGTATAGGTTGATTCTAAGTTAAAACCTACCTGGGCAAAGAGACAGAAGAAGCAAACTGATTTAAGTGTCTACTCAGAGAAAGAAGAGAAACCTAGTTTGGCTGGATCATTGGGTTTGGAGAGGAAGAAGCAGAATGAGAAATGGGCTACAGTCAAGCTATGGAGGTCCCTGAGTACCAAGCTAAAGAGTTCAAACACTACTCAGTGGACAATGAAGAGCAACTGGAAGGATGCCTTTGAGTGGAAGACTTATGAGAAGCTGTGTAGATTAGTGGAAAGAGCATGAGATCTGGAGTTGGAGGCCCTGGGTTCAAATTCTATCTCTGTCATTAGCTACCAGTGTCACTGTAGACAAGTCACTTAGTGCCTGTGGGCCTCAGTTTCCTCATCTGAAAAAAATAAGGGGATTGGAGATGTCTGAGGTGCCTTTCAGCTCTAGACCTCGGGTCTCTTGATCAGGCTTGTGTTTTAGGAAGCTTGTTCTGGCTGCTTGTCAAGAATGAATTGAAGAGAGAAGAAGTTAGAAATGGGGAGAACAGGCAAGGGACAATGGTACAGTCATCAGACTGTAGATCTCTTGGGTAGGGGAGATGAGAGGGAGAAGACAAAAATTTCCAGTGTCTGAGTCCAAGTGACTAGGAGAATGTGGTGCGAAGAAAGAAAAGAAAGGGGAGAAAATTGATCTTGACTGTTTTGTGTTTGGTCAGAAGAGATATGAGAAGAAAATGAAGACTGGTCACAAGATGAAGACAAAATTATGGTATCACCTCAAATAAACTAGGGTATCTGTGCTAAAGTCCTGAATGAACTAGGAATAATGAGAAAGGGTAAAGAGGACAATATATTTTTTTTAAATCTCTATGGGGAGAAAGATCAAAGAAATAGTCCTGATGTGCTTAAGATGGATGAGATGACTGATTTTAAAGAAGGCAAAGCTTCCCACCCTTGGTTTTTCTTTTCTCTCCTAAGGGGGATAAGCTTTGAACTGGGGGGAGGGAGGGAGAGAGAGAGAGAGAGAGAGAGAGAGAGAGAGGGAGGGGAAAGCCAAAGACTTCCTGGGAGTTGATAACCAAGAGAGATAAAAATGAGTAAGAGAATACCTAGCTGCCTTTGAGTTTGTCACCTTCTCAAGTGGTCACATGCACAGGTACTAGAAGAGGTAGATGTGATTACTGTCAGTTCTTCAAGCAAAATTTGGAAGGTCGTTTGAATAGGGGATGAGAACTATACAGATGGGAAAGGAGATTAGATGGCTACCCTGGAAAGAGCTCACTGTGGAGTCCCAGGGCTCAAGTTTGAAATCCCACTGCCTCTTTACCACCTTTGATCTCAACCTCTCTGAGCCTCAGTTTCCTTAACTGTAAAAAAAAAAAAAGAGGGGGGAAGATGGGAAGTATGGAATTGCTTACCTCCTAAGATCCTTTCTAACTTTGGATATGATCCTATGATCTCATGGAGTCTGAGACTGACCAGTAAGTAGTTGGACACATACATCTTACGGGCTTACTGATCTGCCCCAGGATTGAAGAGATTGAAGAGCCTGGACTGCATTGGTTAAATTCCTCAGTTGTTTTAACCACTTCTCCCTGAAACAAAATTCATCTTTTCAACACACTAAATTTATTTCAGTAATAGCTAATCCCAAAATGCCAGTCTCTGAAGAAACAAAGTTGTAGGTTATCCAAAGATCATTGGAGAAACCCACCCAGAGGGTGTGGATGATCTCTAGTTTATTGCCAACTAAGAATTGCCCAGAAGAAGCCATGTAAAAGATTGCAAAAGATATGCATGATTGGAAAATAAGGTAGACCTGCCTTTGTTTTGTCCATAGTAAAACTAGGTAGTAAGACCAAGGGATGGCTGACTGAGGTCCCTTATTTTGCATTGATACAGTGGTGGAGACCCTGTGTAGTGAGCAGTAGACTGGGAACTTTTTACCTCAGGTTCCTAACATGTTGGGGTTTTGGTTTTTTTTCATAATTTAATAATAATTTAATATTTTTAAAAAATAATTCCATAATTTTATGTTTTTTGTTTTATGCGTTTAAAACCATATTCTGAGAGAATACAGGCTTCCCCAGACTGTTAAGGGAATCTAGGACATTAAAAAAAAAAAGTTCAGAACTCCTCCATGAGAGAGGATCTGGACAGCAGGAGAAGGTACAAATTCCTCCTGCTGGAGGACCTACCAACATAAGTGAGATGGCAGAAATGCTGCCAGGCTGCTCTACATCTCCTCATTTAAGTATTTCTGCCATTAAGGAGGCTGAGATTGTTTTAATGGGGAAATCTTCCCTTTTAAATTACACTTGAATGACTAATTTTCCAAACCTGAGAGAACGGATGGCTTTGACCATTATCTGGGAGTGGATTGACAAGAAGTACCTGTCTAATATACATATGTATATACATACATATATATATAGATATATATATTTAGCTTAGTGAAATTTTTCTCCATCTAGTGATTTAAAAAAAGTTTAGTGAATTTTTAATTATTTCTGTCAAATAGTGTGAAATCGAGCTCTTGACATTCATAATTTAACTTGTGTGTATTAGAAATGGGGCAGAGGGGAGAAAGGAAGAGTTTATGGACCCACTATAAAAAAAATCAGATATTAAGATGAATCGCTGACTCAGATGGAAGGGCACTGCTGTACTTTCTGACAGATTTAATTTGAAATACTGAAATGGATTTATCCTTTCATTAGTACTGTCTAGTGAGTAGAGAATGATTGAAGGACAGAGACAGTAGAATAGATCATCAAACTGGTTATCTGAGCCCAAAGTTAGTACCCTGATATTGGCTCCAGGAAAGGACACTAGAATAGGGTGGGGGGAGCAGATGGTCCCAGTCTCTACTGTTTATTCTTTTTTTTTTTTTCCTGCTAGTTGCTACTTTAACTCTACATGATTCAATTCAAGCATTCTTTTAATTAAGCATCTAGGTGGCTGGGTGGACAAAGCATCTGGGTCTGGAATAAGCAAGATTTGACTGAGTTCAAAGGTAGTTGAATGACCCTGAGCAAGTCACTTAACTGATATTTGCCTCAGTTTCCTCAAGTGTAAAATGGGGATAACAGCATCTACCTCCCAGGACTGTTGTAAAGATCAAATAGCATAGTACCTGGCACATAATAAAAAAAGATGCTTATATAAATGCTTATTCACTGCCCCCCCTGCTACAGGCAAAATGCTGTTGTAGACAATGGGAATGAAAGGTGAGGGGGGGGAAACGGGCACAGTCCTGATCTCAGGACTTACATGCTCCTGGTGGTAGGAAAAGATATGTACTATATAACAAAAGGCCCCATGGAGATTGGGGAAGAGATCCTGATTTTAAAATGTGCTGAGCCTAAGGATGCAGCCTTCAGATTTTCATGTACCATTTGGTTTCTGTTAAATAAAGTTAGTGAATTTCAAGTAGTGCATTTGCAACAAGGCAAACTTATAAGTCGACTGGTTTCAATTACCTGCTTAACAAGTTGAAATGATTCGTATTTTGTTAATGTTTTGTGCCCTGAAGTTGAAACTATTTTTAAGTCATAATTTGTATAAAGTTATTTGATAACTTATTGGTTTGTAAATTAAAATTTTTAAAAGGTGGAGAGAACACCAGCTGAGGGAATCAGAGAAGGCTTTCCTGAGGGAAGTAGCAGCTGAGCTGAACCTTGAAATCTCTTGATCCCTGGAGAGCTGGTGCTTTCTGGCTCTTGTTTTATGACCATTTTTGATTTGCTAAAGTTAAGTTCTTCCTGGGTCTAATGTCATAACTAGTAGATATTCAGAATTTAAACAGAAATAAATTAATCCATCTCCTTCAAGTCTTTAGGTATTTTCTAGCGTTTAGGAAGGGGAAAAGGGAGAAAGAAATAAGAATCCAGTATCTTTTGGTAGCTATAGCTCTGAGGTCCCCTAGTGGAAAGAAAGCTAATCAGGTATTCCAGAGACTTGAATCTATTCCTAAATGTTACTGGTAGATTGCATGACTTTTGAAGCAGAAAATTTTTAAAAGCCTTTGGTTTTTTTCTGTAGTTGAACTAGATTTATTGATCTTTGACACTTATCAGAAAACCACGTGTTTTATCTTTGGATGAACCTAGAATTGGGTGATGTCCCTACATAGAGGGACATCTAATCTAAAATTGAATCAAGGATCTGAACCTGGTAAAATACCAGGAATTCATTTAGGAGGAAAGATTAGGATGAGGAAGCCCATATTGGGACAGTGCAAATATATATTTCAGAACATTTTCAGGAGTATGACTTGAGATGGTAAAAAAATGTTTCTGCCAATAATACCACATAGAGTAGAAAGGATCTATGAAAACTTTTTTTTTTTTTAATTTAAACAAAATCATCCTTTAAGTATTTGTTTCTTACCCAAAGGAGGCAATAGAGATCCCAGGTCTATGGGGGAAGGGGGAATCCTGGGATAAAGAGCAAAGGTGGGGGAAGGGTCAGCTGGAGGGGTTTATGATTGAGTAGAGAAGCTGGGAAACTCTCAAACAGCACAGGGACAATGACAGATCAGACTATGACCACACTCCTATAATGGAATTTGTCCCAGACACGATTTAAGTTATGATTCTACTAAGATATGGTATTTAAACAAAGAATTCCCATATAATTCATACTGAGGTAATTTTCTTGTTTTGAAAGTGTACCCTACTGGTTTGTGGGTAAGGGGAAGCAAGTGTGTGTATGGTAGGTAGTTTAAAGTGTCTCGTGTCATTTAAAGGTTGTGATATCAATGCCATGGTGGTGATTGTCCTTTGTTCTTGGAAGAAGACCAAAAATGACATCACCTTGTTAGAGATGAATGCAGTGTGTCTGACTGTGGCTGATCAGATCATAAAGGATATTTAGTCTAATCTCTTCATTTTAAAAATTAAGAAACTGAGGCCATTTTAAAAGTAATAATAGGATGAGAAGGGAGGAATGGGAAGAAGGACCTATTGTTGCCAGATCTTAAACTATTTCTGGTTAAAAATAGGTCAATTCATAGAGAAAAGATTAGCTACATGGCATATAGAAGCAAAAGAACAAAGCAGTATAATGTTTAATAGACCCAAAGACCCCAGTTCCTATGAAGAGGATTCACTATTAGGAAAACATCATTTAGCAGAAATTAGGTCAATATCTCACAATATTCCAGGATAAACTGCAAATGAAAAATAAAAAACATAGAAGATGATATAAATAAATTAGATGAGGAAAAGTATCTCATATTAACAGGGTATAAGAATTTTGATAAAATAAAAGAAAGAATTGAGAAAAACAACTGGACAATTTTGATCATATATAAAGATCTTAAGTTTTTGTACAAAAAAATTATAACTAAAATGAAAAGAAAAACATAATTGGGTACAATCTTTGTAGCAAGTTTCTCTAATAAAATTCTCTTATCCAAGTTCATAAGGAACAGATTCAAACAAACCACTTTTCAACGTATTTGAAAGGTCAAAAGACAGAACCAGGCAGCTTTCAAAGGAAGAAATCCAAGTTAACATCAACTATGTGGGGGGAGGGGGGCAAATTTCCAAATCACTATTCCTTGAAACGCACCTTAAAGCAACTCTGAGCTTTCATACCCATTAGATTGGCAAGGATAACAAAAAAGGAAAATGACAAATGTTGGAGGGGCTGTGGGAAAACAGGCACACTAATGTAGTTGGTGCAGCTGTCAGTCAGTACAGTCATTCTAGAAAGCAATTTGGAACTATGCTCAGTTACCAAACTGTGTAGACCAGTTTATACCCCAAAGAGAGGGGGGAAAAGGCACAATATAAAAAAAATTCCTAAGAGCTCTGTTATTATTTATTAATCGGAGTTCAATATAGGTAGTTTCAAAGTAAACTATAGGAACAATTCCTATTGAGGAATGACTAAACAAATTATAATGAACGTAACTGGTTACATGAAATGGATAGTTTCAGGAGACCTCTATACACTGATAAGTGGAGAACCATTTATACAATGTTAGAATATTGTAAGAATACATTTGGAAACCTTGACGACCCGGCTCCCCACAAGGGCTGAAGGGGAAGCGTGCCTCCCACCCCCAGCCCCTCAGAGATGATCGCCTTGCGCTAGGATGCAGAATGAGAGCAGATTCTCAGATACAGTCCACGTGGGTTTTTGGCTGGATGGTATTTGTTAGTTTTGGTTTTTGGTTTTTTAACATTTATTTGAGGGAATGGCAGTGGGAAAGAGATATAAAAGACCCAAAAAGCATAAAAATACATTTTCTACTTTCCTCTCCTCATAATGGAAAAACTTATGATTTTGGCAATTTGTAACTAATCATTTGGCAAAACCCAGGAATTCTGTACGGCTCCGACTGGTTAAAGGATAAGAACACTAATCGATCCCACTCTTTCCCTCCAAGTCCAGGGTGGCCTCCGTAGGTCCAAGGGATTATTTAGCCAACATCAGCACCCCCTCTTCCGAATGTGGGGGGATGGGGGCCGCCGGGACAGAAAGGAAATGCACGTGGAGACAGTCTCTACCTCGAGCCACTTCCAGAGGATGTCACTGGACGTGTAAGTAGCTCATTTATATTTTTACTTAAATGCACGAGGGCGACGAAAGCAGACCCATGGCGAAAATGACCTTGGGCCCGGGTCTCGGTTGGGGGAAGAGGCCGGCCGGGCGTTGCCCGGGGCAGGGCCGGCCCCACGCCGTCTCCCGGGTCTTGCCGAAGGTGGGTGGGGTTTGGGGGGAGGGATCGGGCGAGGTCGTCCTCCTGGTCGTGGGGGTGGGGCAGAGCTGTCCCTCGTGATTCTCCCTGGATCCGGCCTGAGGGCAGCAGGGATCGCCCGGGCAGCTCACGGGGTGGGCTTTCGAGCGGGGAAGGCAGCGAGCGCTAATTAAGTGCCTGCGGGATGGAAGGCCGTGCGGGTGAGTGCGGGAAGGAACAACTCGGCGTCGAGGATCGGTGAGGACCAGGCAGTGCGGGTGAAGGGGCAGGCAGCGTGGGCCGCGTGTCGGAGGACCCTGGGGCGAGAGGTGGCAAAGCAGGCAAGGGCCGAGCCCCCGGGCGGGCCACCAACTTCCGGCGGGCAGCCCCTGGGGCGGGGGAGGGGGAGGGCTACAGCCTGGGGGCGCTGGGGGAGAGGGCCGAGATGCCCGCTAGGACTGGCGCAAAGGCTGCTGGGAGCTCCAGCTAAGCCAGGGGCGTGGAGGTGCGCGTGGCCTCGAACACGCACGAGGCGCCCAATAATTGCTTGTTGATGGATGTGGGGCCTCAGTTTCTTCCTCTGCCCAAGGAGAGAGGCCTATGGGGTAAGAACTAGGGCATCTTCCCTGCGGTCCCTCCCGCGCTGGCCTTCCTTTTCCCGGGGAAGCCACCTGACTGACAGGCCTCTGGCCGGCCCGCTC